>CM075063.1:36277500-36877500 GCA_037428765.1 Rubia yunnanensis | reverse complement strand
GATAGAAAACAAACCCGAAATAAGTAGTTTTCAGGTGAAAGAGCAAGCTTTTGACCACTGCCGAAGACCATTTCAACCAAGGGAAATGCATTTGAAAGTTGTGAAGTATCACTGAGTAAGCACAAACAGAAACAGTATGTAATGCAAGTTGCTACATAATATGTCTAAAATCTTGTGTTTCAAATTTAAAATGCACCACCTTCCAGCACCAGAGAAGCAGATATCGTTGTAATTGGGATCTGGACCAGGGATCTGTTTTAGGGAGTTTGTTTCTTTCATTATCTGCAAGAAGGTTAGCCATGATTACCAGACTTCAATTAGTATTCATGAATTGCAAAGAACATTAACAGCAGAAATGACGAAATCAACAATATGCCACTACAAGATACAAAAAGAGTAGTTGATAAATTTGCAGAAAAATAGTCCAGAAAAAATATTTACTTTCAGCTAAGAGGGAGATAAAAGCATGCAAGCATAGCAGACAAGTATGGATACATCTTGATTATCTTTTGAGAGAACATGTGTCACCATCTATGAAAGTCAGAAGGTGGGCGGAAAAAAAACTATTCATAGTTCTGGAAACAGAAAACAATAGTAAGAAGGTTTATTGAACTAAAAGGAAAAACTGGACCCAGGGGGGAGGTTCAACATAGGTCACTTAATTGATAACGGGAAGTTTTGTCGAAATCTAGCTTCCAACAGTGGGGAGAAACATAATCTCATACCACAACAGATCATAAATGAAAACACAGGTTGACATCCAATTTTTCAATGCACCAAAACATTATTCAATCCAACCTTCTACTACAGGGAAACAAATGGGAAAGTGACTATGATTGTAATAATTATGACCAACACATCAGGAGGATGAATTACATAAACAAAGGGTTCCTGCTCTGTTTTCTCTAATTTGTAAGACCCACTCATCAGCCTCATGATGGCAAACAATCAGATTCAAGAGGAAATGAATAGCAAATAACTCATATCAGGACAGTCAAATCAAACCAAAGAAACTGACTTACAGCAGCTTTGAATGCTGTAAATGCTTCTTCAGGTAGGTAGGCATATGTTGTACCACTGTCAAGCACGCTTCCATGTTTCCGGTCAAAAACCTGTGGATCCAGAACCAATGGCTTCCCAGCAACATGCATCTCCTTTAGCTCAATGTTGTAATAAGGACTGTTGCCATCCCAAGACTAGAGTAAATGTGTGAGATGTAAAAAGAGCATTTGTTAGGAGACACCTAACATTCTGCAGTAAGTATAAAACTGCTTTTTATGTACCTGCGCACAGGGTCTGAACGAGTATAAACCATATCATCGGGAGCTGAAATTCCACCTAGGACCATAGCACCACCTCCAACATCCATCCCTCCATAACACAGTGAAAAAGAATCGCTAATAACACCTTTTCCAACGAGTTGATCAACTATACTGAGATCTCCCCGGCCCAAACCCATTATCCCATCAGCATGCTGACTATAAAGATCACCAGTTTCCATGTTTTCACAGCCAAATACTGATCTCTGAGGGGCAAGTTCACTTAAATTTCCCAAGGACACAATATCCTCCCCCAGAATCCCACTACTGGAGCTCATTTCTGCATACTGCCTATCATACGTGCAATATTCCCTATCAGAGTCGCAAGTACAATCAACATTACATTTCACTGCCTGATAGCTGCTAGATAGCTCTGGCTGAAATCGAGGATCCTAGTGCCATGAAAATTTAGAAGAAAAAATACCATCAAAAGGGAAGACATTACTAAAAGGCAAGAATAAAACTGTAATAATGTATGCATCATCGAACCTCACATTAGAAAAACATCATTTTATGGGATAAAACCCGAAAGAAGCATCCAATACCTATGCATAATGTACGCAGTTAACAGCATACAAAATATGGAAACAAAACATAAGAACTATTTACTTGCACAAAGGAATGATTCAATGTAATCCCACAGTACAGGCATTAGAAACATGGAATTCTTATTTCATCAAGCATCAAGCCAATATCTCAAGTTCCAGCTGTACACCATTCAAAGCTTGACCGAACCACATTACAAAGCTAGCATATTTTTCGCCGCCAACTTAATCATTCCATATCATTTCTAATATTGTAATACTGGAACACATGAACAACCGGAATTAGAAAGAGGTGAATTCACCTGGTGCTTGCCGCACTGCTCACACGTGGAACAAGGAACGTAAGTAACGGTACTCCCGGTATCAACTATCAACGCGAATTTCTGAGGCGGCGTGCCGATCCACAGCCGCGTCGTGTAATACCTACATATCACGTAAAAACTGTAATTAAAACCCGACCCGACCTGATCTTGGTGGTCATCGATGCGTGCGAACTCACCCGTTGAGTAGGAGATCATCGTGGAGCGGCATTCGCGCATTGGAATGGCGACTCTGGAGGTGGCGCCGGGATTGCTGCACTGAGACCGCGGCGGGCAAAGAGGAGTGGTTGAGCCGAGGAGAGAGGGTGAGAGGGAGGAACATCGTGGTCTGGCGGTAACCGTTGCCGTTACCGCCACCGCCACCGCCACCGCCTCCGTAATCCCAGGCTCCGCGGTCGAGCTGGGAGATTTGGAGAGAGCGAACTGCGCAGGGGAAGTGCAAAACGACGACGCATAAGGAGATCAGGAGGATCTGAACGGGAGAATTGATCGCCGGATTGCACCGAGCCGGCACCATTATTTCGGTCTGGGCCGATCGGAAAGTCAACAGTTAGCTGTGTGTGTGTCTCTGAAGGGGTGTTGTTTCTGGGTTTGAGAGTGTGGGGCCCGAGGAGGTTGCGGTGGGGTAAAGAAGTTAGAACAAGATGCACAAGTCACAACGAAACAAATAGTGCACGGACTAGGCACCCTTTCCCTAAAGGAAAGAGATGAATTTGAGCAAAGTGCACATCCATACATACATACATACATATATATATATATATGTATATACATACATATATATATATATATATATATATGTATGTATGTATGGATGTGCACTTTGCTCAAATTCATCTCAAATTCATCTCAAAAATTATATTTGCACATAACCTAAATACTTAGGATTATATTACTACTTTCAATTACCATATATTATATCTGCAGTTTCATCAATTACCTATGATTATGTATATATATATACATACATGTATATATATATACATAATCATAGGTAATTGATGAAACTGCAGATATAATATATGGTAATTGAAAGTAGTAATATAATCCTAAGTATTTAGGTTATGTGCAAATATAATTTTTTCGATAATTTAATGTCGGAATTAGGTAAATAAGACAAATTTGACATTTTCAACCGTGCTCCGTTGTCTCCAAGGTTTTTGACATGAGCTTTCCCTCCGTATTTTGACATTTTTCCGTCGTCTCCAAGATTTGATTGATGCGAGCTTTCCTCCGTCTCCAACCTCAATCGTGAGCGGCCGAACGAGATCCAGCGCGGCGGTGGAAGGAGATAGCGTGCGGCGGGCTGAGAAGGTGGCGTGGCGGTGGAAGGAGATAAGCGTGCGGTGGGGCTAAGGTCTCGATTTTTCGACGCTTGGCTGAGCGGGACCGAAAATGGTGGTCGATGGTGGCGGAGGTGGTGGAGGTGGCGTGGGACTAGGGTTTCGATGGAGGGTTGGGATGGGGATGTAGGAGGCTAGGGCAGATGAGGTGGTGTGTGGTAGATACTTGTTATGGTGAGGGGTGGCGCATCGTCGGCGAGGGTGAAATGGAGTGCACTGTTGCCGGTGGTCAGAGCCGTCTGTATCTGAGCGGAGGTGGTGGTCAATTATCTTCATCATCGGGGTCTTTAGGGCCGTCTCAATCAAAACCCAGATACAATCCTGAAGATAATCTTCTAGAATTGTTGCGAGGTAGATGACATGGTGGTTGGGGCTAGGTGGTAAGGCCGGTGATCGGTAGCAGAAGTGGGTGGCGGGGATTGGATGGTGGTGGGTTTGGTGGCGCAACTTGATAGTGGCGGTGAATATCGTGGAGCAGTGCAGAACAGTGGTGAAGTAAAGGGTATTTTTGTCCTTTTCATTTTTTTACTTAGCCAAAGGGCATTTTTGTCATTTTCGGTTGGTCAATGGCCCAAAATGACCTGTCAATGCCGGAACAATGGCTTTAGTGTTATATTTGCACGTATGTATAATAGTCAGGGTTATATTTGCACTAAAAAATAATTCAGGGTTATATCCGCACTTTCTCCAACATATAAGGTTATATTTGCATATTACCCGATGAATTTTGTTTTGTGTGTTTTCTATTTTGTTGTTAAAAAATTGGAAAATGACCTCATGGTTGAATTAGAATTATATAAAGGTAAAATGTTGTAGTTGTAATATTAAAAATTTAGGGATAAGTGTCAATATAACCATATCTACTTGAGTAAGTCCTAATATAACCCTATGATAATTTTTAGTGCAAATATAACCCTAACTAGTTAATGAAAGTGCCAATATAACCCACAGACCCCATTTCCGGCATTGACCTCAATTTTTTGGCATTGACTCTAAGTAAATTGACCAAAATACCCTTTGAGCTAACTCTGAAATTAGGTAGACAATTTTACCCTCATAGTTCATCGGACCGCCACCGGAACAAGTAGGGTTATATCAGCACATTATACAATCTTATCGGGTTATATTAGCACATTTCTAATGTTTGTAGGGTTATATCAGCACATTTCTAATGTTTGTAGGGTTATATCAGCACATCCTTAAAACTTATAGGGTTATATTGGCACTTTCACTAACTAGATAGGGTTATATTGGCACTTTCGAATATTGAAAGGTTATATTGGCACTTATGTCAACCAGGTAGGGTTATGAAAGCACTTTTTTCAAAAAATTATTATGCAACATGCAATAGTTATAAGTTAATAATCTGATTAATGCAAGCAGAAATTCTATCTTGATTTATTCTATTTTGCAGTTTAAACTTTTGTCTTTTCATAACTTATGAAAAACCATTTTTCAAGATACAGACTCTTTACAATTATAACAGGTAGTTATGCATTTTAACACGTGAAATTCATTTGAAGCGTATCAACATATTTCAAGATTACTGGAATTCCACCGTGTGTTGCACGGTCTTTTTTAGTAAAAAAATTAGGAAAAATTATAATACACTATCACTATTAATTATTTCAGGTTTGGAAAAGCGGAACATAGTTCAGGTTTGGAAGCCGAAAAAAGATGCTGAGGAGACTGATGGGGCTATTGATGGGAACCAAACTCGGGAAACAGTTGTTAATTCTATTGGGACTCAAAAGAAAGGATCACAGGGGGAGAGGACACTGGATGCATGGGATGTTGTAATGCCCAAGAGTAATTAGAAAGTAGTACAACAAAGTGAGAGGGGTGTAAGCAATGAAGGTAATGTGATAGAAGCTGACCCTAGTAACAGAAAGCTGATGGTGGAAATTGATACAACTCTGGGAATTTGGAAGGATCCCACAGAGAGGTATGGCCATGTTCCATGATTATATCATGGAAAGTGATGGGGTTGAACAACACAGCAAAACACATAAAGAGATTAACTCCCGTCTCCGGGGCATGAACACGATGATTGTTGTATTTGCGGAAACTAGGGTAAAGAAAGAAAATGCATAAACAAAAAATGTTTGGTGATATGTGGAGGTTCGAGGACAATTATTTAGCTCATCCTAATGGGAGGATCTGGATTATGTGGGATCACAGTAGGGTAGAGGTTAAAAATACAGTTAAAACAGATCAGATGATCATGTGTGAAGTTTTTAACAGGAATAGAGAATTACTGTTATGCCTGTATACTATTTATGTAGGTAATCAACGAAAGCTGAGAAAGGCCTTATGGAAGGATATGGGGAGGAATCCTACAAAACCATGGCTTTTGATTGGTGATTTCAACAATGTGCTGAGGAGGGATGACATGATTGGAGGGAATGCAGTTCAACCCAGTGAGTACTTTGATTTTGAATAGATGTTGATCAGTACAGGGGTGAGTGGGGCGGAAACAGTGGGGGACTTCTTCACATGGTCAAACGGGCAATCGGGGGGATCATTTATTCAAGAATTGACCGGGGGCTGGGCAACTCACAATGGTTTATAAAGTTCCCTGATACAGTAGTGGAGATCCTAGAACCGGGGATTTCATATCATGCATTGCATAGGGTGAAACTATTTCAGGATAAGATACACCGTAGAAAGCCGTTTATATTCATTAACTGCTTACTGGAGAAGGAAAAGGTGTTGCAGGTGATTGAGGAGAGTTGGCTAAAACCATTGAAGAGGAACCCTATGTTTGTGGTTTGGGGAAAACTAATGAGACTCCAGAAGGACTTACAGTCATTTATGAAGCAGACATGTGGAGTCAAGAGAAGGCTAGATGAAGCAAGGGTAGATCGCTTAGAACAATTTGATGCAGGACCGAATTGAGAAAGATAAGATCAGGAGATTTATAGAATGCATTGAAGAAGTTCAGCGATGGAATGTGATTGATGAAAAAGTGGCCAAACAAAAGGCTAAATGTGACTGGCTAAGGCTAGAGGATGAGAACAACTCTTATTTTTGCGCCACATTCAAAGTGAAGAATAAAATGGCGAGCATTCTGAAGCTTGAAAAGGAGGATGTGAGTAAGGTGACTGATCAGGATGGAGTTGAAAAAGAATATATTGAATTCTATGAGGGGATGATTGGAGTACAAGGAAGTAGAACAAAAAGTGTGGACATTGAGGCTATTTGGGGTGGTAAAGTACTGAGTAATGGAGGAAGACAAATCCCGGCGGCAGAGGTGTCTGGGGAAGAAATCTGGGAAGCACTCAAAGGGATAGGAGACCTAAAAGCGCCAGGATATGATGGTTTTTGCACGAGGTTCTTTAAGAAGAACTGGAAACTGGTTAAACAGGCTGTGATGAATGTTGTACGGGATTATATTGAAAATGGGATGATGAATAAAACAGTGAACTATACTTTGATCACGCTTATTCCAAAGAGTCCCACAGCATGTAAGGTAAGGGACTTTAGGCTTATATCATGTTGTTCGACGATTATAAAATCATGTCCAAAGTGCTAACGAATAGGCTGAGTAGGGTTCTTGGTGAAATAGTGAATTTGGATCAGGCAGCCTTTGTTACGGGACAATGTATACATGATCACATATTATTAGCCTATGAGTTGGTGAGGGGATATAATAAAAAGAGTGGTGGACCGAGATGCACTATCCAAATGGATATCCAGAAGGCGTATGATACAGTACACTGGAAGGCCTTACAAGAGATTCTGGAACACTTGGCATGCCAAATAGTTTTGTTACTTGGGTGATGGACCGTGTAACATCTATTTCTTTCCAATACACCATTAATGGAAGAGCCACAAAACATGTAAAAGCGAAGTGGGGGCTAAGGCAGGGTGATCCCATTTCATTGCTGCCTTTTGTTTTAGTGATGGAGTATATGTCACGGTGTTTGAAGAAAGTGACCAAAAGAACAGGTTTTAGTTTCCACCCGAGATGTGTGATTCTGCCGATAACAAACTTGAGCTTTGCGGACGATGTGCTTCTGTTCTCAGAGGGAACTGTGATTCTATTGGGATCCTAATGGAAGCCTACCGAGCGTTTGAGGAATCTACATGCTTAAAAGTCAGTAAAGGGAAGTGCAGAGTTTATTTCAGTGGAGTCGATGAGGATCAGAAGATGAGGATTCTACAACTGAAAAACTTTGAAGAAGGAGAACTCCCATTCAGGTACCTTGGTATTCCCTTGGCAAGCAGGAAATTGACTATCGTTATGTGCCAACCTTTGATTAATAGAATTGTTGAAAGGGTGAAACATTGGAGTGCTAAACTCCTAAGCTATGCATGCAGATTACAGCTGATTTGGAGTGTAATCTTTTCTGTGGTGAACTATTGGATTTAGGCATTTCCCATCCCCAAAACAGCATTGAAACACATTGAGGCTATCTGTCGATCCCACCTGTGGAGTGGGACTGAGATCATAACAAAGGTATCCCTGGTTGCGTGGGAAAAAATATGTGGACAGAAGAAAACAGGTGGGCTGAAGTGATTTCATTGGTGGAATAGAGTTTGGCGAGTGAAGGAAAGGTACTTTGGAACCTATGTCACAAAGCAGACCAACCGTGGATACAATGGTTTCATGCCTAATATATAAAAGGAAAGGGGATGATGGAGAATTATGCATCATGGGTACTGAAAAGCTTGGCCAAATCTCGACATAAACATCAATAGCTGCAGAGTTGGGATGAGCATTACAGGGTGAAGAAATTTTGTATCCTCAAAGTATATAATGAGCTTAAAGATTATCAGTTGAGGCTGCCTTGTAGGAAGCTGATGTACGAAAACTACACAAGACCGAGAGCCATTTGTGTTGTGGTTGAGTTGCTTAAGGAGGTTAGCGACCAATGATAGCTTACGAAAGTCTGGCATGTAGGTAGATGATAAATGTGTATTTTGTGCTGATGCTGAAACTTTACAACACTTGATATTTGATTGTACGGAAATGAAGAGAATATGGAGGACAGTTCTTCAGTGGTTGCAGATTGATAGGATGCCACATCAATGGAATGTTGGCATGTTTGTTGACGGAATGTAGAGGCAAGGGAGGCAAGTGCAGCTTCTATAGATGGTGATAACAGAGAACATATACTGGATTTGAAAGCGAAGAAACGAGGTTTGTTTTCAGGGAGGTAATAGTGAGGGGAACATGGTAAGTAAAATCATAGAGAGTATAGTGTATAGGGCCTGGTTAACACCAAAGCTGAAAGTGATATGTGCATGTCTTATGGTAGATTTTTACTAAATTTGTAATAAGAGTAAGGGTCGTGATGTAAAGGTTAATGAGTTCCATTAATGAGTTCTCAGCTCTCGAAGGGATGGAGTCTTCTCTCCTCGAATGGGTCATGTTCTCGGCCCTTGAAGGGATAGATTCTTCTGTCCTGGAAGGGGTCGAGGTCTTGGCCCTCGAAAGAATGGTGTCTTCTGCCCTCGTGAGGGTCGACTTCTTAGCCCTCGAAGGGACGAAGTCTTCTGTCCTCGAAGGGATAGAATCTTCTGTCCTCGAAGGGGTCGAGTTCTTGACCCTCGAAGGGATGGAGTCTTCTTTCCTCAAAGTGGTTGTGTTCTTGGCCCTCGAATGGATGCAGTCTTCTGTCCTGGAAGGGGTCGAGGTCTTGACCATCGAATAAATGGAGTCTTCTGTCCTTGAAGGGGTCGAGGTCTCAGCCGTCGAAGGGATGGAGTCTTCTTCCCTCTAGGGGGTCGAGTTCTCGGCCCTACAATGGATTGAGTGTTTTTCCCTCGAAAGGATGGAGTCTTCTGTCCTTGATAGGGTCGAGTTCTCGGCCGTCGAAGGGATGGAGTCTTCTGTCCAAGATGGGGTCGAGTTCTCGGCCATCGAAGGGATGAGGTCTTCTATCCTCGATGGGGTCGAGTTTTAGGCCCTTGAAGGGATGGAGTCTTATGTCCTCGCTGGGGTCGAGTTCTCGTCCCTCGAAGGGATCGAGCCTTTCTCCTGGAAGGGGTCGAGTTCTTGGCCCTCTAAGGGATAGAGTTTTTTTTCCTCGATGGTATCGATTTCTTGGCCGTCAAAGGGATGGAGTCTTCTGCCCTCGATGGGGTCGAGTTCTCGGCCATCGATGGGATGGAGTCTTCTATCCTTGATGGGGTCGGGTTATCGACGCTCGAACCGATGGAGCTTCTATCCTCGAAGGGGTCGAGATCTTAGCCCTCGAGGGGATGGAGTCTTCTGGCCTCGAGGTGTCGAGTTCTCTGCCGTCGAAGGGATGGAGTCTTATTTCTTCGATGGGGTCGAGTTCTCGGCCCTCTAAGGGATGGAGTCTTCTGTCCGAGAAGGGGTCGAGTTCTTGGCCCTCGAAGGGATGAAGTCTTCTGTCTTCGATGGGGTCGAGTTCTCAGCCCTCGAAGGGAAGGATACATCTGTCCTCAACGGGGTCATTTTCTCGGCCCTCGAAGGTATGGAGTCTTCTGTTCTGGAAGGGGTCCAGGTCTTAGCCTTCAAACAAATGGAGTCTTGTGTCCTCGAAGGGGTCGAGGTTTTGGTCGTTGAAGGGATGGAGTCTTCTACCCTCGAGGGTGTCGAGTTCTCGGCCCTAGAAGGGATGGATTCTTCTATCCTCGAGGGATCGATTTCTCAGCCATCGAAAGGATGGAGTCTTCTGTCCTCAAAGGAGTCGAGTTCTTAGCCCTAGAAGGGATGGGGTCTTCTGTCCTCGAGGGGTCCAGTTCTCGGCCATCGAAGGGATAGAGTCTTCTACCCTTGAGGGGGCCAAGTTATCGGCCCTCGAAGGGTTAGATTCTTCTATTCTCAAATGGATAGAATCTTCTGTCCTCGAAGGGGTTGAGTTCTTGGCCCTCGAAGGGATGGATTCTTCTACCCTCAAAGGGATAGAGCCTTATGTCCTCCATGGTTTATGTTCTCATCCCTCGAAGGGAAGGAGTCTTCTGTCCTCTAAGGGTTCATGTTCTCAGCCCTTCGAATGGATGGAGTCTTCTGTCCTTGAAGGGGTTGAGGTTTCAGCCGTCAAGGGGATGGAGTCTTCTGTCCTTGAAGGGTCGAGGTCTCGGCCGTCAAAGGGATGGAGTCTTCTGCGCTAGAGGGGGATGAAATTCTTGGCCCACGAAGGGATGGAGCCTTTTGTCTTGGAATGGGTCGAGTTCTTGGTTTTCGAAAAGATAGAGTCTTCTGTCCACGAAGGGGTCGAGGTCTCAGCCGTCGAAGGGATGGAGTCTTCTGTCCTCGAGGGGGTCGAGTTCTCAGCCCTCGAAGGGATGGAGTCTTCCATCCTCGATGGGGTCGAGTTCTTAGCCGTCGAACGGATGGAGTCTTCTGTCCTCGATGGGGTCGAGTTCTCGGCCGTCGAAGGGATGGAGTCCTATGTCCATGCTGGGGCTGAGTTCTTGGCCATCGAAGGGATGGATTCTTCTATACTCGATGGGGTTGAGTTCTCGGCCCTTGAAGGGATTGAGTCTTTTGTCCTCGAAGGGGTCGAGTTCTTGGCCCTCGAAGGGAAGGAGTCTTCTACCCTCGAAGGGATGGAGTCTTCTGCCCTTGAAGGGTTCGTGTTCTTGGCCCTTGAACGGATGGAGTCTTCTGTCCTCGAAGGGGTCAAGATCTCATCCATTGAAGTGATGGAGTCTTCTACCCTCGTGGGGGTTAAATTCTCAGCCCTCGGAGGGATGGAATCTTCTGTCCTCGAAGGGATATAATCTTCTGTCCTTAAAGGGGTACAGTTCTTGGCCCTCGAAGGGATGCAGTCTTCTTCCCTCGAAGGGATGGAGCATTTTGTCCTCGAAGGGTTTGTGTTTTCAGCCCTTGAAGGGATGGAGTCTTCTGCCCTCGAAGGGGTTAGGTTCTCGGCCGTCGAAAGGATGGAGTCTTCTGTCCTCGAAGGGTTCACGTTCTCGGCCCTGTAACAGATGGAGTCTTCTAATCCTCGAAGGGGTAGAGGTCTCGGCTGTCGAAGGGTTGGAGTCTTTTGCCCTCGAGGGGGTCGAGTTCTCAGCCCTCAAAGGGATGGAGTCTTCTGTCCTCGAAGGGATAGAATCTTCTATCCTCGAAGTAGTCAAGTTCTCTTCCCTCGAAAAGATGGAGTCTTCTACCCTCAAAGGGATGTCGTATTCTACCATTTAGGGTGTCGAGTTCTTAGCCCCTTAAAGGGATACAGTCTTTTGTCCTCGAAGGGGTCGAGTTCTTGGCCCTCGAAGGGAAGGAGTCTTCTTCCCTCGAAGGGATAGAGCCTTTATTCCTTGAATGGTTCGTGTTCTCGGCCCTCGAATGGATGGAATCTTTTGTCCATGAAGGGTTCTTGTTCTTGGCCCTCAAACGGATGGAGTCTTCTGTCCTCGAAGGGGTCAAGGTCTCAGCCATTAAAGTGATGGAGTCTTCAGCCCTCATGGGGGTCGAGTTCTCGGCCTTCGAAGGGATGGAGTCTTATGTCCTCGAAGGGATATAATCTTCTATCCTTGAAGGGGTCTAGTTCTTGGCCCTCGAAGGGATGGAGTCTTCTGCCCTCGTAGGGATGGAGCCTTTTGTCATCGAAGGGTTCGTGTTTTCGGCCCTCGAAGGGATGGAGTCTTCTGTCCTCGAAGGGGTTGAGTTCTCGGTCGTCGAAAGGATTGAGTCTTCTATCCTCGAAGGGTTCACGTTCTCGGCGCTATAATGGATGGAGTCTTCTAATCCTCGAAGGGGTAGAGGTCTCGGCTGTCGTAGGGTTAGAGTCTTCTGCCCTCGAGGGGGTCGAGTTCTCATCCCTCGAAGGGATGCAGTCTTCTGTCCTCGAAGGAGTCGAGTTCTCTGCCCTCGAAAAGATGGAGTTTTCTACCCTCGAAGGGATGTCACATTCTACCCTCGAGGGTGTCGAGTTCTTTGCCCTTGAAGGGATGGAGTTTTCTTTCCTTAAGGGGTCGAGTTCTCGATCGTCGAAGGGATGGAGTTTTCTGTCCTCGAAGGGGTCATTTTCAGCACTCGAAGAGATGTAGTGTTCTGTCCTGGAAGGGGTCGAGGTCTGGGCCCTCGAACGGATAGAGTCTTCTTTCCTCGACCCTATCAAGGATAGAAGACTCCATCCCATCGATGGCCGAGAAGACTCTATCCCTTTGACGGCCAAGAAATCGACACCATCGAGGAAAAAAAACTCCATCCCATAGAGGGCCAAGAACTCGACCCCTTCCAGGAGAAAGGCTCGATCCCTTTGAGGGACGAGAACTCGACCCCAGCAAGGAGATAAGACTCCATCCCTTCGAGGGCCTAAAACTCGACCCCATCGAGGATGGAAGACCTCATCCCTTCGATGGCCGAGAACTCGACCCCATCTTGGACAGAAGACTCCATCCCTTCGACGGCCGAGAACTCGACCCTATCAAGGACAGAAGACTCCATCCTTTTGAGGGAAAAACACTCAATCCATTGTAGGGCCGAGAACTTGACCCCCTCAAGGGGAGAAGCTTCCATCCCTTCGACGGCAGAGACCTCGACCCCTTCGAGGATAGAAGACTCCATTTATTCGAGGGCCAAGACCTCGACCCCTTCCAGGACAGAAGACTGCATCCATTCGAGGGCCGAGAACACAACCACTTTGAGGAAAGAAGACTCCATCCCTTCGAGGGCCAAGAACTCGACCCCTTCGAGGATAGAAGATTCTATCCCTTCGAGGACAGAAGACTTCGTCCCTTCGAGGGCTAAGAAGTCGACCCTCACGAGGGCAGAAGATATCATTCTTTCAATGACCGAGGCAACGAACCCTTTGAGGACAGAAGACTCTATCCTTTCGAGGGCCAATAATACGAACCCTTCGTGGACAGAAGACTCCATCTCTTCGAGGGCCAAGAACATGAACCATTCAAGGATAGAAGGGTTCATCCCTTTGAGGGCAGAAGACTTCATCCAATCGAGGGCTAAGAACTCGACCTCTTCTAGGACAGAAGATTCTATCCCTTCGAGGCCAGAAGACTCTATCCCTTTGAGGCCAGAAGACTCTATCCCTTCGAAGGTCGAGACCTTGACCCCTTCGAGGATAGAAAACTCCAACTGTTCAAGGGCCAAGACCTCGACCCCTTCCAGGAAAGAAGATTCCATACCTTCTAGGGTCGAGAACTGGACCCCTCTAGGACAGAAGACTCCATCCCTTCGAGGGAAGAACACTTCATCCCTTTGAGGGCTGAACAATCCATCCCTTCAAGGGGAGAAGAATCCATACCTTCCAGGATAGAAGAATCCATCCCTTCGAGGGCCCAGAATTCGACCCCACGAGGACATAAGACTTCATCCCTTTTAGGGCTGAAGACTCTATCCCTTTGAGGGCCGAGAACTCGACCCCCTCGAGGATAGAAGACTTCACCTCATTGAGGGCAGAAGACTCCATCCGTTTGATGACCAAACCTTGACCCCTTCGAGGAAAAAAACTCCATCCTTTCGAGGGCCAAGACCTCGACCCCTTCCAGGATAGAAGACTCCATCCCTTTGAGACCTGAGAACACGAACCCTTCGAGGACAGAAGACCTCATCCCTTCAACGGATGGGAACTCAACCCCTCGGGGACAGAATACTCCATCCCTTCGAGGCCCAAGACCTCGAACCCTTCTAGGAGTGAAGACTTCATCCCTTCCAGGGACAAGAACTCGATCCCTCGAGGACAGAAGACTCCATCCCTTTGAGGGCAGAAGACTCCATCCCTTCAAGGGCAGAAAACTTCATCCCTTTGAGGGAAAAAAACTCCATCCATTCGAGGGCTGAGAACTCGACTCCTCAAGGACAGAAGACACCGTCCCTTTGAGGGCCGAGAACTCGACCCCATCAAGGACAGAAGACTCTATCCCTTTGAGGGCAGAAGACTCAATCACTTCGATGACCGAGACCTCGACCCCTTCGAGGATAGAATACTCTATCCTTTCAAGGGCCAAGACCTCGACCCCTTCCAGGATAGAAGAATCCATCCCTTCGAGGACCGAGAAAACGACCCTTTTGAGGAGAGAAGACTTCATCCCTTCGAGAGCTGAGAACTCAACACCCTCGAGGGCAGAAGACTCCATCCCTTCGAGAGCCGAGAACTCGACAACCTCGAGGGCAGAAGACTCCATACCATCGACGACCGAGACCTTGAACCCTTCTAGGATAGAACACTCCTTCCCTTCAAGGACCAAGAACTCAACCCCTCGAGGATAGAAGACTCTATCCCTTCGAGGGCAGAAGACTCCATCCTTTCAAGGGCAGAAGACTCCATCCCTTCGAGAGGAGAAGACTCCATCCATTTAAAGACAGAAGACTCCATCCCTTCGAGGGCCGAGAACTCGACCCCTCGACGACAGAAGACTCCATCTCTTCGAGGGCAGAGACCTCGAACCCTTCTAGGAGAAAAGACGTCATCCCTTCCAGGGCTAAGAACTCGACCCCTCGTGGACAGAAGACTCCATTCCTTCGAGGGCAGAAGACTCAATCACTTCGATGACCGAGACCTCGACCCCTTCGAGGATAGAATACTCTATCCTTTTGAGGGCCAAGACCTCGACCCCTTCCAGGATAGAAGAATCCATCCCTTCGAGGACCGAGAACACGACCCCTTCGAGGAGAGAAGACTTCATCCCTTCGAGAGCTGAGAACTCAACACCCTCGAGGGCAGAAGACTCCATCCCTTCGAGAGCTGAGAACTCGACAACCTCGAGGGCAGAAGACTCCATACCATCGACGACCTAGACCTTGAACCCTTCTAGGATAGAACACTCCTTCCCTTCAAGGACTGAGAACTCGACCCCTCGAGGATAGAAGACTCTATCCCTTCGAGGGCAGAAGACTCCATCCTTTCAAGGGCAGAAGACTCCATCCCTTCGAGGGGAGAAGACTCCATCCATTTAAAGACAGAAGACTCCATCCCTTCGAGGGCCGAGAACTCGACCCCTCAACGACAGAAGACTCTATCTCTTCGAGGGCAGAGACCTCGAACCCTTCTAGGAGAAAAGACGTCATCCCTTCCAGGGCTAAGAACTCGACTCCTCGTGGACAGAAGACTCCATTCCTTCGAGGGCAGAAGACTCCATCCCTTTGATGGCCGACACCTCGATCCCTTCGAGGATAGAAGACTCTATCCTTTCGAGGGCCAAGACCTCGACCCCTTCCAGGACAGAAGACTCCATCCCTTCGAGGGCCGAGAACACGACCCCTTTGAGGATAGAAGACTCCATCTCTTAGATGGACAGGAACTTGACCCCTCAAGGATAGAAGACTCCATCCCTTCGGGAGCCGAGAACTCGACACAATCGAGGGCAGAAGACTCCATCCCTTCAAAGGCCGAGACCTCGAACCCTTCTAGGACAGAAGAATCCATTCTTTCGAGGGTAGAAGACTCCATCCCTTCAAAGGCCGAGATCTCAAACCCTTCTAGGACAGAAGTCACCATCCCTTCGAGGGCAGAAGACTATATCCCTTCAAGGGCAGAAGACTACATCCCATCGAGGGCAGAAGACTCCATACCTTCCAGGACAGACGACTCATTCCCTTCGAGGACCTAGAACTTGACCCCTCGAGGACAGAAAACTCCACCCCTTCGAGGGCAGAAAACTCCATCCCTTCGAGGTCCGAGAAGTCAACCCTCATAAGGGCAGAAGAATCCATCCCTTTGAGGACAGAAGACTCCATCCTTTCGAGAGCCGAGAATACGAACCCTTCGAGGATAGAACACTACATCCCTTCGAGGGTCGAGAACATGAACCATTCAAGGACAGAAGGCTCTATCCCTTCGAGGGCTGAAGACTTAATTCCTTTGAGGGCCAAGAACTCGACCCCTTCAAGGACAGAAGACTCTATCCCTTCGACGGCGGAGACCTTGACCCCTTGTAGGACAAAAAACTCCATCCATTTAAGGGCCAAGACCTCGACCCCTTCCAGGACAGAAGACTCCATCCCTTCCAGGGCTGAGAACCGGACCCCTCGAGGATAAAAGACACCATCCCTTCAAGGGCAGAAGACTCCATTCCTTCGAGGGCAGAACACTCCACCTCTTCAAGGGGAAAATACTCCATACCTTCCAGGATAAAAGACTCTATCCCTTTAAGGGCATAGAACTCGAACCCTCGAGGACAGAAAACGGAATCCCTTCGAGGGCTTAAGACTCTATCCCATCGAGGGCCGAGAACTCGACCCCCTTGAGGACAGAAGTCTCTATCCCTTCGAGGGCAAAAGTTCCCATCCCTTCGAGGGTCGAGACCTCGACCCCTTCGAGGATAGAAGACTCTATCCTTTCGAGGGCCAAGACCTCGACCCCTTCCAGGACAGAAGACTTCATCCCTTCGAGGACCGAGAACATAACCCCTTTGAGGACAAAAGACTCCATCTCTTTGACAGACGGGAACTCAACCCCTCGAGGAAAGAAAACTCCATCCCTTCGAGGGCCAAGACCTCGAACCCTTGTAGGACAGAAGGCTTCATCCCTTCCAGGGCTGAGAACTCGACCCCTCGTGGACAGAAGACTTTATCCCTTCGAGGGCAGAACACTCCATTCCTTTGAGGGTAAAAGACAACATCCCTTCGAGGGGAGAAGACTCCATACCTTCCAGGACAGAAGACTCCATACCTTCCAGGACAAAAGACTTCATCCCTTCGAAGGCTGAAGACTACATCACTTTGAGGGCCGAGAACTCGACCCCCCCGGATAGAAGACTCCATCCCTTCGAGGTCAGAAGACACTATCCCTTCAACGGCCAAGACCTCGACCCCTTCGAGGACAGAAGACTCTATCCTTTCGAGGGCCAAGACCTCGACCCCTTCTAGGACAGAAGACTTCATCCCTCCGAGGGCCGAGACCTCGAACCCTTGTAGGACAGAAGGCTTCATCCCTTTCAGGGCTGAGAACTCGAACCCTCGAGGACAGAAGACTCTATCCCTTCGAGGACAGAAGACTCCATCCCTTTGAGGGCAGAAGACTCCATCCCTTCGAGGGGAGAAGACTCCATACCTTTCAGGACAGAAGACTCCATCCCTTCGAGGGTAGAACCTCCATCACTTCGAGGGCCAAGAACTCGACCCTATCGAGGATAAAAAACTCCATCCCTTCGAGGACTAAAGACTCCATCCCATCAACGGCCAAGACCTTGACCCCTTTGAGGACAAAAGACTCTATCTTTTTGAGGGCTAAGACCTCAACCCCTTCAAGGATAGAAGACCCCATCCCTTCGAGGCCCGAAAACATGACCCCTTTGAGGACAGAAGACTCCATCCCTTCGATGGATGAAAACTCTACACCTCGACGAAAGAAGACTCCATCCCTTTGAGGGCCGAGAACTTGAAATCCTCGGTGGAAGAAGACCTCATCCCTTCGACGGACCAGACCTTGAACCCTTCTAGGATAAAAGACTCCATCCCTTCGAGGGCCAAAAGCTCGACCCCCCAAGACAGAAGACACCATCCCTTCAAGAGCAGAAGACTACATCCCTTCGAGGGTAGAAGATTCCATCCCTTTGAGGGGAGAAGACTCTATCCCTTCCAGGATAAAAGTCTCCATCCCTTCGAGGGCCGAGAACACGACCCCTCGAGGATAGAAGACTCCATCCCTTCGAGGGCAGAAAACTCCATCCCTTCGAGGGCCAAGAACTCGACCCCCTCAAGGCAAGAAAACTCCATCCCTTTGAGGGCAGAAGACTCCATCCCTTCGATGACCAAGACCTTAACCCTTCGAGGACAAAAGACTCCATCCGTTCGAGGGCCAAGACCTCAACCCCTTCCAGGACAGAAGACTCCATCCCTTCAAGGGCCGAGAACATGACCCATTCAAGGACAGAACACTTCATCCCTTCGACGGCCGAGAACTCAACCCATTGAGGAAAAAAGACTCCATCGCTTTTAGGGCCGAGATCTCGATGCCTTCGAGGACAGAAGACTCCATCCCTTCGAGGGCCGAGAACTTGACTCCATCGAGGACAAAACACTCCATCCCTTCGAGGGCCGAGAACTCGGCCGCTTCGAGGACAAAAGACTCCATCCCTTAGAGAGTAGAAGACTCTATCCCTTTGAGGGCCAAGAACTCGACCCCTTTGAGGGCAAAAGATTCTATCCCTTTGACGACAGAAGACTTCGTCCCCTTCGAGGGCTAAGAAGTCAACCCTCACGAGGGCAGAAAACACCATTCTTTCGATGATCGAGGCAATGACCCCTTTGAGGATATAAGACTTCATCCTTTCGAGGGCCGAGAATATGAACCCTTCGAGGACAGCAGACTCCATCTCTTCGAGAGCTAAGAACATGAACCATTCGAGGACAGAAGACTCTATCCCTTCGAGGGCCCAAAACTCGACCCCCTCGAGGGTAGAAAACTTTATCCCTTCGAAGGCCGAGACCTTGCTTTGAGGATAGAAAACTCCATCTGTTTGAGGGCCAAGACCTTGACCCCTTCCAGGATAGAAGAATCCATCCCTTCAAGGGCCGAGAACACGACCCCTTCGAGGAAAAAATACTCCATCCCTTCAAGAGCTGAGAACTCAACACCTTCGAGGGCAGAAGACACCATCCCTTCGAGAGCCGAGAACTCGACACCCTCGAGGGAAGAAGACTCCATACCTTCGACGGACGAAAGACCTCAAACCCTTCTAGGATAGAACACTCCTTCCCTTCGAGGATTTAGAACCCGACCCCTTGAGGACAGAAGACTCCATCCCTTCGAGGATAGAAGACTCTATCCCTTCAAGGGCAGAAGACTCTATCCCTTCGAGGGGAGAAGACTACATCCCTTCAAGGACAGAAGACTCCATCCCTTTGAGGACCGAGAACTCGACCCCTCGACGATAGAAGAATCCATCCCTTCGAGGGTAGAGACCTCGAACCCTTCTAGGACAAAAGACTTCATCCCTTCCAGGGCCAAGAACTCGACC
Source organism: Rubia yunnanensis (assembly GCA_037428765.1). NCBI lineage: Eukaryota > Viridiplantae > Streptophyta > Magnoliopsida > Gentianales > Rubiaceae > Rubia > Rubia yunnanensis. The sequence continues at coordinate 36,858,127 of CM075063.1, read as the reverse complement.
CCTCGAGGACAGAAGACTCCATTCCTTCGAGGGCAAAAGACTTCATCCCTTTGATGGCCGACACCTTGATCCCTTCGAGGATAGAAGACTCTATCCTTTCGAGGGCAAAGACCTCGACCCCTTCAAGGACAGAAGACTCCATCCCTTCGAGGGCTGAGAATACAACCCCTTCGAGGACAGAAGACTCTATTCCTTCGACGGATGGGAACTCGACCCCTCGAGGACAGAAGACTCTATCCCTTCGAGAGCCGAGAACTCAACACCCTCGATGGCAGAAGACTCCATTCTTTCAAAGGCTTAGACCTCGAACCCTTCTAGGACAGAAGACTCTATCTCTTCGAGGACTGAGAACTCGACCCCTCGAGGACAAAAGACACCATCCCTTTGAGGGCAGAAGACTACATCCCTTCGAGGGCTGAAGACTTCATCCGTTCGAGGGGAGAAGACTCCATACCTTCCAAGACAAAAGACTCATTCCCTTTGAGGGCCTAGAACTCGACCCCTCGAGGACAGAAGACTCCACCCCTTCGAGGGCAGAAAACTCCATCCCTTCGAGGCCCAAGAAGTTGACCCTCACGAGGGAAGAAAACACCATCCCTTTGAGGACAGAAGACTCCATCATTTCGAGGGCCAAGAATACGAACCCTTCGAGGATAGAAGACTCCATCTCTTCGAGGGCCGAGAACACAAACCATTCGAGGACAGAAGACTCCATCCCTTCGAGGGCGGAAGACTTAATTCCTTTGAGGGCCAAGAACTCGACCCCTTCGAGGACAGAAGATTCTATCCCTTCAAGAACAGAAGACTCCATCCCTTTGAGGGCCAAAAACTACCCCCTCGAGGGAAGAATACTCTATCCCTTTGACAGCCGAGACCTTGACCCCTTCGAGGACAGAAAACTCCATCTGTTCAAGGGCCAAGACCTTGACCCCCTTTCAGGACTGAAGACTCTATCCCTTCCAGGGCCGAGAACTGGACCCCTCGAGAACAGAAGACTCCATCCCTTTGATGGTAGAACAATCCATCCATTCGAGGGGAGAAGACTCCATACCTTCTAGGACACAAGACTCCAACCCCTCGAGGGCTGAGAACTCAACCCCTCGAGGACAGAAGACTCCATCCCTTTGAGGGATGAAGACTCTATCCCTTTGAGGGCCGAGAACTTGACCCCCTCGAGGACAGAAGACACCATCCCTTCAAGGGCAGAAGACCCCATCCCTTCGACAGCCGAGACCTCGACCCCTTTGAGGACATAAGACTCCATCCTTTCGAGGGCCAAAACCCCGACCCCTTCCAGGATAGAAGACTCCATCCCTTCGAGGCCCGAGAACATGAACCCTTTGAGGACAGAAGACTCCATCCCTTCAACGGACGAGAACTCAACCCCTCGAGGACAGAAGACTCCATCCCTTCGAGGGCTGAGACCTCGAACCCTTCTAGGACAGAAGACTCATCCCTTCCAGGGCCAAGAGCTCGACCCCTCGAGGACAGAAGACTCCATTCCTTTGAGGGCAGAAGACTTCATCCCTTCGAGGGGAGAAGACTCTATACCTTCCAGGACAGAAGACTCCATCCCTTCAAGGGCCAAGAACTCAACCCCTCAAGGACAGAAGACAACATCCCTTCGAGGGCCGAGAACTTGTCCCCCTCAAGGACAGAAGACTCCATCCCTTCGAGGGCAGAAGACTCCATCCCTTCGACTGCCCAGACCTCAACCCTTTCGAGGACAGAAACTCTATCCTTTCGAGGGCCAAGACCTCAACCCCTTCCAAGATAGAAGAATTCATCCCTTCGAGGGCTGAGAACATGATCCCTTCGAGGAGGATAGAAGATTCAATCCCTTCGAAGGACGGGAACTCGACCCCTCGAGGACAGAAGACTTCATCCCTTCGAGAGACGAGAACTCGACACCCTCGAGGGTAGAAGACTCCATCCCTTCGACGGCCGAGACCTTGAAACCTTCTAAAACATATTTTTAAAAATCTCGAAAAAAGCTCTGAGGTGATTTGGGCGAAAAAGGCGCTGCCTTCTTTCACAAAACATTGGGAGCAATTTCTCCTGATCGTCAATCGAATCCGAACCCAAAAGATGATTATTCAGAATCCCCTTGTGATTCCGAACAAATTTATGCAATAAGTGCGGATTCTCCGGAGGAAAAATTGTGAAAAATGAGTTCTTGCTAAATTAGGGTTTTACAACAATGGCGGATTCTGGGATTCCCCGTCAAATTACTCAATCAGGATAGTAGCAGAGCAGTTTGGGAACATCGGAAAGGCGGATGACTAAAATGGATATCATCTTCTCCACGGCAATCACCAAGACTTGCTCTGCCAGGATGAAGCAGAGCAACAATCTACTTTGACACAAAAGAGGCAGAATTTGAGGGATAAAATTCAACCACACACAGGTTCTACAATTTTTTTTGTTGTTGAATTTAGTGTGCCAACAAATTTCACCCTTTTGAATTTCACCACTCCTGTTAAATTAGCCTTTACTCTGTGTGGATTATCTATGTGCACTCTGTTATGTGTTAAACATTCTTGTAGAGTGATTTATTTTGGTGGTGTGGGGAGATATTTTTAGTCTCCCTGTGTGCTCCGATACGTTTGTCTGACTGTTATTGCCTGCTCTACTTTGTTCTTCTAATCTACAGGGGAAACACAAAATGAACATCGATAAACCTTCTTATGCATCGACAGTAAGGAAGAATGACAAACTGAAGGAGAAAATTGATATGCCAAATCAGGGTGAAACTGCAAAACAGGGAACAGAGTCACAAAATTAGAACATTCAGGCAAGGCCATGGAATGATTCGAGATTAGACAGGAAAAGGCAATGGAACGATCCAGATATACTCATGGAAAAAAACTAATCTCCTAGTCGAAGAGCACAGCGATGGAGATATTGACTTTATCCTCACTGAAGATGAAAACATCAAGCACATGAGCAAATCTTTCTATGTATTCCTAGGGGGTCTTCCCAGGTGTGTATGCAATCCGGACACTCCTCTTAGCTAAATGGAGTGTGCCATGCTCAATACAAGTGAAGCATAATGGATTTGTCCTATTCAAATTCAGATCTGCGGAAGACAGGGACTCCATTTTCAATGGCTCTGATCACTATCTCTATGGGAAGAAGTTGTTCATTGTGAAAGTCCCTAAAAATGGAAGGTATGACATGCGCATCCAATATATCAAACCAACTTGGATCCAGATGGAACACCTTCCTAAGGTATACTGGCACAAAAAGGCCCTGGAGAAAATAACATCCACAATTGGCGAGCCTATTCTCATTGACAGTAGCACCATGGAACTGAGGGGGTACTACGCTCGCCTTGTACTTTGGGTGGACACTTCCAAACAGTTGAAGCATAAGGTCAAATTTTGGGCACCGACAGGAGAGACACACACCCAGTCAATTGCCTTTGACCACTGCTGCCCCTGGTGCCCGAACTGTGGGGAAAACACCCACCTCTTTGACCACTACAACGAGCACTAGAAACGTCGGGAGGAGAAAAGGGTAGCTATGTTGGAGTTGAAGGCTAAGAGAGCTGAGGAAGAATGGGGGAAGTTGGGAACGAAGGCCAAAATGCAAGCTCCGGCATTGCGAACACAAATTATGGAAGGTATATTAAGCTCAGAATCTGTCCAGGGAAGAGCCACTAATGAAGGGGGTCTGAACAAAGAGGGAAAGCATATCATGGAAAACCATCCCGTGTCCAAGTGCAGTTTCCCGATGGACACCTCTCGTCGATCGCCAATGAAAACAACATGGAAAGCTCAACAGGTGGGGAAACAACTCAGGATACCCCTCCCCCCACTTTTGGGGATGCAAACAATCCTCTTAGAGGCTATGGAGTATTACCAAAATCTATGGCTCACCTAGATATTAGAAGAAGCAACCCCCCCTGAGTAGGTCGACCCCCCTCAAAGCCAAGCACCGCATCATCGGGCGGAAAAAAACTAGTGAAGACCACCAGAAAAATCAGAAGATCCTCAAGGTTCACAATCCTAATGAAGAAACTGTATCAAAGAGTGGCAGACATGGCAAAAAATTCATCCAGTGACACTTCCAAAGGCGGCGGTCCAAAGCCTAAAGGGACCTCTGGTTCCCAATGAATGCTGCTTGCTTAAACATTCGGGGTCTAGCCGCCCCGGCAAAGAGGAGATGGACAAAAAACATCATCTCTATGAACAACGTTGGTCTTCTCGGAATCTTGGAAACAAAGGCAAATGAATGAACTCTTAGTATTTTCCTAAAAAGTCTAAAAGGTTGGAAGCACACGCATAATTTTGACTTAGCACCATGCTCAAGGATTCTCATTGTCTGGGATCCCAAAACGTTTGCGGTGGAAACTGTAAGTACAATGCCTCAGGTCATACACCTGAAAGTTCGCAGCCTCTCCTTCAACGTCCACTTTCTATGCTCCTACGTATATGGCAGCAGTGAAGGAAGACTGCACAGACAGCCACTTTGGGTTGAATTGAAGAGATATGGGGTAAATCTTGACACCCCATGGATGGTACTAGGTGATTTCAATGCCATTCTCAATACTAATGATCACATAGGAAGTACCACACCTAGAGTCCACAAAAAGAGGGAATTCCAAGAAACTTGTAATGCATGCGGATTGAAAGACGCACCCGCACTCGGCAATCACTTCACATGGCATAACTATGATTACTCAATCAGGCGCAAGCTTGATCGAGTACTACTCAATCACAAATGGGACGGAGACTCCTGCCGCACAACCTTTCTTCCAGGCTCTGTACTCTCGAACCACCTCCCATTTGTGACAGCTCTAGCGTAAGATAATGAGAGAATTAACAGACCATTCAGGTTCCAGAATATGTGGAATGTGCACCCAAACTGCAAATGGGTAGTGCAAGACCACTGGTCCCAGGAAGTACAAGGCTCCAAGCAGTTCGTCATATATAGCAAGCTAAACGACCTGAAAAAATTCCTCGAAGAGATTGGCCAGAAAGACTTTAACCATATCTCCGAAAAGGCAAAAAGAATGGACAAAGAATATGAAGCTGCATTGACAACCCTGGACTCGGTGAACATCACGCCACAAATGATACAGGAACTGATCTCCTTAAAGCAAAAGGCCCTCCTTCTATACATGGCGGAATCCAAATTCCTGGCCCAAAAAGGAAGAATTAATTTCATCACAATGGCGGACAAGGGAACAAACTACTTCCATGGCCTGATGGAAAACAGAAAGGGAGGAGGCATCCCAGCAATACTTGACAGCAAAGGCAGGATAGTCACCCCGAACGAAAGAAAAGGAAGTCTCCTCGCTGAGTTCTACAGTGATCTTTTTAGCAACAAAATTCCAAGACATCAGATTGACATGCATGTTCTTCAGCCAGGCCCTTTACTTAATGATATGGATAGGGCAACGCTGGGTCAGGGCATAGAAAGACATGAAATCTGCACTGCCCTCTTCTCCATGTCGGACGATAAAGCACCAGGCCCAGATGGTTTCACAACAGCGTTCTTTAAGAAACAATGGGAAATTGTGGGACACGAATTCACCGAATCGGTCCAGGAATTCTTTTGGATTGGAAATCTGCTAAAGAGACTCAATCACACATCAGTGGCACTCATACCGAAAAAGGAGGAAAATCTAAAAGTGGGCGACTTCAGACCGATCTCTTGCTGCAACATCATATACAAAACCATCACGAAGATTATAGCGAACAGAATTGAACCCTTCCTCTCACTTCTTATTGACCCATGTCAGGCAGCATTTGTTAAAGGGCAGAAGCTTTCGGATAATGTAATGCTAGCCCAAGAAATTGTTTGAGGATATGGCAGAGCAAGATCATTGCCCAGATGTATGGTAATGGTTGACCTCACCAAAGCATTTGACACAGTCTGGTCTAGGCTTCCCAAATGATTTCGCGGCGAGAATAATGGAATGCATCAGAACACCGACATTCTTGATAGCGATCAATGGGAAATTATGCAATTTTTTCAAAGCTAAAAGAGGTGTCCGCCAAGGGGATCCACTGTCACCACTGATTTTTGTGATATGCATAGAATACTTCTCCAGATTACTAAAAACAAAAGAAGAATCCCCAATCTTCACATACCATCCCAGATGCGAAACTGAAAAGATTACACATTTAGCATTTGTGGATGTCCTCATGTTATTCTCCAGAACCGATAAACACTCAGTTCACATCTTGATGTCAGCACTAAAGAACTTCGAACAGACTTCTGGCTTGGAAATGAACGCCACAAAATCAAAGTTATTCAGAGTAGGCATCAAGGAAGACTTAATCTTCACGGGAATACCATGGGCCACTTTCCCTATCAGGTATTTGGGTATCCCACTTGACTCCAACAAACTCAAAGTCTCCTAGTTCAACACACTGCTGGGAAATGTGGACAAACAGATCGCGAGTTTCAAGGGACACACTCTTTCCTACGCTGGCAAACTGGAACTAATCAAACCAGTGGTCCAGGGTATCATTGGCTTCTGGATTCAGCATTTCATAATACAAGCTAACGTGATGGAATCGCTGGAGCAAAAATATAAGCACTTCCTATGGGGAGAGAAAAAATTAAACAAAGTATCCTGGAAGAGATTATGCACGCCCAAGATGTACGGCGGACTTGGGGTCCATGACTTCAAAATCTGGAATATGGTCGTAATCGCACAACAACTGTGGGACATCCACATGGAAAAAGATTCATTGTGGGTGAAGTAGGTGCATTCACACTTTCTGCGAGGAAGCAACATCTGGAACATAAACCCTAGAGCCCCAAGCGGCAGAATATCATGTTCCAGGAAGGGGGAGATCATTGGTAAAATAGCATCTTTCTGTCTAATAAAGTTTGCAACAGTGTAAAATAATAGTGGTGAAAGGATGGAACTGGGAACATGGGACATTAGTGGTCCGTTTGGGCACCAGTTAGTAGACCGGAGATTGCATCTACCTTTGCCATGAATTATGAAAGTATTTTTTTCTGCAAAGGTGTTGACAGAACATATCCTCTTCCAGGTTACTGATTTTCTGTGTGATTGAGGTAGGGACCATATTAATTTAGACCACATTGTTATACCTAACTGACTTTTCCACCAGAGTTTAAGAGAGTAGGAGTCTATTATAGCTTGCATTGATCTAAATCCTAGCCCATTTAGTGATTTTGGCACAGCTAAATCAGTCCATCTTCTCCAAACTTTGTTCCTTTTACCATCTGATGTTCCCCAGAAAAAGGATGCCAGTTTTCTCTCAAAAGTCCGAACAATATTTTTGGTGGGTTTGATGACAGTCCATAAATGTTGTGGTAAGGAGTATAAATAGGACTGAATTAAAATTAATTTTCCCCCTGAGCTAAGCAATTTGTTCTTCCAGTTCAGCAGTTTTTTGTCCATGTTTTCCATCAATGGTTGGAAGTATCTGTTTAAGGTTCTTCCTTTAAAGATGGGGTAACCTAGGTATTTAAATGGGAAGGAACCTTTCTTCATTCTTAGAATCATCCTAACCTGATTGGATTTAGCTACCGTGGCTCTTTTACTGATATAGTAGTCAGATTTTTCAAAATTAAATTTCTGACCTGAAGTATACTCAAAAACCTCTAAGAAAGCTTTAATCTTAATCAAGTTAGATTTTGAGGCTTGCATAAAGATAATAGTATCATCAACATACATTAAATGAGAAGCAGGTGTGATTAAGGAAAGTAATTGATAATATGACAGACTATTATTCAAGAAGATGAAAGCAAGACTTCTGGAAAAAGCTTCTGAGAAATTATTGAAAAGAAAATGAGAGAGAGGGTCACCTTGTTTGATTCCTCTTGTAGCTTTGAAAAAACCGATTGGATTACCATTAAGAAGCACAGAGAAATGAGCTTGTGATAGATTATTCAGAACTGCAGCTAGAAAGTTCCCACTAAAACCAAATTTAACCAAAATGCTTTTAAGAAAATCCCAATTCACCCTATCAAATGCTTTCCTAAGGTCCAATTTAAGGATGCAGTTTGGGGTTCTACTCTTTTTGTCTAGGAATCTTATCATTTCTTGTAGATAGAGAATATTATAAAAAATATCTCTATTTTTCATAAAAGCAGTCTGGTTAGGAGCGATTAAATTCTCCATGTGTGGTTTTAGTCTCTCCATTAAAACTTTAGAACAAATTTTGTTGATGACATTAGAGAGGCTAATTGGCCTGAAATCATCAAAAGAGGAAGGAGTTGCCTTTTTGGGGATTAGGGTTATCCAGGTACTGGAAATTCCTTTTGGTATTTCTGACCCTAAAATGAAATCATTTACAACCTCTATTAGGCCATCCTTAATGGTAGTCCTGCTTTTAATATAGAATTTGCTTGAGAAACCATCTGGACCTGGGCTACTATTCTTATTTAAACCATTGATGACTAATTTAAGCTCATCTTCAGAAACTGGCCTAGATAGCAGTTGGTTATCCTGTTCAGTAAGGACAGATGGAATTTGGCTAAGGAAATGAGGGTAATAGAAATTATTAACCATGTGATTAGGTTCAGTTAGTAGGTTTGAAAAATAGGTAACACCTTCCTTTTGGATATCTAGGTAAGAGTTTAGCCACTGTCCCTGTCCATTTTTTATTTTTGTGATCTGCAATCTACAGTTTTTTTTCTTGCACTGTCCTATGGAAGAATTGAGTATTATTATCTCCTAGCCTATGCCATGTTAATCTGGCTTTCTGTTTCCAAAATTTTTCTTTTTCCTTTAAAGCTCTAAGCAACAAAGCCTTTTTCTAATTTAACTTAATTAAATCTGTGTCTAAATGGGTAGAGTCAAAAACAAGTTCCTGGTTTCTTAATGCCTCTTCTGCATTGGCTACATTAACATCAATATTTCCAAAACATTCTCTATTCCATATTTTTATCACTTTTTTCAATCTAATTAATTTTAGGTAGAAACCTAACATTCCAGATTGAGGGAGTATTTTCCTTTATTAGATCCATAAATTCTGGTCTATTAAACCAAGAATTTATGAATCTAAAAGGTTTAGGGTGAGAGACAGCCAAAGTTGAAACTTGGAGGAGGAGAGGGGAATGATCTGAGGCTTGCCTATTCAATATCTGAATAGATGAAGATGGAAATTTTGGATTCCACTTAATGGTGCAGAGGCCTCTATCCAATCTTTTAGAGGTAGGTTTCCTAAGTCTGGAGTTTGACCAGGTGAATAGATTACCAACTGTATTAATCTCTTGAACACCAGATGAGCTAATCCAGTTATTAAAATCTCTAATGCTACCTAGGGAGGGAGAACAGGGACCCCTATATTCTGTAAGAGTAGTGATGGTGTTAAAATCCCCAATGTAGATAGTTTCATTATTAGGTAAGGTAGTCAGGGCAGACCATAAAGCTTTCCTACCTTCTCTGTTCCTAAGAGCATAGATAAAAAAGCTTCCATATCAATATCCAGGTTAAGGTGAGCTATCTGAACTTGCAAAAATTGCTCATGTTGAGAGAGTAAAGAAACTATAAGCGGGTTATTCCACATCAGCCAAAATTTTCCATTATGGAGTTGCAAATTGTGTGAAAAGTTGAGTTTTTCCATATAGGAACCACATTGATAGTTATCATGCATTGGTTCAATTATGCATAAGAGCTGAATTTTCTTAGCCTTAACTAAATGAGATAGTCTAAGCATGGAAGTTTCCATTCCTCTAAGATTCCATATTAAGAAATTTACAGTTGAAGTGTGTGTCATTGTTCACAAGATTTATGACTTTTAGTGGCTGATCTAAGCATCATTTTATTCAGCTGGCTAAAGTAGTTGTTTTTCTTACCTTTAGACTTACCTTGCTGAATAGAGTTCTCCTGATTCCTCAAAGGCTGAGGTTCACAGTGCTCTTTGTGGCCAATATTAGCATCTTCATCTAGTTCCTGATCTTCCTGTTCCATGAGGTCGTCTGATTTCGGTGTATCCTCAAAATCTTGCAAAATAGAAAACCTATTTTCCATCTTTCCCAGTGGAGAAAGTGGGGGGGGGGGTAGTTGGGAAGGATTGATCCCAGGATGATCTGAGATTACCAATGTGTAGATCATCTTTTGCATAGGTATTCTAAGAGGGTCTGGCTAAGGCTGTTGCATTTAAGAGTTTAGATAGTGAGGATTGAAGATTATTTTGGGTTGGGATTTTGGGAGATTTCCTAGGGGTCGTTATTGGTGCTTGGATGCCTTCGGTTCCAGACCCACTATTAGCCTCTGAAGGCCAGTATGAGGAAGGGTGAAGTATGGGGTTAGTTATAGCTTTCTGTTGAGCTGGCTTTTCATTATTGGTGTGGGCATTAACAGCCTGATTCTGTAGAGAGATAAGAGGAGCCTTACTGAACATATTTCCTGTTAGCTGCCAGAGAGAATTATTTTGGCTTTGTGGCAAAAGGTTTTCCTTTGATTTTCCATTGGTGTTCTGAAGGATAGCTCTACACTGATTAAGAGAATGTCCTAACTTAGCACAGTGATCAGAGTAAAGTGAGACATCTTCATATTCAATTGTGTATTTCCTGTTACTAGAGACTGATCCTAATCTGATAAAACTACACAAAGGTTTCTGCAAATCAACTTCGACACAGAGTTTTATTGCTGAAGGCCTTGTGAGCATTTCAGTGGCTAAATCATTCTTGATAAAGCTTCCTATAGTGTTTCCAATTGCCTCAATTTATGCAGAATTGTAGTAGTATAAAGGTACCTCTTTTAACGTGCACCAAATAGGTACAATTGGCGATTCTCTGTGAGTCGAGAAATCTGGAGACCACTTTAGCATCTTCAGCAGAACTCCATTGAAGTTCCAGACTCCTTTGATCCAGCATCTTTAGTAGTCATTGATTTGCTCGAACTTGATCAAAACATGCTTATAGTCAAGAGAACCTAATTGATAGCTACCTGTAAACCCTACCGTCCTGAAAGCTTGCTCCAGTTGATCCATCGTGATTCTCCCTTTAGTGAATTTTCCGACCAGAGCGTTTGAGTAACGTGTAGATAGTTTGGCAATTTGGTCGTCGGAGTAAAGACAGGTCGGGTCACCTAAATGCTCGAATTTGGGGGTTAGCTCTGGATTAGTCGGCAAGGATTTCAATAGGGGATTTGATTTGGTCTGGAGAGCTGCCATAAACGATTTTGGTGGGATTTGATTGGGATTGATTTCTGCCATCACGGCCGGGCCAGTCAATGGTCGTGTCTGTTGTTCCAAAGTTAACGGCAGGGTTAGCCGTTAACGGCAGCAAATAGCCGTTACCGGCGAAGACAGAGGTGGAAGAAAGAATTCGTTACTGTAGCAGAGAAAGTTCGTGAGTATGCAAATAAATATTATCTTGGAGTTTTTTCCTGTGTAAGTTTATATGTTTCGATCAAATTATGATTTTTATATTAGAAGGACACTTCATCAGTGCTCTTTTCTTCAATATTACATAATTAATATAATAACTAATTATGTAAAGACCAATTTCTAATAATAGTAAAAAAATTAAAAATATTTTATAAAACTCTCCAATATTTATGCTTCATTAAAATATTATATTTAATTTGAGAGAATATATGCATTAAATCTTTAACGAAAAATGTTGATGGTGAAGTGTAAGTTTCAGTTTTCACGGTTACTAAGAGAGTGGGATATTACTTTGGTTTAGGGGGCTGTATAATGTTGTTTCTTGGCCAACGTAAGACTCGTAGGCCCTACATAGTATTTTGCTTGTATTCAATTCTTAAACTAGAATGAAAAAGGCAATGTTTTTGTGTTCATCTTGTAAAGTGATGTGTGTCAAACAACGGTCGTGATAGGCGATCCTTGTTCTAATGCGTCGTTCCTGTAAAATAAAATTCCCAGGGATGTAGGGAGAAGAATTTTTTTTATGGTAAAGTTAGATCAAAAGTATTTAGTCTGAGTAATAAGAACTGAATAAATAGAACGGAGGAATGCCTTGATATTTACAAGGGTTGATCCCAGGAGATCCTTTAATCACGTTAGGATAAATATTTACTTTCCTCATAGAAATATTTGTCTTACCATAATGAAGTTACCATATATTCCTATACCATAATTGCACCTGAAATGAAGGGGTAATATGATGACGTGATTGTTTTGGATATCTTTCATTTCAGTTGCTAGGTTTCAACCCAACATGACATTTGAAGGCCTAGACATGGAGTAGTTATGTGGTTTTCAGCGTGAGGGAGTTTTCAGCTCCAATCCTCATCAATAGCCTTGAGAGAGCTGAAGGTGAAACTTTCGGCGATGTCTATCGGTTCTCTCACACTTGCTTCTTATGGGTCAATTAAATGACGTTAAATTTTGCCACTATGGCTCGTTTGCTCTGACTTAATCACGTTACTCGAGATAATACACGTTAACTATTTTGGGGAAGTGAAAAGTTCCTGAATTATGGCCACCTTTTTTTCTGCTTTCAAAGCGGTTATTGTTGGCTGCTCCTTTCAAGGAGCCTCTTTGCTTTTTCACGGAGTGCTATAAAAAGGCGTGGCCTAAGGTTTCTCTTTGAACATTCTTCATACTTTCACAGAGTATATTTAGTCATGCCTCATTCGGTTCCTCTCACTGTGTCCCCTTTCTTGGGTAAGCCCCGAATTCATATGAGAATTTTAGTAATATTGTTAATGAAAAACAAAGTATATACCGAGAGGAAAATGAGCTTATTGCTGCTGGTGGTGTATTTTATCCCCTAAGATTCCAAGTTTTTTCACCGTAAATGTTACCATCTACTATTCTAAATAATGCTCCTTGACTCGGTATGGTGATTTTGTTTTCTCATCGCTTTGACCTTCCATTCTTGAACTTACTTTTTCACTGACCCTCCTTTTATCTAGAGATCTTAACCTTTCAGAATGTGAAATGTCAGGGTGGAGTTTTTCTGGATTTTGTAGTTTACTGGTATTAGTCGAGAGAAAGAGTTGGTTGGTCAGTTTCCCCCAACTTTCTTTCTGTTGTCTTCATGGTTTGCCAGTAGCCGTGTCTCCATCTAGAGTGGAGGGAGAGAAGAGTCCTAAATTTTTTGACAGATGCTGAAAGAGATCATATCTTCAGCCATTGCAATCTGGATAAGCTGGTAGAGTAGGATTAAAGTAACACCTTCATTTTTGCTTCCCGGTTTTCTAGATTTTCAATTGCTTTCATTTTTTAAGTGAGGAGTAGACCTGGCAAACGGGTCTCTTCGGTCGGATACGGGTGAGACCCAATCGGTTTGGGTGTGATTCGGTAGATTGTTTTATCTTCGGGTATCGGGTCTTGATCGGGTGTGTTCAGGTTCGGATGTCTTTCGGTAGTTTTGAAAAATATCCGAACGGGTCGGGTTTGGTTTTAGTTGTTTCAATTTCAATACAATTCGGGTATAATTATTTTGAATCGGGTTCGGATCAAATTTGGTTCAGGTTGTTTCGGTTTCAGGTACAATTCAGTTTTACATTTTTTTAATCAGGTTCGGATCGGGTTTGGTTTGAGTCAATTTAGTTTTGGTACTTTTCGGGTACATTCTCTTTCGGTTCGGGTTTGGTTGGATTCCAATATATTCAATCCAGGTCTTGTTCAAATAAATATAGTAAATTGTCATTATAATGAACATAAAATTTTAATATATTAATTTTGTAAAAATACTTTAGCTGAACTAATCTATTATATATATATAATTTTACTAGTCACTTTTTTAATGTATACTTTCAATTTTTTGAAATGAAAAATTATTTCTTTTGTAAAGAATATGACATTTATGCATATTGCAAACATTGATTTGTATACGTTATCGCATAAAGATTATATTAGTATGTAAGAACAAAATAGAATAGTTTGTATTTAATTTTTTTTCTATTTTATGTTGTCGATCATAACTCACAAAACTCCTAGAGTCCGTCTCTTGAAAGACGGTCTTTCCATAAGTCATGGAAAGACCAAGATTTAAAGTGTAAATTAGAAGAAATGAAGATAAAATTTTCAGGTTGCATGAACCGGGTTGTAAATTTTATAACTATTACATGTTGCATACTAAAATTTTAATATTGCAACTAAGACCTTTTACCTTTTATTATTCTAATTAAACCCCATCTTTCCATAAGCATATGGAAAGACCGTCTTTCCCAAGACTTTGCTAACTTGTATGTTATAATATATTAATGTATATATATAGTAGTTCTCCCGACAGACGGTCTGTCCATAAGTTTATAGACATACCATTAATGTTTTACCTTATATATTCACATTCAGATACATATTATTACTTGTTTTAACTTTAAAAATATAATATTTAAATTTTATAAAAAAACTTACAACATTTGAAGTAAAAATCGCTATGAACTGTCCATAAACTTATACAGTATTTAAATTTTATAAAAAAAAACTTACAATTCATGATTGCTTGTGATACATTTTAAAATATTAGCATATTAAATTAAGATAAGAAAATATTCATACAAAGACATGCTCATTTTTTTCTTAATTAGGTGAAATATTAGTATATTACCAATAAATCCCTTTAGAACTATTTAACTTTACATAAACAGTCTTGGCCGACTTTATATAGAAATTAAATATCCCCTATTTACTAATTATAAATTATGAGTCTCATAAACAATCTTAGCCAACTTTGTTCACAATCATTCATTCAAATTCAGAATGCAGAGTTTGCATATTTCTACTACTCCCTCCATCTCATTCAAATATGCACATAATCTTTTTTCACTCAAAGTTGTCAAACTTTAACCATATATTTGAATAGATATATGAACAATAATATTATCGTATGGCATGATACTTATGTTTTTGATATGCTATGGAGGAGTAATTATACTAATTAAGCATATTTTAAATTTAAGCATTAGAGAAAAATAGATCGTAAATGCAATATTATTTTAGATGTAATTTTATATTCTTACAAAAGAATTGGATGATTGAAAATATTGATTTAAATATTTTTTCAAAATTTAATGAAAATAAATTTTTCGAAAGAAAATAATAATAATTAAAAGTTAATATTGTATGAAATTTTTTCTAATAATAAATGAAATAACTAATCAATATTAATTTTAGCTTATAAAATAATTTTAAATTAATAATTGACAATGTTCTTTTATTTAATACATAATACACTCTTAAAATAATTTCATCTAACTATGCTATTAATACACATTTTAAATTTATAAATTTAATTTATTATGTGATATTTTAATATTAAATAACATATCAACACTGTTTATAATCGTAATGTTATTTTCAACTAAATATGATCAAGTCAAAATTTTAGACAGTAACAATTGTAACACACTATTCAATCATATTCGGGTCTTGTTCGGTTTGAGTTAACATTAATCTAGATGTCTTCAAATTTGGATTAACATCAATTTGGTTCATTTCGAATTGAGTAGTAGTTGGGTATGATTAGGTTTCTTTCATGTACGGGTCCTTTTTAGGTTCGATTCGGGTTCAGGTGTTATTCGAGTTTGAGTCCTATCAGGTCTGGCAATTTAAGTTCGGGTACGGTTCAATCGGGTGATTTCAGTTTTCGGTTATTGATTGGGTCTCACTATTTGGATGTCGGTTCGATTCGGTTCGGTTATTTATTACCGGGTTTTTGGGTTCGGTTATATTTTGCCAGGTCTAGTGAGGAGGTTGGATCCCCGGGTTATTTATCCTTTCCTGGGATAAGAACCAACTCTTGAACAAGATTAAATCTTTTTTCTTCTTCCCAGCAACATCTCAAGCAACTAGCATGTGTTTTGTAGTCGAATAGTTTCAACACTGATTCTTGTAATATAGTAGCTTCCTAGATTTTGTAAACTTGAGGAACCTTAATGAATGAATCCCCTTTTTGTTTAGTTGCTTATGTTATTTATTCTCGGCCAACATTCTGGCCTAAATTTCAATCTGTAGAATTGTAAGGGTAGATGTCCCATAATTTGGATGGTAAGGTTTCTAAGAGAGCAAATCCTCAACAGTTAGAATTTTTATGTGAAAGTTGATCCTCGGCGGTTAGGCTTTTTATTTGAGAGGTGATCTTTAATAGTTAGGCTTTTATGTGAGAACCAATCCTCGCCGATTAAGTTATCTATATGAGAGCCAATCTTTAACGGTTAGTTTTTTTTTTAGAGTCAATCCTTTACGGTTATATTTTTTTTGTGAGAGCCGACCCTCAACAGTTAGGATTTTTATGAGAACCGATCCTCAATATTAGGCTTTTTTATGAGAGCCAATTCTCAACATTTAGGTTTTTTATGGGAGAGTCTATCCTCATTGGTTAGGGTTTTTTTGTTAGAGATGCATGTTAGATCAAGGTATCCTGTTGATAGGGGATTACAATGTTTTTCAAATCTGATTATACTTTTATTGGAAAAATATACGACCCTATTATTATTCTTAGGGTGAATGACTCCCAAGGCATCAGACTACAAAAAGGGATAGTGTGTCTAACCTACAACTTTTTGTTTGTGGGAAGCTACGCCTTGGCCGGAGTGTAGAAGTGCTTCAAATGGGGGGTCCATTGTAGTATTGCTAAACGATAGTATCTTCAGAGAGTGATCCATCTTATGGGGACTCAATTTTCCATCATATCTTCAAGTATGTAGCTTTCTCCATCGTGTGCCACAACAACTTTATATGGACCTTCCCAGTTGGGTGCCAATTTTCCTTCTCTCTCTTGTCCGCTATTCTTATGACTAGCTCTCCTGGAGGGAACTGGGTTTTTTGTACCCTTTGACTGTGGTACTTTTTTGTATTGTATTTCACTTTGGCCTAGTGCAAAATGGACTTTTCTCTCTTTTCATCCACAAGATCTAGGTCCTTATGGACTTCTTCATAGTTTTGGTCTTCTTCTGGTCCTTTTGTGTGGAGGCTAGGCAAGCATACCTTAGCAAGTTTGACTGGTTCCATTCCATAGACCAGGGTGAACGAGGTTTCTCCAGTGGCCACTCTCTCCATCGTTCCATACGACCATATCACACTGGGTAATTCGTATATCCAGTTTCCTTGAGCCTCCACCAAACTAGCTCTTATGCTAAAGATCGCCCAATGGTTGACCTCGACCTAGCCGTTAGCTTAAGGGTGCTACACCGAAGTGAATTTCTGCTAGATATTGAAGCCGTCACACAAATTTATAGAGGGATCATGGGAAAATTTCCTCTCATTGTCTGTGATAAAAGTTCTATGTATCCCATACATGTAATATATTTTTCCAACAAAAGTCGATGCAACACAATTTTTAGGTTATCAGTGTGTCGACTTCTACCCATTTGGTGAAGTAGTCAATGGCCATGATAAAATATTTGACCTCCTAATCACTTCTGGGAATGGGTTTACGAAGTCCACCCTCACTTCTTGAATGGCTAGTATCTTTGGATTACCACCATCTCTCCTTGGGAGATGCGAGTCACAGAAGCGTGCTTCTGACATTGATCGTAGGTTTGAATTAACACAAAGGATTCTTTGAACATTAGTGGCTAGTAATATCCATCATTTAGTAACTTCTTGGTGATAGACCTAGCTCTATGGTGAGCTCCACAGACCCCTAGATGAACTTTTTAAATAAGGTCTTTTGCTTCCTCTAACATTACACATGACAAGAAAGGCATCGAATATTCTTTCTTCTATAATGTATCATTATATATTGTACATCTTGGTGCTTTGAATTTAATTTTTTCGGCCTTCGCCTTGTCTTTGAGTATTAATTCATCCCTTAGATATATGATGATTGTCATCATCCAGTTTTCTGCTTCGCTTATGGCCATCACATACTATTCTTCATAGCAGTGACACTTCAATGTTTCAATCAACAACCGCTTAGGAGACTCAAAGCTTAGGTCTGTCGATGCCAGATTACTTAATCATTGGGTTTTTTATTATATTCTCTTGGCACATGTGTCAAGGTGAATGTTTTTAATTTTCTCAGCATCAGTTGCACTAATTTCAAATATCTCTGTAGGCTCCTTTCCCTAATCTCTAACTCTCCATTGACTTATTAAACCACTATATGCTAGTCAATGAATATCTCTAGGCGCCGTACGACCAAATCTTTGAACAATATTAAGTGTGTCATTAAAGCCTCGTACTCCACATTGTTATTATTTATATGAATTTTATTTGCATGGAAAATTCTATTCGAGTTTTATACCCTAATAATGCTCATTTGGAAATTTTTGGTATATCTTTTGGATGTAACATCATTGATGCTACATGCCACAAATAATTTTCTCTACATCGTAATTGACTATGATTGGCTTTATTTTCTTTTGTTGCTAATTAGATGCATCCTTTTTTTTGCAAAAAGACCTCTTTGATGACAATTTTTTATGAATGTCAGCCATCTGAACCAGTTGATCTCATGAGGATTGACTATGTTCTAATGGACTCTGATCACCTTTTACCTTTACCATAATTGGTTCTTTTTTAAAAATAATTGTACCCATATTAATGGGAGGGATGTATATTAGGGTCTCTGACTTTCCCTAACCAGGTTGTCGTTAGAACATAAGTCGAGGGGCTTAGTGGTCAAAAATAGAGATTAATATTCTGCACCCGTTCTTACTGCTAAGCTACCAAGGGGTAGTAAGCAGCAAGCCCTGGGTTTGTCCATAAGGATACTAGGGCTCAAATACTAATTAAAACACAACCTCGTGTGGATCATGAATCTGCACGAGTGAAAGGAACAACTAGTAGTGTAGACATGCAACTGGTGGGGGGGGTATTTTAAACTATTTATACTAGGAACTTGGGAATTATTTAGCAACATAGTAGTTCTAATGCTTCAATCCTCGATTCATTCACATATTGACATACAAAAGATCTATCAGTGTGTTTACAACACGTGGTGTGGCCGATGCCATACACTTTCCCAACCCTGTCATGGTGGGTGCGCTTGCAACCCTCCATCGGCACTGTCATTGTAATTAGGGGAGTACAACGAGGTCTGACCATCGTTGTAGGTCTGTTTCTACCCCATGCTATTACATCCCAGGCTACTACCACGAATGCAACTACTCCTCCTGGGTCCTATATACGCTAGGCCCAATGTTCTTAGGCATCTTATCTGTGATACTAGGGTTTCAACACAACACCTAGCTTGCTACTATAAGCTATCTCTACCCGCAGCCTCTCGGACAACACTTACCAAGTATGCTAAAACTGGTGCGATGACAAATAGGTCAGAGCATTCTCGAATCTCTCGTGCACACACCCACGCAGACTCATTCTCCCCTACTCGTTCTAACATTTAGGTTTCTCTTCCCAAGGGGTATTAATAATTGCACCATGCATGAGTCTATCCCAAAGTGTGTGCTTATATGTGGTGTACTACTCATGCATCTATAACATTCAAGAAAAATCACAATCATATCATAAACACAAAGATATGATGAATATAATGAATCTCAATAAAGCCTTTAGAACAAACCAAGTGCCAAAATGAATCCCAAGCTAAAAAACTACTCTACAAAGGTTAGATCCACGAAAAATATTAGGTTAGATGCCATGGAACTAGAAAATAAGATGAAAAGAAAAGGAAAGGAAAAGGAAGGAGAAGAAGAACTATCATCTTCCTTCTCTCTAAACTAGAGAGATAATCTACTATACATTATGCCTAGCTTCTATTCTCCTTAGGGTTTATAAGAAGACTATGGCTCCAATATATAGTAGTAGGAGATTGGGTCTAAAAAAAGGCCAAAAGTAGCAAAACCCTAGGTCAGCCGCCAAGGTTTCACAGATCGGCACTGATGTCACGGTCCGTGAAGCATTCAAGCATGGGGCGTTGGATCTAGCGCGATCCGAACATTCAGAGCTGCAGGCTGTGGGATCTGGCGTAGTCCGTGAAGGAGGTCTCGTGCCACGGTCCATGAAGCAGGTCTCGTGCCACGGTCCGTGAAACATGTCTTATGCCACGGACCGCGAACAGTTCACGATTTTTGCTCAGAATTTCTCACGGTTCGTGAAGGTTCTCACGGTCCGTGAAACATGTCTTATGCCATGGACCGTGAACAGTTCATGATTTTTGCTTCTCACGGTCCGTGAAGGTTCTCACGGACCACGAATAGTACATGGTCCCACTCAGGAATTTCTTCACCAACCGTTAAGGTTTTCACGGCTCAGCTCCATACTTAGCCAATATTTTCAACTCTTCATCCCCTTGTTTCATGTCCTGGCACTTTTGTCACGACCCGGAGCCTTGCCTTGTGATCATCTTCACGGAACCCCTGGATTCTTGTGTAGTACGGGCCGTAAAGATTGACACGGGCCGCTGGTGCTTGACCATGCGCGGTCCATGACCGGCTGCTGGTGCTTCGTTGGCTGAACTTCGTTTACTTGTCATGGGTGAACCGTTAGTCTAAATTGAGAGTTCTAGTAGTTGATTCTGTTGTACTCGAGAAGAAAAATCCAATGGAACCAGCCTTGAAGGCTAATTCTTCCTGGATCATTCTCGAACTCATTGATCGTTCACCATTTTCTCCTTTGGTCGTCTTGAACTCTGAAGCTGCCTATCTTTGGCTTCAATCTCCTTCTATCACGCATTAATGTTCGTGGCCTTCATCCTCTACCATTCGAATGTGAATGTCATTTGCCTCTTCTACCGTCCTTGCGAACAGCCTTCAATCTTCCACTATCCTTGTGAACGACCTTCAATCTTCTACCGCTCTTGCAAACGACATTCACATAAAATGTAACCAAAAAATACCCACAAGCAACCTACTAAAGATGATCACAAGGAAGATCAAGGAGCCTGTGGATACAAGATATCTATTAGCACCAATTAAGTCTACAAAATGCGGGATTTAGACAAGAAAACCAAACATAGCCGTCTAAACCCCTTGTCACGTAAACTCAACTAACAATAGTAATCCACCAACTAAAACCAACTAAAAACTATGTGAAATGCATTGGTTAAAGCATGCATAATGGTGCAGTTCAAACCCAATCATGTAAGCAATAAAGTTTGTGCAGGTTACAAGAGATGGTTCAAGATGTGACTTGAACATTTTAGAATTTGTGTTGTACAAACGGCAGTCAAGTGCCAATATGTGAAGGATCATATTGCAAAGGAAAATATTGTAAATGATTCCAATCGTTACACCTTGACCCCTCGTGTTGATGTAAAACGATTGGCCAGACCTACAATTTTTTCCTAAGCAAACTAGAAGGGGTTGATTTGGTATATACATGGGATAGCCTTGTCCTTCATGTCCAAAAACCAAATTCGATCCTGGATTTGAAGAGTAAGGATCACTCTTGAGTTGTAAAATGTTGATCCTGAAGTTGGATAAAAACTGTGCACGAAAAGAGCGCTTTAACTTGCAGTGCAGGCAGTTTTTAGTGAGTGTTGTGTAGAATAGCATCAGCCTTTGTCTTGATCAATGATATCCAGGAGCAGCAGTGATTGCCACTGGAAGAGAGTACAACAGTTGATGGTCCATCTTATTTTCCATGTTCTCAATACATGAACCATAAAAATGCATAATCAGTAGCATCCATTCCAAAAACACTCAAATGTGCGTCCTTATAACTGGAGTTCCAGCACTGTCTAACAAAACTAGTCCCTTAGTTATTACTGTACCTGGTTCAACCAAACAGAATTTTTCTAATAGAGTTCTACAAGTCACACAATGAAGGTCTGAAATCTTTAATCACACATTAAAAATGAGATTGAAGGATCATCTTACTAAGCCTCTATCGAAGGTTGCGATTGTTCTTTCAACTCATGGCACATAATTTTAAAATGATTGATTAATTGTTTTAACACTTACTGTAAGAATCAAATCACTAATTTAGTTTGTATAACTACTAAAATCTTAGATTGAATGTATAATTTATGAAAACATCGTTACAAAAGCATAGATGTAGAATCACTAACAACCGAAGACAAATGTATCCTATGATGTTGCATATGTTGATGACAGAATGATTTGTCGTAATGAATTGTATTATTGATATCTGAATATATAGAGAGTACAATAGAGGTGGAATAAGGAAAGAGGTCTAATCATAATAAATCATAATCTAATTAGGAGTCTGATTTATTTTAACATCCCCCTCAAGCGAAGCGTCGGATGCTCATCGACGCATAGCTTGGACCTGAAGAACTCAAACAGCGGATGAGAGAGCCTCTTGGTAAAAATTTCTGCAATCTGAAGAGAAGTCGGAACATGAGTAACGTGCAGCTTTCCGGATGTCACCAACTCACGAACAAAATGGTAGTTGATGTCGATGTGCTTCGCCCGCTTGTGCACCACTGGATTCTGAGCCAAGAAGATAGTACTACCATTGTCGTATAACAACATTAGAGAACCAGAAAGCGGAACCCGAAGATCACGAAGCAAATGAGTTAGCCATACCACTTCTGAGGCAGTGTTGGCGAGAGCACGATATTCAGACTCAGTGCTAGAGCGAGAAACATTGGGCTATTTCTTGGCCCTCTAAGAAATCATATTCCCACCAATAAAACCGCATAACCATAAGTGGACCGACGAGTCTCCAGACAGCGAGCCCAATCAGTATCAGAGTACCCAAACACATCAGGAGTACTAGCAGAACAAAACTTGAGACCAAAATGAAGAGTGCCACAAACATACCGCAAAATCTGAGATGAAAATGGTCATCTCTGGGATGAAGATACTGACTCACCGAGTTGACTGAGAATGCCAAATCCGAGCGAGAAATAGTGAGATACTGAAGAGCACCAACAAGAGAACGATAAAGTGTAGGATCCTGGAATGGAGGAATGGTAGAGCTGTGAAGCTGAGAACCAGCAACAAATGGAGTAGAAACCGGAGACGCGTCAGACGTACCAGCCCGATTCAAGATATTATGAGCATACTTTGCTTGGCCAAGCAGTAACCCTGAGGAGGTAGGCAGAACTTCAAGACCAAGAAAGTAATGAAGAGCACCAAGATCCTTGATCGCAAACTGTCTGTGTGTCCGATCAATGAACTGGTGAAGAAGAGTCGAGTCATTGCCTGCAAGAATGATATCATCCACATACACAAGTAAGTATAGTAACGACAACCCTCTCGAAAGAACAAATAAAGAAGTATCAGCTAAGCTGCACCGAAAACCAAGCCGTGTCAGATAACTACTGAAACACTGGAACCAAGCCCAGGGAGCCTGCTTAAACCATAAATGGCCTTTCGCAAGCGATAAACATAGTCTGGATGGATAAAATCCTGATAACTAATGAGCTGTTTCATGTAGACTGGAACATCAAGAACACCATTAAGGAAAGCGTTCTTGACATCTAACTGATGAAGTGACCAGGAACGCATGGTGGCTATGGCGAGAACCGTCCTAACAGTGGAGGGTTTGACCACAGGACTGGAAGTGTGGTCAAAATCAAAACCTGGAATCTACAAGAAACCTTGCGCTACAAGTCTAGCTTAGTGACGCTCAATAGTTCCATCTGGTCGATACTTGAGCCTATAGACCTATTTGGAGCCAACAATGTTAACATTTGAAGGTCGAGGCACCAAATCCCAAGTGTACTGACCACAAAGAGCGGTCATCTCATCATCCATGACTGAAACCCAGGCTGGATCCTGAAGGGCAGAGGGATAATCAGTGGGCTCTGTCTGAGAGAGGAGTGCAGCAGTGAGACTATGAGTAATAATACTTGAATAATCCCGACGCTGAATGGCACCAGTAGAAGACCGAGTGGCCATCTGATGGGTACAAAGCTAGGGCGGCGATACTGGAGGAGTCGAACCAGCTGATGATGCCGAGGAAGATCGAGATGCGCTGACCGAAGAGTGGCCATAGGAAATCACCGGAGAAAGGATGGCTGACACTGGCTGAGACGTAGTGGCCGGTGGCTGAGACGGTTGTTGAGGAGTGATGGCTGGTGGCTGAGGTGTAGTGGCCGTTGGCCGAGGAGCTGGGTCTGGGTCGGCCATCCAGATGGAAGATGGTGGTGAAAGAGGGGCGCCTGGAATAGGCACAGGCGTGGTGGCCCCAATCGATGAAGTAACAGCTCCATAAAAAAATGATGTGATCTCCATATCTGAAATAGAGCGACTGTCCACGGAAGATAAGACATAAGGGAATAAGGTTTCATCAAAGCGAACGTGGCGAGAAACATAGATACGCCTATAAGTGGGGTCGAGACACTGGAATCCCTTGTGACGAGGGATGTAGCCAATAAAAACACACGGAATGGATCGCAGTGCAAACTTATCAGTAGCAGTGGCACGCAGACATGGAAAAGCACATCAGCCAAATGGGTGAAAGAGGGTATAGTCAGGCACATGACCAAAAACAACCTCAAAGGTGATTTTCCACCAAGAACTGAACTTGGCAGACGGTTAATGATGTAAACCGCAGAGTAGAAAGCTTCCACCCAATAACAGTGTGGCACGGAAGAGTGAAAAAGCATGGCAAGACTGGTCTCTGTGATGTGACGATGCTACGGCTCAGCTTGGCCATTCTGAGCAGGTGTATAGGGTGATAACATCTGATGATGAATGCCCATGATATGAAGTGAGCATGGAGTCGATGATTAGTAAACTTTGTGCCACCATCGGTCTGAAAATTTTTAACCCTAGCAGAAAATGGAGTCTCAACGAATTTCTGATACTGGATAAATGTGTCATAGAATTCTAACTTATACCGCAGAAACCATGTGAATCATGAAAAGTCATCGATGAAAATGGCATAATAAGAAAAACCACCTGCCGAGAAGACATGGGATGGTCCTCACAAATCACAATGCACCTTATCCAACAACCCAGTAGCGCGCCTGTCACTAGTGGAAAAAGGTAAACGACTACTCTTGGCCATCTGACAAGCAGAACAACTAACAAATGCCAGCTTAGCGGAAGTTACAGTAATATGGCCACGTCGACTTAACAACTGAATAGTATCATGAGACACATGACTGAGGCGAGAGTGCCACTGTTCAAAAGAAGCCTGGAGCTTTTTGGAGCGTAATTCAACTGAAAAGTTGGAATCACCAGTCTCAAGAAAATAAAGACCTGAATTATTACTGCCTTTACCAATTATCTTCCATGTATGCTTGTGCTCAATGGAGAATGCGTTGGCATCAAATATAACACGGACAGGTAAATCACGAGTAAGCTTACTAATGGACAATAAACTTCTAGTAATCTTACGGACCACAAGGACATCATTAATTTAGAAACCTGATAAATGACATTGGCCAATGTGAGAAATAGATAATGATTCACCATTTCCAACAAGAATAGAATCAGAACCACGATAACATTGTACCTTATCAATATGACTGATACGAGCAGTGATATGAGATGTAGCACCTGGATCAACGATCCACTGATTTGACGAAGAATGACGGTTGGAACCATTCAAACTGGCCTGAAACAACACCTTGTCCGTAATCCAATTAGTAGAGTAATCTTCCCGAGATATAGGGCCCAAATAAACCATAACAAAAGATAGAATTGCACAGAAATTGACTGGGTGCTGATGAGAATTTGAGCAACTCGTGAGAAAATGCTTCAACTCGCGAGAATTTGAGCAACTCATGAGAAACAGGTTCAACTTGCGAAGCAGAGTCAGCTAGCGATAAATTGAAGTACGCGAGAAACAGCTTTGCCTCGCGAGTCAACTCGTGCGTGAATTTCACGCTCTAGAGGATCTTCTTCGGCCGAGTTGGCGCGTCACTTTCACGCGCTGGAAGACGATGTGTGGATCTTCCCACGGAAACTGGAAGACGGGCAACAGATGTTGCTGATGAAGAACGCCTGCGCCGCTAGAAGAGAATGCCAACGAAGATGAAAACTTCGCCGCTGGAAGAAGACATTGCTAGGCAAGAACTCGCTAGAAAATCAAGACTTGAGAGGACGCCGGAGGACCGGACCTTCGCCCGTTGATGATGAAGTCCGGGATGACGAAGAAGTCCGCTGAGGCCGCTGATGATGAAGACCGTTGAATAGAACGCCGATGGAGGCTTGCCGGAGACGTGAGCGAACTGAGGACAATGAATTCGCCGGAGACGTCGCCGGAATATAGCGGAAATTTGCAGTGATTTTTGGTCGGAAAAGATAGAAAGGGAGGCAACCAAAAAATAAAAATTAGGGTTTAGGATTTAGGATCAGAACTTTCTTTGATACCATGACTGAATGATTTGTCGTAATGAATTGTATTATTGATATCTGAATATATAGAGAGTACAATAGAGGTGGAATAAGAAAATATGTCTAATCATAATAAATCATAATATAATCAGGAGTCTGATTTATTCTAACAGTTGATAACATTGCAAAATCGGTTCATTATCGATCACTACTTAGTATTTAGAATTTATCCATAACCTATTTAACATCAAATAATAAAAATATTTTCAAATTAGATTATTATTATAATTAATTCACACATAAATTGGCATATTTAATTCATAGTGCTACTCATCGATCAACACAACACGAGAATAATAATTTGACACTAAATTTAAAAGGAAACTTGCATCCAGTTTTTTCAATAATCAAGGCCTATGTTTATGAATCCTTTATCATCTACCGAACTGAATTACTTTCTTTCTTTTTTTTTTTTAGATAAATTCACCTGTGATGGTGGGGGGTTTGGCAGACCCCTACCCGTTTATTAATTAAACTAAAAGATACAGAAAAAGAGGGGAGCTTAATACCTTACCTATGAGAGTTCATCCGATGACCTTTGAAAACTATACATTAACCTGCTACTAACCTAAAGATCAACAGATACAACCGTGGAATAAAAAGTACATAGTCATCAAATTACTCTAATCTAACATGAGGAGTTCCTTCTGCATCTAGCTTTACTTGTTGGCTTTCCCACCCATGTCCCAACCACTGGGTCCTGCCACTAATGTAGGCAAACCTGCAGAAACATAGATGTTATTTACCTGCTTGCGGCTGGCCATTTTTGCAAGTGAGTCAGCAGCGCCATTGGCTTCTCTGAAAATGTGTTGCAATGAGTAGTTCATTCCTTGAAGTAGGTTCCAAATCTCCCTCATCATTGGCAGTAATTTCCATGGAATCTTGACTTGTTGTTGTATCATACCATGCAGGACTTTTGAATCTGTTTCGATATCAATACTCATGATGCCTCGTTCTTGAACAAGATAAATACCATGTAATAGAGCAATGGTTTCGGCCTGCAAAACAGATTCAGCCGAGATGGATTTTGACAAAGCTACAGTTACATGACCAACATGATCTCTGATTATGCATCCGATACCAGCATCACCATTGCTAAGAAGAGAACCATCAGTATTGAGTTTGAATTTTGAAGGTAGTAACCATTTAATGATTCTTATTGGTCTATGTCTTATAGGTTTCTGACTCAGCAGTGTTGGTATATGAGATAATGCCCATTTGAAGTCCAGTTTGAATGCCAACAAGGTATCATTAAAATGATATAAAATTCGCTTGAAAATGAACATTATATCTGGCTTTGTACCCTCAAATATGTAAGTACATCTGGCACACCACATGTACCAATGTACTACACAAGGTATGATTCTGATTAACTTTGCAAAGGATCCATCAGAGGAAGAGACATTCCAGTAAAAATAGACTCTATCCCATAAAAGTTGAAATGTGTTATTAGGCAAACTGAAAGTAGAGTTCACTAGTTTCCAGATTTGTTTGATTTTCACACAAGAATTAAAACAGTGATGGATAGTTACAGACTCATTAAAACAGAAACACTTGAGGGGAGATGAAATTGGAAATCCTCTAGCACATCTGGAAGAGCTATTAGTCTATTTAAAAGTTTCCAGTTAAATAAACTAACTTTCTCTGGTAAAAGTTTAGACCACAGATGAGTGTAAGAGGGTATCTTCATCTTCTTCTCTCTTATCAGCTCATAAGCTGATTTAACAGTAAAAGCTCCTGTCTGAGTAGGTTTCTATATGAGGGAATCATCATAACTTGGAAATATTTTATATTCCAGTTCTAGAAGTTGGAAGATGTGATCAGGGAGGCAATTCCTGATCTGGGCAGAATAAGATATTTTATTCTGTATGTAATCAGCCACTGTTAAATTTTGATATGGAAATTCAGTTGGATTAACTAAGTGATCAGTTAGAGGTCCCATAGAAGTCCAGTTAGAATTTCAAAAAGAAACCAAACCAGATCCAAGAAGGACTTTTGTGTTACTTAATGCTATGTGTTACACCTCTTTGATTCTTTTCCAAGTTCTGGATGTTTTATGAGTGTCACTCATAGACCACATGATTTTAGCCCATAATGATTTCCCTGTCTGAAGTTTCCACCACATTTTGAGTGAGAAAGATTTTGTTAAAGTGTTCAAATTTTTGAAGTTTAAACCATTTTACCCTGTAGGAAAACCTAATTTAGGACAGAACATGTTTAATTAGTATTGCCCTTCCAGCTGGAGATAGAAGCTTATTATGCCAATGATTGATTTTATTTTGAACTGAAAGTAGCATGCCTTGGAAAAGAGAATTTTTAACCCTTCCTGTGAAAATAGGACATCCCAAGTATTTAAATGGAATGGATCCTTCCAGCATGTTTGTTTCCCTTTTGATTAATTTTGTGATTCTGTTAGGTGTGTGTTTTGATATATGAAAAGTGGATTTCTCAAAATTCACTTTCTGACCAGAAGCCAATTCATAAGATTTTAGAAAGTTCATTATTTTTTGTAATCCATGTTTTGTGTATTTCAAAAGGATTGCTGTGTCATCAGCATAGGAAAGATGTGATGATGATTTCATCCCAAGGGGTAGTTTGTAGGGCTGAATATTTCCGAATTGGTATAGAAAATTTAGGTTTTGTGAAAAGGCTTCAGCCATTAGTATGAAAAGCAGAGGGGATAAAGGATCACCATGTTTTAAACCCCTAGATGCAGGAAAAAACCCACTGTTTTTCCATTAATCAGTATTGAGAAATATGGAGATTTGATGTTCCTCATAATTAGGTCAACTAGGACTTTTGAAAAACCTTTCTTGATAAGGATATTTGTTAAAATTGACCAAGAAACTCTATCAAATGCTTTCATCATGTCCAGTTTGATAATCATATTAGGCCCTTTTGTTTTTGAGTGTATGTGATTAGTGAATTCTTGCATGAGGAGAACATTATCGGCAATTTCTCTTCCAAAAAAAAATGCTGATTGTTCTGGGCTGATTATAATATCTAGATAGCTTTTAAGTCTTGTTGAAAGAATTTTTGAAAGAATTTTGTTTGAGAAAATGCATAAGCTTATGGGTCTGTAATCTTTAAATGATGAACATACATCTTTTTTGGGTATTAGTATTATTTGAGTTGATGAGATGGCTTTGGGAATGTCTTTTCCAGCAAAGAATTCTTCCACTGCCATCATCACATCAGATTTTATAATATCCCAACATTTATGGTAAAAGAATCCAGAGAAACCATTAGGGCATGGGGCTGAATGGCTATCCATGGAATTAACTATGTTAGTTAATTCGTCCATACTGACTTGTTTAAGTAAATTTGAGTTCATTTCATTGGTTACAACTTTTGGAATATTTTCCAGTATCCATGTTGTATTAACTCATGATGGATCCAGTTGTTCATCAGTAAGATTGGAGAAGAAGCTAACAGCTTCTTTCTCTATATCTTCTATATTATTTAGCCAGGTCCCATCATTAGTTTTGATTAGAGAGATTGTTTGCCTTTTATGTTTACTTAAAATTGATTGATGAAAGAATTTTGAATTTACATCACCTTCTTTCATCCATTTTAGTCTTGATTTCTGTTTCAGAAATATTTCCTGATTATTTAGAGCTATTTTCAGCTTTGCTTTAGCTAGATTTAAGGCTTGTATGGTGTTACTGGATTCATCCTGTTGTAAATCTTTTTCAGCATTAACCAACAGATCCTCACTTATCTGAACAACATCAAAAACATTACCAAATACTTCTTTGTTCCAGATTTTAAGGGCTTACTTTAAGTGTTTAAGTTTGAAAATTAATCTTTTCATCCCTTGATGACTAGTATGTGCACTCCAGGTATCTTCCACTAGCTTCAAGAAAGTGGGATGATTTACCCAGCATTCTTGGAACTTAAAGGGTTTTGAAGTAGTCTTCGAGGATGTATTAGACACAAATAGAATTAGAGGTGTATGGTCAGAGCCTTCTCTAGATAGTGTTTTAATTTTAGAGCTAGGGAAATTAGACCACCATATATTATTTGAAATCCCTCTATCAAGCCTTTTCCATACCCTGCCCTTTGTTCTCATTCCAGTCCAAGTGAACAAGCTGCCAGAGGTAGGGATTTCACTAAAGTTTTGATCATTAAGGAAAGTGTTAAAATTCTTTATACTGTTCTGATTAGGAGTTGAATTCCCTAAATATTCCTCATTTTTTGTAATGACATTGAAATCACCTATTAAGCACAAGGATTCTTTTTTTAGAGTTTCTAAGACTTGCCACAGTTTATTCCGTTCATGGATTGTGTGCTTAGCATAGATAAATCCTAGATTACATTCAGTGGACAAATTGGGAGATTTGACTTTCACAATAATCACCTGATCTTCTACTTTATATATGTCTACTGAAATGTCCTCATCCCACATTACCCAGATTTTGTTGATTGGATTTGCATAAGATTTGCTAAAACCTAACTTTTTGGATATGTTTAGTATTTGATCCGGATTCAGTAAAGGTTCTATTAGAGCACAAAGTTTGATTGAATTACGTCTTTTAATATCTTTTAAACGGATTTGAGTAGGTTTGTTACCTATTCCTCTAATATTCCATACACATATATTAAGACTAATCATGGATATGTTTTGGAAAGGTTCAATGAGGAACGGGTGAAAACCGTTTTCGGTGTGGAGGAGTAGTCTTTTTTGGTATATTTCCTCTGTTTATTTTTGACCTCCGATTGGTTAAATTTGAGAATATTGGTTAGTCTTAGCTGATCATTAATTAGATTTGCCTTTATTTCTTCAAAGTTAAGATTCCCTTGTTTCAGAATTTTTTCCTGTTGCCTAACGGAAGTTTCTGTATTAATCCAATCCAGAGGTTTGAGAGATTTCTTACTAGATGATAGAAGAGGGGAATTACCTCCATTTATTTCTATATAGCCAAGAGTATCATCAGAGTTATTAGTGATTTGGATATCTTTATGGGTATTCTTTTTATCTTTGGGTTTAAATTCCCCCATTTCTGTTTCCTGTGTATTAAAACCAGATTTTGCCAACAGATTAGGAGCATCATCTAAGTTGATTAATTCAGTAGAGTTATTCTTGTGTTGTTTCCCATTAGACTTTCCTGGGAGTGGGACTCTATTTTTATCTTGAGAAAGATTTAGTGCAGAAAAATTAGGGATAATTTGGTCATTGGTGGGAATGTTGATATCTGAGCTCAAATTTGGAGATACAGATGAGAGGCTAAAAGTTTTGATCTGTTTGAAAGGATTTGCTTCATTCTTATCCTCCTGCCTTGAGGCCAACTCAGTAACTACAAGTTGTTTTTCAGGATATAAAGATGTATTAGCAGTCTCATGAGTATTAGAGGGAACCTGTGATCCTTGTCTAAGGATCGAGTCTTCAGAACTTGCACCTTTGATTTGCTGTAAGTCTCCCAGTGAAGAATTATTATCCTGAGATATCTGCTGAACATTGTTATCCCCTTTACTCTTATAAACAAAATGTGACTTTGGACCATAAATACCAGTTGAAGAAGTACCATTTCCTTTACCTTTAAATCTGCCATGTTCATTAATGGAAATGGTTTTATAAACTTCTTTAAATGAATTGCCTTGAGGTTTCCATGGAGTGAATCTGGATGAGTTCTTATCAAACCTGCAAGCTGTATTTAAATGTCCTAGTTTGAGGCAATGAGAACAGTAAAAAGGCACACCTTCATATTCAATGTATTGCCAGAAACCTATATCTCTAAAGCTTAGCCAAATTCTCTCCAGCATAGGTTTAGTTACATCTAATTCGACACAAATCCTTGCCACATGAGGTCTAGTCCTATTGATAGAGGCCCTGTCTACCCTAATTGGAGTTCCAATGATGTTACCAATGGACATAAGAACATTATAATCAAAAAAATGTTGTGGCAGACCATAGAGGGAAATCCAAATTGGGACGATTGGGGAATATGCGTTAGGATTAAAATTAGGAACCCATTTTGTTATTCTGATAGAGTAAGAACCGAAGTTCCAAATTTTATGAAGCCAACATCGATAATACTCATCAGGTAGAGAAAAGGATATCAAAACCTGTCTGTTATCCAGCAAAGTGATGTTGTTGTGACCTTTGAATCCGGCTGTGTGAAAATATTTCCGAAGCTTTTCTAGCTGAGGTCGGCTACGCGAGAATTTCCCAATCAAAGTTCATTTGAGGGGGGCTTCCAATTTTAAGCATTCCTCCTCCGTGAAATGGAGACCAGGTTCTCCCAGATGATCAATTCTTGATTTTGGAGTGAAGGGAGCGCTGTGAACATCATGGTGATTTGAGGAAGAGAGATTGAGAGCTTCGCGGAGTTCTTGGTTCACTGCCTGGGCGTATGAAATTGGAGGGTTGGTGGATTTGGGCGGTGCCGGAGGTTGTAGATGACGAAGGCACATAGCCGTTGACTCTGATCGCACACTCAGTGTGTGAATATTGCACACAGTAGGATGCGGCAGGTTTTTATATTTTTCATCACTGAATTACTTTCATAGTAGATAAACAACACGTATATATAAGTAACTAAAATTAAAACAAAGTGAATAAATGTCTGAATAAATGCCTTTTAGAAACCTGAGAGTCGGACCGGACCAGAGACACAAGGGCTAGCGGAGAGCGGGCGTCGCGGTGGAGTAGAGGGCGTAGTGGGGTGGATGGCAGCGCAAGTAGAGGGCGTCGTGGGGTGGACGGCGGCGCACTCGCAGCGGAGGTACGGCGGGGAACTGGGCAGAGGAGTTGCAATTTTTTTGATTCCAATGTAGTGGCAATTGCGATTTCCGAAGGTAGGGTTCCATTTCATCCCTCTGATTTGGTGTTTGTAATTGGTTAGGCCATATTGGTCATGCTTCTTTTTTTTGCCTTTGACGAAACAAAATGACGTCGTTTCATTTATACCAAAATGACGTTTTATTTAATGAGAAACAAAAATAAAATAAAAAATCAAACAAAACACGACCGTCTTCTTCAGGGGATCGCCAGAAAGGGGCGCTACAACCTTCCAGGGGGAGGAATCCATGGATTTCGGTGGCTAAAATTCCGAGCCCCCGGATCCTGGGGTTAACACATGGTTAACTAATAATTTTTAGTCTCCTGGGGATGATCATTTCTAGCCAATCACTCTTATATTTCATTATGTTCGCATTCCACTCTCCTGTGCACTTTGAGTTCACTCACGATCACTGGTTATCTTGAAGCCGATTGGGCTAGATTCATTGAGACTCGCCATTCAACCTATGCTGCCATTTTTTTGGTGGAAATCTTGTCTTTTGGAGTGTTAAGAACCAGCCTGGTGTTTCTTGTTTCAACTGTGAGTCTGAATATTATGCTTTGACAATATCTGATGCTGAGGTTATTTGGTTAGGCCATATTCTTTGAGATATTCAGTTCCACTCTCCTCTCTGTATGTAATTATTTGTGAAAATAACAATACCATTTTTCTAGCTCAAAACCCGGTTACCTTAAACGGACCAAGCACATTGGTATCAACTATCATTTTGTTTGTGATTCGATGTCTTCTTGCAAGTTGATGAGAAATGAATATGCTACCGTTTAACACAATTGACACTCACTTTTGTTATGTTATTTTGGTGGTTAGCTAGGAATTATATGTTTTTACCAAATAAGGGGTTAGAATCACCTTGTGTGGTTATTCACCCTTTTTAACCTATTTTTTAAGCATTTAGTTACCTAGTTTGTTTTCCTCTATGATTTGATCAAGATTAGAAGATTTTGTGTGCTTAGTGGAGATTTAATCACTGGAGAAGGCCATTCACAAGGATGGTAATAGATTGAAGGTCATTCGTGAGGATGATAGTAGATTGAAGGCCACTAATCTAGAGGTACAAGATTTCTTGAAGCAGGAAGGAAGAAGATAAGAAACAGAGTGAGAAAAGAAGAAAAAGGTATATTGAAGGCCAAGGGCATGACCCGTATTTTTCAGAAAATGGCCAAGGCTGGAGATTAAGCCCAGTGCACGGATAGTGCAATCCCGTACAGTTCCTATTTTTCAGGAGGCAAAAAGAGCTAGAAATGAAGTCTAAGGGAATAGACCATGCAATTTTGAAAGATCCATATTTTTCCCGAAGTTTCAGAAGGCACAAATTCAAGGCACGAGGAACGGACCGTGCATAATTGCACAGTCCATAATTTTCAGAAGTTCGAGAAGCTAAAAAAATCCTAAGGTACAGACCATGCAATTATGTACAGACCCTACCTGACACCATACGCACAGACCGTATTTGCTGGCACGGTTTGTGCCATGTGTTGTGACTAGGGTTTTTAGCTGACTCTTTATTTCTCTCTTTTCCCTCCTATAAAAGAGCTCATTTACCCAATGGATAAGGAGGGGATTTTGGGCAAAAACCCCATTCCCTACATTTATTACTTTTTAATTTCTTCGTGTTGAACATCTTTAATCCACTGATCACTACCACAGTAACCCACCTCTAGCACCGGTTTTTTTATGTTCTAGCACCGGTTTTTTCGTAAACAAAACCGGTGCCTAAGTAGCCGGTGCTAAATTAGCACCGGTTTTTTTTCAACTGGTGCTAAACTAGCACCGGTTTTTTTATTAGCACCGGTTTTTCTTTTGTTAGCAACGGCTTTCATCCTGTGCTAAATTAGCACCGGTTTTTTTGTTAGCACCGGTTTTTCAACGGTTTTTGTTGTTAGCACTGGTTTTTCAACCGGTGCTAAATTAGCACCGGTTTTTGTTATTAGCACCGGTTTTTCAACCGGTGCTAATTTAGCCCGGTTGTTTTTGTTAGCACCGGTTTTTCAACCGGTGCTAATATATTTACGACGTTGAAAAAAAATCCCTCCCTCTGAAAGCTGCAGCGCGCTGCCGCGTTCAGAGAAAGGGAAAAAGACTCAAAATTAACAATTTTATTCCACATTAATTTAATATTAAAATCAACTTCACAAAATTAATAATTTATTTCCACATTAGTGTATACAAACACCTTGTCTCGCACGACTATGACAAGAATAATAGTTCTAATTATACAATAATAAAACTACCGCAACACAATTTATGGTGCACTGCCTTCACTTACAGCTCTAGAATCTCAGTTTCTTCTCTACTCTTGCAAAAACAAAGATGAAATGAGTACATAGTTGGGAGAACCGATCCTATCAGCAGTAATTATAATGAGAAAGATTCCGAATTGGAGGTAAAGAAAGGTACAAGTGGTTAGTGAAACAATCTAATGATTCTGGAAAAATGATCGACAAGAACAAGATGGACAATAAGAATGATTACTCATTGTGGTTAAAGAGATATTCGTTTGAAGAAGAATTTTTGCCAGGAAGTGGCTAAAATCCTTGGAATGGGAATGAAAGAATCTTGAACAATCCATCGGGGTTGCATGTACCTGCACGTTGCAAAAATATCAGTGTATTCAACGTCTCCGCCATGGATAACCTAGCATATTCATGGTTTAGTTCACCCTTAACTATATAAAATATTACTTCATCCATTCTTATAAAAAAGGTGTATTGGTTCTGCATAGTACGAGAAATATGATTCATTTTGTTTTAGGCAAAGGTGACGCTACTAGTACCTCCAAGAACGTGTTGGAACCCAACAATCCTAGCCTAGAAAATAAACATTTCTCATTTTCCATTTGTTGCATCCTAACATCAGTATCAATTCCCCCATTTTCTTTTATGCAGACACTATATTTTGTAAAATACATAAACGAGTCCAGATCCATATACCACTAAAATAGATGAAAATCATTTGTATAATTGTATGTTACATGCTCGCTCACTCTATATTTTACTAGACACCATTTTGTCACTGGATACTGAAAACTACGTTCAGAAACAATCACCTTCAAATGTGAAACCATGTTACTATGAAAACAAAATGATGAAGCAAGGATATATTCCCGTTTTACTATATCCAACATGGAAGCAAGAACTTGTGATGGATAGTAAATTTATTCTGACAAAAAAACATAACCTTGAAACTGGATGTAGCTAGACGGGCGAG
Organism: Rubia yunnanensis; assembly: GCA_037428765.1. Lineage (NCBI taxonomy): Eukaryota > Viridiplantae > Streptophyta > Magnoliopsida > Gentianales > Rubiaceae > Rubia > Rubia yunnanensis. Next base: position 36,822,037 of record CM075063.1, on the reverse strand, counting down.
AATTCGGTAAAGAGAGAATAGGATAACTTTCACTAATATCCTAAAAGAAAAAAGTTTGCTGGAAGCATGTAGTACTGGATTCTGGACATTTTGTTCAGAGAGAAAACATGATAGTCAACCATCATTACCACAGCTTGAGTCAATTATACAATTGGCATACAAAACAAAACTCTCCACTAGAAGACATCATCTAAGATACCAAGCATATATCGTAGGCAGAGTTGATCTCATTGAATATTCAATCTCATGAAAGACATCATTGAAGATACCAGGTTATTTTTAAAAAATCATCTTCATGTTTCTCTTTATAGATCTATGTATCAGTTTTGTAATTTGTTGATTTCAATTTAATTAAATCGAGTGATTTTCATTTGTTCAGTGCTTTTGTTCTGCCATATTGGCTGGCCTGTGAGTTGTAGATCTGGCTGAAAAATTCTTGTTGGTTGTGAACTACCGAAAGCAAAATCGACGTCGATTCATCTTTCAGTATTTTTTAAAATTTTCTTGAAAAATAGCTATCAACATCGCACCATGATCGTTTCACTTTTTTTACTGCATTTTGAAGTTGCGACCTCGCAACACCTTTGGTCCCCATCTCACTTTTTACCTCGGTTCTTTTAAAAAATTGAGGTAAAAATGTACTTTTTACTCCGATTGTATTTACCTCGGTTTTTTAAAAAACCAAGGTAAAAACTCCTGCAGAACCGAGGTAAACGTGTTGTTTCTTGTAGGGTACCTGATCTGATTGAATCTAAGTATCCTAAGCTTATGTGGCAGCTTTTGATGATTCAGCATCGTCAAAATTCTTGTTCGAAGATCCCTTAAAGGCTGAGTCAGGTGGTGGATGGGGATATTTGTTCGATCCATCAACAAAACCAATTAACTTAGTAGTACGTAAAACAGAGGAAACATGAGTACGTCAGTGAGAGTAGTTTGAACAATCAAGGTTGATGGTGATGCAGCTGATAAACGAAGGAAGCAAAACTGACGTCATTAGGAACAAGTAGGAATAGATCCAAACACAAAACAAAAATCAAATTACACCAAACACACAACAAGCTTGTGAATGGCAGTGGATGACTGATCTAACTTTCGTGCCTGGAATATGGAGCAGCAAAAAATAGCAACGGACAGCAAAATACAGCAACTGACGACGGCGTGCGTTGGGGATGCAGGGGCACGTGTGTGAGAGACCAGCATTGCTTGAAGGCAGCGTCCGGTTGATTTCGATTGGCATTCAACAACAGCTGTGAAGCGGCAGCAATTGGCTGAAAACGGCGGGTGGGCGCGACCAAGGATCGGAAGCTGGAGGAAAATTTAGGTAATATTTTAGAAAAGTCAAAAAATATTTAGAAAGACCTGGCTGATACCTTGATAGAATGTTAAACTCACATATATTTGTGGTTATGTGTATTAATATATATATATATATAGTGAGTAAAAATGGTATACAAAGCCTAAACAAATATGGAACTGGATATGTACAAAACCAATCAGAAAGGGTATTTCTTTCTTATTATGATTCTAATTGATTTATATCTTTATTAGTATCATTTTGGACATTTTTCATGTCTCAATCAATACTGCAATTGAGATAGTATCCTTTTTTAAATAAATGTGGGAATAATTATAGTATATGTGGTGAAGTTTTATTTGTAAATAAATCTAGATGATTTTATATGCACAATGAAATCAATTTATGCTTTATAAAAAAATTTATTTTAATACTGTATTAAACATATAAATTATTTAATTTATAATAAAATAGTGCATAAAATATTGAAACTTATTTCATTAATAAAATTAATATTATCTCTGACTTTTTCTCAAACTCTTGACTTTCGCCTCAATCCGATCATCTCCTAGGGCTTAACCTAACCCTGCCATGGCAGAGTCTATTTCGAGGACTCAAACCTTCTCTCTTTTACGCTCAAACACTAAAAAACAGAACCCAGATCTTCAATCAGTGAATAAAAAGAATTCCCTTCAATCCAAAATCCAAGATCGATTATTTGGGCGAATCGGGTCTTTGCTTCACAGACGAAGAATGTGACCGGTTCTAAGTGCCACTACAGTGGACTTTGGTTGGAAACTTTCATAATGATTCTAATTGCAAAAATGTATTTGTTCTGGGATGATAACACCACTATGAATGACATCTCAACAGGAGAACAAATCATACTAACCAGATTCAATCATCCAATGCTTAATTGGCTTTGTCTATGCCAAACACACAATCAAAGAAAGAGACATTTTGTGAAAAACAATCTTGAAACTTAAGAATGAATCTTTATGCTTCAAAGGGATTTTAATGTAATTGAAAATTCTGATGAATACCTGGGGTATTCTTTCCCTGACCCTAAAAGCATTAAGAACTTCAAAAATTCATGAATGAAGCTAATCTTGGCACAATCCCAACCTTAGAAACCATGTACATCTGGACTGGAGTTAGACCTAAAGGTGGAGTCAGGAAGAGACTAGATAAGAGGCTAACAAACTCTCAATGGTGGTCTAAATCCCAAAATTCTCACATTCAAACACTGGCCAGGGAACAATCAGACCACACACCACTAGTTTTCTATATTTCAGGTTAAAACATTCATTTACAACCCAAACCTTTTATATTAATTTTTTTTGGATAAATCACCCTACTTTACTTTAGCTAGTGATGGATACTTGGAACATTTAAACAGAACTTACAAAATTGGTTAGATTTTCTTTCAAACTTAAAAACATTAAATCAGCCCTAAAATTCTGGAACAACAAGGTTTTTGGAAATGTTTTTGATAAAGTATTAACCAATGAAGAAACATTCTTAAGAGAAAAAATATCTTTAAAGGAATGAGAACCAGGACACATTAACATCATACAACTTGGCTAAAACTTCATACACCAGGCTCTTCATAATCAGGAAATTTTCTAGAAACAAAAGTCCAGCATCAAATGGCTGAAATGAAAGTGATTCTAATTCACAAAATTTCCAAGCTAAACATAAAAGACAAAGTATATCAATAATCAATAATTGAGAGGGAAACTGGATAAATAACCAGCACGATATGGGGAATGAAGCTCTGGCTCCTTCTCAGAACTTCTTTATGAAGAAGAAAGGGATCCATCTGGTATTAACACAACTATTTTGCTGGAAAATATCCCTACATTATTCACAAATGAACAAAATAAAAAGATGACTGAACCAGTAAATATCATTGAAAAATTATCTATGCCATGAACAATGAATCCGCCCCTGAACCCGAAGGATTCTTATGATTATTTTATAAACCATGTTGGAAATTATCAAAATTGATCTAGACATTGCTATAAATGACTTTTTAAACCAAGCCTCAATCCTAAATCCATTTCATCAACAATGATAGTACTCATTCCTAGAAAAGAGGTTTGCTCCTCTTTCAAAGACTTTAGGCCAATAAGTCTATGTAACTTCATCAATAAAGTACTATCTAAACTAATACTAGCAAGGCTTAAGCCCTGATGAAGGAGATGATCACCCCCTTAGCAAACAACCTTTGTTGCTGGAGAGAATTGGCATACAATATTCCATTAATGCATAAATTAAAAAACTATCTGCACATTGAATCAAATGGTTTTAACATGATAATCAAGCTAGATATGATGAAAGCTATTGATAGAGTTTCTTGTAACTTCCTTTCAAAATTGTTAATCAAAATGGGCTTTCCAATAGTACTAAAAAAATCTCATTATGGGCAACATTAATGCAGCTCACTTCTCAGTACTTGTAAATGGGACTTCTTGTGGTTTCCTTAAACGTTGTAGAGGATTAAAGTTAGGAGACCCATTTTCTCTTTTGCTTTTTATCATCATGGTTGAATCCTTCATAAGAAACATTGATTTCCCATTTCAATATGCAAGTATAGGGTATTATAAGCTGCCAAAGTCCATGATAACGTCACACATTTATCATTCGATATGACACTGCGATCTTTCTAAAGTACACTAAATTTGGAATTAAAAATCTGATGAGATCTCTTAAAATCTATGAAATGGCCGCATGCCAAAAGATCAATTTTTAAAAAATATTCATACTATTTATCAAAGTTTGCTAACCCCAGAACTGCAACATCCTTAAAGAATGAAACCCAGATGTTAACTGGTTTATTACCATTCAAATATCTGGGCAGCACAATATCTAGAAACAAAAATAGTCATTACCAAAGTCTAATGGAATCTGATAGAGAAAGCCTCAATGATTAGGACTGTCTGTATTAGGTAAATAAATAGAGTACAATAGGAAAAACCTAGAGAACACAACATGGGCCATGGGCCTAATATCAACCCAATTCCTCTATTTTAACACCCCCCTCAAGCGAAGCGTTAGATTAACCGAAATGCAAAGCTTGGACCTAAAAAACTCAAACAAGGGCTTAGGAAGCCCTTTGGTGAAAATGTCAGCTAGCTGCAACGAGGTAGGAACATGACTAACACGAAGCTTGCTCATAGAAACCAAATCACGAACAAAGTGATAATCTATGCCAATGTGCTTTGCCTGCTTGTGCGCCACAGGATTTTGAGCAAAAAAGATTGCACTATTGTTGTCACATAGCAATAGAGACGAACCAGCCAGCGAAAATTTTAGATCCCGGAGAAGATGAGACAACCAAACAACTTCAGCTGCAGTGTTTGCGAGAGCACAATACTCAGACTCAGAGCTCGAACGAGAGACAGTGGGTTGCTTCTTGGCACTCCAGGACACCAAGTTACCACCCAGAAAAATTGCATATCCATATGTAGAATGTCGAGTCTCTACGCATCGAGCCCAATCAGCATCAGAGTAAGCAAAAACATCAGAGGGGCCACTAGAGCGAAAAACTAGACCATGATGTAGAGTCCCAGCGACGTATTGAAGAATCCTGGTAACAGCAGCAGAATGGTCATCCCGAGGATCATGTAGAAACTGACTAACAGAGTTGACCGCAAAAGCCAAATCCGGTCTAGTGATAGTGAGATACTGCAAGGCACCAACCAATGAGTGGTATAGTGTAGAATTTCCAAACTGAGGGCTCGAGCTGCTATGAAGCTGTGAAAGCGGAACAAAAGGAGTAGTCACTGGGACGGGAGCAGTCATCCCTGCCCGGTGAAGAATATCCCGAGCATACTTAGCCTGACCAAGAAAAAATCACTGAGAAGTAGAAGAAACCTCAAGGCCCAATAAATAGTGTAGATGGCCCAAATCCTTGATCGAGAATTCCTGATCAGTGCGAATAATGAATTGACGGATAGCACTCACATTGTTACCAGTGAGGATGATGTCATCCACATAGACCAAGAGATAGAGTAGAGTAGTGCCACGAGAGAAAACAAATAGTGACGTATCTGAGGACCTGCAATGAAATCCAAGCTCACGAAGATAAGAACTTAAGCGATCAAACCAAGCTCGAGGAGCCTGTTTGAGGCCATAAATTGCTTTCCGAAGCCGGCACACATAATTTGGATGAACATGGTCCTTATAGCCAGTAGGCTGAGCCATGTAGACGGGCGTATCAAGAACACCATTAAGGAAAGCATTCTTAACATCCAACTGATGAAGTGGCCATCGCCTCATAGTAGCAATCGCAAGCACCGTACGAACAGTGGCAGCTTTGATCACAGGACTGAAAGTGTGATCAAAGTCAAAACCTAGTACCTGAGAATATCCCTGAGAAACAAGGCGTGCTTTATACCGATCAACACTCCCATCAGGACGATACTTAACACAAAAAACCCAATTGGACCCCACAATGTTAGCAGATTCAGGCCGAGGAACCAATTCCCAAGTATTCTGAGTCTGAAGTGCGGTCATTTCCTCGTCCATAGCATGAGCCCACTTGGGATCCTTAATAGCAGCACGATAATCCCGAGGCTCCACCTGATCCGTAACCTTAGCCAGAAGACCAGTAACAACAAAACCCTTAAAAGACTTCTCTTTACGAGTACCATCCTGATTCCGAGTAGTCATATGATGAACACGTGGTGGCGGAGAGGGCCTGGAATCCGAGGAAGAAGAGGAAGCTGAAGACGTAGACGACGGAGTCGAGGGCAGCGAAGTTGGAGGTGTGGTCCGAGGAGAAGATGGGGTTGTCCCCGAATCAGCAACGACTGTATTAGGCAAAGGAGCTGAAGCATCAGTAGTGCATAGGGTGCATGGCAGAATGACCAATGACACAACCGAAGATGGAGACTGGACACCAGATGTCTGATCGGGATCAATGAAAGTAAGAACATCCAAGGAAGAAAATGGCTGAGTGACACTCTCATTAGCCATATGAAAGCAAGTCTCGTCGAAGCGAGCATGTCTAGTGATGTAAACCCAATTAGTAGAAGGATCCAGGCAACGAAAACCTTTATATTGAGAGTTGTACCCGATGAAGATACAAGGAGTACTCTGCGGTGAAAGCTTATGATCAACATAAGGTCAAACAAATGGATAGACCCGACATCCAAACGGCCAAAAATTGGAATAATCAGGAGAACGCCCAAAAAGTAAACCGTAGGGAGATGCACCATCAAGAACCGGAGTAGGAAGACGATTAATGATATGCACTGCCATGGTGAAGTCATTTTCCCAATGAGAAAGCGGAAAATGAGAATGAAATAGCATCGTCAACCCCATTTCAGAAATATGACGATGTTTCCTCTCGGCTCGCCCATTTTGCTCCGGAGTATATGGGCAAGAGACCTGAAGATGAATTCCCTTAGAGACAAAATGGGACCTTAGTCGATTATTAATGAGCTCGATTCCGCCATCACTTTGAAAATTTTTAATGGTAGAGGAGAACTGGTTCTCAACAAATGCCTCAAACTGCAGATAAATGTCAACAAACTCGGATTTCTGACGAAGCGGGTATAGCCAAGAAAATCAAGAAAAATCATCAACAAATATCGCATAATAAAGAAATCCATTTTCAGATAAAATAGGAGCAGGACCCCATAAATCGCAATGAATCAAATCCAAAACATGTTTAGCCCTCTTGGGATTATCAACAAAATATTGCCGCTGTCCTTTAGCCATAACACAAGGGGCACACATGCCAGGCTTAGGTAATAAAGAAGATGAAAACAAATGTCTAGTTTTAATCAAACCAGAAATAATACTGGGTGCCACATAACCCAAACGAGCATGCCACAACTCAAATGATGCTCGGTGCTAATTCTGAGAAATAAAAGAAACAAGTGCGGACTCCCATTTATCCAGCACATACAGATCATCCTCACTGTGGCCTCTTCCCATTACCACCCTGGTCACCTTGTGCCGAATGACAAAATGCCGATCATCAAAAATCACATAAGCATCAAGGTCTTTAGTAAGTTTACTGATCGACAATAAATTCTTAGTGATTTCAGGAACAAGCAGAACATCATTTAAACGTAAAGAAGGCGTAACTTGACAATCACCAATAGAATCAATATAAATAGAGTGGACATTGCCGACAGAAACACGAGAGGTACCATGATATGGAGTCACGCTCTCAAGCGTCGAAGCATTCGACGTGAGATGACTTGTAGCCCCTGAATCAATGTACCAATCTGAGGTGATAGGAGAGGGTTCCAGCTGGAGAGTACTCTGCAATTGCTGGGTCAGATTTGCAGTTTCAGAACGCCAGAGATTTGGAAAGAGGCGGAGGCAAGTTTGAGCCGAATGTCCCAATTTATGACAAAAATTGCAAATGACCCCTGATCTACCAGAACTAGCACCTGCCGAGCCACCAGAACCACCAGACCTGGCGCCAGAACGTCCACGGCCGCCGGAACGGCCACTTTTACCAGCGCGTGAGGCCCACACACCTCTACTATGCGCGTGAGCTGCCGACGCGTGACTCCATGCGCCACCACCAGAGGGTGTTTCGGGCGCCAGAAATGCGGCAGTACCAGGGAGGGCCTGATTTGAACCATATTGTCCCTGCAAATTCTATAAAAATGACTCGTGGTTCTTGGCTTGAGCAACGACATCAACAAACAACGGAATCAGCGACATATTAATGATAGGAGCAGAAAATACTTGAAATTCTGGGCCAAGAGCAGTAAAAAAACCACATAATTTGATCTTGATTTGATGCAGGTTCACCCATAAGATGCAGTTGATCAAAAATACCCTTGAATTGAACACTAAGATCATGAACTGTACCGTGCTTACGCAAAGTGTGCGCTTGATGGCGAAGCCTTAGAGCAGAGGACTTACTACGGTTTTGATAAATGGCAGCAATAGCATCCCACATCTCCTTTGATGTCTCGCAATCGGGGATTTCGCTCAGAACTTCTTCCTTGAGGCATGCAAACAAGATGCTGCAAACGCGTTGATCTTCCTCCATCCAAGCGGTATGACTAGCAACAACCTGGTTATATTCCGCCGTCGCCTTTTCAAAGGCGTTCGAAGCACCGGGCGAAGCAGTGGCTTAAGTGACAGCAACCGGAGGAGAAGGAACAATCGGGCATGGCTTCGTGCCATCAAGATAGCCAAATAAACCTTGCGGCTTCAAAACATGTTGGGCTTGGCGTTTCCAAATAACATAATTTGTTGAGGAGAGCTTGATTTACATGAGATGAAGAAGGGTGTTGTAGGAGACCTTGTCATCCGCCATGATGCTAGGAAGATTTTGGGGGGGGGGGATGAAGGAGGGAGGCGGCAGCAAAGGCTGCGTAGAAGAAAAGAAAGTAAAACCTAGGCTGATACCATGATAGAGAAAGTCTCAATGATTAGGACGGTCTGTATTAGGTAAATATATAGAGTACAATAGGAAAAACCTAGAGAACACAACATGGGTCATGGGCCCAATATTAATCCAATTCCTCTATTCTAACAGAATCAGTAACATTGAAGTTAAACTTATGGATTAACAAAAATCTCTCCGGCAGGAAGTTAATAATAATTAAGCATTTCCTTTCTACTATTCCTATACATATTATCAGTATGGTTAAACCAAGCAAATGAATAATAAATAAACTCCATAAAACCTTTGTTAATTCTTATGGAATATCAGATCTTGAACAGCAACAAAAAGAAAATATGTGGATGTATACATCACCTATATTTGGAATATTAACTATCATCCTAAAATAAAATAATGTTCTTAGTATCTCAATATACAATTCTCAACCATTTACACAACCATGGAGACTCTCCAAGGTTTTCTTTTGGCATCCCCATGCAAGGTTCATTTTGGATTAATCCTCGACAACAAAATGTGACGGTTCACTAACGAAGTAGATATGCTAAGAGCATCTCCAATGTAACATTCTTTCGTTTAAATTTCTATTGCCACATAGGATTTAATGACTCCAGCTCTAAATTTGCTCTTCAACCCAAGGGTCAAATACTAGAGTTAGTATTACGTGGACAAAATTTACATCGACCCTATCAAAGTGACCTTCTCTTCTCTGAAGGTGAAATTGATGCTCGCTCTTTGCCAAATCAACCACAAAAATTGGGCGGGTGACTCAAATTTCGCTCTTTGTGTGTGTACACGTCAGGAAAAATTTATTCATTTGATGTTTGGATTGGAGAAGAGTTCTAAAAGAATCCTGCAGTCAAAAGTTTAAATATTACATCATACCGAAGGTGTGTGCAAGTTCCAATAAAAATTTACCATGTGTTCCCGATAATTAGGGAAGACTCTCTATGCATTGGAGATGCTCTAATACTACCAGTTTAGAAACTATTACTCCCTCTGTTTGTCTCTCTAATAGTGGCATATCATTTTTGGTGTTAAATTTTAGGAGATGCTAAATGAGTGAATGGAATTGAATTGAAAGAAGAAAAAGTAAAATGAGTGGATATAATAACCTTAAACTTGTCATAAATAGAAAGTGCCAACATAAAATAAACATCTCAAATTAGAAAGCGTGCCACTATTAAAGAAATTGAGGGAGTATTTGGAATTCTCCTTTTTTTCTTGCAATCAAATGTTACTGAATTGTCCAAATTGCAATCAAATATCATACAGGAAATCTGTTACATGGAAAAGAATTGTCCAAATTAACTCATTTGCAGAGCAACACTCAGTAATCATTCATGGGGAGGGTACCTGTAATTTTTGGGTAGCTAACTGGAGTTTTAAGGGGCCTTTGGTTAATTTTATCCCTGAGCATATAGTTCAAGACATGCCATTTTTAACTGTGGCAGAGTTCATTCATAATAAATCAGTCATACTGCCTCAGATCATGTCTTTCTTGGACCTTGATACTGTGTCTTTTCTTCAGGAATCAATTTTAGTCCCAGGAAGGAAGGATAGACTGGTATGGAAACCTGAACCTTCAGGTAACTTTACTTCTAAATCTACCTACCAAATGCTCACTCAGATGCCAGGTAATTTCCCTGCCCCAAAACTCATTTGGAATAATGCATTGCAAAAAAAGATATCCATCTTTACTTGGAAAATGCTGCAATCATTCTTACCTTTTGATGAGGTACTCATTAAATGTGGTTTCAGCCTAGCCTCAAAATGTCCTGCATGTTTAAATTCTGATTCTATACATCATTTTTTCATTTCATGTCATATTGCTAAAGCTGTTTGGGATAACATGGCTTCATTAGTTAATTTCCAGCTGCAAGACACTCATTCTCTGCCTGAGAGATTTTTTATTTTCTGGAATACTACAGATCTACCCAACTGGAAACATTTTATCTGCAAAATAGCACCTTCTATAATTTGTTGGTCACTTTGGAAAGCTAGGAATAGATTCTTACATGATAATGTACCTTTTGACTCAGACCTGATAGCCAATGAGACTCTCAACCTATTCAAATTGGCTTTCCTAACTACCCCAAGGACATATTTCACTCACTCTTCTATCTCTTTACCTTTCCATCAGTGGATACCTTTCATTAGACCCCCACCTAAGCCTAATATATCAACTATTATGTGGGAGAAACCTCCAGTTGGGTTTTTTAAAATTAACACTGATGCTTCTTGGTATTCTGATAAAGCTGCTGCTGGTATAGTAGCTAGGGACTGCTGTGGTAACTTGATTAACTTATATTCAGAGTCCATCTCTGCTGATTCCCCCATTGAGGCTGAAATGAAAGCCATTTTACTGGCTGTGCAAGCTTTACCTGGAATTCATTCTAAATGCATTTTAGAAACTGATTGTAAGCAAGCAATCAACATGATAAATTGCCCCTTTTCAGCCAATTGGAAACTCTTTAACTTAGCTTTCAAAATTAATGGACTTATGTGTGGTGCAAAGTTGATTCATGTTTTTAGGGAAGGTAACTCTGTAGCAAATGCGACTGCAAGGTATCATACTTGTCATCTTCAAAGTATTCAGTCTTACAACATTCCTCAGTACATTAAGGGACTTATAATGTTAGACAAAGACCAGGTTCCTCATGTTAGGGCTCACTAGTATTTCTCACTTAGACACGGAAGCTACTGATATATATTGCTTTCTCTGGTACTTGCAGAGCATGATCCTGCGCATTTGGCTTTCAACCGTTGCAGCTTCACTCTTGGCATTCATTGCAATTCATTGGAACAATTCTGGACCTCACTCTTGGCATTACATTTTGAACAGTACTGCTCAGATACTGCCTTTCCTCTTTAGATCAGTTTCATTTCTGATCCACTGCTCAACAGTACTGCTGGGATACTGCCCTCCTCTTACTCTAATTTTGGGTTTAAAAGTTGCCTGGCCGGAGGTGTTAATTAACACGAGGGGTGGAGATTTTCACCTCCGGATCGCAACTTTTCCAATACATTTTGTTAGGTTAATCTTGTATAGGATCTCGATATAGGATTATTAGGACTTTTGGAGGGCAATTCTGTTGCCCCATCGTAAACTTTGATCTCCTTTTGTACTAATACTTTATCTGAGGAATGGGGATCCTCTAATATAATACCCCCACCTTCGGGTGATTTCATTAAAAAAAAAAAATGTTACTGATTTTGTTTTATTATCGTGAAATGAAATATCATTTCTTAAAAAACGGCATCTATTGAAATGCTTAAGATGTTTTTTTATAAAAAAAAAAAAGAAAGAAAAAGAAATGCTAATTATGATAACCTTCTCAGATACCATGAACCAAATGCCCTTAAAGGTTGCCAAAAGTTTGCCAAAAGTTTAGCGGAAAAACATAATGATAGAAAAGTTAATCGCTAATATGTAATTTATACATGAATTGAGGGTGATATAAATCAATATGCCCCCCGCCCCCGGGGAGTGCATGTGTAACTTTGTCTCCCCGTAAGGGGAAGATAACAAATTTGTTTGTGTCGCTACTTTTGTCTTTTTTTTTTTTTTTTTATTAAACCATCCATAGATGGGGGAAATTGTATTGGTCTTTCTAAGCCGTAAAAATAAGAAACATGTGCAACAGAGAGACAGATGAAGCCGTAGCTTAGTTAGGATATACAAAGTTGAGCATACAGCTCTTGAAGCAACCATCATTGCTTCCAAAAGAATGATAGAAATGATTGCGGTAGCTAGAGGATTACAAAGACATTTAGACTAAGTAAGCCATCCTCGAACTTGTTAGTGAGTCGAAGAACGAAACACAAGTCAGAGAAGAGTCACTTAGCGTAAAATACCTATCCTCTACTAATATTCGAAACTATAAGTGGATGAAAAAAAAACAACTGAAGTTGAGCAGCTGCAGCAAATAAGATCAATTAAGTTCTGTTTGGCCAGTGTGGCAGCCCAAAGAATCCAAGCCTTGAACCTCCTGAGCATACTCCAGAGCTTCCAGTGCATTGAGCGTGTTCATCCCTGCAAAAATTGGTAAACCATACTCAGTAGCATCCATTCATTGGGACAATCTTAACGAGGGTGTACCCAACTTGTCTAGCCTAATCAGGCCCCTACAAATATGAGGAAGCATTTGAAAACTATTGAAAAAGCAGTTAGACTGAGCAGTGAGACAATCCTTAGCCAAAGTGTCAGCAACCAAATTCGATTGTCTATGAATGTGCTGTAAAGTCATATCTCCTAAAGCCTGATGAGTTTCATCTGCCAATTGAAAGAGTTGCCAGTTTGCAAGGAAAGGATTGTCAACAAAGTGGACTGCATTTAAGCAGTCTGATTCAATGACTATAGGAACAGAGTATCCTACACCAATCTGAATAGCAAAAAGTATTGCCCTTAACTCAGCCTCAATAGGAGAATTGGCATGAGTGAGCTTAGTCTGAGCCAAAATAAAACTACCTGTGGAATCTCGGACAATCAATCCTAAACCACACATGTTAGAGTAAGCACACCAAGCAGCATCTACATTAATCTTGTATCCCTCATTTGGCCTTTTCCAAGCAATTTTGAAAATCTTTGGTTTTGGAGCTGATTTTATCAAAGGTAGGAATGAGTGGTTTGCAATACCATAATCAAATGCAGATGTAATGTAAACTGGTTTGGAGCAGAAAGAGTAGAAAATTTGGTCCCTGATATGACTTAGAACTACATCCCTGTTTGGCAAGACAGCATCATGTATGCATTTGTTCCTCATTTTCCAGATATTCCAGCATGTAATGAGAGAAGCAGTTCTAATTAATGTAGAATGTAGGGAGCTTAATCCTGGATATGTTAGATAGTAGGAGATTCTTTCCCAAATGGAGGGGAAAGATGTATCCCTGATACCCATGAAATGATGTACAGTGCTCCAAACATGTAATGAAAGGGGCAGGAATTGAAGAAATTCTCTAAAGATTCCACATGATTACTGCACAAGTAACATTTAGAGGCCAGGCAAAATCTCATTTTTTGCAAAACATTGTCAAAAGGTAAAAACGAGTTGATCAGTTTTCACATAAAAACTGATATTTTCTTTTCTATTCTGGAATTCCAAAAAAGCACAGTTGAAGCAATGTTACCAGATTGTGAGCTGAGCAAGAGATATATGGATTTGAAAGTGAAATCACCCCTAATACCTGGCTTCCATATAAGCCTGTCACATCTATGTGGATAGAGCTTTGATTCCTGCAAAAGAGAGATGATATGAGATGGAAGTAAGTGGGAAATTTTGTGGATCAGAGTATCCTTGTTAGAGATGAAATCAGAAACAGTACAGTCCTCCGAGATATTAGCATGGTCTGGATGACAATGATCAATAATAGGACCCACATCTAGCTAGTTAGAAGTCCAAAAATTGCAACTGCCCCTACCAACAATGACTCTGGAATTTGATTCGGCCCAATCATTAAAAAAGCATATTCTTTTCCAGTTTGGGGAGGATCTATATGAGGGGGGTAGGGATGCAACAAAATGAGTCCATAGAGCCTCTGCCTGTTGATATTTTCACCATAATTTAACCGAACAAGTATCAATTATGGAGTTGATTGATCTGAAACCTAGACCATTTTGGTTAATAGGAAGACAAAGAGCTTCCCATTTTCTCCATGATCTTTTAGGTTTCTGATCAATAGACCCCCAAAAAAATCTGCTCATTTTTTTTCTATGCTTGAAACTATCTTCTTGCTCGGCTTTAGAACTGACCAAATATGTTGGGGAATAGAGAAAATACAAGATTTTATCAATGTGATTTCCCCCTGTAGATAACCACTTGTTTTTCCAACTACCAATCCTATTATCAATCTGTTCAATTAATGGTTGGAAATATTCTCCATGTGTAACACCCGTAAAAATAGGTACACCCAAGTAAGTAAAAGGAAAACATCCAATTTTCATCCCTAGGGTCCTCTTTATTTTGTTAACTGTGTGAGGAGAGGCATGTTTTCCAATATAGATGTCACTTTTTCCATAGTTTATTTGTTGCCCAGTGACATCCTCAAATGTTGATAGGAAGGCTTTAAATCTAACCAAAGTTTTATTTTCAGCCTTTAAAAACACCACTGTATCATCAGCATATGATAAATGAGAGATTTGTAGGGCTTTACCTGGAAGTTGATAGTAGGCCAGTTTGTCAGATTGGAAAATAAATGCTAAACTTCTAGTGAAAGCCTCTGAAAAGATGTTAAAAAGAAAAGGAGAGAGGGGGTCACCCTGTTTGATGCCCCTCGTAGATTGGAAAAAACCGACTGGCTTACCATTTATCAAGATAGAGAACCAAGCCTGTGATAAGTTATTCATGATGGGAAATATAAATCTAGCATGAAAACCAAATCTAGCTAGGACACTATAAAGAAAGGACCATTTAACCCTATCAAAAGCCTTCTTAAAATCCAATTTGACAATGCAATTAGGTTGTCTTTGTTTCCTATTCAGAAATCTCACCATTTCTTGTAAGTAGATAACATTATCCGCAATATCTCTCCCTTTAAGAAAAGCAGTTTGATGTGGAGAAATTATTTTTGACATTAAAGGTTTAAGTCTTTCCATTAGCATTTTTGAACAAATTTTATTAACTACATTGGAAAGACTAATCGGCCTGTAGTCATCAAATGAAATAGGTGTCTTCTTCTTAGGTATAATTGTAATCCAGGTACTACTAAAGCTCCTAGGGACAGCTTTCCCATCAACAAATTCCTGAACTGCATTTAGTAAATCATTGGAGATTATATCCCATGATTTAATATAAAATTTTGATGTGAAGCCATCAGGACCTGGGCTACTGTCTTTGTTGAGACCAAGAACAGTATCTTTTAGCTCAGACATAGTGACTGAGTGCAAAAGATAATCATTATCTTGTTGGGTAACCAATTTAGGGATCTGGCTGAGAAAGTGAGATTTGAAAAGGTTACATTCAGACAGGCTATCATCTGTTAAAAGGCCCTGGTAGTATTGGATGGCTTCCCTTTCTATAACCTGAATATTGTCCATCCATTGTCCATTACCAGCTTTGATTTTAGTAATCTTTAATCTACCTTTCCTTTCCTTGACAGAGTTATGAAAAAAACTGGTATTGTTATCTCCCTCCTTTAACCATTTAATCTTTGCTTTATGTTTCCAGAAACTTTTCTGTTCAAGTAAAGCTCTAACTAACTTAGCCTTAGCTTCCTTAAGCTTAACCAAGTTGACTACAGATGCATTCTGATCATACATTTGCTCCTGAGTTTGAAGATCTTTTTCAGTAGACACTACATTATCATGAATATTACCAAAATGTTCCTTATTCCAGATTTTTAATTCTTTTTTCAATCTTAAGAGTTTAAGACAAAAACCAAGCATTCCTGAGCAATGGAGAGGGAGTTCCCAGTTATTCTTAATTACAGTCATGAACTCTTTCCTTTTAAACCAGGTGTTCGAGAATCTGAAAGGTCTAGGGGTCGATGGTATATCACTGCCAATAGTGAGAAGCATAGGACTATGATCAGAAGAAGACCTATTTAAAATTTGAATTGAAGATGCAGGAAAAGTAGAAGACCATGCAGAGTTGCAAAGACCTCTATCTAACCTCTGAATAGTGGGATTTCTCAGCCTGTTATTACTCCATGTGAATAGGTTACCTACTGTATTAATTTCTTCCAAAGCCATTACATTGATGAAGTCATTAAAATCCTTCATACTACCTAATGTAGGAGTTGAAGGACCTTTATATTCCGCCACAGATGTAATGGACTTAAGGTCAGACCAAAGTGATTTTCTTCCATCCCTAGTTCTAAGTCCGTACACGAAAAAGGCATCCATATTTTTGTTCAGAGTGAGACTATGTAGAGAGACAGCAAGGAATTGTAAATTATCATATTTGACCACTAGAGATATGCTTGTATTCCAAAAAAGCCAAATCTGACCATTCATTGCATATGTACAGTTATCATACTGCAACAGTTGCTTATATGAGTCACACTGAAGATTATCATGTTTTGGCTCAATTAAGCAAATAAGTTCAAAATGATGCCTAGAAATCATATTTTGGAGTCTGATCATGGAGGTATCCATTCCTCTCAAATTCCAAACCAAAAATTTTATCCTAAGAGTTGTATTATTCATATTAAAACATTGTTGGCGCTTTTTGATCTAGTCATGATTGTATTTAACTGAGTTAAATAAGACTCATTTCTATGATTAGAATCATTCATTGGTTTTCTACCCTTCTTCTGTTTAGATTGTTTGGATTGGGAAATAGATGGACTTACCTTGCTGATCTGATCTATATAGGAATTAGAAATCTGTGAAGGAGAAGCTCTCACAAGATCAGTATCTGTATCCTCTGGTGTCACTGTATTAGTTAAATTCTGTCCCTGAGAGTTCTCACCAATAGCACCATCCTCATCATCAAGTGGGAGGAATCTGTTGTGTCTATGTTTCTGCTGAGAGAAAATGTAGTTTTTAGCTGCAATAATGGTATTGAAAGGTGAGAAAGATTTACCTCTTTTCCCAGGGATGTCATCCTTCGCGAATATTTTTTTTGTGATGGGAATTGGTGGAGCAGACAAGGAAAGCTTTGATTGAAATTCAGGAAACTCCACAATGGGATCTTTTGTTCCACCCCATTCTCCTTGTGTCCGATTGATCCTAGCTACCTTAGGAGTCGACTCTGGCTTATTATTCTAATTTTTGACAAACTGGACACCAATCTCATAATCAAGAGAATCAGATAAAGAGATGCATACTGTCTCCTGATCACCATCATGGGTATCAATTTTAGAGACTATGATGTCAGATGTCTTGACCCTGTTACTCTCCAGTAAAAATTCAGTTGCCCCAACCTTATCAATGTTAATGACTGGGGATTCCTTCTGTTTTGGGACATATTAAAGAGTTTTAGTAGTATGAGTACCATGTTTCTCAGCAACAGACAGACCAGAGCTCCCTGCCTTTGTAGTATCCTTAAAGCCTACATCCTCTATAGGATCTGAAGCTCTTTGTTGCTCCTTAATTTGAGGACCATTCTTACCATCCTTAGAGATCATCTGTTTAGGAAGTTTATCCACTCTATAAGTTTTGGTTCTCTTAAGTTCTGGGTGTAGATATATACAATGATTATCATCATGCCCTATAGTTTTGCAGTGGTGACAGTAAGGAGGTATATCCTCAAATTCTAAAGGAAGCTTAACCACATTATATTCGATACCCTCCTCTTCAATTCCCACCCTAATACATGATGGAAGCTTGTTTTTTAGATCAATTTCTACACACATTTTCACTGCTGACGGACGAGTAAGGGCAGCAGTAGCTGCATCCATCTTAATAAAAGTCCCTATCTGGTTTCCCATCGATTCTAGCATCGCAATGTTATAGAAAAAGACTGGGACATAAGGAATGGTAACCCATACCTGTACAATAGAGGATTCAGCCACTGGGGAGAAATCCGTTGTCCATTTGAGTACCTTCATTGGTGCCTGATTGAAGATCCAGTGACCTTTGAGCCAAAGCCTCTGATAGTCTTCTTTGTCTTGGAATCGGATTAGGATGTGTCTGTAATCGATCGAGCCAATCTGAAATTTGCCTTTGAAGCCGACAGACTGGAAGGCTTCATTTAGTGCGGGCATGGACGGCTTTCCTCTTGCAAATTTACCCATGAGGGCGTTTTGGTAATGGGAGGCCAGAGTTTCAGCATCTCGACGGGAGACCAGAAAAGAAATCTCACCTTTGTAGTGCGTTTTTGGAACAATTTCTGGATTAGATGGGAGGGTTGCCTGAAGTGGTTGACGACTTCCCAGCGCTTGAAGAAAAGACTTGGCCGCAGCGGTACCACCACGGCCAGGCGGAGGAGCCGCCATAGAGAGAAGAAAATATACAGAATCCGACCGTTATCAGTTAGAGGGCAAGGGAGAAGAAGAAAGAAAAGAGTAAAACGACCAACAATTTTGCGTTTTGGACAAACCGCACTTAATCGCACATAGGTACAGTGACCAGAAAAGGCAGAAGTGTCGCTACTTTTGTCATTGGCGTACAGGTTGGAAAATAAATTTATGCACAGTATTTCTCTCTTCCAATTTAAATTACAGTCTAATTATTATATATCATTCGGAAAATATATTTGATCTTTACTATGTTTAGCTACGTATAATAATGACAAACAAAAATTTAGTTTCTAGAAACTATTTGTTACTGGTGAATTCAATAATATCACATATGATAATATTATATCTCATATATTTATTTAAATACACGGTCAAATTTAAATAGAAAATAGTACAATAAAGTAAGTGAGTAATTTAATTTGGAAGAGAGGGAGTGATGGTCAAATTTGAATAGAGAATAATACAATAAATTAAATGAGTAATTTAATTTGGGACAAAGTAAGAGTGAATCTCGGAAACTAAATTACAATGATAATACCCCTATCAGTCCAGAATTTGTTTGTGTCCACTTAAGTTGGAGGTGGTCCTTCTCTAACTTTTAGTGGGGAAATGATTCATCTCTCTTTCCATAGATCCATCCCTTTCTCGGACATATGCAAACTCACAATAATTGCCATAATTTTCATCCTTTTCATTTTTAAGAGTAACAGTTTTTATTTAGATTCATTTCTTATGTCAATTAAAGTATATAGAGGAAACTAATTAATTGGAAAGTCGGGAAAAGTTAATGAATTAATGAAAATGAAAACAGATCTTGCAATAAAATAAAGTGTACAGTAACATTTTCTGAAAAACGGCTTAAAATTAAAAGTGTGACACTTCTTGTCACATCAAAGGGGATTGGTAATTTTTATTTAAAAAGTACTCTCAATTAATTACTTTAATTTTCTTTTCGCGGGTTTGGAGCTCACTCCACCCCATGTGGTTCTGCCCCTGCTTCCTTATTTTCTTTTAAAATGACACTTTATTATATAAATGTATTTTTCTTCGAAATGAAAATATATGAAGGAATTTTATTAAAGATAATATGAAAATAAAAGGAAATGAATAAGAATGTTCTATTTTTTTGGTATGAAAAGAAATGTGATATTTTTTGAAAAATAAGCTAAGGTTCCATTATTTTTAATAAGTATTTCATTTATTCAATTCAGTTTAACTAAATACGTTTAGATACATATAGCTTAGCTTAATTTAGTTTTTTTTATTACACTTATTTTGAATTCAATTCAATTTACTACTCCTAAATGAAAATGATATGATCTAAATTTGACAATGTAACACTTAAAAGAATGAATACTCCCTCCGTTCCAACAGTAATATCATATTTATTTTTTACGGTATTTAATGATTATGTTTGACCATTAATATCTCTAGTTACGTATATTATTTCTGCATAGAAATTGATATTTAAAAAATATATGTTAGGACGAATTCAACAATATCTCACATGATATATTTATTATGTATATATTAATTAATATTTATGGTCAAAGTTTAATAAAATTAATTTTAAAAAGGTAAATATGTCATTAATGTTACATATATTAGAGTATTTTGGTGAAAGTACACAAAAAATTGTACTACCTCTGTTCCACTGATAGTGACACTATAGGTTTAGATGTTTGGATTTAGGTGAAGGAAATGAGTGGATGAAATTGAATGTATTAAGTAAAAAGTATAATGAGTAGATGAAATTGAAGGAATTTTTCCAAAAATGAAAAGTGTGCCAGTATAAAATAAACAAGCCAAAAAAAAAAGTGTGACACTAATAAAGAAACAGAGAGAGTACCTCAATATAAGAAACGGTTACTTTAAGGAGAATGTAACATAATACAAGACATGATTAATGGTGCTCCCTCTTCCCTTTGTATAATCCATATCTACACATATTTTTATCAACTTTTTCAAGACACGTTTGATTATAAATTTCAACTAGTATACAAATGCTAATATTTTCATGTGAGATATCATTACATTCCTGAATAATGCATTTTCTAAATATTAACTTTTAATACACCATTAGGTTATGTAATTAAAGTTATTGGTGGTCAAATATGTCATAAGAAAGTTGACTAAAAAGTACGTGGATATGGATGGAACATCGGGATTCCGAAAACTCTACAGTTTATAGACTGAATGTTGAGTTATAATCTTTGGATCAATAGATGCTACCACTAAATATAGTCTATCAGTTATAATTTATGATTGCACTTTTCGTCAATAAAAATGAAAAATTTCCTAAGTTAGTCAATTTTGTAAATTTTTTAATGTATTTTTAAAGATTTATGAGTGTTCGGTAATCTGGAGAAGGGTTCTTCAATGGCTGAAAAGGGTTAGAATACCAGGTCAATGGGATACAGAAAAGAGGTGGACTGGTGGATACTGCAGCAAAGCAAAGGAGAGGGGTGGGGATAAAAAAAAAATGAAAATTGCATCAACTGAAGTAGTATATAGCGGTTGGAGGAGAAGAAATGACAGTTGTTTTGGTAAGGAAATACAAGGAGTTAATGGTTTTTTATTGTAGAGTAGGTTACAGCGTTATGTATATAAGCGTATGGTCATTTATATCTTACCTTATATATTATATTTGTTAAAAATTTTGAAATATTTTTTTATATTATATATTTTTATATTTTCACATTCAAATAAATATTATTACTTGTTTTAACTTATAAAATGTAATATTTAAAATTTATAAAATATTACAACATTTAATGTAAATATCCCTGTGGATTATATATAAGCTTATGGAAATATCGCATTTTCTGAAACTTTCCCCCTTTTGTATTACTAATTGAATAGTTTATAGAGTTTGGTTGAATCAAAAGTTCAGAGTTAAATGTGTTGAATTGATAATGAACCCTATATAGGGTGGATGTGCTTTGTACTGAAAAGTTTTGATAAAGAGAAGTACTATACTTATTTCAAAAAGTAAAATAAAATTTATCAGTGTTATGTTACAACATAGTCTCTACTTTATTTGTTAAAATAGGGAGTTTGACATGGTAAACTGATAATATCGGTGAGTTATTCAAAGTTGCGAGTGAAACTTATTTTTTTGAAATAAGTTATTTCTGGACAAACCTTTACAAATTCTACTTCGCTAACAATTCTGTCCCACATTTCATAATTACAAATTGAATAGTTTGTTTATAATTATGGTCCACACTAGTTCATGCTTACAAGTAGAATTATATTTTAAATGCACGCAGCCGACTGATCTTTATCAGTTTGAATCAACTACTTCAATTACATTGCACGATGATATGAAGTTTTTGGTTCTTTCTCATCCATAGATCCAAAATTGGCTGCTCACAAAAGTTGTAGCAAAAAAAGGCCACTTGTAGATATTCCATTAAAATTATAAAATATAATAAAAATGTGGATACTATTACTCAAAGAAGATAAATGACAATCCAAAATTAGGCCTAAATACAAATTTAGCATCTACTGAATTTTAGGGGAAACGAGATAACACCAGTGTCGATGCACAAATTTATGAATAGAAATTTAAAATATAATATAATTTATAATTTAAATAATTATTGTTTTGTTGTCATATGTATATAGAAATTCACATGCTAGGAAATTCATAATAAATTAATATATTTATTAAGAGAAAGTCTAAGGAAAAAATTTATAATAAATTAATATATTTATTAAGAGAGAGTCTAAGGAAAGACGGTCTTTCCATAAGTTTATGGACAATCCACAGGGGTTTTTACCTTAAATGTTGTAATTTTTGAATAAAATTCAAATGTTGTATTTTATAAGTTAAAACAAGTAATACTATGTATTTGAAGGTGAAAATATAAAAAATATTTTAAAATTTCTAAATTTGTATGTAATTTAATAAATGCAATGTATAAGGTAATAAATAAGTGGCTTGTAATCCGAGAAGAACTATATTTCGTCCAGGATATATTTGACTGCAGAATATATCAATTCCTATATTTATGTGATTGGAATAAAGTTATGGAATTGGAATTGATTTATGATATTCGGTCATGGTTGAGATATGGACGAAACATTTTAATTCCTTAGTTGAAGGGATTAGATTTGGTAATTCCCATCTCCAAGGGACACTAGTAGAGAGCAGCCCATTAAAGGCGGAGATAGAAGGTGGCTTTGAGAAAAAAGCGTAGAACCGCCTTGATTCAAAGGTTTCGAGCTCAGAACCTCCATTCCGCCCAACCCCTAAAGATTCAAAGGCGGTGTTTTTCCATTTAAAGGCAGTTTTGGATTAGCCACCTTTAATTAGGGCTAATTGAAGGCGGTTAATATTAAAACCGCCTTTAATCAACCCTAATTAAAGGCGGTTGTGTCTAACCGCCTTTGAATGGGTTATTTTATGAGTTTGGAACCAGGGGACGATTGCTTTCCGAGTCTGGAACACCATGTTAGGGTCAATAGTGCTAATACCTACCTTTTCCGAGTTTGGAACGGTTATTCAGATCTACCTTCCGAACTCAGAACCACTATTAACTATTTAATTTTATTTTTAATGTTGGTTCTGGACTCGAAACCCGTCTATTAATAAAATAAAATGCCGATTTCTTCTATTCAGCACAATAAATCTATTTTGAACGGTTTTCTCCCCCATCATAGTCCATTGAAGAGGATTTCATTCATTGGAGAAGGTTAGTTGTCTAACAATGTTATCTTACATATTTATAATTTGTTTGACATATATGTATGTATAAAATAAATCATGAATTTGGGTTTGTAGTTAGGTTAACTATTTGTAAGGGGCCATGATTATTGTTGTGAGAAGTCTAATGGGTTGTATTTTAACTAACTTACCGGATATGGAACGGGATGTACTCATTGGTAATGATCTTAGAAAATCACCCAAGTACTTGTCATTCATTGAAACATTTCTTACGGTAGCAATTGGTGATGCCTCTAAAAATGGTGTTGTGCGAGACCGATGACTGTGTAAAGATTTTAGAACTTATGTGTATTTAGCGAGGAAGAAGTTTCAGGGACATTTAATAATGAGGAGGTTTCAAACTTTGTACACTCGTTGGGTATGGTATGGGAAAGTTGGGAAATCGGTGCAGAAAATTGATTTGAGTGACATGAATGTGGAAGATGAATTATATGGGAATGCGGAATATGATGAAATGGTTGAAGATATTGCAAGAGAGTTCCATGGTAAACCCGAGGCATTACAAGCTTTAATTGATGACAAAGATATACCATTGTATCTTGGTTCAAAACATTCGGTACATAGTGCAACCTTTAGGACAATGAATTTGAAGGCTAAATTTGGGTGGACTGATAAGTCGATGACAGAAACTTTAGAATTCCTTAGGGAATTTCTTCCCACATGTAACATGATGTCGGATAGGTTGTACACCGCCAAAAAAAGTTCTCTACCCAATGGGATTGGAATTAAAAAAAAACATGCTTGCCCTAATAATTGTATGTTGTACGGTTGTACCGGGGGAAAGAAGATGAAAAGCTAGAAACTGGCTGGGTATGTGGTGAGTTTTGGTACAAATTGAAGAGGGGGAAAATTGCGGTGGGTGCGGAAGTGGTAACTAAAATAAAGAAAAAAATGCTGGCAAAAGTGATGTGGTATCTCTAAATCGTTCCTAGATTGCAGAAATTGTTTCCATGTAGGGAAGATGCTAAATTGTTGTGATGGAACGCGGAGAGGGATCGACCGGAGGATGATGTGATTAGACATACATCAGATTGTGAGCAATGGAAAAAATTGATGCTCTTTACCCCGAGTTTGGAGAAGAACCCGGCATTTGAGGTTTGGCCTATGCACCGATGGAATGAATCCATTTGGTGTATGAGTAGTATACACAGTTCTTGGTGTATTATGTTGGTCATCTACAATCTTCTGTCATGATTGACAATAAAACATAAGTACATGTTGTTATCTGTGATGATTTCTGGGCCTAAGCAACCGGGTAATGACATACTTGCTCCTCTTGTTCATGATTTGTTGTTGTTATTTGAGAAGGGGCTGTGGACATATAATAGAAGTGTTGAAGAATATTTTGCATTGAAAGGGATGTTATTTTGTACTATCAGTGAAAGGCCACTTTGCATGTCCCGTATTTGAGAAGGACACTGATCACCACTAGTTGAAGCATGGTGTAAAACTGTTTATCAAGGTCATCGTAGGTTTCTTCCGGCAGATCATCCATGGCTTTTGGCAAAATAATGGTTCAATGGGGAAGCAGAGGCTAGACAAGCTCCAGTTGTACGAACATGCATGCATATATTTGAAACAGTGAAGAATTTGTCCAATGATTTTGGGAAGAAGAAACGTAAAGTGCCTGTGGAAGGGAGTTGGAAAAAAATACTCCATTTTCTTCACATTGCCTTATTGGGAGCATTTGGATGTTAGACATTATCTAGATGTTATGCATATTGAGAAGAATGTCTGCAATTCTTTGGTCGGGAACTTGTTGAATACCCCGGGGAAAATGAATGACAGACTTAATGCTAGGTTAGATTTGGTCGAGATGGGAATTAAGAAGAACCTAGGCCCTGTGAGTTCCAGTGAAAATTGTTCTTTCCCCCTGCTTGCTATTTTATGTCTCAAGTGGAGAAAAAAAATCTTTTTGTGAGACCCTGAAAGGTGTTAAGGTCCCGGCCACCTATTCTTCAAACATCAGTACTTGTGTGTTAGTTGAGGAGTTGAAGCTTGTGGGGTTGAAGTCTCACTATTGTCACAATTTGATGCAGGAATTGACCGCCGTTGCGATTTAATCGGCATTGCCATCCCATGTAAGAATATGCATTACAAAGCTTTGTTTATTTTTCAAGTCCATTTGTAGCAAAACCATTAGGGTGTCGAAGTTGGACCGTTTGCACTCATTGATTGTTGAAGTTTTGTGCCGGATGAAAATGTATTTCCCATCATCATTCTTTAACATCATGGTCCACTTATGTGTTCATATTATCCGGGAGATAAAGCTTTTTGGTCTTGTATTTCTTAGGTAGATGTACCCAATTGAAAGGTACATGAAAATATTCAAACATTTGGTGAGAATTGGTATAGGCCCAATGCAAGTATTGTACAGAGGTATGTGGCAGGGGAGGTCATCGAGTTTTGTATCAATTATTTGAAGGATGTAGATTCAGTTGGGGTCCCAAGTCATAGACATGAGGGACGGTTGGAAGGTGATGGGGTTAGGCAGGGGAAACTATTAAGCCCTAGTGCGGAAGATTTAAGCACTGCCCATCTTTAAGTTCTTCGCAATCATGAAGATGTTGTCCTATACATAGAAATTCACATGGATGCCATTAGGGTCGCGAATCATAATTTTAATGAGGCCCGGGTCTTAGAATTACATAGTGGTACTTTTTCGTCATGGTTGCGTGAACACGTAGCCGTGGGAGACCAACATCAGACTGTGAAATGGTTGGCTTGTAGAACATTTGGCACTGTTCTATCTTTTGGTGGATATGATGTCAATGGTTTTATATTCGCAATAAAATCTATGGATGATAAGAGTGTGTCTCAGAACAGTGGAGTATCCTTAGTTTCAGAAGCTTTGCATCTCTATAGTGGAAGTCAAAATAATCCAATGTACGCTCAACAGTGTTATTTTGGCACAATTTTGAATATCTTGGAATTGAACTACGTCACTATCCGGTTTGCTATTTTTAAATGTCAATGGGTGGATTTCAACAATGGGCAGCGTATTGTGGATTTCAGTTTCACCCTTGTTGACCGGAGTTGAATCGGTTGGCGGGAAGATCCTTTCATCTTAGCATCTAAGCGCACCAGGTTTTCTACGTGAAGGACCCTTCCGATCCTAGGTGGGAGATAGTGGTCGAAGGGAAACGAGCATTTGTTGAAGATTACGAAGTTGAAGAAATTGTTGGTTTCGGTCAAAATTCAACTGGTATTGTTATTGATGATGCTATATTCCTTGAGAAGGATGATATGAGTTTGATTAGTTTCGTGGGATGTAGTGATCATGATGAGGGCATTTGGGGTTGATGTATGTGGAAAGGTCACTTGTAAAAAAAGGATGTCCAAGAAGGTGTTGAAGAAAAAGAAACATAAGAAGTAGCATCATAAACATTCTCGATTGTAGTTAATTTTTTTGAATTAAATGAATTACTACTCATTCGGAGCCATTAAAATAACTTTCTAGCAGTGGTAATCAAATTATAAGTCCATAGTTAAAACAATTCTAAAGAGTAGAGTAGTTAAGCAAAAATTAACATCTGCAGCATAAACAAAGAAATTAAATTCAATTCCAACCATGTCCTAGAAGGGGAAATAAGAGCAACGAGACTAGCATAATCTACTATGATTCATCCTCTACATAGGCCGTGGAAGTGGATTGGTCAAGACTATTTTTGTGCGTTGCCGCGATATGGCGCTCGTAGGCTCTTTGTTCTTTCTCCATCTTCAAAATTCTCCCCCTCATCGCATCGAACTCCTTTTGGACCCATTTATAGAAATCTTGTATACCTTTGAGACATGCCTTCTCAAATTTTACAATAGTTAAACATAAAAATATTAATATGTATCCAGAATATGTACATAATTGAAAGATTAAAATAGAATTAGGGTCACCTTGTTCATCTCTCCATCTTTTGCTCGACTCCCCTCCTTGCTTGGGCTTATTGTGCCATTTACCATCCACTAAGATCCATCCCCAATTTTCGAAGTAATTTTTGTCAAAAAAGAAAAGGGGGTCTCTCTTCATCGGCAACTTCCAACCCTTCAACCTTCTTCAATATCATGGTGATCAAACTCCCGAATGGAAGGCTTTTCACCACCCTTGCACAAGAGGCAATATGGAGCATGTGTTTAAAGATCTCCGCCCCGGGGTTGATCTTTCTACCCTTCATAATCAAATAGAACATATACAAGCATGCATATTTGGGCTCGGCCACGTGCGAGGAGGATGAAACCAAGCATCTAGCAATTATCTAAAAAATGATATGATCGTCATTCGGTAATAGAGGAATATAAAAGGTCTCCGGCTTCCCCAAATCCATCGCATCACGTTGGAAATACCTAACACTAGATAAGTGCCACATGGTCTACGTAAGGGTGATCAACACGTTCAGGCCGTTTTTCCCTATGATAACAATCATCCAACTAGCCCTCGGTGTCTTTCGGGTAAACGCTCTTGGAAACTCTAAGAGGGCACTATAGGGTTTCATTCAAAATCCATTTATTAATCAGAATATTAAATCCCCCTACCCTGGTGGGGTAAGCCTCATTTGGGAGCTCATGTAGATTATTATAGAATTGACATACAACATCAAAATGGCCAGGTTCGTTGCAACCAAGCAACTTCTCGACATATTGGTCCCCAAATTTGTCTAAGGGCTCCGCTAAACCTTGTCTTATAATCTCATTGAAATCAATGGCATAAGAATAAATCAATTTGCCATTAGAACATAGAAATCCATACCTCGTTTGTACCTCGTATGAAACAAATTTGACATTGTCAAACTCATAATTGTTGTCGGACCTTCTAGTGCGAGCGTTGCGTGATGAACCTCCCAATTCCATTAGAATGTCAAAGCAGCCTTAGGTGTTGATGTTGGAAGGAAATTTCTTCTCCGAGGTTGAAAATGGGTGTTCTGTTGCTGCAAATTGACAAAATTAGGGTTGAGTCGAATTGGGGATTTTATTTTCTTCAATGCAGGGGAGGTTTCGAGTCCGGAACATCATAATCGACCCTTCATTAACAGGATGTGAACAACTTCTGGACTCGGAACCTGTTATTCACATAAAAAAAGAAGCCAATAGATTTCTAGATTCGGGAAGGAAATGTCAGACAAACTCGGAACTGACAATTCTGAGTCAGGAACCAAAATGTTCTCTTCTATCAAATCAGAGCCGATCAAGTTCCAAACTCGTAACCCCTCATGGTTAATTTTTTTAAAGACATGATCAAGTTACAGACTCTTAACCTACCCTGTTGTTTTAACTTTCAACAAATTTTCCCATTTTTCTAACTTTAGTTTAACAACATACTTTTGTGAAATTTATTCTAACATATTTCAACATATTCTTGAACTCACGAATGTAAAGAAATCCGAAATAAAATATAATCCCACACATAATCAAAATAGAATTCTAAAATCCTTACATTAATCCCACAAATGAAAAATAAGATTCTAAAATTCATGTTTAGTTCATCATCCTTCTTCCTAACGAACTAGAAAGTGGTTTCATCATCTTCATCTCGATTCTCTTCCTCTTGGTGTGGGTCACCCCCCGCCTCCTCCTCCTCTCTCGGAAAAAATAGGCTCCAAGTTTGGTGACTCTTCATCCTCACTAAGCATGAGAGTGATTCACTGGGATTCCAAGAAATGTTATTGCTGCCCCTCTACTCTAACCAACATCTCATGGGTTTGCTCCATATCGCCATGAATGCAATAGTACCGGGCAATTTGGCTCTTCCAACCACTATGCGCACCTATGAACATATGGAAAAATATGAACACAATGTTAAAAAATCAAAACATATAGTTAGTGGACATAATATTAATTGAATCTTCATTAATATAAATTAAAAACTTACAAGAAGATGAACCCTTCGCTCGATCAACTTCCTCATCCCTAGCCCTTTTTTGCATTCTTCGCGGCTTGGCCCGGAATCATGATGTACTCCCATTTATCGTCAAATCCAAGATGCAAGTTCTTATAGTTTAACCACACCTTATCATAGTACTTTAGTCATTGAGGACGGTCTGGGTTAAGCCAGCGGCTTTCTTAATCATAGCCGTAATCAATCCACCACAGGGTCGATCCTTCTTCTTCGCATTCGCCGCCTTTAGTATGCTCATGAGTATGGTGTACCCAAGGTTAATCCTCAAACCCTCCATGACGTAGTAGAAGAGCATTAAATTGCCGATCGTTGTCTCATAAGTGTGCCCACCCATAGGCAACACATTCAAACAAACCCAATCATATATAAGGTGATGTTCAACCGGGAGAACTTGAATGTCATAACTATCCGTTGGCCCCGGCGTAGCTCCCCTTCTCCCGAAATATTTATTTATCATTTTTGAGGGTCTTAATAGGGTGTACTCGATGACGGGTGGCCAACATTATTGATGATAAATTTCTAGGGTCCCCTTGGGATCACTTTCGGTTACCAATTTCTTGGGTGAGGAATATCTTGATCCTATGGCTTCACAAATTGTATGCTTATTCATCGTAATGATTTTACCATTCACCATTGTACTATCACTATTGTTAAAGCTTTTCCCTAAATTGGCAACAAAATTGAACCACCTTATCGTGGTACACACTATCCTCTAAGCACATCAAATTTTCAAGGCGTTGAACCTTGAGTCTATCTAACAAGTATCGCAAACTTAAATCTTCAATACTCGATGCCTTAATAACCTTTGTATTAATAGCTTTGCACTTTAGAAACTCAGCGTACCTCTCATCCGCTTTTGTGGAGAAAAATCATTCCAACGCTCCCATTCTTGACAGGTTGAAGACTATGGTCACTAGTCGCCCCAATGCCTTTCTTAGTCTTCCTCTTTCTCGACATTGTTGGGGGTTGGGTGAATTGAAGTTGATTGTGGGTGTTGGGGTTTTAGGGGAGTTCAATTTGGAGTTCTATTCTTTGGGCACGATTGAACTCCCCTGAATTTACTTTTTTATATACTTCACCTAGTTCCGAGTTCGGAATGGGTTCCGAGGTTTGTGAAGGGTGGATCAGTTTCCGAGTTCAGAAGCTAAATCAAACGGGAAAAAATAGCATTAAAGGTGGTTTTCAAAGTGGTATTAAATACCCTTAAGAAACCCCTCCATTTCCCACATTTCCCCCATAACAAAACCTCTCCATCATTCTACTCCATTTCTTCCATCTTCTAATGTATGAGTTCTATGATTGATACACCCACTTTCCTCTTCATTTTTACAAATTTTTACTCCATTTTCTTCATTTCTTTTGGGTTTGTGCTTATTTGCTACGACACTTGTAGGTGGGCAATCTTTGAGTGGGATGAAGCTCTCATTTGTTTGATGTAAAGGTTGGTGCTCCTAAACTCTAAACGAGAGATGGTTTCTTTCATTGTTGGTTTTATTTAGTGATAATTATAGTAATTATAGTTTAATCTTCTATTTTAGGATCATACATAATGAATATGATTTAGGTAGCATTAGGAGTTATAGCCATTAGTGTTTGTTATAGGGAGGCTTGTTGGTTTACCTAGGTACAAATTTAGGTCTAGGAGTTTCACTAACAATGCTAGATGGAATTTTATTTCATCAATTATTGAGGACTATGTTAATGTAGGGGTTAACAATGTCTAAGAAACGGACTCGTGATAATCTATCGGGTACAAGGAATTCCCAACCCTCACAAATGGGATTTCGTGGCAATGACGATGATGTGTCTGGGGAGAGAGGGATAGCCAAAACTCATTGTAGAGCACTAGAGTGTAGGATTGCTAGGAAAGAGTTGACAACATTAGTTTTCAACAAGTTGGCAAAGTGTTTGTTCCAAGAACGAGTGAAGTGGTCTAGTTGGGTGGCGAAGATATGAAGAACAAGGGTCGACATCAAGTACGATAGTTGGCATGAGGTGCCAAAGGACTTTAAGGAGACCCTATGGATGGAATGGAAGGTACCCTTAATGGCCATAGAGTTCTCCGCATCTCTAATTTGAATTATTAATTTTCCCCTAATTTTAACTCACATCATTTTAAACCCTCTTAGCGACCTTTCGAAATCAATTACCCGAATACGTCATTTCTAAGAAAGAAGGCTACGACCATGAGGTGAAAAAGTTGGCGAGAACACAAATATACATTGTCAAGAGACTACATTTTTTCTTCGGAGAAGGGTGATCGGCCATGGATAATGTACACACACATTCAACCAGTGAGTTGGGAGATCCATAAGAGAAGGGCGTTGGAGAATGATTCTAATGTTAGTAAAAAAAATTTAATTTACAAAATATTTAGATGAATGCGTCTTTAGTGTTGACATGTCTCTAATATAGGGTATGCGAGAAGAAAAACAATACTTAGCCGATTTGAATCTAGTTCCTCATCATTTAAGTTGTGGGGTATGCAATGGCGGCAATGAAATTAGTGGAATAACATTTTGAAAAAGATGTCCAAATTGCAATCGAGGTTGGGATGACCAAAGAAGAGGCAAGGGTAACTACAAGACCAATGGACGTGGATGATGTTGATCAGTGTGATTTGTTCCTTAAAGGCCGACAAAACAATGAGAGTATGTACGAGAAGCAGGAGGAAAAATAAATTGTGGAAGGCATGGAAACATTTCATGTCCTTTATTTTTTCTTCTACAACTCCTATTTCCCTTTTGTATTAGCTAATCAATTCCAATAGTTGTAATGGTTAGGAAAAGTTAAAGAATGACAAATTGGAGGGAAAATTCATACCCACGTTCAAGCAAGACACACTTATTGAGGCTACACAAAGATCCGGCCATGCGGGGGGTATTAGGGGGGTGGAAGGGTTCATGACCCAAAAAGAGGCATTTGGGATTACTAGGTACTATAAGGGTGCACAACCATCTTGGATACACTTTGCAAAAACAAGCCCTTCAACAAGAGAAACAGATTGATCAGCAAGACATTCTCATTAGGAAGTTGATCAAACACATATGCCTTGCTATTCCAGAGAACTTAGATGATTTGACACCCGATTGGACACCGTCATCAAGAGGATCACACCATTTTCCCATGGATATTGAGGTAAATCAAAAGACAATCATTCAGCACCTAATGACGAGGTCGGCAACCTCAACAAGCGCATCCTTGAAAGTGACAAAAAGGTACACGATTAACTTCTTCATGTTGTAAACCCTAATTTTCTACAAATGGTTTACAAATGTAATTAGTGTGTTGTAGAGTTCTCATGTGTGTGATATATACATTGATCGAGACATAGATGGTAGACCACTCCATGTAGCCAATGGTGTTTTGCATGACTTAATGAGATATCATCACACAGTGCCAATTGCAAAAGGTTTGTCAAGAGTTTCTCTGGACAAGGTGTTGGTGAAGGGTGCTCCTTTGCCTATTTCGGCTGGCGAATACAAAAAAGTTGGGGCAGCATTAGGAATGTTTTTTATGGCCACGTTGACTTATTTATGCCGATCCTATGAAGGATTGGCATTTGAAAGTCACATGTCTAACAACACCGAAAGCGATCCAAACAACAACAAAATCGGTCCAAACAACACCGAACAAAATAAGACAACCGGTTCCAAGAGATCAAGTCCCGAAATACTCACCACACTGGGTACGAGTGCTAAACAATTTGCTTGAACCTCATGAACGGAACTCGACTTACACTTTTTCGGGTAACGATTGCGTATTTGGTGCGAAACGAGATATCATTGCGCTATGGAGTGATTTCGAAGGCATGTGGAAATGTGGACAAGTTAATCAGACGCTAATGTCCATATACATCTTGTAAGTTACGTTTATTTATATTTACATTTAATTCTTAATCACTATTCATTAATGTGAAATTTTAAAAACTAATGTGAACAATGTCATATTTGCAAGGTACTTGTAGTTTATGTACAATCAAAAGAAGGCATGGGTCGGATACATCTGCCCGGTGATGACTCAAAAACTTGGATGTAAAAAGCAAGAGAAAATTGACTACATTCACAAACAACTTGAGAGGAGGGATAAGAAATTGATCATTAGGCCGTACATTGAAAGGTTATATTAACAATCTAAATTACATTACAAATATAATTTAAGTTATTTTTATTAACATTCTTTTAATTTTTATTTATTAGAGATCATTGGCGATTAATCATGATTGTTCCAGAAAAGAAAATGGTGTATTGGATGAATCCATTGCACATCCACCATCGGAATCAATAGTCAACATTTTGGAGTCCGCCATGAAGGACACTTGTGAAGTTGATGGAATGAAATTTGAGGTGGTGGAAATCAAGGTATAAATTAGTACAATCTCTTTTCTTTTTCCAAAATGCAACATTTATGTATTTCTATATGTTACAAGTTTAACGTGGTTTTTATTCAGTACAAGAAACAAGAAAAAATGTGGAAATGCGGCTATTACATAATGTTGTATGCAATAGAGTGCATAGAAGGTGTAAAAGATGATTTCCTTGAAACTGACAAGGTAATTGTACATATGCTTATCCTAATCATTAATAGTTTTTCAATGTCCAATTTGTATTTGCTAATATCTTGACAATCTAAGGTTCTTCTGAAGGCAACGAGGCCCTATTCAAAAGAAGAAATTAACACAAGCAAATGTTTAGGAAGACATCTAATTATCAATCGCTTGCACTGTCTTGGAAACCAACGTGGTATAGTTTCGACAATTTAGATACATTAGTACGTATTGATGGTTCGGAATATAATTGTATTCATTTCTATTCCTATCTATAAAATAGTGATTTGTTAGCATTTTCTATAGGTTTTTGTGCCAAGTACAATATATTCGTGTATTATGTTACATATCTGTCTTCGATTGAGGCCTATTTTGAGTTGGGGCTTTGAATGGAAATTTTATTTTCAAATGGTGATTTTTGGTAGTTCCGAGTTCGTAAGGAAATTCAACTATGTTATATTCTTGTAAACGATCCAGTTTCCGAACTCGAAAGCTTAAGTACACAAAAAATATGTCTCAAACAATTTACAAATTGGGACCGGAATGGTCATCCGATCTAGGAACTGTGCAGCTGATATGGCCAAAAATAGACACGATTACATTTCTGAACTCGGAAACATATTAGGTTCCGACTTTGAAACCTTTGACATAAAATGGCTTACATGCCGAATTCCAAGCTCAGGACCATTAAAGTTGGTCCAGCCAATCATTTAAAGGCGGTTATTAAGCGCCTTTAAGGGGTGTTCCGAGTTTGGAACACGCCATAGGGCTGACTGAAACCCGTTTGCTTCCAAGTTCAGAACTGTTTAAAGGCAGTTCCTCCAACCTTTCAAAGGCGGCTTTTAATTTCCATTAATTGGCATCTTTTAAGGTGGTTCGTGGAACCGCCTTTAATTGGTGATGATCAAAGGCACAACCAAAGAAGGCACTTTGATCCGATAAAATTACCTTTAATGACCCCTCCACTTGTGGGATTTGATTATTTCCATGATATTTTATGGAGAAGTAATTCTATACACACAGAAGATGCATGCGTGGGTTTAAATAAAATATGTTCTGGCTGAGTTACTTATGCTTTTAATCGAAGAAATTGACATCCAGGTTTTTGGTATTCCGAAGAGTGCTCAAGAGCCTTTCTGTGTGTGTTCCAACATGATCAAAACATTTTGATCAAAGTTCATAATTGTATGCCTTAACTCCTCGAGAGGAGGAGATCCAGCGTCGATGAGTTTCGAGGTCAGAGTGAGTCTGATCAAGACAGATTGGTAGCTAGGGGAGCTAGCGGAATTCACATGATATAATTAGATAAGATGAGTACAATTGTATGGTGTACTTTGTACTGCATTTTTCTGATTAGTAAATTCAGTCTGAACTGGGCCAGACCCCGTAGATGTAGGTGGATTACATTGAACTACGTAACCCAATTGTGTGTCTCTTTGCTTTACTTTATTGCTTATTTGGTTAGTTAGGCTATGCTGGAACATAGTAGTAATAATTGAATTAATTAGGTAAAACCAAATTTTAATTGGTATCAGAGTTGAGTCACTTACTCTTGCCTTGGTTGTGTCAAGGAAAGTGTGATTCGGTTTTACCATGGTGATCGAAGAAGGAACTTTGGTGTCTCGGTCTCCACTGCTGGAAGGAATAAATTACAAGTATTGGAAGGCACGCCTGAGAGTTTTTATTAACTCACTTGATAAGCTTGCATGGTATCTGTTGAAACAGAATGGAATCATCCTACTGAAGATGCTGAATCTAGCTCAAAGGAGAAAGAAGGAGAAACAAGTGCAAAGAAACAAAAGCTTAAAGATAAGTCATCTTGGACTCCAGATGAAATGAAAGCTTCAATGGCAAACTCCAAGACCTTAAATGCTATTTTTACGGTAGTGGATGAAAATCAGTCCAAACTCATCTCCATTTGTTATCAGGCAAAGAAAGCATGAGATATAATAGAAATAGTGCATGAAGGAACAAGTCAAGTACATGAATCTAAGCTACAGATGTTGGCTACAAAATTCAAAAAACTTAAGAAGGAGGAAGATGAGACGATAACCTTGTTCAATGGAAAGCTATGAGATATCTCCAATATGGCCTATCAACTTGGCAAAACTTACAAGAAGGCAAAATTAGTGAAGAAAACTCTGAGGTTTCTTCCTCGAAGATACTCAATGAAAGTTGCAGCTATTGAAGAAGCAAGATATTTGGCCACTCTGACGTTAGATGAATTGATGGGATTATTGCAGACATATGAGATGACACTTGAACAACCCACAATGAAAACTAATAAAGAGTTGGCTTTTGCCACAAGAAACAACACATATTACTTTGGTTCTACAGAGCTTTTCACCTCAATTTTTCAAAAAATTGAGGTAAATGTGGGTTTAGTAAAAAAAATATTTTTTACTAAGTTTTTTTTCTAAAAATAACCGAGGTAAAAAGTCTAATGGAGCAATATCAGTGCGAGATCAGTAGAGTTGAACCGCAGTAAAACATATATTTGAACCTGTTGCGACATCGCACATGAATTTTACAAGATTAAAAAACTACCGAAACCGAATCGACATTGATTGGCTTTCAGTAGTTCATAGCCGAAATGAAATTTCTGGCCAGAGCTCAATTCACAGCCCAAAAACCAAAACCCAAAACAATTTCAAATTATCTAAACAACACATATTTGATTATATTCAAATAAACAAAATACATATCTAATACATTGAGTTATAAAATAAAATAAACAAACTAGCATTGGAAAGAGCAGGCGACGCTGGCGGAGCATGGTGGAGCAAATGCTGAGAGCGGCGACGTCAAAGGCGGAGCATCGATGGCGTCGAACGGCAGAGCTTGGTGGCATCGAATGGTGGAGCTTTGGTGGCATTGAACGGCGGGGCAAGGTGGCATTGAACGACGGAGAGAGGAGGCGTCAAACAGCAGAGCGAGAGGCGTGATTACATCGATCATGGAAGCGGTGGCATCGCTATTGGTAGCGGTGGCGTCGATCTTGGCACAACGG
The DNA here is from genome assembly GCA_037428765.1 of Rubia yunnanensis. Classification (NCBI taxonomy): domain Eukaryota; kingdom Viridiplantae; phylum Streptophyta; class Magnoliopsida; order Gentianales; family Rubiaceae; genus Rubia; species Rubia yunnanensis. The sequence continues at coordinate 36,785,284 of CM075063.1, read as the reverse complement.
CGTCGATAGAAGAGGTTAGGAGACGTTAGAAGGTGATGGAGGCGGTGAGGAGGCATTGAAAGGTGAGGAGGAGAAGATGGAGGCGGGATTAGGATGAAAGCATTTTAGGGTTTTTCTTGTGTATAGTGGTAGGGTTTGGGGGATAAAATTTTTTGGGCTAAATTAATAAGGGGAATAATTTTGTATTGGGCCGAAAAAAGGCTCTTAGGTTTTTATTATTAAAAAATTTTATATATTAAATTAAGAATTAAAATGATATTTTAAAAATTAAGTTTTTTCAAAAACTAGTTTAATTATAAAATCTCTATTATTTTATATATATGGAATTATTTCTTTAGTGTTCATATGAGAAATTAAGTAAGAGCTGACTGTTCATTAGTTAAAGTCAAGTAAGAGTTCATCGATTAGTTAAACTCAAATCATTTCATTAGTTTTTTCAAAGAAATTTATTTCATTAGTGTTCATATACGGAAAATCAAGTAACAGTTCACTATTCATTAGACAAGTAAGGGTTCACTGTTGAATAGTTAAGTTATAACCATTTCATTAGTGTTTATGTATGGAAAGTCAAGAAAGGGTTAACCGTTAATTAGTTAAGTTCTAAACATTTCATTAGTGTTTATGTTTGGAAAGTCAATTAAGGGTTGACTGTTTATTAGTTAAGTTCTAACATTTTCAGTAGTGTTTATATATGGAAAGTCAATTAAGAGTTGACCGTTTATTAGTTAAGTTCTAACATTTTCATTATTGTTTATATATGGAAAGTCAATTAAGAGTTGACCGTTTATTAGTTAAGGTCTTGGTGTGAAAAATAAAATTCAATAATATATAGTTGTAAATTTACAATTTGGGCATGTATGGGTGAACGAAAGGGTCTCGAAAGTCAACATTGATTACTTCTACACAATGTTAAAAAATTACATATGGCCCAAAATTATATTACCCTATAATCCATTGCTTCAAAATACATGATTTTTGTTATTCTTGCATAAATATAGAAATATTAAATAGATGAATTTTTTGGTGAAATGTTGGACATCGGTAGTACATGTTATAGAGTAACTTAGAGTTAGTTACATGAAAATGAGAAAGAGAAATTAGAAATAATTAGAAATATATTCTTGTGCATGTTTATTGATAAATAATATGTTACAGACTTGGAAAATACAATTAGGGTGTATAGGGTAGCATCACGTTCGGGTGGATTTCAATTCGGAGTTACGATTAAAGTTTTTACTTTTTGCAGTTAGATCCCTCCAAGAAAGTTGAAGTTGTCGAATAACAATAGTGGTAACACCAAAATGCAATTCAATAATATACAGTTGCAATTTTGCATTTTGAGCATGCATGGGTGAATGAAAGGGCCTCGAAATTCAACATTGATTACTTCTACACAATCATGAAAAATTACACTATATCCCAAAATTGTGTTACCCCAATATCCATTGCTCCAAAATATATGATTTTTGTTATTCTTGCATAAATAGAGAAACATTAAATAGATGATTTTTTTGATAAAATGTTGAAAAGCGCTAGTACATGTTCTAGAGTAACTTAGAGATTACATATAAGTAAGAAAGAGAAATTGGAAAAGATTACAAATATATTCCTGTGCATATTTATTGATACCTACTATGTTACATACTTGGAAAATACAACAGGAGTGTATAGGGTACCATTAGGTTTGGGCGGATTTCAAATTGGAGTTTCGAGTAAATTTTTTTACTTTTTGCAATTAGGTCCCTCAAAGAGAGTTGGAGTTGTCGAATCACAGAATTGGTGACACCAAAATACAATTCAATAATATAAGACTATGAATTTGCAATTTGGGCATGTATGGGTGAACGAAAAGGCCTTGAAAGTTAACATTGATTACTTCAACACAATTTTAGATAATTACATTATTGCCCAATATTGTGATACCACATTATCCATTATCCCAAAATACATAATTTTTGTTATTATTGCCTAAATATAGAAATATAAAATAAATATTTTTGGTGAAATGTTGGAAAATGCTAGTACATGTTATAGGGTAACCTATGTGGCAGTTTCTGGTAGTGACATATCTATCTAATCAATAGATTGGTACGGATCACCCTCCTCGCAAATATTTTATATGTCATACCTGCAATGTATCAGAACTCTACATTTAATTTACAAAATTATATTTTAGTTTTGTTTAACATTAAATTTTATTATTAAAATCTCGATCATGTGTTACTCGAACTCTACATTTAATTTATTTCATTTGAAAATATAAATATAAAGTCATAGTTAAAAGTATAATTATCAAAAAAATAAAATTAAAAATAAATGAAGTTGCATAAAAAAATTAAAAATTATATTTTGTTTTGTAAAAAAAATTACATTATGAATATATATATATATAGATATATTCAATTATTTTAAATCGTGCAACGCAAGGGTGTGTGCGAGAGGTACGTGCGACGTCGGTAAGCCAGACATACGTGCGACGTTTGTCATTTCATGTCTGCGCGTGGTATGTGCGACGTCGATAACCATAATAATCGAGTCGGTAAGCCAGACATGTGTGCGACGTCGGTCATTTCATGTCTGCGAGAGGTACTTGCGATGTTGGTGACAATTATAATCAACGTCGGTAAGTCAGACATAAGTGCAATGTCGGTCATTTCATGTCTGCAAGTGGTATGTGTAATGTCGATCTAAAAAACAACCGATGTCGGTAAGCTAGATATGTGTGCGACATTGGTCATTTCATGTCCGGGAGTGGTACGTGCGATGTCGGTCTCAAAAACAACCGACATCGGTAAGCCAGGCATGCATGTGACATCGATCATTCATGTCTGCGAGAGTGAAGTGCGACATCGGTAAGCCAGACATGTGTGTGACATCGGTAATGACGGGCACCTCAGTTATTTTCATTTTTTTAACGGAGGTAAAAAATAATTTTTACTTTGAAAAAATAAGTAAAAAGATGAATTTCTTTTACCTCGATTATTTTCCCTTAACCAAAAAACCGAAGTAAAATGGGTGAAGTAATTTGTTCAGTTTGCTGTAGTATTTCAAAGCTTTGCCCTCAAAGAATGATCATGAAGGTGATAGTGATGATGGTATGGAAGAACTTGCATTTATCACTAAGAATTTCTTAAGAATGTTGAAAAAGGTGGTGAATAAAAAATCACAAGGAAGATCTAGTGGAAATAGACCTCTCCCACAAGAATTTGGAAATAATTGAGGACCACTGATATGAATCTCCTTGCGAAGACTCACAATTTGCGGAATTATATCTTTGATCTAGTGAAGGGATCTGCAAGCCCGCACTATCTCGCACGAAATTCAGGAGTCTAGCCCTCGGGGTACGCCTAACTTCGACTTGCTCTCTAACTAGCCCTCAGGATTAGATTACAAGGTTTATTGATACTTAACTAGCCCTCGGGGTTAAGCAACAATGGAATAGCTCGCAAGCAAAGAGTATGAACTCAAAAGGTTGTATATTTGATTGATGAAAGGTTCTAAAATTCGTCCATAAGGCCTCCCGTTTTATAGGGTTACAATCTTGCCTCAAATCCTAATCACAAATGGAAACTGAATCGACTTATGGCAGCTTTAAGAAGCTAAAACCATATTTAACTAAAATACCTAAAATAAATGGTAATCTAAGGTAATCAGGTTGAATTCTTCTAGAAGTAACCTTGAAGAATATTACCTTATCTAATCTTACCGAATATAATTCTAATCAGAATAAAACTGAATATACTAAACCTTAATGGATTGTATTTTCGAAATTCAGCTCTTCAAAGCCCACATGGCCGAGCTATCAGTCCAATAAACCCAAAATGACATTATTTTACAGTGATTACACTACCTCATTAAAAACCCAGTGGGAAAAAAGAGTATAGTGTTCTTCATGATGTCTTCAGTTTGTCGATAGTCTTGAATAATGAATCCAGGATGTCGATGGTGACTCTTTCTTCAATTCTTCATCATAAAGGCGATCAATCAAAGCATTTAAAGCAGCATCCCTAAGCTTAGTCCTTGACCTAGTCATAGGTCCTGCCATGTCACTTAGAGGATCTCGAACATATCCTTTAAATGTTTGATCAAGTCGTGGAATGTCTTCATTTATGGTGGTAGTCGTCTTGGCATCTCCATCATTCCCTCCGTGGTCGAAAGGTTTCGCCCTCGAAACTGAATCGTCTTCAAATGTGAACGGAGATAAATCAGCAACATTGAAGGTCGCACTAACACCATAATGACCTGGTAACTCAATCTGGTAAGCATTGTCGTTCACACGAGCCAACAATCTAAAAGGACCATCTCCACGTGGACTCAACTTAGATTTCCGAGCATTTGGAAACCTCTCTTTCCGCAGATGAACCCAAACATAATCTCCCACGTTGAACCTCATCAACTTACGACTTTGATTAGCTTTATCAGCATTCTGTTCATCAAAGCATTTGATATTCGTATCATTCTCTCCCGGATCGAAAAGTTTCGTCCTCAAAACGGGAATCATATAACCTAGAAAGACATCCTTGAATTCCTGTAACAACTTAACAAACCGTGAAAACATATCTACAGGAATATCTTCTTTGGAATAGTAACTTTCTATAAAGGACATTATAAGAACAAAAGAATGGTTATTCAAAGATCGATTCACATCTCTCATTGAAGCATAAAACGATTTATCAGAATTAGTAGATAGTTCATGCCTCATCATATAAATAGAAAGTAAAGGACTAAGATGTGAAGACAAGGATTTATGCGACTTTTCATAATCATTTTGCAACTTACCTGTCTTACCGACCTTAGGATCGACCTGGAACTTGTCTATGGTGACATCAACTGTAATTTTGGCAGAGTTGACACTATTTTGGTCGAAATTACTTGCTCCATTTGGGGGAGTAATTTCGGCAACATCTGTGGAATACGCCTCAAAAACATTTTGTGTTTCAGGACTTTTCTCACCTCTGTAAAAAATGATGATTTCATCATCTATTTGTTCTTCTTCAGTGTCATACTGTGCAGGCATATCATCATCTTCCTCCTTCTCCATTGTTGTTATAATTCGTTCATGCGGACAGTTATTGTGAACATGGCCTCGTTCATTACAATGAAAACATGTAGGAGTGTTAGAAGAAACTGTATCTGACAAAGTAGAAATTGATTTACATGTATCTTGGCTAAGAGACTGATTGGTTGTGATCATTCTTTGATCAGTTGGTTCCAATGGTGGATTTGAGTAGGTTTTGGTTGAGTTAAGGTTTCCTTGGCCCCTCAAGTTCAAATTGCTACAGCCCCTGGTCGAATTTGGGCTTCTGAAATCAGAGAATGGCCTTTGACTGTCATAGCCAATATTAGAGCTTCCACTGGGCCTTAATGTTGACTCAACCAACCTGGCATTCAACAATAAATCTTGCATGGAAACATAATACTGGAGCTTAACCGGAACTTGTAGATTTTCTCTTAAACCTTCAATAAACCGATTCTTTATAAAGGCATCATTTTCTCTCATGCCAACTCTTCTCATAGCTAATTCAAGATCTTGCCAGTATTCATCTACACTACGATTTCCTTGCTTCATATTGCTGAGATATGAATGTTGCTCCATCAAATATGTTCGTGGAACATGATGTAATCGAAGCTTGGTCCTCAATCTCTCCCAGGTGGAGATAGGTTTCTTTCCGGCAAGATATCTTGATTCTTTCAAATTCTCCCACCACTCTGTGGCATAATGGGTGAAAGAATACTCTGCGACCTTGATCTTCCGTTTCTCACAGTAGGTATTTTAGTTAAATATGGTTTTAGATTCTTAAAGCTGCCATAAGTCGATTCAGTTTCCATTTGTGATTACGATTTGAGGCAAGATTGTAACCCTATAAAAAGGGAGGCCTTATGGACGAATTTTAGAACCTTTCATCAATCAAATATACAACCTTTTGAGTTCATACTCTTTGCTTGCGAGCTATTCCATTGTTGCTTAACCCCGAGGGCTAGTTAAGTATCAATAAACCTTGTAATCTAATCCTGAGGGCTAGTTAGAGAGCAAGTCGAAGTTAGGCGTACCCCGAGGGCTAGACTCCTGAATTTCGTGCGAGATAGTGCGGGTTTGCAGATCCCTTCACTAGATCAAAGATATAATTCCGCAAATTGTGAGTCTTCGCAAGGAGATTCATATCAGCAACATTGAAGGTCGCACTAACACCATAATGACCTGGTAACTCAATCTGGTAAGCATTGTCGTTCACACGAGCCAACACTCTAAAAGGACCATCTCCACGTGGACTCAACTTAGATTTCCGAGCATTTGGAAACCTCTCTTTCCGCAGATGAACCAAAACATAATCTCCCACGTTGAACCTTATCAACTTACGACTTTGATTAGCTTTATCAGCATTCTGTTCATCAAAGCATTTGATATTCGTATCAACCACGAATGGAACAAAACAATCAGCTATTCTCAAAGAATCATAATAGTGAAACAAAACAGTCAGGAAGGATTCAATGCAGACAAATTGAAGGATATGACCACATCCAGGCTGAATGTGCTAATACACGGAAAAAGCAAGGAAAGTTATATGTAACCTAATGGAGTGAATATGAAGAAGAGAAAGAAGAAGAGGAACTCATTAGTAACTATGTAGCATTTGGAGTAAATATTCATGATATGGTTGAAACTGCAAGTGCATGTTCCAACATCGGTATGACTGAGAAATTTGTATGTTCCAACACGAAAAAGCTGAGTGGTGATTCCTGAAGCGATAATGATGGTCAGGAGGTGAATGATGAAGATATCTATGATGCATATAAGAACAAGTATGAGCTCTGGCTCAAGGTTGTCGAGACTAATAAAGTCCTAATGCCAGAGAAAACCTAACTTGCTGAAAGAAAGAAAGAACAAACTGGTGGATCAGTTGAAAGACTTGAAAATGAGATTGAACAACTAAAACAAAATCTAAGGTTGACAACTGAGGGGGCTGAGATGGATGAAGCTGCAACCATAAAGTTGAACACTGGGAAGGCAAAAATCGATGATATATTGACTATGGGAAAGAATTTGGGAGACAAAAATGGAATTGGCTATGATAAAGCAGGAGGCAACACTATAGATTTCAAAGCAGAGTTATAGGCTATGAAGAAGAAAGTGATGAAGACACGACTACGCAAACTTATTTTATGTCATTACTTCTCTTATCAAGTTCACATACAAGAGAAATTTTTTAAGCTACTCAGAGACATTATGAATGGACAACAATTGTCGACATGTTCCAACATAGACGATGCTCAATGGTCTAAATTGGCCAGGGAAGGTATGGATTCCTAAGCACACTGCCATTTGTCTGGTTGCTCACACATCTCTTTGCACACTCTAGAGACTCGTGGTATGTTGATAGTGGATGCTCTCGAAATTTAACTGGAACTCAGGAATATTTGACAAAGATCAAACCATATGAGGGTGGTTTTGTTACATTTGGTGATGGAAAGAAGAGTCAATTTTCTAGCAAATGTGAACTGTAGATCGAGGGATTTCCAATTTTCACAAGTGTTCTGCTTGTAGAAGACCTGAAAGCTAGTCTACTGAGTATTAGTCAATTGTGCGATGATAATATGACCATGGAGTTTCACAAAGACAAATGCATTGAAAAACATGGTGAAGATAAAGTACTCTCGGGAATTCAATATTTAGGCAATTGTTACCTTTTTGAACAAGAAGTGAGGTGCATAAGCTCTAAAGATGATGAAGGAACTATGTGGCATAAAAGCTTGGACATATTAACTACAAAACGCTGATGAAGATTGCAAACTCTAAAGTAGTACGAGATATGCCTACACTTACTAACAAAAAGGGAATTGTGTGTGGACCTTGCCAACAAGGTAAACAGGTTCGATCAGCTCATTCATTTGTTTAATATATTACCACGTTGAGAAATCTTGAGTTGTTACACATGGACTTGATCGGTCTGGTCAATAAACCTAGTATGACTTGAAAGAAGTATATTTTTGTGCGTGTTGATAATTTTTCCAAATACACGTGGGTGGCATTTCTAAAAAAAAATTGATACGATGGATGTTATCAGAATTTTGGTAATCAAATTACAAACAGAAAAAGGGAGTCCTATTGGGAAGATTGTGAAGATCTGTAGTGATCATGGTAGAGAATTTGAAAACTCTCAGTTTAGCAAATTCTGTGATGCCCTTGGCATTCAGCACAATTTTTTTGCACCTATCACAATTCAGTAGAACGACATTGTTGAGAGGACAAATAGGACTCTACAGGAGATAACATGAGTTATGTTGGCAGAAAAAGGAATTCATAAGAGATTGTAGGCAGAAGCAATCAACACTGTGCGTTATACGATAAACAGGGTGAACATTCGTCCATTCACAAGCAAGACATCGTATGAAATATGGAAGGGTAGGAAACCTAATGTCTCCTATTTTTATGTGTTTGGCAGTAAGTGTTACATTCTTAGAGATAGAGAACAATACACAAAGTTTGACAACTGCAATGACGATGATATTTTTCTGGGTTACTTTGTGAACAGTCGTGCATACAGAGTGTACAATCTTCACGCAAATACCCTTGGAGTCTATTAATGTAATTGTTAATGATTCTGATAACAAGCAAGTATTAGGAGAAGGTGAAGATTAACTAGTACCAGTTCATGTTCCAACACCAAGCATTCCGACAAATCAGCAAGTTGATGTTAGAACATCAGAATTTTCAGAGAGTCCTGCTAACCCTGAAGACATCAATGTTGAAACATCAATTCCAAGTTCTCCACCTCATGTTCCAACACAGGTTAAACTTGAACATAGTGTCAAGAGAACTCATACATTACCACAGGTAAACTACAGGGAGCTTGCAGGATTACAATGCTCTATCCCTCTAATTGATCCAAAGAATTATAAATGAGCTTTGCTTGATGATTACTAGATTGGCAATGCAAGAAGAACTTGGGCAGTTTGAACAAAATGATGTAGAGTATCTCACTCCTCATCCCAAAGGAGTAATGTTATTAGCACCAAGTACATTTTCAAAAACTAGTCCGATGCTAATGGCACCACTCGAAATAAAAGCAAGACTGGTAGCTCAAGGGTATACTCAAGTAGAAGGAGTTGACTTTGATGAGGCATTTCCACTTGTTGCCAGGTTAGAATCAATTCAGATTTTACTTGCTATTTCGTGTACTATGGACTTTACACTGTACCAGATGGACATCAAAAGTGTGTTTCTGAATGGCGTACGGAATGAAGAAATATATGTTGAACAACCAAAAGGATTTGAAGATACTCACTATCCACATCATGTGTATAGAATAAAAAAAATCACTATATGGTTTGAAACAGGTGCCAAGAGCATGGTGTGAGTGACTTACTAAGTTTCTTATTAAGAAAGGTTATCATCGAGGGGGAGTAGATCACACTTTATTTGTGCTGGACAGGTCATCAAATATTTTAATTTCTCAAATTTATTTAGATGACATTGTAGTTGGCTCTATTTCACCATCTATGGTACATAACTTTGTCACTCTAATGTTGGATGAATTTAAGATGAGCATGGTTAGCAAACTCACCTATTTTATAGGACTTCAGGTGAAGCAAGAAAAAAATAGCTTGTTCATCAATCAGAGTAAGTATGTTGTGAATTTATTGAAACGATTTGGCCTAAGCAATTCTCAATCAGTTCGAACTCCAATGGAGGTTACAGATAAATTGGTGAAGGATAAGAAAGGTGTTGGAGTTGATAAGAAGTTGTACAGGAGTATGATTGGGAGTTAACTGTATTTTACAGCCAGTAGATTAGATATATGTTTCAGTGTAGGGGTATGTGCAGGCTGATCCAAAGGAAACTCACTTGATTGCAGTCAAAAGAATTATTCGATATGTTAGTGGGACTTCTAAGTATGGTATCTGGTATTCTAAAAATCAAGAATAAAATCTTATTGGCTATAGTGGTTCTGATTGGGCTGGTAATGCAGATGATCGCAAAAGTACTACTGGTGGTTGTTTCTTTATTGGTACGAATTTGGTATCTTGGTATAGCAAGAAATAAAATTCAATTTCCTTATCTTCTGTTGAAGCTAAATATCTTGTTGCTAGAAGTTGTTGTGCAAAATTATTATAGATGAAACAAATGCTGAAAGATTATAGAATTCATCAAGGGCTTCTGAAGATTTTATGCGATTTTATGCTGAAAGATATATTAAATCCGATTCTATTATAGAACCACCTTTAATTGGCTTCTTTTGTTGGGCCTTTTGACCCAATATACAAATAAAAATTAGGCTTTTAGATTGGTTCCATAGTTTTTTTTCCAGCCTGATATGCATCCTCCTCAGGTTTTCCTTTCAGCCTTCCTCACCCCCTACCCCTTACTCCACCCTCACGTCGCCCTCCACCACCGGTATGCACCACCAGCCTTTGCCATCACCCTCACATCGGCCACCACCATTGCACCACCGCTCACACCACTGCAGATCTCGCCTCTTCCACATCACCGCTGGAGAAGAGATCCACCGTTGGAGGGCTCTGCCAAGTCATTTCTAGAGAAGGATGCCACATCATTGCTTGTGATAGAGCTTTGCCGTTGGAGAAGGGCTCTGTTGCATCACTAGGAGAAGGCCGATATGTTGCCACTGGAGAAGGAGCTCTGCCATTGGAGAAGGCCGCCGCGTCGCCACTGGAGTTTTGCCCTATTTTTGTTTTTCTTTTGTTTTGTCCTATTTGTCAAGATTAAGATTTTGGTTGATGAAGTTTCGGATGCGATTGTGTTTCACCAAAGGCAGTGGGAAACCTAATTTGGTTTCCAACAGTTTCTTTTAGGACCTCAACTTCAAGTTCCAAATTTGGAACTTGAATTGGATCCCAATTAACGATCAAAGGTGGAGCCGAAGAAGTCACCCGAAAAGTGACTTCTCTGGTCCGATATAACCACCTTTAATAGGCATGTTCTCCACTACTATCACTACCTGCATATCACGCAACACCCCGATAACGTAAGGGAAAGAAACCTATAAATATATGAAGGGTTATATAATCAAAGTAAAAAACAACTAGCGAATCATAAAGATTATACACAAGTACTCAGTACTAACTTAAGCATCAGAGCTTTTGTCCTGAATCCAATTCGATGGATTCAATGCAGGATCAAGGCACATTTAGCTAATCACAAACTGACACTGTCACCATTGTTTAAGGGGAATAAACACATCAAAAACAAGAAAAACACACATAGCAACTCAAACATGGAAGAACGGACATACCAGAGGAACTCTGAGACAATTTCTCATATTTAAGTCCCGCGATTCTTCTCTTTTGACATAGATTTTTCTCACAAGTATAATTACCTTCTCCATATGAGCATTGTTTGGAACTCGCCATTATCTAACATCAAATTAATTCAAAAGAAAACAAACCCTAGATATTGGAACAAAATTAAAATGAAAAAAACAATAAAAATAAACTCAAATGAGTTGACGATGAAAAGCATGGTACATGCGGAAAACATGTTAGAAGAGAGCTTACACAGCTATGGCAGAACTGACAGAGGTTACAGGCAGATATAAAATTAGTATATGGTGCTGGAACCGAGAGGAGGCTGAGCCAACGACGGCGGAGGCTATGAAAGGAGAATACATCGGAACGACAGTGGTGGAGGTTACGAGAGAGAAGACGGAAGTTATAAAACAAAGATTCCGAAAATGAAAAAATGAATGAAAAATTACTATATATATGAAGCCTTGAATTTCTATCAATTATAAAATGAATATAATTTTGCAATGATTTCCCTCACTTATCTTATCTCTTAAAAAATCACTCTTCTAATACGTTCTCAGTTATTTAGATACCAAAGTTACATTTGCCCCAGTTTCGAGTAATAAATTAGTCATTTTCCATTGCAGAAAAGAAAGTAGATTCATTTGTTCTAGTACATCAATAAATACTCCACACGTAAAGTCCCAATGTGATGGAGAAGAAAAAGCAACGTACCAAATTACGAATACAAAGATTTATGTTAGACGTTCTCATACTATTGTGACACAGAGGAATAAGATGCAATTAGTGGTGTCAATTCGGGTCATCGTGTCGGATTCGGGTCGGGTTGAAACGTGTTAAAACATATCGGATTATGATGTGTTATATTTATTTTCGGATCGGGTCGGGTTGAGTCGGGTTCCTATCGTGTTGGGGTAAAACGTGTCAGATTTTTTTCTCGGATCGGGTCGTGTCGGGTTCAATTACACTCGTGTCCGGTTACTATCGTGTAATTTCTTTACTCGGGTTAGGTCGGGTTGAGTCCAGTGGTGTCAATCCGGGTCATCGTGTCGGGTTGGGGTCGGGTTGAAAATAGTTTGTGTTAAAACAGGTCGGGTTATAACATGATATATTTATTTTTTGGATCGGGTTGGGTTGAGTCGGGTTCCTATCGTGTTGGGGTAAAATGTGTCAGATTTTTTTTGGGTAGGGTCGTGTCGGGCGATTGCACTCGTGTCGGGTTACTATCATATAATTTCTTTACTCGGGTTTGGTCTGTTCGGGTTATATTCATGTCGAGTTGGATCATGTTGGGTTATTTTCAGGTCTGGTCATTTTCTTGTAGGTTTTTGTACTGGAGTTTTATTCGAGTTAGGTTGTGTCAGTAAATTTCATATTGGATTTGGGTATATTTTGGATCAAGTCATTATACTACTTGACTAAATTTAGGTTGATTTACATTCTTATAGTTACAATATTATTGGTTTATGTTCATTGTGTACAACTAACAAGAATCACAAATCAACACTTGGTTATATATATATATAGATATATATATATATGTATACATATATATATGTATACATATATATATATCTTATTTTTCACATAACTATACATTGTATCTAACAAAGCATAAGTTTCAATTGTATAGACACTAATTTACATTTAATATCTAATTTAAAATAATCATTTAATTATGACTTTTTGTAATAACTCATAAAATGGTTTATATACATCAATTGTCTTTTACATTTGTACATAGGCCTAATGATTATTACATTCACATATAATAAAAACTAATGTAACTTTTTATGGCTACTGTTGTCTTAATAAGTGAAAAATATATTTAAAGGTAACATATACGGTGATTAAGAGTAGGGGCATTATAAGTACATATAGGGTATAGATATGATTTTTCTTTGAACTAGATGTTATGATTGTAATGCAATAATGCAATGATATAAGGTATAGATGTTACGATTCTAATTAGCATTCTTAATCATTTAGCTGCATTCTTACATGGGAAGTTGATTGAATTTGAATAACTGCATTTATATCTACACTGATTATCCTCTATACCTTTTTTTTATAAACATTTCCATTTACAACTAGTTTGGCACTAATTAACGAATCATTAGTTGATATTTCACAAATAAATTAAATAATACTTTATTTCAATTTTTTACAGTTTAGCATATCATTAATCATATAAATTTATGATTGAGAATTCATAACAAAGCTTAAATAATTTAGAAAAAAAGAAAGATAAAAAGCTGAATTAATTAGAAAAAATAAAAAATAAAAGAAATTAAATTAGGTGAAAAGGTATTTAACAAATGAGAAAAGAAGAACAAAGTAGAGCAAAATAATCTTAGCCGTTGATTTCAACTAGGGTTAATCTGTAGCGTTAATGCTTTAGGCCCTTAGTATAAAAGCTTTTCAATGTTTGTGTCTCTCCCTGAAACCCTATCTCTATCTCTCTCGTTCTGTGCATATCGTCTCTGCTCTGTTCTCATCGCTATATCGAACTGCTCTCCCTCTGTTCTCATCTCTGCTCTCCCTCTTTTCTCGTCTCTGCTCTCCCTCTATTCTCGTATCTGCTCTCCCTCTCTTTTCTTTTCTTTTTTGCTTTGTGCTATTGTTAGCGTGCTATTTGTGCTTGTTGATTTTATTTTTGCCACTCCCTCGTCTTTCTCCGTGTGGATATCAGATCTGAAATTTTGGTTGATTTAGGGTAATGTAATTAGGGTTTTGTTGGTACCTGTTACAATTGTGATTCTTATGCATTCGTTTGTGTGTTTGTCTTGGGAAAGGAATGATATGTATTGCCTTTTAATGGTTCTGATATGCTATATCGCTTTTTCTGATAGAATGGAATCTTAGGTTTGCAAAAATTTTGAGTTTTGTTTATGTTGGTGGGAATTGCTTCTTATGGGGTTTGGATTTTTGAAACGTTTAGTTTTTTACTAGGCGTTTGTTTGGGAATTTATGTAGGGTTTTGTTATTCTGTGAAACTTGAATCAGAATTTGATCTTTTGTACCGAGTTGGAGGCTGTTGTTTTGTTGTTTAATGTTATTGTGATAGCACTCTAAATGTCTGCTTGTTAGGATTTATCCCATGCTATTAGCGGGATTTGCCACAAATTGGTTCTTAGTTCATTTGTATGCTTGTGATCATTTTAACTTGTGCCGTGATTATGCTGGTTCTTAGTTTAGTGAATTCTACTGCCTTTTTTTCAAGTTAATGATACCGAATGTTTCTGAATGTTAACTTGTGTCATGATACTGAATGTTAACTTGTGTCGTGATACTGAATGTTAACTTGTGTCATGATACTGAATGTTACTACTTTTTTTTTCAAGTTAATGATACTGAATGTTATTGAATGATACTGAATGTTAACTTGTGTCATGATACTAAATGTTACCACCTTTTTTTCAAGTTAATGTTACTGAATGTTACTGAATGATACTGAATGTTAACTTGTGTCATGATACTGAATGTTACTGCCTTTTTTTTTCAAGTTAATGATATTGAATGTTACTGAATGATAATGAATGTTAACTTGTGTCATGTTACTGAATGTTAACTTGTGTCATGATACTGAATGTTACTGCCTTTTTTTTCAAGTTAATGATACTGAATGTTACTAAATGATAATGAATGTTAACTTGTGTCATGATACTGAATGTTAACTTGTGTCATGATACTGAATGTTAACTTGTGTCATGATACAGAATGTTAACTTGTGTCATGATACAGAATGTTAACTTGTGTCATGATACAGAATGTTAACTTGTGTCATGATATAGAATGTTAACTTGTGTCATGATACAGAATGTTAACTTGTGTCATGATACTGAATGTTAGCTTGTGTCATGATACTGAATGTTAGCTTGTGTCATGATACTGAATGTTACTGCCTTTTTTCAAGTTAATGATACTGAATGTTAACTTGTGTCATAATACTGAATGTTACTGCCTTTTTTTTCAAGTTAATGATACTGAATGTTACTGAATGTTACTGAATCTTGTTAATAAATCTTTTTATGCAGGTGGTGATGGATGAAACTTCTAGATCCTTTGAAGTTAATGTTGAAAGTTTCATGGACTTAAATTCCCAAGTAGGTAACAACATTGTGGAGGAAATACCAGTTGATGACAGTGATCGGAAGATTTTACTAAAGCGTTCAGAGGTATGTGCCCACTATAATTTTTATAAAGAAGTTAAAGATGGGGTAACTCTATTGCGTGCTCACTGTAAGTTATGTTGTATGACATACCCCGCTGAAGGTAAAGATGGTATTGGAAATCCAAGAAAGCATATACAGGTTTGCAAAGGTAAAGGTTCATTAACTGAAAATGGGTGTTCAAATTCAGCTGCATTTGATCAAAAAATCTATTGTGAATTATTTGCACGTGCCATTATTTGTAATGCGTATCCATTGAGATTAGTCGAGCATGAGCGCCTTAAGAAAATGTTTACCTATTTGAACCCCAATGTGATACATGTGTCTCGTAATACGATGCTTAAGTATTTTATTTCAGAACATAAAAATTTCAAATGCGAGTTGCTTAAGACTTTGACTACTGATGTTCCCGGTAAGATTAGTTTTACATGTGATTTATGGACTGCTTGGACTAGTCGTGGTTATCTCACACTTACCGCTCATTATGTCGATAAAGATTGGATTCTTAGGTCTAAAATACTGAATTTTAGATATTTTGAGCCTCCTCATTGTGCTGTCAATATTAAAAATTTTGTGCTTGATTTATTAAAAGAATAGAAACTTGAAGAAAAATTTCTATCTATGACACTAGACAATGTCCGATGTATGGATAATATGGCCAACTCTTTGAAAACTAAATTGAATAATATAACACCTCTACCTTGTGGTTGAAATTTTTTTCATATTCGTTGTTGTGCGCATGTGCTGAATCTTATTGTTCAATCTGGTTTGAAGTGTGTTGATTCTAGTGTTTGTAAACTACGTAATATTGTGAAATTTATTGATGGGTCTGATTCTAGGATTACATCATTTGAACGAGCTGTGGCTGAAATTGGGTCTAATTTTTCATGTAAATTAATACTTGATGTGTCAACTCGATGGAATTCTACATTTTCAATGCTTTCTAAAGCTTTACAAGCCAAGGAACCATTAAATTATTTTGTTGTCCGTAATATGAATGCTGTGGATAGATTGGATGATGAGGAATGGGAAACTGTTGGAAGTATTTGTGAGTTTCTTGAACCTTTTTCTTTTATAACTAATTTATTTTCTAGCTCCTTATACCCTACTGCAAATCAGTATTTTTTTTAACATAATTATGATTGAAGAAAATTTAATACGAGGGCACTTGGATCCAAAACTTAATGAAATGGCTAAATCCATGCTTGATAAATTTCAATCTTATTGGGATAGTTATTCTGTAATTCTTTCTGTTGCTGTTGTTCTTGACCCTCATTACAAGTTACAATTTGTTGCTTCTATGTATAGTCGTCTCTATGTTGACTCAGAGTGTCAATTTGAATGATGCAAATAGAATAATAACAATACTAACTTTTGGGTTTATGCAGATAAATATTTCAGGTTACCAATTAATTGTTTAATTATAAAGATATTAACGTTTACTTTATATCGACTATATATTGAGGTAAATGGAATTTTTTATCATTACGAATTGGGTCAATTTAAAAAATCGACAGTATTTTGCATTGATTACATATAGGGTTATTTTGTTGATTTGTCGGGTTGAACATTGTTCAGGTTGATTGTGAGCCAGGTTGAACGTGTTCAGGTTTAGATTGGGTTTCGGGTTGAGTCTGATCGTGTCGGGTTTGGGTGCGAGTTAAGTCTGGTCGTGTCGGGTTCGAGTTCAGGTTAAGTCTGGTCGTGTCGGGTTCGAGTTCAGGTTAAGTCTGGTCATGTCGGGTTCGGGTTCGGGTTAAGTCTGGTCCTGTCGGGTTCAGGTTCGTGTTGATATCTCTCAGGTCAGAATTGGGTTTCAGATTGAACTCGATCGTGTCAGGCATGTTAGGTCAATCTTTCTCGAGTTATAATCAGGTTTCAGGTTGAGTTCGATTGTGTCGGCTTATGTTCAGGTTGATATCTCACAGGTAAAATTCATTTTCGAGTTGAATCAATCGTTTCAGTCCGTGTCGAGTTCTCGATTCGAGATTGACAGCTCTAGATGCAATTATTGAGAGTTACGATTGCCAGGGGTAAGTTACGTAATCTTAATAAATTATAGAGAAAAGTACATATATAACCCTATATAATTGATGAAATTGCAGATATAACCCTGCAAAATGAAAGTGCAGATATAACCCTGCAATAATTGAAAGTGCAGATATAACCCTGCAATAATTGAAAGTGCAAATATAACCCTGGTCAGTCAACGCCGGAATAATGACTTTAGGGATATATTTGCACATATGTATAATAGTTAGGGTTAAATTTTCACATATGTATCATAATTAGGGTTATATTTGCACTAAAAAACAACTCAGGGTTATATTTGCACTTTCTCCAACATATAGGGTTATATTTGCATATGAGAAAGTCTCAGGAAAGGCGGCCTGTCCATAAGCTTATGGACAGGCCAGGGACTGATATGTAAAATGGGGTCATATTATAATTATTTTAAAAATGGGGTGCCTAAAAATTATTTGTATGGAATCATAAATTGTGCCTAATCAGCAGTGTAATTTTTGGGAAGCGTAATCATTTATCACGCGCGTTTGTTTTGCCCTTTCTTCTTCTCTCTTCGTTTTTCGATTTCTCTATACTTGTCTCTTCGTTTTCGATTTCTCTCTGAAATTCGCTCTTCGTTCTCTTTAACACACGAAATTGCGCCGGAATCGTGTTGCTAAAGGTTGCGCCGGAATCGTGTTGCTAAAGGTTGCGCCGGAATTGCCTGGATTCGGTAAGATTGATATTCTAGGTTTTGAAATTTCATTGCTGTTCGTTTCCTTTTTTGCTTTTATAGTTGTACGCGATTCTGATGTGAGGTGTTTTTTGTGTATTTGACCTAGCGAAGAGCTGTTCTTCCTGAAGGTGAGAAGTTGTCCCAGCCTTCTTCTTCTCCTGGTTCATATTTTTTCTGTTTTGAATATTTGTAGTTTTGCACTTTTATTTTTATTGTTGTGTGTGCATGTGTTTTTTCAGTGTTGTTGATGATGAATTTTTTTAGAATTTCTTCGTAAGTCAGATCTGCATATGAGTTGTTGATGTTGATATTCTAGGTTTTGAAATTTTGTTGCTGTTCTTTTCCATTTTTGCTTTATAGTTGTACGCGAATCTGATTTGAGTTTTTTTTGTGTATTTGACCTAGTGATGGGTAAGGCAAAGGGAAAAGCTGTTCTTGCTGAAGCTGAGAAGTTGTCTCAGCCTTCTTCTTTTCCTGGTTCGTATTCTTCTTGTTTTCTGTTTTGAATATTTGTAGTTTCGCGCTTTTTTTGTTCTTGTTGTGTGTGTATGTGTTTTTTCAGTCTTGTTGGTGTTGACGTTTTTTAGAATTTTATTCGTACGTCAGATCTGCATATGAGTTGTTGATGTTAACTTTTTTGTTAGTCAAATCTGTATGTTTTGAGTTTTTTTTTATATAACATGCATTTGATTGTTTAGAAGTTGCATTTGTTATTGTAAGATATGTACTAGTTAGTTGCTCTGTTTTTCCCAGCATGTTATTAGTTATAATGTGCATTTTTTTTCTTAGGAGTTGCATATGTTAGGTTAACAGCTGTATTAGTTAGTCATCCTATTCTTTTGATTTGTATGTCAGGTCCGCATTTTCTTAGAAGTTAGGTAATGTGTTTTTCGAGTTACTTATTTTTGTTGTTGACTGATTGTTATATTGTGTACTTGTTTTCTTAGAATGTTCAACTGTTAATATAACTTATGTATTAGTTACTTAGGTTGTGTTTTAGTTTCACTGATTGTTAGTTAGTTATTGTTATTCTTTCTGATTTGGTAGTGTGTATTTTGTTTCATTACAAGTTGCTCATGTTAGTTTACTATATGCATAAGTTAGTTAGAATGTGTATGTCAGATTATGTTGTTTATTAGAATGCGTCCTTGTTGTTAGTTTAATTTTTATACTGACTGTCAGACTATGTATGCATATATTAGTATAGCCTATTAAATAGTTAGTTATACTATTTTTTTCCTAGATCAGGTTTCTTATTGGCTGTCAGAGAATGCATTAAAATATGTTTTTCTAAAGCTGAGAAGTTGTGTCAGCCTTTTTCTTCTGGAGTCTTATGCTTCTGGAGGTTTTTATTTACATGTTGCATTTTATTTGTGTGATTATGTTTATTTTTTAAATATGCGCTTATACAGTTTTTTGTTTTTCATTCTTTTGTGTAGCTGTTGTATTGGCACGTAGGTCTGCCAGGATTGGTGGTTCTACTCCACAGACATCAGTTCCTATTGTTCCTAAGCATAAGCCGGGAAAGAAGAAACGGATGAATGTGGTGGTTGAGCAGTTGAAAGATGGTGAAGGTGATTCAGCTGGTGTTGATGAAGCTGTACCTGGTGAAGGTGGGTCCAGTGATGATGGTGACAGTATGGATAGTAGGATTAAAGATTATATTAATGAAAATCAGTGGATTTTGGGTGCAGTTGCGAAGGCGGAGGCGGTGCAAGCTGCTGCGGCTGCGTGTGAGAGGGAAATGTGGAATTGGGGAAGAGTGTTGAAGCTCGGCCTACTGTGGTGGTCTCATTTGAAGGAGAGAAAGAGAGGTCGTCACCTTGTTTGTTGAGCAAGGAGAAGGGTAAACAATGTGAGACTTCTACTGGACAGAATAAAAGGAAGGCAGGAGAACTTGCTGCAAAGTCGCCTGTTGAGAAGGCGATGAAGACAAAGACTAAAAAGGTTGTTGTGAAGAAAGGTGGTGTGAAGGCGAAGAAATTTGGTGGGGTTTTGAAGGAGTCTGTTGAGAAGGTGAAGGAAGTTGATGAAGTAGAGAAAGAAACTGGTTTGAAGGAGTCTGCTGAGAAGGTGAAGAAAGTTGTTGAAGTGGCGAAAAAAACTGGTTTGAAGAGGAAAACGGAGAGTACTGTTGGTGAAGCTTCTGGGTCAGGAAAAATGGTTGCTGGTGAAGAAGGAGCTGCGAAACAACAGCGCAACCGTCAGAAGAAGCAGGTGGTCCAACCAACTGATGAGGAGGGTAACACGTAAGTGTTTTTTAATGTGTTATAAACTGTACTTGATTTATAAGATGCTGCATTTGATAAGATTCAGTGTTTATTTGTTATTCACAGTCTCAAATAAACTTACAATCTTCATATTTTATTTTATTTTAGGTTTTCTAAGAAATTCTCAACCAGTTGTTGTCCTTCTAAACTGAAATAGTTAATTGCCTCACTCACTCCCACCCAGAAGATTGACGTGGAAGATATAGGTTTTGGTATACTTCTTGCATTCGACATCTCATCCATTCCTACTGGAATTGTTCATTGGCTGGTTGACAGGTTTGATTATATGGGCTGATTTCATATTGTTTAAAACTGATTACAAATTGTTCTAGGCTGACCTTTTTTTGTTTTTTTAGGTTTGATCCTGTTGGCTGTGTGCAAGAAATATCATGCTCAAGGTACATTATTACACCTGATGATGTGTTTGATATATTCTGTATCCCTAGGATTCCAGGTTGTGCCGTTGGTTTGGTTAGGATTAATGGTAGGGGTTTGTCAAGGGATGTGGACATTAGGAACAATTGGAGAGAAGAGTTGGGTGCTGATAAATATGGTAATATTTCTCATGTTAATCTTTTTGAGGAGCTGGGTAGACTAAGTGATGGTGGTGAGCGCTTTAAGAGATTTTTTGTTATGTATGTCATGTGTACTTTTTTGGCGCCAACTACCAGAAATTTGGTTGATTTTAAGCTGGTTAGTGCTCTAGAAAATGTTGGGGCCATCAAGAGTCTTGATTGGTGTGGCTTAGTGTCTTGATTGGTGTGGCTTAGTGCTTGATCGTCTCTGTGAGGGTGTTAGGAGTTTTAAATCTGATTCAGGTAAAAGAGATGTGTCTTGTGTTGGCGGTTGTGTGTTTGTATTGCTGCTAGCTTATATTTATAGGTTTCCCTTTAGAGGTCAGCCTGACCCTACCGGACTTCCCTTATACATGCATTGGTCGAACAAATCTTTGCTCGACAGGGCTCATCATCTGGAAAAAATGGGTTATGATAAGGGTGTTATGGTAGTTGCTAGTTTTCCTTTGACAAAGGATGGGAGGGTTAAAGATAACACAAGTAGCCAACAGCAATCTAAGGGAACTCGTAATAGCCACGACGGGCTTCATACACCTACTGCTGCATGTGATGGTATTACTCAGGAGCCAGGATTGATTTCTTATCGAATACCGAACGGTGTGATGAGCAATGAAGACATTGACAAAGCTACCAGCAATGTAAGTATTTTTTGTCTTTTTTTTATATAGTTTGTAAAAATTAGTGCATGTTGTTTTAAAACTAATGCAGATGTTAGTTAATCTAATGCAGTTTGTAGTTTATATTTCCTTTTCAGATAGATTCTGATTTTTTTATTGGACTGATATTTGTTCTTCTGTGGCAGCCTCTTAATAGGGCTTGCCTCATTTTCAAATGAGACATGGAGGTCATTACACGTGTATTGGTTCAAAACCTTGAGAGGGCAAATGTTAGTCCGATTGTGCGACCACAACCGCAGCCGCAGTCGCAGCCACAATCAGAACCTCAGGAAGAAGGAACAACCACAGCCAATGAGGATGCTGTTCATGTGAAGACAACACAAGAAATTATGGAAGACCCAGCCACACATGAGTGGGTTGATAAGATAGTTGAAGAATACATGAGGAAAGCTCATTCTATGATTCCTTCATTCTCCCTTGGGATTGAAGGACTTGATGATTTCTGGCTTTAGCATCTTTGGATTGTTGTTGGATGATCTGTAATCAGCTTATTTTGTGACCGATTGTTTTGTTGGTGGCATGTTAAGTGCAATTGAAACGCTGTTTTAGGAGTTGTTTTAAGGTTGAAGGTGTATTTGGATGATTTGTGACTGACTGTTTTGTGGGTGATACATTGAGCGCATTTGAGACGCTGTTTTTAGGATTTGTTTGCAAGGTTGCAGGTTTAATGAAACAAATGCATGTTTAGTTTTAAGAAGTACTATTTGTATGCTTTTAATTCCAAGTTGATTTTTTAATTATTTGATGGGGTTTATTGTGTTATTTTTCTGAGTTTATAGGAAAACAAATGCAATTGGTAGGTTAATAAACTACATGTGTAAACTAAGTAGTTCTACATGCATTAAGTGGTTTTTGTATCACTAAAATTATGTGAAATATATTACAAGTCCCTTTTAGGGAAACAAGTTCATGTCGAATGTTAAGAAGTAATGTTTGTATGCTTATTAATACGAAGCTAAAAAATATAATACGTTATTGAATGTATAAAAATCTTAGGTACATAAAAATCAGTGGCATACAGTATGATCCTGGAAAACAAATACAATATATAGCTAAACAAATGCAACTTGTATCATATAGAATGCTACTTTTTACAGTGTCTTCACATCTGGTGTTTTTGTGCCGAATTCAGTAGTTTTCTTCCTTGGTTTTTTCTTTTCCATGCCTGATTTTAGCCTTTTCCCTCTTCCTTTTGTCTTCACTTGGGCTGGATCGAGTATCTTAGGTGCACTTGTTATGGTTGAGTTGCTTTGGCTACTTGTGGTTGATTGTTCAATGGCATTTGTTTTTTATGCCAACAAGTTTTCTATTCTTACCGAGCAGGTGTCAAACATCTCTTGAAGAGTGCTTCTAGCTTCTGAGTTTCCTTCGCTCTTTAGAACCAGATTGTAGAATCTGCTGGACATATGGTTCCTCCATGAGAGTACACTGTTGATGCTTTCTGATTGATATTTTTCTTGGCCAAGAATCCTGTCCCAAACTTCTGTTTTGGCCTTTTTTGTCTACCTTTTGAGGATGTATTTTGAAGGTATTTCTGTGATGGAATGAAGGTTTAATATCCTGAGGGTATGAAAGCAAAGCATACCTGACACCTCGAAGGACTTGCATGTGCATTGTACTTCAACCAGCCCATCTTCATTTTTGAACTCAACTGTCTCGTATTCGGATTCATCATGTTCTAGGCTGACCTCATATTTTTTTGTCGGTGGTTCTGAGAAAAGTTCCTTGACCTTAGTTGCCATTGCTAGGGAAAATTCCTTTTTGAATCCTTTGTACAATGCAAGTGTGTAAACCTGAGCAGCATGTTTTACCAAACCTGTACAAGTCCAGTAGTGGGATATAAATGCATACTGTAAGTTAACAAATTCGTGTTATAGACTAAGTAATACATATTTTCAAATGTGAACATACCTGCTTTGTTTTGATAATTTGGCTTTGCTTTTGTACATGCATTTTCCTTTTCTGCTTCATCTCTCCTCCACTTTCTGATTGTTTGGTTGAAGAGCTCATAGAAGTGTGTCAGTGTTGTTGTTTTGTTTGCATTGAAGCATAGTGCGTGGTTTGTGCTTTCACTTCGTTGTGATGATAAGATGCCTGCTGAGAAAATATCTTTGCTGAATGCCGTGCTCCATTTTTCACGGATGTTGTACAAGCGTTGAAACCAGGTGCTAGTTTCCAGCTTGTATGTGCTGATCATGGAAGTCCATTTTTCTTCAAATTCTGTAGGATTATGACATCTTTTCATACAGTAGTCTAGATCGCTTTTGAAGGATTCATCTTTCTTTAATCTCCCATAATGTTGTATTGCATTTTGTTTTATGTGCCACAGGCACAACCTGTGTTTTGTGTTTTGGAAGACCTAGGAGTTGCAACAAGAAATGGATGTTGATCAGTATACATATTGTAAGCTGACACGTGTAGAAGCTAACATTTCCTACTCAGTTTCAGGTCTAAGAAAGGGAATTTATGAGTTTGCAGCATTTTCAGGAAACCTGATTTATAAAGTAACAAATGCAACTTATAATCTATGTAATGCATACTGTAAGGTAAGATTTTCAATGTCTACCAGTGCATATTCAGTGGTCAGAACTATAAGCAACAAATTTTCAGAACATACCTCATTTATTGCTTTGCCCATTGCAGGATCTTGATCTGTGAATATTGTGACAGGTTCCTTTCCTTCCATTGATTTTCTGAAAGTGTTGAGGAGCCACACAAAAGTTTCAGCCAACTCATTTGCTATAAAAGCACAAGCAAACATTGTTATGTTCCAGTGATTGTTGATTCCAACTATTGGCGCACAAATCAAGTTATACTTGTTTGTTCTGTATGTAGTGTCAAATATGGTGACATCTCCATAGAGTTTGTAGTCCTCCAGCATCATTGAATCCCTCCAAAACACTGCTGATAGTTTTGTTTCCTCGTCGAACTTGACTTTGAAGAAGAAATCTTTGTCCTTGGCATTGATTTCCATAAGTGTGTCAACAAGTTTCTGAGCATCTCCACTTTCTATTTCTTTCATCCGAAGTCGACACACAAAGTTGAGGTGGTCTTTCATTGTATGCCCTAGATTCTCTTCTCCACCAGCTTCAAAAGACATGTATTTATATCCTATAGTAGGTCTTAAACCTGCTTGTTCCATTGTTCTGATGGCTTTTCCTTTGTCTTCTGTAATCCTCCGTTCACTCCTACTGAGATACTGCCAGGCTGGTCTTGTTAACTCATGATTGTGTACGGTATTGTGATGTGCCACGATGTAATAATCCTGCTCTAGCTTCACTCTAATTTCAGCTAGGCATCCTGTTTTTGTAATCAGGTCCTTTCTCTTCCTCTTCTTCCTCTTTTCAGAAGGATGTTCATTATCTATGCAAAGAACAGGGCTGGTAGTACTGGTTTTTAATCTTTTCAATTGGCCTCCAGCAGAGCACTTGTAGTAATTTTCACGAATTTGGCCTTTGCTATTTCGACGTTGGCAGTCCTTCCTGTAGCTGAAACCAATAGCATTTGCATGCTTCTTGTACATAGCATGAAGTGCTTCCAATGTTTTTGCTTTTACGCCAGTAAGATTTTCAGTGGCATCAATATCATTTAAATTTGGAAAATTTGTATCTGTAATAATAAAGAATACAATTTCTAATGTAAGCTCTGTTCTGATAAGCATAAGAAATACTACTTGTAGTGTAACATATGCAGAGTGTAGTGTATTTTTTACATGTTATAATCTGAACAAAGCACAAGTTTCTTAAAAGTTGGAATTGACAAATGCATTTTCCGTGTTTTGTTCATTTTAATCTAATGCATGTTTATTTGTAACATATACATGATTTATGTTAACAAATGCATACATTATACTAAATTTCTGTGCAGCATGTAGTTTAAATTGCTAATGTTTCCACATGTTCATACATGTTCATAGCAGTCAAATATCAGTGTCCAGAAATTTAAAAAACAACTATATTCATATCGATTGCATTTGAACACAATAATTTCAGTTTGATGAGAGAAAATCATACCTTCATAGGAATTGAGTATTTCAGCTTCTTACAATTGAATTTCTTCTCCTGGAATTTGAATCCTGGCGTTTAGAATCGTGAAAAGAACACTATACTCTTTTTTCCCACTGGGTTTTTAATGAGGTAGTGTGATCACTGTAAATTAATGTCATTTTGGGTTTATTGGACTGATAGCTCAGCCATGTGGGCTTTGAAGAGCTGAATTTCGAAAATACAGTCCATTAAGGTTTAGTATATTCAGTTTTATTCTGATTAGAATTATATTCGGTAAGATTAGATAAGGTAACATTCTTCAAGGTTACTTCTTGAAGAATTCAACCTGATTACCTTAGATTACCATTTACTTTAGGTATTTTAGTTAGATATGGTTTTAGCTTCTTAAAGCTGCCATAAGTCGATTCAGATTCCATTTGTGATTAGGGTTTGAGGCAAAAATGTAACCCTATAAAAAGGGAGGCCTTATGGACGAAAATTACAACCTTTCATCAATCAAATATACAACCTTTTGAGTTCATACTCTTTGATTGCGAGCTAATCCATTGTTGCTTAACCCCGATGGCTAGTTAAGTATCAATAAACCTTGTAATCTGATCCTGAGGGCTAGTTAGAGAGCAAGTCGAAGTTAGGTGTACCCCGAGGGCTAGACTCCTGAATTTCGTGCGAGATAGTGCGGGTTTGCAGATCCCTTCACTAGATCAAAGATATAATTCCGCAAATCGTGAGTCTTCGCAAGGAGATTCATATCACATCCCGAAGCTGTTGTGGCATTTCGCACGTATTCGTGGGTTGTGGCGATCGATTCAACTTACAAGACTAATCGCTACGGCATGCCATTTATTGAGATGTTTGGTATGTCTCCTTGCAACACAAATTTTCTGATTGCCTACGCAATCGTCGTTGAAGAAACATCAGATACCTACGAATGGGTTCTAAACGCACTTAGAAGCTTTCTTGTCGATGGACCATTCCCTGAGGTTGTGTTCACCGATCGGGAGATGGGATTGATTAGGCCACTTCGGGTTGTGTTTCCAGAGTCGAATCATTTGCTTTGCACCTGGCATATTAACAAGGACGTGGAGGCACGTGTTACGGTGCTTATGGGGAATAAGAGGAATGGGGCATCTTTCAAGAATGGTGCATGGTCCCGGGTTTGCAATGCATCCACCGTTTCTGCGTACGAAGCCGCTTTGGTAGATTTGAGGGTTGGATGGGCTTAGAGCGAAGCTGTTATTAGTTACGCTGAGACCACATGGCTCAACCCCCATAAGGAGAAATTTGTTCGGGCCTGGACGAATAGATTTCTGCATTTTGGGAACACTACTACATGCAGGGTCGAAAGTGCACACTCGTCATTGAAAGGGTGGTTACAAACATCAACTGGTTCATTGGATACGATATGGAGGCGTGTCGATCTGCAGATCACCGGGCAAATTACTATGATCAAGGACAACCTCGAGAAATCAAGAACGCGCATTGGCAGATTGCACCGTAGAGTCCTTTTCAACAACATGTTCAACAATGTGTCCAAATATTGTCTGGATAAATTGACGGTTGAGTACAGGAGGATTGACACGCTTGGAGCACAGGTATATGCATATTGTGGTTGTGTACTGTATTCGACACACGGAATACCATGTGCGTGCATCATGTCGAGGGCAGTTGAACAAGGAATCCCCTTGTAATTGGACGACATTCATCCACTGTTTAAGACTCTGGCATTTGGTGATCACTTGCGGGCCCGGGGAAATTGTTCGACGGTTGAACAGGATCAAGCAGTGTTCAACAGTCAGTTGGAGGAGCTGGCATGCAGCGACCCATCGGTCGTCCGTCGAGTCTTGAGGTACATAGATGAGCAGTTGCATGCAGAGAACAGCGGTATTAGAGAGCCAGACAACTGTACACGTGTACGTGGGAGACCAAGCGAGCAGGTCCCCCGCTCAAGATCAACCCGATGATCACGGAGCTACCACGAGCACGTGAACAGGCGGTACATGCCATCTGTTAGCGGGCGTAGTTCAAGGTCCCCTGGGTGAGGCACATCAGGGAGTGGTAGCCGGCACGGTAAGTACAAACATCGTTCTTCCTATTGAATGCCTCATTAGACTAAAATTAATCTTAATGTTTTCTCCTCCAACAACATTCCCGTACCCCAAAAGTGTCCCCCACATTATCAGGCGATACATCGAAGGCTGGAACGATGTCTTGAGTGATGGAAATTGTGGCTTCAGATGCGTTTCATCGGCTTGTCGCTTCCTCCTGTTCCTCGGTACCCTTCCAATGTCAGTCTCACCAACATTACACGATCCACCGGAAGACTGCGCAAATCGACCGGCTCTATTCCTAGCTGTACGCCTAGCTCCTCCACCAGCATACCTTTCGATTCCAACCTCCACTCGCACACTCATCCCGGGTTGGCCAGACGAGGGGACATTGCAAGTATTCTGTCCCTGCCTACCATCGGCATCGAGTGGGCTGCATTCTACTGGCAACTCATACATCGACTGCTAACCACTATCATCACGGATTGCATGCATTCCACCGGACGCGATAATGTTAAGCTCCGGACCTTCCCATGTTGGCATGGGATCGAATGCATGATCGTGCCGTGGAGAAGGCTGCTCAGCTAGTACATTATGCTCCTGCGGCGGAGGCGGCTGTTCCTCCTCGACCACACGGCCTCTCGCCTGTCTGGCCAAAGCACTAATACCTCTTCGTCGTATAGAACGACCATGGTCGTCAGGTTGACCAGCAGTGCTCATCTACAACACAAGATATGTAATTATTATAACAACTGATTTAAACTGATATGATAAAATAAATTAACATACATTTCAACAACGTGTAAACTGATATGACGAAAAAGTGCATAATTTCAAACAACTTATGGAAACTACATATTCTATAATACATAGAAAAACGTGAATATAACATAAAAAACCCCACTCTAAACAGCACATTTAATTCTTTTGCAATCCCATACAACGAACTACACATTTTTATTAATTGCAAATTATAAATTACATTACTAAATCATTGTACAATAATCTGAATTTTTTACCACATGAAACTAATATTAACATTCAAAGAAATAATCGTTTAAACATATCATAATCATTTACTACACAATTGTTTTCATCAGATTAATAAAATAGATTTTCATAATGTTAATTTAAATAATATTATATTCTATTATGTTACATATACTTTCCAAATTACTAAAATAGTTATCATTTCCAAATTCAAACTAAACAATTTCTAAAAATAACAATTTCTTCATTTAAATTCCAAAGTTCATAAAATTCCTAATATCAGATTTTTCCAATTTCATTTCCAATTTAATTTCCTATTTTCTGATTAAAGAATTTAATTTTAGATTAAACCTTCCTATTTTCTTATATTTACAACCAAACCCCTCATCTTCCTCATCCCTCCACCCAACCTAAACACTGAACAACCCTCCGGCGCCGGCGTCCTCCTCCGGCGCCGGCCTCCTCCGCCACCGGACGCCGCCCCAGCACCTCCGCCCGCCAGCTCCTCCCCTTCTCCTTCTCCTTCTCCTTCCCCTCTACCTCTCCTTCTCTTCCTCTGCAACGCCGCCATCCCTCCGCCCTCGGCATCACCGCTCTTCCTCACCTCGGCCCGATGTGCGCCGCCCAAGGTCAGACACGCGCATCCCTCCGCCTCACCATGCGCCATGCGCCACCGCTCGAAACTCCCCTCCGCCATTCGAAACTCCCCTCCGCCGCGCGCCTACGCCCAACCCGGTTCACCTCCTCCAGCCCAACACCACCTCCGGCCAATACGCACCACCAACCCAACATCCATTCCAGATTTACTAAATTTCTAACAAACCCCAATTCTAACGATTCTAACAAGTTCAACAAAATTTGAATAGATGGGCAACAAGATCCATACAATTCGCACGAAAATTAAAAATTTTCCCTCAAAAACTTACGTTTTCCGGCAAGCGGCGGCGGGCGGCGGGCGGCGGCGGTGCACAGACGCGGCGGCGGTGGAATCCGGCGACTGGAGCTGCTTGGTGGAAGAAATGGAGTGAGGCAACAACAAATTAACGTTGGCCAAATCTGAGCAAACAACATCACTTTTATACTACTTTCTCCAATTATATTTTAAAATTTTAAAATATAAATACGTGTATTTATACGTATTAGGGCGTGGATAGTAAAATACAGGGCGTGATATAGCAATGCCCATAAGAATTTTATTAATAATCCAATCCATGAATACATATAAGAATGGGGACTCATCCTTCACTGCTTTAAAAAGTGTGGTCATGTACACAAATGAATGAAATTTTCTAACATGGGAGTGGTTGATCCTATGCAACGCAGACATTACAGAGCTATTAGACTAATCATTTTGCTCATTATCTTGTTACTATTTTAGAGATAGGTGTCTTGGTATTGTTTGACCAAAAATCTTGGCTTTTATAAATTGTTTGTGCTATGAAAAAATTTCGGTGTTTAGCGTACAACTCGTAGGTGCTTTTAATCACCGTTTGTAAGTACTTTAAATGTAATTTGTAGGTGTTTCAACCACCGCTTATAAGTACTTTAAATGTAATATACAGGTGCTTCTTTTATGATTTGCATGTGTTATGAAGACAACTTGGTGCTTTAAGTACAACCCATAGGTGCTTCAAGTACCTCTTGTAAGTGATTCAATTGTAATATGTAGGTGTTTCTTTTACAACTTGTGTGTTACGAAAATAACTTGGTGGTTAAATTATACCTTGCAGGTGCTTTAACTATTTCTTGTAAGTGCTTCGAATAGACCTGTATGGGCTTCTTTTATAGCTCTTGTGCGTTTCGAATAGATCTGTTGGTGATTAAAGTACACCTTATAGGTGCTTCAACTACCGCTTGTAAGTTCTTTAAATGTAACTAGCATGTGCTTCTTTTATAGCTCTTGTGTGTTTCGAATAAATCTGTAGGTGATTAAAGTACAACTTATAGGTGCTTCAACTACCGCTTGTAAGTTCTTTAAATGTAACTAGCATGTGCTTCTTTTGTATGCAACGAAAGTAACTTGGTGATTAAAGTATAACTCGTAGGTGCTTCAATCGTTACTTGTAAGTGATTCATATGTAACTAGTAAGTGTTTCTTTTATAACTTATGTACGCTACGAAAAGTCGAGAAAAACTTGGTGGTTAAAGTATAACTCTTAGGTACTTCAACCATTGCTTGGAAGTGGTTCAAATGGAATACATTTGTTTTATAATTAGACAAGTATCCTAACATAACTATACATATCGGCCTTTTGAATTATAACTAACTAGTTTGGTTACACCGTGTGTTACGCGGTGAGCTTGATAACAAATTATAGAAATTCTGTAGGAATGGTAAAAGAGCTATAATTTAAGTTATAAATGTACCAATTATACATGTAATAAAAGAGTCCATCCTTTCGAAGGTTGAGAGCTCAAACCTTTCGAGGGCTGAGAGCTGGACCCCTTTGAGGAAAGAAGTCTGCATCCCTTCGAGGACTGAGATGTTGACCTCTTCAAGGATAGAAGAGTCCATTCATTTGAGGGCTGAGAGATCGACCCCTTTGAGGATAGAAGAGTTCATCCCTTCGAGGGCTGAGAGCTAGACCCCTTCGAGAGTAGAAGACTCCATCCCTTCAAGGGCTGAGAGCTTAACCCCTTCGAGGGCTGAGAGCTCGACCTCTTCAAGGAATGATGACTCAATCGCTTTGAGGGCTGAGAGCTGGACCCCTTCGAGGACAGAAGACTCTATCCCTTCGAGGGCTGAGAGCTCGACCCCTTCGAGGATAGAGGACTCCATCCCTTGGAGGGCTGAGATCTGGACCCCTTTGAGGAAAGAATACTCCATTCCTTCGAGGAATGAAGACTCAATCCCTTCATGGATAGAAGCTTCTATCCATTCGAGAGCCTAGAACTTGACCCCTTCAAGGCCAGAAGACTACATCCCTTCAAGGGCTGAGAGCTTGACCCCTTCGAGAGTAGAAGAGTCCATCCCTTCGAGGGCTGAGAGCTCGACCTCTTCGAGGAATGATGACTTAATTGCTTGAGGACAGAAGACTCCATCTTTTCGAGGGCTGAGATCTCGACCCCTTCGAGGATAGAGGACTCCATCCCTTCGAGGGCTGAGATCTGGACCCCTTTGAGGAAAGAAGACTCCATTCCTTCAAGGAATGAAGACTCAATCCCTTCGAGGACATAAGCCTCTATCCATTCGAGAGCCTAGAACTCGACCCCTTCGAGGCCAGAAGACTCCATCCCTTTGAGGGCTGAGATCTGAATCCCTTCGAGGAATGAAGATTCCATCACTTCGAGGTCCTAGAGCTCGACCCCTTCGAGGGCTGAGAGTCCATCCCTTTGAGGGCTGGGAGCTGGACCCCTTCGAGAGCTGAGAGCTAGACCCCTTCGAGGACTAAAGGCTTCATCCCTTCGAGGGCTGAGAGCTAGACCCCTTCGAGGATAGAAGAGTTAATCTCTTCGAGGGCTGAGAGATGGACCTCTTCGAGGGTTGAGAGCTGGACCCCTTCGAGGACTAAGAGTCCATCTCTTCAAGGGCTGAGATCTCAACCCTTCGAGGACGGAGAGTCCATCCCTTTGAGGGCTAAGAGCTGGATCCCTTCGAGGGATGAGAGTCCATCCCTTCGAGGGCTGAGAGCTAGACCCCTTTGAGGACTGGAGACTCCATCCCTTCGAGGGATAGAAGAGTCCATTCCTTCGAGGGATGGGGGCTTGGCCTCTTCGAGGACTGAGAATCCATCTCTTCAAGGACTGAGAGCTTGACCCCTTCGAGGACTGAGAGTCCATCCCTTCGAGAGCTTAGAGCTAGACCCCTTCGAGGATAGAAGAGTACATCCCTTCGAGGGCTGAGAGTTGGACCCCTTAGAGGGCTGGTAGTCCACCCCTTTAAGGGCTAAGCGCTGGGTCCCTTCGAGGATTAAAGAGTCCATCCCTTCGAGGGTTAAGAGTCTACCCCTTCGAGGCCTGAGAGCTGGACCGCTTCGAGAAAAGAAGATGGCATCCCTTCGAGGGATAGGAGCTAGACCCCTTTGAGGATAGAAGAGTCTATCCTTTTGAAGACTGAGAGTCTACCCCTTCGGGGATGAGAGCTGAACCTCTTCGAGGAAAGAAAACTCCACCCCTTCGAGGGCCGAGAGCTAAACCCTTTCGAGGACTGAGAGCAAGACCCTGTCGAGGGCTGAGAGCCAGACCCCTTCGAGGATAGAAGACTCCATCCCTTCGAGGATGGAAAACTCCATCCCTTCGAGGGCCGAGAGCTCGACCCCTTCGAGGACAGAAGACTCTATCCCTTCGAGGGCCGAGAACTCAACCCCTTCAAGGACAGAAGACTCCATCCCTTCGAGGGCCTAGAGCTTAACCCCTTCGAGGATAGAAGATTCTATCCCTTCGAGGGTTGAGATCTCGACCCCTTCAAGGAAAGAAGACTCCATCCCTTCGAAGGCCGAGAACTCAACCCCTTTGAGGACAGAAAGCTCCATCCCTTCGAGGGCCGAGACTTTGATCCCCTCGAGGTCAGAATATTTCATCCTTTCGAGGGCCAAGAACTCAACCCCCTCGAGAACAGAAGACTCAAATCCTTCGAGGGCCTAGAGCTCGACCCCTTCGAGGATAGAAGATTCCATCCCTTCGAGGGCTGCAATCTCGACCCCTTTGAGGGAAGAAGCCTCCATGCCTTCGATGGCTGAGATCTTGACCCCTTCAAGGATAGAAAACTCAATCTCTTCGAGGATTGAGAGCCTGACTCCTTCGAGGATAGAAGATTCCATCCCTTCGAGGGCCGAGACTGCAACCCCTTCGAGGACGGAAGACTCTATCCCTTCGAGGGCACTTCGAGGGCTGAGAGCTGGACCATTCCAAGGATAGAAGACTCCATCCCTTCGAGGGCTTACAGCTATACCCCTTCGAGGGCTGAGAGCTAGATCTCTTCGAGGGCTGAGAAACTCGACCCCTTTGAGGGTGGAGAAGTAGACCTTTTCGAAGGCTGAGATCTCAACCCCTTCAAGGACTGAGATCTCGACCCCTTCGAGGATGGAAGAGTCCATCCCTTGAAGGGCTGAGATCTCGACCCCTTCGAGGGTTGATATCTGGACCCCTTCGAGGATATAAGAGTCATTTCCTTCGAGGGCTGAGATCTTGGCCTCTTCGAGGACTGAGAGTCCAACCCTTCGAGGGTAAAAGAGTTCATCCCTTCGAGGGCTGAGATCTCAGCCCCTTCGAGGACTGAGAGTCCAACTCTTCGAGGGCTGAGAGCTGGACCCCTTCGAGGATAGAAGAGTCCATCTCTTCGAGGGCTGAGATCTGGACCTCTTCGAGGATAGAAGAGTCCATCCCTTCAAGGGCCTAGAGCTCTAAACCTCGAATGAGTCCCCAAAACGATATTGTTTTGGTCGGCCACCTTGCAGCTCCTGTACCCGCACATGGAGGCACCGCAACTTTTGATCTGAACACCTTGACCTTGGCGGGATAAGATCATTGGAACCTTAGAAGGGTCTCCATTTACATGATCAGTAATATAATGAATGAATCATAGAAAAGATTAAAGAATGGATTATACTCTTTTGTCCTACAGTAGCAGCCGCTAAAGGAAAGGCATTGATTGGCTTTCGTTTGTGCCCATGCATGAATGAAGTGAGACTGCTCGATAATCAGAAATAACCAGTGAGTTCGGAAACTAAATTTAGAGCCGAGGGTCTTCTAGTGAGGGGAGTCTTTTTAGCTTCAATCGACTGGAAGTCATTTATTTTATTTATTAATCTAAATGGGTTCAGGGTTCCATACAGAGGGGGGGAATTTTTGTCTTTTAAAATTTTTTATTAGGTTAGAAGGGAATTTTGGTCATTTCTAGTCACTCAATGGCTGAAAATGGTTGGTCAATGCCTTATTAATTACTTTAGGACTCTTTCAACAAATACAGTAAGCCTACAATATTTGATACTAACAATTATCCAAGTTAATCCCATCTACCGGGGGGAATCCCGTTTGAAACAAATCTCCAGTGGACTTAGAGTTTCCTAACTTGCTAAGATTTGCCTCTATCTCTTCGACCTCTTCTAGCTTTATGCCAGCCGCCTTCCTGATATCCTTCATTTGCTCCTCTATAGGGTATTCTGTAGGAATGACAGTGATGGTCTGACACCGTTTCTTCGTCGAAGGTTTGAAGGAGGCCTTTGAGGATGACCTAGTGCTTGTGCATCGTTTGGAGGAAGACCCTTGGTTATTTTTGCTTAATGGGACCAAGTGTCATTCAACATCTTTAACGGCAGACTTCTGTGATCGAGTGGCAGAGCTTCCACTCGAGGGGGTAAATCCCTTTACTTTTAGTTCTGCTGGCCAATCGAGAATGAGGTCAAAAGCCTTCTTCTGTTGGGGAGTCCCATTCTCATGAACGTTGACCTCCTCCATCCAGTGGTGTGTAGCTTTTAATAGAAACTTTTGAAGATGGTCTTTGCTAATCAAACAAGAGGAAGGAATGCCGTGAGAAAGCATATGGGCACGAAGGCTTACTTTGTCTGTGGCACTATTTTCTTCATACTCAGCAAAATGCTGCTCCATTTCCGTTAATTATACCTTCCAAGCCTCGATCTCCCCAGAGAGTTTTATGTTTTATGATAAAAGAGATTCCACCAAAGAAGTATCTTCAACTAGAGGGCCCTCTCGAGTGGCTTGAGGGGCCAAAGTGGGTTCACTTGTTGGAGGGGGGGGGTCCTCGCTAGCTGCTATTTTCCAAGCCAGTAAGTCCTCTTCAAGGCTGGCCACTTTGTGTTGAGCTAACAGATGATGTTCGGCAGCTGAATTCCTCTGGGCTACCAGTCTTCGATTTTCTCCCATGCAACCGATCAAACGCCCCTCCACTAATGATAGCCTGGTTGCAGCGGTAAGACAGGACTTCAAAGAACCAAATTTCAAATAAATTTGTCGCATCATTTCGTCTAGTTCTTTATCAGCATAATCAGAACCCTTGCCCACTTCCAGAGGGTAGGATGATCCCCTAAAGGGGGGATGATCTTTAGATTGCCACAGCTTCATCTTTGCTTCGAGTTTTGGAGCTTGTCCTTCAAGGAATTTTTCTCTTCATTGCATTTAGAAATATCTCGAAGGGCAATCAGTAACTGTTTATTTGTCTCATCCAGTTCTTTTTGGGCACTTGAAAGCTCCTTGCAAGCGCCTTCTAGTACCATTTTCATTGAACTATACTACGAAAGAAAACAAAGGTAAAATCAAATAAGTGGGTATTCCCATTGATTCCCAAAAAATAAAAATAGAAAGTAAAATAGAGGAGGAAAATTTTACTATGAGGGACCAACCCTAGAATTATCCTCCTTTGATGTGGAAGCAATCATTTCTTCCACGTGAGTGATTGGGGAATCTTACCCAGGAGAGGCGCCTGCAACCTCTGAAAGGGGGATCGCTCGAATCCCCTTGGCGGTAAAGAACTCCCCTTTTGCCTTGATGATATCCAGTAGAGCAAAGTGAAGGCTGTTGTTTTTATGGACTCGTCCATCTGCTTGGCCATATCTTCAGAAAGAGAGGCGGACACTTGTGGCTTTAAAAAAAATTTGGCCAATTTGTTGTAGCTGATCTCCTTGGCCATTCTGAGGAGTTCTAGGAAAAATTGAACAGTCTCAGAGCTATTCAGTAGCCTGTGTTTGAAAGGCTCGAGTAGTTGCACTTGCGTTGTTGGATCTTTTGCAGCTTGAGCCCTCTCTTCTATGTCTTGAATCTTCTTCTCCGCAGCTTGAATTTTCTCTTCTGTAGCTTGAACCCCCTTAGTGAGGGTATCCCTCTCTGTCAACCATTGATGCCTCTCACTGTCTCATAGCTCCTTTTTTTCTTCAAGCATTTTGTCCTTCCCTTCGAGAGACTCCATCCTTTCGAGGGCTGAGATCTCGACTTCTTCATGGCCAGAAGATTCCATCCCTTCAAGGGCTGAGATCTTGACTCCTTCGGGGATAGAAGACACCATCCCTTCGAGGACTGAGATCTTGACCCCTTCGAGGAAATAAGACTCCACCCCTTCGATGAATGAAGGCTCAGTCCTTCGAGGATAGAAGAGTCCATCCTTTCGAGGGATAAGATCTCCATCCCTTCAAGGGCTTAGAGTCCACCCCTTCGAGGGCTGAGAGCTGAACCCCTTCGAGGACTAACAGTCCATCCCTTCGAGGGCTTAGATCTCCACACCTTCGAGGATAGAAGAGTCTATCCCTTAGAGGGCTGAGAGCTATACCCCTTGTTAAAATATCATCAATTCCTAATGAAATAGATGTAGCAGTAGCTTGTTGGAAACCCAGGGTTTCTACTTAATCCAGGCTGTACGATGTATATGCCATTCCAAAGTGCTCTATTAATCAACTAATAAGTCGTTTCATGGTAGTTCCATTGATCACTTTATTGTGAAAGACCAGAATAAATTCATTCAAGAAAAAAAATAGGTTAGCGTCAGGTACACCTGTTACAATTTTCATTGCCCAATAACCAATTTGGTCCCGAGGTAAGGAATAATCAGTTGCACCAAAAGATGCGGTTAATACACCCAGAACCACACCTATAACCCAAGTTAATTTACGAGGTTAAGATATTATCTGAATAAATCTATTGCTAAATTGAATTATTTAAACGTAAAGTTAAATTAAAGTTCATTTTTTGATTTCATTTTATATACTTGTTACTTTCTCTTTCTTGGTGCCATCTATAATGATAGGTGAATAGAAAACTTTCAATTGCTATTTTTGAGTATCCTCCTATATCCATCCCTTCGAGGGCTTAGATCTCCACCCCTTCGAGGACTGAAAACTCCATCCATCTGAGGGCTGAGAGCTAGAACCCTTCGAGGGCTGAGAGCTAGAACCCCTTCGAGGACTGAGAGCTGGAACCCCTTCGAGGATAGAACACTCTATCCCTTCGAGGGCTTAGATCTCCACCCCTTCGAGGATTGAGAGACAACCCCTTTGGAGGCTGAGAGCTTGAACTCTTCGAGGCCTGAAGACTCCCATCCTTTTGAGGGGTGAGAGGTAGACCCCTTCAAGGATAGAAGAGTCCATCCCTTTGTGGGCTGACAACTGGACCCCTTCATGGATAGAAAAGCCTATCCCTTTGTGGGTTGAGAGCTGGACTCCTTCGAGGATTGAAGAATCCATTCCTTCAAGGGCAGACAGCTGGACCTCTTCGAGGATAGAAGAGTTCATCCCTTCGTGGGCTGAGAGATATACCCCTTCAAGGATAGAAGACTCCATTCCTTCGAGGGCTTAATCTTCACCCCTTCGAGGACTGAGAGTCCACCCCTTTGAGGGCTAACATCTAAACCCCTTCGAGGATAGAAGAGTCCACCCCTTCGAGGGCTAACAGCCAGACCCCTTCGAGGATAGAAGAGTCCATCCATTCAAGGGCTTAGATCTCCACCCCTTCAAGGACTGAGAGTCCACCCCTTCGAGGGCTGAGAACTGGAACCCCTTTGAGGACTGAAGACTTCATCCCCTCGATGGATAAGACTTAAATCTTCACCTCTTCAAGGACTGAAAATCCACCCCTTCGAGGATAGAAGATTCCATCCCTTCGAGGTCTTAGATCTCCACCCTACAAGGACTGAGAGTGCACCCCTTCAAGGGCTGACAGCTGGAACCCATTCGAGGACTGAAGAGTCCATCCCTTCAAGGGCTAAGAGCTGTACTCGTTCGAGGCTTGAAGAGTCCATCCCTTCGAGGGCTGAAAGCTGGCCCCCTTCGAGGATAGAAGAGTCTACCCCTTCGAGGGCTTAGATCTCTACCCCTTCAAGGACCGAGAGTCCATCCCTTCGAAGGCTGAGAGCTGGGACCCCTTCAAGGGCTGAAGACTCTATCCCATTCAAGGGCTGAAGACTCTATCCCATTCAAGGGCTGAGAGCTGGACCCCTTCGAGGATTGAAAAGTCCATCCCTTTGAGGGCTGACAGCTGGACCCCTTCGAGGATAGAAGACTCCATCCCTTCGAGGGCTTAGATCTTCACCCCTTCAAGGACTGAGAGTCCAACCTTTTGAGGGTTGAGAGTTGGACCCCTTCGAGGACTAAAGACTCCATCCCTTCGAGGGCTGAGAGCTAGACCCCTTCGAGGACTACGAGTACATCTCTTTGAGGAGTTAGATCTCCACTCCTTCGAGAACTGAGAGTCCACCCCTTTGAGGGATGAGAGCTGGAACCCCTTCGAGGCCTGAAGACTCCATCCCTTCGAGGGCTGAGAGCTGGGCCCCTTTGAGGATAGAAGAGGCCATCTTTTCGAGGGCTGTGAGCTTGACCCCTTCGAGGACTGAGAGTTCATGCCTCCGAGAGCTGAAATCTCAGGCCCTTCAAGGACTGAAGACACCACCCCTTCGAGGGCTGAGAGCTAGATACCTTCGAGAATAGAAGACTCCATCCCTTGGAGGGCTTAGATCTCCACCCCTTCGAGGGCTGAGAGTCCACCCTTTTGAGGTTTGAGAGGTGGAACCCCTTTGAGGCCTGATGACTCCATCCCTACGAGGGTTGACATCTCAGCCCCTTTAAGGACTGAAGACTCGATCCCTTCGAGGGCTGACAACTAGACCCATTCGAGAATATAGGACTCCATCCCTTTGAGGGTTTAGATCTCCACCCCTTTGAGGATTGAGAGTCCAACTCTTCGAGGGCTGAGAGCTGGAACCCCTTCAAGGATTGAAAAATTCAGCCCTTCGACGGGCGAGGTCTCAACCCCTTTGAGGACTGAAGAGTCCATCCCCTCGAGGGCTGAGATCTCGACCCCTTCGAGAGCTGAGATCTCGACCCCTTCGAGGGCTGAGATCTCGACCCCTTTGAGGAATGAAGACTCTATCCCTTCGAGGAAAGAAGACTCCATCCCTTCAAGGGCTGAGAGCTTATCCCTCTCGAGGATAGAAGGCTTTATCCATTCGAGGGCTGAGAGCAAGACCCCTTCGAGGATAGAAGATTCTAGCCCTTCGAGGGTTGAGATCTTGACCCTTACGAGGTCAGAAGCCTCCATCCCTTCGAGGGCTAAGACCTAGAAGCCTTCGAGGAAAGAAGAGTCCATCCCTTTGAGGAATGAAAACTCCATCCCTTCGAGGGCTGACGTCTCAACCCCTTCGGAGACTGAAGACTCCACCCCTTTGAGGGCTGACATCTCAACCACTTTGAGGATAGAATGCTTCATCCCTTCGAGGAATGAAGACTACATCCCCTCGAGGGCTGCCATCTTGACCCCTTTGAGGACAGAAGACTCCATCCTTTCGAGGGCTGACATCTCGACCCGTTCGAGGACTGAAGACTCCATCCCATCGAGGGCTAACATCTCAACCCCTTTGAGGATTGAAGACTCCATCCCTTCGAAGGTTGAGATCTTGACCCCTTCAAGGAAAGAAGAGTCAATTCCTTCGAGGGCTGAGATCTAAAAGCCTCCGAGGACAAAAGAATCCATCCCTTTAAGGGCTGAAATCTAAAAGCCTTGGAGGACAAAAGACTTCGTCCCTTCGAGGGATGAAGACTCTATCTCTTACAGGACTGAAGTTTCCATTCCTTCGAGGAATGAAGACTCCATTCCTTCGAGGGCTTTCATCTCAACCCCTTTGAAGACTGAAGACTCCATCCTTTGGAGAGCTACGATTTTGACCCCTTCGAGAACTGAGATTTTGACCCCTTTGAGGGCTGACACCTCCACTCCTTTGAGAAATAAAGACTCCATCCCTTTGAGGAATAAATGCTCGAATCCTCAATGTCTGGAACCCCTCCACCTGGAAGTTCACATCTCGAAAGGGTACCTCTTGAACCCATCCAATTGATCCCCTCCATCTAAAACTTAACTTTGCGAATGGGTTCTTCTCAAATAGGTACTTGTCAAATGGATCGAATGGAATCCCTTCACTTCAAACATCACCTCTCCATTGGGTACCTCTCAAACATGTCCAGTAGAACCCCTCCCTTCCCAGACAGAAGACTCCATTCCTTCGAGGACAGAAGACTCCATCTCTTCGAGGATAGAGACTTCATCCCTTCGAGGGTCGACAACTCAACCCCTTTGAGGACAGAAGACTCAATCCCTTCGATGCCCGACAGCTCGACTTCTTCGAGGATAGAAGACTCCATCCCTTCGAGGGCCGAATAGGTACCTCTCCGATTTGTTAAAGTTCCACAGGGATTTATTCAATTTAAATATGATTAGTTTAAAATTTAATATATATTATTTCATGCCGGTTAAACTTGAAATGTACCATATTTATGCCAGTTCAACTTTCACTGTAAAATTTAAAATGCCGTTGGCGAAAAACTTGTAAAACTTTTTGAAAACTATACAACTGAGTAATGTATAATTCTGACAGTGATATAGTAATAACTCCG
This sequence comes from Rubia yunnanensis, assembly GCA_037428765.1. Lineage (NCBI taxonomy): Eukaryota > Viridiplantae > Streptophyta > Magnoliopsida > Gentianales > Rubiaceae > Rubia > Rubia yunnanensis. The sequence continues at coordinate 36,744,217 of CM075063.1, read as the reverse complement.
ACATTTCTTAGGCATGCAATACTAACACGTTGGAAAAGATTTGTATAACAAAGCTGATAAAAAATGAATTGTTGCTGAATTGATCACAACACATTGCTACAACTTTAATTTATCAGTCTTAGAGGTCACTTGCACCAAATGATATCTGAAAGATGTGACAAAAAGGAACATCAACAAAACAAAAGGTCACTTGATTTGAGAAACGATGCAACAAAAGGATTTTGTTGGAGTTAGCTTAATTTAGGTTTCTTCCCTTCTGCCTTTGATAGCTGAAAGTCCTCACTTTTGGATTGGGGAAAAAGGTTCTTTCTTGTCTTTGGTGAAGGTGGTCCACAATCTGCAGAGTCTGTGATTGAAGGAGCATGGATTATATTTTTATTAGGATGTAAGGAAATGTAATGATAAGGTAGAAGTATTATATCAGATTAAATGCAGTTGTACCTTGAATAGTAAGTTATGTTGCAGCAGACGGAGTTTGAATCTCCAAATGTGATTGGTCACCACCTTTTTTTGGCCAATTGAAGAGTTGAAGCCTGGTCTTGCAAGCATTGCTTTTCAGCAAAATTAAACACAGTATATCTTGGGGTAAGCTGGCCACCCTTTAATATGGAGATATGAATTTGGAAAACGTACTCAACATTGTCAATGATAGAATGACGATCTTCAATGTATTCCTATGATAAAAATTATCTTATGTTTAAACTCAGTGCATGGGTTTTCATGTGATAAATTCAAAGTCCTGATTGATATGTCAAAATAGAAAGCACTAACCAGTGTAACTCCATCAATAGCTTTCATTGCTATCAACCCCAATAATCTCTCAACAGGTTCACCAAAGAAGGTAACAGTGATAACACCACTGTCATCGATAAGATATGCTTCGAAGTGACACCTACGCAAATAACACATTTAGTATAAGAATAGGAGTAATCTAGTAACTATGTGATATTTAAACAAATACATATTTTGAAGACATTAATAATATATAATGGAAGAAGTTGGTTGGTTTATAACCTTGGTTGAGCAAGCTGCTTCTCTTGGCATAAATTGCTGGTGAATTCATAATGTAAGGAGGCACTTGTTGAACGAAAATATTTGACGCATGCCATATAGTAGTAATTCTGAGAGATGTCCTTGAAAGATATCTTCACCTCTGAAGTCACCATCTATTTATGAAGAAAATTGTTCAGTCACAAATAACGCCCAAACTAAAGAGGAAAACATGGTACTGGGGAAAATGGGACATTATTTTTACCTTTTGAGTTGGTAGAATATAACCAACTGAAGTGTAGACAGTATCCACAGTTGTTGTTGGCATTTTCCCCAAGGACTGGTTGAAGCTAGTGATGGTATTCGTGATCTCCCTGTGGTGCTGTTCTGCCCTGCAAAATTAGTATATTAATAAATGTAAACATTGCTTTGAATATTCCTATCATCATATCAAATTAATGGGAAAAATAGTACCATTTCCTCAATTCCAAAGATTGACTATCAGTGCCATTAATTAAAAGGGATTATCTGTAATGTGTTGATACTTCTATCCCTGAATAAAGCAAAAGTGAAAATGTTAATAGAAGTTGTTTGATAATGAAATGGAATTTAGAGAGCGATGGCACAATGGTTTTATAAATATATAATACCTTGAAAGGAATCAACCTTGAGTCGACGATAAATTAGTACAGGCAGGTCATCCACAGTGGCTTGCAATTGTTTGCCTTCATTTTCAATAAATTCTTGCCATATAGCGAAAGTCAAAGCTTGTAATCTAAACATGGATGACAAACATTAAGGCAAATTGGGATGTAGAAGATAATTATATAATAATTTTCCAACAGATACTATTTTTTCTTACTTCTCATCAATAAGAACAAACTTTTGAATTTTCTTAGACCCACTCGGTGTGTTGACAGTGTGAATTGGGAGGCATTGAGTAACAATCCCAATAACATCTTTAATTTTATACCATTAGTAAAGACAAAAAATATTTTCAGATTTAAGGTGAAGAGACGCATTGGGAAATGATTACCTATCAGTTCTTGAGGTTTATTGACATGTTCATGGATTCTTTCAAATGGTACATAGGAATGTTGAGCTGAAATTAGATGGCCGGAATCAGACATTTCTTCGATAACCGTACTCGTGTCAATGATCCAATGCATTGTTATATCATCTTTCTTATATCTGGGATCAATTTCTCTTATGGTTGCATTCGATATCTTGTACCAATTATAAACCTGAATTCTTTGGCTCATGGTTTCACATGCTTTGTTAAACATTATACCTTCCACTTTGACTCCCTATATTATCAGTAAATCTATCAGTATAAGAAATGATGATATTATAGACTATTGTATAAAAAAATAGTTAATTACCTTTTCATCAGAAAAAATAAAGTTTTGGACTTTGTAGGACTCCTTTGGCTTTGAAGTACAGAGAATTTTTCATCCACTGTAACGACTCTGATCCAAGGACGATCAGTATTGCGTAGTTTATCAATGGCTTTTTTGATGCCATAGTTCCTGCATAACATATAATGACATCTCTAAGTGATTCAATATTTTAGTAAAGATTTGAAGTATGGAAATTCAGAGTATAATACATGTATAGTTGTATTTGCTTTTCCGATTCAATACTTGCGGAATATTTACGCTGTTGGTATAATTATATGTTATTAGAAATCAACAAAGGAGAACAACATTAGCATAATGTTTTGAAATTGTGTAATAACATTAAAAAAGAGAAAACAAATAAGGAAAGGAGATTGAAGGAAGTTACCAGGATGTTGTGTTTAGAGCAGCTCCTGAGTCTTTTTCTTCTTCTTTTGTTGTTATCTGAGATGAGATGACAAGATGATGATTACGATGACGACGAAGGTAGGGAAGAAAGGTAAATATATGTACGCAAATGTATTATAAATAAATATATAATTATGTGTTATTTAGAAATCAACAAAGGAGAACAACATTAGCATAATGTTTTGAAATTGTGTAATAACATTAAAAAAGAGAAAACAAATAAGGAAAGGAGATTCAAGGAAGTTACCAAGATGCTATGTTTACAGCAGCTTCTGAGTCTTTTCTTTCTTCTTTTGTTGTTACCTGAGAAGATGAGATGACAAGATGATGATTATGATGACGACGAAGGTAGGGAAGAAAGGTAAATATATGTACGCAAATGTATCATAAATAAAAATATATATAATAATATTTTGGAACATATATATACATATATATATATTCTTATATTATAATTATTATATTATAAAATATAATAAGAAAATAAGAAAATAAGGAGATAAGAAAGAAGAGCAAATGAAATTGTGCAAATGATGAGTAGAAGGTGGAGCAGAAGTATAATGAGAAGAAGGTAGCATACTGACTACAGAAGGTGAAAATGATGAGAAGAAGGTGGAACAACATTCAAAAAAAGATTCTTATATAATAATAAGACAAGGAGATAAGAAGGAAGAGTATATAGGAAATTGTGCTAATAATGAGGAAAAGGCAGAGCAATAGTACACTGAACTCAAGAAAAGATTCTGGTGAACAAACAGTTTTAAGATAAGGAGGAACAGTAATAGGTTGTGCTTATGTATATATATAATATAAAATATAAAATAAGGAGATAAGAAGGAAGAAGGAAGAAGGAAGAGTATAGGAAATTATGAAAATGATGAAAAGAAGGTGGAACACGACAACACGGTATCCGATGAAACATTCTGGTCAACAACCAGTTTTAAGAGATGGCGGAAGAGTAATACATTGTACCTGAGAAGAAGGTAGCATACTGACTACAGAAGGTGCAAATGATGAGAAGAAGGCGGAACAGTATTCGAAGAAAGATTCTTATATTATAATCAGACAAGGAGATAAGACGGAAGCGTATAGGAAATTGTTCTAATGATGAGGAGAAGGCAGAACAATAGTACACTGAACTCGAGAAAAGATTCTGGTAAACAAACAGTTGTAAGACAAGGAGGAACATCAATAGGTTGTGCTTATGTATATATATATATAATAAAAGAATATAAAATAAGAAGAAAAGAAGGAAGAGTATAGGAAATTGTGCAAATGATGAGGAGAAGCTGGAACACGACAACACAGTATCCGATGAAACATTCCAGTCAACAACCAGTTTTAAGAGATGGTGGAAGAGTAATATACTGTACCTGATTTGACTGATGTGTTGACTCAAATGTTGCTAAGTCTTTGACCGACTCCAGTAATATCCTCTCCAGCTCTAAGCCCTCGAAGGGATGGACTCTTCTATCCTCGAAGGGGTCCAACTCTCAGTCCTCGAAGGGATGGAGCCTTTAGTCCTCGAAGGGGTCCAGTTCTCAGCCCTTGAAGGGATGGACTCTTAGTCCTCGAAGGGGTCGAGATCTCAGGTCTCAAAGGGATGGACTCTTAGTCCTCGAAGGGTTAGAGCTCTCAGGCCTCGAAGGGATGGAATCTTCAGTCCTCAAAGGGGTCTCAGTCCTCGAAGAGATAGTGTATTTGGAATTAACTTCTCGAATAACTACCTCTCGAACCTCCCAATTGGAACCTTTGCGCTTAAACCTTCTCCAGCTTAATCCTCAAATGTCGAATCATTACCTGGTGAACCCCTCTGGTGGAACCCCTGTAATGTAACCTTCAGCACTTGAATGATCAGTTCTTGAACCAGTACCCCTCCAACTTTTCTAATTTAATTTGTCCAGCTTATTCTTCATTCCTCGAATCCCTCCACTGCAAATTCATTACCAAAACATTCACATCTCTAGCTCTCGGACTCTTATAACGGAACCTCCCCACTTGAACCCTCTGCATTTGAACGCTCACCTCTAGAATTAGTACCTCATGAATGAAATCTCAACTTTTCAATTTCCACTGGAACTTTGGCCACTTCAACTCTAATGAAATGTTTACTACTCAAACCTTCCATTCGAACCATTTGAGCTGAAAACTTAACTTTTGAACCTTCCATTCGAACCCTCTCGAGTCGAACCTTGACACTCAGACCTTCCAGTCGAACTATTTTTTACTCAAATCTCTCCACTCCAATGGAAAACTTGATTTGACTGATGTGTTTACTCAAGTGTTGCTGACATATTTGACTTGCTCCAGTAGAACCCTCTCCGCTGGAGGTGAAAGAATTTGAATATTGTATTACTACAATTGATTATCTGAAGAATTATTAAACACATGCCTTTAATATAGGTCCAATGAGATATATATATATATATATATAAATATATATATATATATAAAACCAGATCTTCATTGCATTATATTGGACAATAGTCTCTGAATCTGAAATCTGCACATCAATATTAACCACACAGAATCAAGATGTATAAATAGTTTAAACCTGAAGAATGTTCATAAAGGAATTTATAGAAAATGAAATAAGGAAGTACCTGCAAGTTGAAAAATGAGGGAGCTTAAAAAAAATCCACCAAATCCAAAAGGAGAGGACAAAATCAACCCGTACATTGCAAAATATGCAACAGAAAAAGGCAAAATGTTGCAGATCCAAAAAGGGGAGCACATGATGAGCAAAAATAGAATAACTACTGCTCTTCAAAAATCTCCTTCTAAACTATATTTTTTAGTTTTATTATTTAGTCGTGCGCCATCAAATGTCGAAGGTGTCAAAAGAACCTTGACAGATTCAGAGGTTTTTACTCGGGATAAAGCAACATACAACTGACCATGGGAAAAGACGGGCTATTCTAAATATAGTCCAACAAAATCTAATGTCTGGCCTTGGGACTTATTGATTTTCATAGCAAAACAAAGTCTCACTGGGAATTGAAATCTTTTAAATGGGATGGAGATCTTACTACTTTGGTCACAAATAATTGGTATTCTAGGAATAAAGACTTGTTTGCCCTTATAAAGCCCAAAAGCTATCTCAGTCCTAATGGTTGATTGACACGACTCATGAAAAATTAATCGAGTTCCGTTACACAGTCCCTCGATTGGATTTAAATTACGTATGAGCATGATAGGACAATTTGGTTTTAACACTAATTTATAGGGTGGGAGACCTTTTGGATGAAGTGTATTAATAAAATCCTCATGATTACTCTGATTGTTTTCACCCAAAGTTCTATCTGTACTAATATATAATCTTGGAGTGCCAGGAAAAGCATCAATCAAAAAGTTATTTATGCTGTCAACAGCAGCATTTGTTGCAGCCAAAACACACCTTCCTATCATATCAATTGGATTTATTGCATATGCAGCTAGATCTGTGAACACACATTGAATCAACCTGTAAACAATTCAAATATTGTCAATGTCTCCATTAATAATCGATTCATTATGCAGAAGACCTGGGCAAAAAGGATAAAAATGTCTTACTTTTGGATGATGCTTCTTTCCCAATATATGGAATAACAATGTGAGCTGGCAATTCGATCTCCTCATTGTAATCAATATGTTCTGTCCCTTCAACAATACGTGATAAAAAAGAGCAAAATTGAGGATCATTTAAGGCCCTCACGTTTTGTTGAAGATGGAACTTTTCCAATTTCGGCCATAAATGAGAATGTACAATGGATGCTTGAACTGTTTCAGCTCTTGATGCACCTGGTATAACAGGTAAAGTTTGCCTAAAATCTCCTCCTAAGAGAACAACCTTACCACCAAACAGAGTATCGGTATCCATGAGATCCTTTAGTAACATATCCAAAGCTTCTAACGATTGACGTTTTGCCATTGTCGCCTCGTCCCAAACAATCAACTTAGCTTCTATTATTAACTTTGCCAAACCACACTGCTTGCTCAATTGACAAACTTTAGAGTCGGAACAATCAAATGGCAACTTGAAATGGGAATGTTCAGTCCTTCCTCCAGGTAACACAGAGGCAGCCAGTGCAATATGACCTTCAGACCGCAATGTCGCAAGCAAAGCTCTATACAAAAAGGTTTTTCCTATACAAAGAAAGAGTTTCCACTGTTGGCCATAACACTTTGCATGATCCGATCATATACCAGCCTTTGCTCAACATTTAATAGACCAGGCAGTAGTAATTCTTCATTAGAAATTTGAATACTCCTCTCACTGACTATTTCACGTGTTAAAACCTCATGAGCTGATAAATCAACAATACTATCCATCAAACCACAATGTTTAATATCCTTACCCATTTCAAACAAATATCCATTTATAATATTCAAAACCTTTGTATTTATAAAGGCTTCAGTGAGATGGGGCTGTGTTGATGATTTTTTACGGAAATCTAAACATAGTTCATCTCTGAAGCTGAGCCATAATTATTTCGAATAATGTGGCAAGCAAAATACCAGCAGAACAGCAAATAAAGATCTCAAAGTTGATGGAATCTCGAATGAACAAGCTTCCTGTAGGGCATCTTCAATATAAGTATCTGAAGTCAATAAACCATATGCAAGTGCGGCCTGTCTATCAGTATTGTATTGAATTCCTTGCACACTCTTCAAGTTTTCAAATGATGTCGGTGATCTAACATGAGATAGAAGAAGCCTTAAGTAATAGCGTTCACCTTCTGTGGGACTCACTGTAACCACCCTGCCGATAACATTCTTCGATTTTCTCTTCGCCCAAGTCCTGTTTGATGTTGACCACACAAAGTGTTCTAGAAATTCTTTATATAAAAGCTTCAGTTCTTTTGCAGCGGGGTCACATGCATTCATTTTAAAGAAAGATGTAAGCGTAGTTCAACTAAGAAAATCATTTGCAGTAATCGACTCAAGAGCGGCATTCTTGTGAAATGTAATATATTGTTAACCTGGTAAGTGGACTTGAAGAGAGTAAATAGCGGGCTGCATATGGTTTAACTTAAAACCATATATTCTCCAAGTTGCTTCAGATGGGCCAATCCAACGGCTGTCTTGATACAATTTTATTTTATCAATGATTGTATCATGTCCACCACCCTGCAATGCAAAGCCAATTCGGTCACTGCCCTTGAAGATATACTTGTGAACATACTTGATGAGCCGAATATTTAAGAAAATCTCCACATTTATATGACACTCATATGTTGCGGATAAGTATTTATTATAGCCAACAACCTAGTTATTTCCCAGAGCATGTTTTTTTATGGTAACAGTTCTACCATCGTCTCTCTTTCTATATAATGGATAACCATCCTCTGTATGACATGTTGACTGTGTAAATGGTTTAGGGAATCAAAATTTACACTTACCGTTCCTCATGCAGGGGCTTTTAGGATTCAATCTACCACATGGTCCATGCATCATATTTTTGCTGACAATACGAAAAAGATATGATTCCTTGTTTGGATCCGGCAGCTCGGCGCAAAAAATTTTATCATAAGCATCCGGTCCCAAAGGTTTACAACCAAGTTTTAGAATAATCAACATATGGCAATAAGGCTGACCTCTTTTTTTATACTCAATAATGTACACCAAAGATTGCACAGTACCAAAAATTTCCTTCTGAATAATGTCATCCTTCAGCTCATAAACATTAGCGCGGAAATTCTTGCAAGTAAATCTGGCCTATCATTTGCAGCCTCACCAAAATGAAGGTTTTCTTGAATCTCTACCCAATAGGGATTACAAGTGATGGTCAGAAATATATCAGGCTTACCAAATTTTTGAACGATGGCCATGGCATCAAGATACCTACGACGCATATCTCTAGGACCACCTATAAATAAAGCTGGAAGTACCACCCGACGACCAAGTGCGGATCCCTCTGCTAAACCAACATTCATACCATTCATAAAACCCTGAGCCATTTCAGTTCGGAACTGCCCCCTGTTTGTCCCTCAAGAATTCCAACCAACTGGTTTCTATATTAATGTAAGCATTAACTACAAACTGTTGTAATAGGCGTCCAACATGTAGAAATATTGATTCATCATCTGACCTCATTTGTAATTTATAGCAGTAGTACTCCCTTGCAGTAACTGCATCCTTATTTTTTTCCCATCCCTGACAACTGTAAGGAAACTAAAACATAAACATGTAATAGTGTAAATTGTCAAAAAATCAAAAGAACACAACTATTGAATTTAAAAGTTGATAACAGACCTCTACTCTCAGAATCTATTACTGATTGAGGATAATTAAACATCATCACTTCACCTCCAGACTCTTGACAGACCATATGCCTCTTCCTAATCCTTTTAACATTCAAATGCCAACCAGATTGGCCCCTCGGAAAAATTAAAGGATATTGCATTGGATCATAACATCCATAATAATGTTTGATATTATAAGTTTTACCATCAGCATTGTAGACTTGAACGGGTACAGTCCTTAATGCATCTTCCTCGAACGGCTCAACAAATATACTACCAACCCGTGACACTGTTGGAATGTTGTATCGCCTTTGATCAAGTTTTGGATCTGCACTTAGAACAATAGTCTTCATCTCGATGCTGTCAATATTTTTCAAGTGCTTAAAGAACTGACAATATGGATTATCTCTCAATATATCCATCAATAATTTAATTGTTGCCTCATCGAATATGTCAGCATAGTCAGACCCCATTCTCTTTTCCAACTCAAATTTGTGTCAAAAACATACAGCTGAACACCAGCAGGTTCAGCTCCCTTAGAACCTTTCAAAGGCTTTAGATAGTGATACATTTTACCATGGACTTTGAAGGTATAAATTCCACCGGCATTAGCAATTAAGTTACGATCATAACCTGCACTCAAAGTTGTATATGCTAGGTTATTGTTGTAGGTCCAACCATTCTTCCTAAAATTGATGGACTGCGGTGTGATGCCAACAAAAAGAGCTCTTAATTGGTCTACCATTGGCACAGATGGCAAGTAAATTCCCCTCCAGAACAACAAAATAGATTTGATTCTCCCTTAAATCTCTTTGCCTTGCAATGAACACAATCAGTCATTACAGGTAATGTCCATGCAGAGGTGGGAATATTAACTCCGAGAGAAATATTTTTATACTTTCTCTTTTTTAGTGGACCTGAACAGAAAAAAAAATTAAATATACCACAAATAACCATAAGCCAGTTAAACCTGATATAATGTCATTGCTTTGCTGCAATTGTTGACTCAATAAAGATATAATTTAATTTATTGATGACACATACAAATACCAGCTATTTTACTGAAGAGTATCACATTTGGATATCAGCCATTTAATTACATGTAAATTTCATCGTACAGCTAAAACAAATATCTGATAAAGATGAAAATAGCAGTGATGATAAACCAAGAAAAATAAACCTGCAGAAGTAGAAGGTAAATTTCCATCCCTTGCACTATGAAGAATAGCAGAACTGATAGTTGGAAAATAACTATAAGAAGAGGAACACTCTGCTTGGTGTACATGGCCAGAAATATCAACTGGAGAATTTCCTTGTAACAAACCATCGTGAGAAGAAAAAGAATCATATGTTGCAGGTTGAAATATACAGTAAAGAAAATACTATATATGTCAAGAAAGAACGGTGAATCATACACAAATATATATAGACCTGCAAAGCTGGTGTTGGCGAAATGAACATACGAAGAAGAGGATACTACGTGGTGACCATCAGCATAAATATTAGCTGAAATATTTCTTCGCAAAGATGTAACAGAATTGGAAAATGAACCATATGCTGCAAACAAAAATGCATAGTAAGTATCTGCAAGAAAAACATAGAGTAATGGATATACCAATCACTGTGAATTAATTGAACTATATATAACAGTGAAGCAAGTTTAATATTGACCATATAATGCCACAGATACTAATCAAAATCTCTCAGAAAACATAATGCTTCAAAGGTAGGTACAAAAGAATACAATGAACATGTAAAGACGAACTGACCCCTGCAGCGAGCTCGTAGATTCCGAATTTGCTGGACACTCAAATCACTTGACTCAATGATTAATAAATCATCATGAGAAGATGGAAATTCTGCTGGTTCTACATTGCCATAACTACTGCTATCCATCAAATTCCTTGATGGTGCATTACCTCGCATATTCCAAATTTGCTGGACACTCAAATCATTTGACTCAATGATTAATAAATCATCATGAGAAGCTCTCGATTCTGCTGGCTCTGCATTGCCATAACTACTGTTATCCATCAAATTCCTCGATGAGAGTGCATCATCAGTGGATAAATGGCTAGAGGAAGATGTTTGTGGTTTCCTCTTTGAGCCTGCATTCCATAAACTGAGACCAATAAATTTAAACAACCGATTATATATAACAGAAGAAGATAAATAAATACAGTTTCAAATTCTACACACAAACCTGTCAACGGCTGTTGATACGATGTTTGAGATGAACGTCTTAGTGCGACTGGCTCACTTTTTCGTTGGAGCATTAGCAATTTCTTTTTAGCAGGGATCTGACCATAAGCCCTTCTTCTCTTGGAAATTTCATGGTTGATAGTTGATGGATCTCCTACAACCTGTTCAATTTTAGCCCCTGTGGAAAAGAATTTAGTAAATTTGATTCTAATATGAATGTTCATAATACCATTGCTGCATATATGTGGCAGTGGTAAACCAAAACACCCTCTGCACGATAACCAGTCGGTAAAATAAAATAAGAGAAAATGGAGCTCACAAGGAAAATAGGCAATGACGATATCAGCAGTAATCATGACATTGGCGTTTAAACAGGGGGAAAAATTAGGACCAAAAACACATACAATATCATTCACCATTGAACCCTCCACTGACTTAAAAGAACGCTTTAAAGCATCATGCGCCCTTCTCCCCTGCAACAATTGTCCCTTTTCCTCGGGTGATAATTTAGCATAAGCCTTCCTCTTCTTAGCATTTCTATCTAATCGATCAACGACCTCCATCGATATATTTCTAAGGTTTTATAACCAAAAAAATCTTAATGTTATATAAACTTGGCCAAAGACCAGAAATTCAAAAACCCATAAGCATTTACCGGGAGAAGAACAAAGCAGACGAAAGAGTTTGGATTAGGGGGAAACAATGTTTATAATATTTGCTTTTTGCATAATTTATTTATTCATTGAGGGGAATATTCCTTTTATATAGTAATAACCATATGAGGAAAAAGTTTGGATTGGGGAAAACAAGGGAGAAACAATGCTTATAATATTTTCTTTTTGCAAAAAAAAGGGAGGCAAAAAGACTCCATCCCTTCAAGGACCTAGAGCTCAACCCCTTCGAGGAATGAAGTCTCCATCGCTTCGAGGGTTGAGAGTTCCACTCCTTCGGGGACAGAAGACTCCATCCTTTTGAGAGCTGAGATCTGGACCCCTTCGAGGATTGAGAGCTTAACCCCTTAGAGGGTTGAGAGCTAAACCCCTTAGAGGGTTGAGAGCTAGACCCCTTCAAGGATAGAAGACTCCATCCCTTCGAGGACTGAGAGCTTGACCCCTTCGAGGCCTGAGAGTACATCCCTTCGAGGGCTGAGATCTGGACCCCTTCGAGGACTGAGAGTCCATCCCTTCGAGGGCTGAGAGCTGGACCCCTTCGAGAATAAAAGATCTCACCCCTTCGAGGGTTAAGAGCTGGACCCCTTCGAGGGCTAGTAGTCCACCCCTTCGAGGGCTGAGAGCTGAACCCCTTCGAGGACTGATAGTCCATCACTTCGAGGGCTGAGAGCTGGACCCCTTCGAGGACAAAGAGTTCATCCCTTTGAGGGCTAAGATCTCAGCCTTTCAAGGATGGAGAGTCCATCCCTTCGAGGGCTGAGAGCTGGACCCTTTCGAGGACTGATGAATCCATCCCTTCGAGGGCTGAGAGCTTGAACCCATTGAGGATGGAGAGTCCATCCCTTCGAAGGCTGAGAGCTGGATCCCTTCGAGGGTTAGGAGCTGGACCCCTTCGAGGGCTCAGAGTTAGACCCCTTCGAGGACTCAAGACTCCATCCCTTCGAGGGCTGACAGCTAGGCCCATTCAAGGACTGAAGGCTCCATCCCTTCGAGGGCTAATGATTAGGCCCCTTCTAGGATAGAAGAGTTCATCCCTTCGAGGGCTGAGAGCTAGACCCCTTCAAGGATAGAAGAGTTCATCCCTTCGAGGACTGAGAGCTGGACCCCTTTGAGGACTGATAGCCCATCCCTTCGAGGGCTGACAGCTTCAAGAAGTAAGAGTCTATCCCTTCGAGGGATCTCAGTCCTTTAAGGACGTAGAGTCCATCTCTTCGAGGACTGAGAGCCCATCCCTTCGAGGGCTGAGAGTTGGATCCCTTTGAGGACTGAGAGTCCATCCCTACGAGGGCTAGAAGCTGGACCCCTTCGAGGGCTCAGAGCTAGACCCCTAAGAGAGTCCATCCCTTCGAGGGCTGGGAGCTGGACCCCTTCAAGGGCTCAGAGCTAGACCCCTTGAAGGGCAGAGAGTCCATCCCTTCGAGGGCTGGGAGCTGGAGCCCTTCGAGGGCTTAGAGCTAGACCCCTTCGAGGCCTAAAGACTCCATCCCTTCGAGGGCTGACAGGTAGACCCCTTCGAGGACTGAAGACTCCATCCCTTCGAGGACTGAGAGCTAGACCCCTTCGAGGATAGAAGAGCCCATCTCTTTGAGACCTGAAGGCTCGACCCCTTCGAGGACTGAAGACTCTATTCCTTCGAGGGTTGAGAGCTTGACCCCTTGGAGGATAGAAGAGTCGATCCCTTCGAGGGCTAAGAGATGGACACCTCGAAGGGGTGCCCAAAACGACATCGTTTTGGTCGGCCACCTGGCAGCACATGCAGCCGCACATGGAGGCGCCGCAACTTTTGACAAATGGGATCCAGAAGAGGACAAAAGTGGTGCCCAAAACGACGTCGTTTTGGGCGGCCACTTGAGAGCACATAGAAGGGCACACGTTCGGCCTTGCTGAGAAATAACCACTATGCCCCCGACGACAGTTGACACAAGCGTACCGTTTCCAAGTATTCCTTTTATATAGTAAACCAGATGATAGGCATTTTTGTGGTAAATTTTCAAGTTGTAAGAACAACACTACAATGGTGAATTTTTATTGGCGGAATGTCTAATATAAATTAATTTTCCACTATTATCATATGCAAAAAGTGGTTGGAGATTAAAGAGCTTTTCACTCCAAGATAGCACCCCATTTTTTTAAAAAAAAAAAGAAGAAAAAAGAAGACTAGGGTGGAGGCAGTAAAATCGTAGGTCATAATAGACTTCGAAAAGGGATTAAGGGTCATACTTCTGTTAGCATTGGAATGCTGACAAAAGGTATGAATTTTCACAACTTGTATTTACACGAGGTTAGATTTCCTCTGTACAGCTCTTTCTCATGTACAAGTATTCATACTATCATTTTGCACTTCATTTTTGGCTTGGGGAGCCTAATACACACCCCCTCACCTTGGTGAGTTCCTCTAAAGACAAAAAATGGCCTACTGCATGATTTTTATGAGATTCCATATTTGTTTTATGATCCGTTTTTCAGGCTTATAACCCATGAAAAGGATTCGTGGATTTGGCTGATTTAACTAGGACAACCATAACCATCAGATTCAATAATTGAATGACTCACATTTGTTCTTACATAAAATGGGTGTTCTCACGTTAAGAGGGTGTTCTCACCCGATCCTTCCCATATATATTTGTTCATAAATTTAAAATATTTGTCAATTATTTTAAGAATTTTATTTAAAATTTTATTTTCTATAAGATAATGATAAAATTTATAATTAAAAAAAATAAAATTCCTATAAATTTTTAATTCAGAAATTTAAATGACAATTTTCAGTTATTAGTTCATATGGTTAGAATGTTTGGAAATAGTTTTAATATTATTGTTTGAACTTTGTTTTATGCAAGATAATGATCGAACTTACCGCTAAAAAATGTATTAATTCGTACATTTAGAATTTATTAATAATTTTAAAAATTATGTTAAACTTTTATTTTCAACAAGATAATGATAAATTTACGACTTACTGAAAAATAAGTTATATAACTTTTAAATGATTATATGACAATTTACACTTATTAGCATTTAATATTTTTAAATCGCCTATGATCTTATTATTAGTTCATAGATTTAAGTGATTAGATCATGGGTTTTAGGCATTAGCTTGTTATTTAATAAGACAATTTTTTAATAATAGACAAAATTGTACGATGAATATGAAATTTTTAGTTTATAGATTTAATTTATTAGATTATAAGTTTTAACTATTAGTTCATTATTCTTAAACGTAAATTTTTGTGTGACTGATATAAATTGTTTTAGTTAATACATTTAAGTGATTAGACCATGGATTTTAGGCACTAGTTAATTATTCTTAAATATAAATGTTAGAATAAATTGTGCGGTTGATATGAATTTTTTAAAGGTTTAAGTGATTAGATCACATGGGAATTAGTTCATTATTATTAAATCAAATTTTTAGTAACATACAAATTTTTAGTAACATACAAATTTTTAGTTCATAGTTTATAGTGATTGGATATTAATTTTGATGCATTATTTAATTATTGTTATTGTACAAACTCTTTTAGGAGCAAATGTATGAATTAATTTACATGTGTTAATTAGTAGTTTAAAGACTTTGTTTAGAAAATTTTTTTTTAATGATCAAATATTGAAGACAATTATGTAAATTTGAAGCTCGTGATTTTAATTGATTAGATCATTGTTTTCAAGCATTAGTTTGATAATATAAAATAACTTTTTTTGATAATAGTCATAATTGTAAAACTTGTATACAATTTTTCGGTTCACGGTTTTCGGTGGTTAGATCACATCTATGCAATCTAACAAGTTTATATGTTTACAATGTTTGTTAGTAGATCTAAAGACTTTGTTAGTAGATCTAAAGACTTTGTTTGTAGTAGGTTTTGCAAGATAATTATACTTAAACTTATGTATACATGTGTATGTATATTATGTATACATGTGGTGTATGTATATTATGTATACATGTATACATGTGGTGTATGTATATTATGTATACATGTATACATGTGGTGTATGTATATTATGTATACATGTATACATGTGGTGTATGTATATTATGTATACATGTATACATGTGTACGTATATTATGTATACATGTATACATGTGTACGTATATTATGTATACATGTATACATGTGTACGTACATTATGTATACATGTATACATGTGTACGTATATTATGTATACATGTATACATGTATACATGTGTATGTATATCATGTATACATGTGTATGTATATTATGTATACATGTATACATGTATACATGTGTGTGTATATTATGTATACATGTATACATGTGTATGTATATTATGTATACATGTGTATGTATATTATGTATACATGTGTATGTATATTATGTATACATGTATGTTTTATATATATATATATATATATATATATATATGTATTAATTCATGTTTTTAGCATGTTTGTCAAATTCTATAAAGACTTAGTTGAAGTGTTCATGATCCCAAGACTTGCAACTGACAATATATATTAGTTCATATTTATATTACTCCCTTCATACCAAAATAAATTGCATATTTTCCATTTTTGGCTATCCCCAATTAAATTGCAATGGTTCAGAAATTTTCAATGTTAGCCAAGTTGACTAAATGTGAAAAGACTGAAATGCCCTTGGAGATTGGCAAAATTACATGGTTAATTGGTTGATTAATTAAGGTGTGGGACGCGTGTTGAAGCATGGCATCGTGTTTGGGAAAAGCGGTCAGATATCACATGCGTAACTTTTGCTCTTCCCAACTATTCCATTATTGTTGCCTAATGCTTCATTTCACCCCTGAACTCTCCATTTTCTCTATGTTCGCTCTTCAAACTCACAGCTACTCTCTCTCAACACAGAAAACCCTAGCTGCTTCTTCTCTAATTTATGTCTGTTCCTTGGTCTATCCCTCTCAATTTTATGATGCTTCTGATGTTTCTGTGTGATGAGAATTCGAGGTTGTTGTTATCACAACCTTACGAGTTTTCGAACTAGGGTTTTCTTCAGTTGTTTGAGGGTTTGCAAAATCGACACGATCTGTGATCTGTTAATATTTGGCACAGCATTTTGAGCCCCGATTTGTGTTGTGCTCGCTTGTTTGTTGGTTCCGAGGCCATTTAGTTGGTTTTTGAGTTTTGGGTTCTGGATTCATTGTGTTTCATATGTTGAATATGATGAAATGTACCCATTCTTGAGTTGTGTTGAAGAAAACTGGTCGCATGCAAAGATTTCTGGTGTTTTAGAAATTGTTGACATGAATTGCTTGTTGTTTTTGTGATTTTTGTCTGATTTGTTGAGGCTTTGCGGCCGATCCCTGACTGAAACACCCCTGTCAGTGGTGTTGTTGCTATTATGGGTTTTTTTTAGTCCTTGCTTTCTTGTGTTTTTGTTTTTTTTAACTAGAAGAGGATGTCTATTTTGTGACTATTGGCAGAGTTGTTCATCCTTGTTGCTAGATCTATGACCGACATACCCCTGTCCGTGGTGTTTTTGCTGTATTGCTTGTTTGAAATCCTAGATTTGACTCGATTAGGGTTTCCATAGATATTTTGGACCTATTTTTGAAACACATATTATATGAAATTTGTTTGCAGGCGAAGTATATTTAGCTGTTTGATTCTTTCATATGCTCAGTCATGATATAGTTGTGAAATGCATGCTTCTTTGGTTTTTGAAAACTGTCTACGCTCAATCATGTTCTTCTGTGATGTCTTAAGAACTCGTATATTGTTGTTCTACATTATCTGAGAGTTTAGCTGTGTCTAGCTTTACCCTTACTAACACTGTATTGTTTCTTCCTTGTGCCAGTTTGCATCTGAAACCCTAGTCCGACCCCTTGTCATACAGAACTAAATTTTTCCCTTGCCGTTATTTGCATCTGAAATACAATCCTTACCCATTGTGTCTACCCTTACCTGATGGATCATGTTGATAGGGTCATGGCTGGGCAGGGTAAGTCCGCCTCTAGCCAATCCTTGATTAAATCCGAGTATGCCTCTCAATTTGATGCGAGTATTGATCCCACATTGTTTACTGGCCTTGATGATATTGAGTCACAAATGAAGGGAAGTAAAGTTATCCAACCCCAGTACCCTATCCTTGATACTGATTCATTTGATTGTTCGGATACCCCTGTGGCCACACATTTTAGCCATGTACCTGAAGCTGTCCTCTACCACTCAGATTCAGATCCTGATTCAGATAAAACACAGCAACCTGATCCACATGAATCACATCCCCCTAATTCTGATGAAACACAGCCCCCTGATTCTGATGAAACACAACCCCCTAATTCTGATGAATTTGATTCTTAATCCTGGTGTGATCCACATCCTTCAATGTACTTCAAGGGTACTGAATTCCCTAAGTATGGTGAGTCTGGTTTCTGGGAAAATGGGGCATGTCTATATCCTGGTAACTGGACTGGATGTGTTCGTCATAGTGATTCTGATGCTGGAAAATAGTTTTATTTCTCACAGGTTTGTAATCAATTATCCCTTTCAATTTTGTTGTTCATTTGGAATTTAATATTATTGAGCATTTACTAACAATTTACCTCTTACTGCAGGTTTTCTTTATACATCAACTACTTGGTGTTGTGTTTGTCTGTGATAGCCTGTGTGCTATTTTTTTATGTTGGGTAGTTGAATCTATGTGTTATTTATGAATAAATGTGTAACCACTCAGATTTTGACTCAGATTCAGTTGAAATCAAGGTGGATGTTCCCCATTTTCATCTGAATCTAATGCAGAACCTGAGTCAGGTAGGGCATGTTCCATATCAGGGGCAATAATGGAGCATTAAAAGTTATGCATGTGTCTGTGTTTGTGGTTCTTATATGCAACCATGCAGTGATGTTTCCAAAACTTCCTGACTATAGCTGGGCATATATTAACTGCATTTTATATGAGATATCATAGCTTCAGAAATTCTTTGTGATGGCATGTTTATATGCTAGTTAAACCCTTGATTAATGATGTAGCTGTGATGAATGATTAAAACATGCAGCCATGCCTATCAGTCTCGAAACTGATTTGATCCTAGCTAGGCATGATGTGATTAAACCCAGCTCTAAAAGTTTTTGCCCATTTCACCATGTATTAGTTGTTAGCCACCTATGATGATATTTTTTTTCGTTCTTAGATAGCAACCGTGTTTGTCAAAAACACATGGATGGCAGCCTTGTAGTGTTTGTTGCCTCGAAATGACTGTGCGTGTCAAGTCATCCATTACATTCTGGTTAATGTTTGTTTGCCTCAGTTCTAAAACATGCATTTTTAAAACACATGTTTTTCAAATTTCATGCATACAGAATGGAGTTTAGCCCTCCCAACTTTTACAAGGTTTCCCTATAAACATACCTTTACCAAAACTAACTGTTTTGTTTACCCTAGACCTAAATCTAGAAGTGCATCCCTACAAAAGTACATATCCCTTGTACATCTAAACCATCTCCATAGTGATCAGCGGGTCTTGAATGTTCCTTGTTCTCCCAACAGCCACCATGTGTTCCAAACAACCCCTTACTAGGTCAGGGTCAACAATTAAATGGTGGGGAAGCATACCGAGCCCTCTTAGCCTATTTTTTCCCATATGTAGCAGTTTAAACTCATTCGCACCTCTGTATTTCATGATTTCAACCATGACACATTGTAGACTTAGGAAAATCTTGTCAATAATTCT
The DNA here is from genome assembly GCA_037428765.1 of Rubia yunnanensis. Taxonomy (NCBI): domain Eukaryota; kingdom Viridiplantae; phylum Streptophyta; class Magnoliopsida; order Gentianales; family Rubiaceae; genus Rubia; species Rubia yunnanensis. The sequence goes on along the minus strand of CM075063.1, from coordinate 36,724,652 downwards.
AGGATCATATCTCTTAAATGTATCATACACAACCTCCATTAACTCATCTAGGTTTTGACTAGGGTTTTGCTGCTGTAAACTTTGAATTGAGGCAAAAAAACCCCAAATCCAGAATGTTTAGGTTGGGTGATTTTTATGGTTGGCACACTAACTGTATATGAACCCATCTGAGGTGGCTGCAGCTAGAAATTCAGGGTCATTTGCAAATATGTGACAAGGGGCATTATCTTGTTGTATGAAAATGTTTTTGCTAGCCCAAACTGGCCATTTTACCTTGATTGCTGGTATGAGCTCATGAATCAACTTGTGTCTTTTGATGTCTCTAATTATGGATGATATGGGTGTGAGCATCATGGTTCCTCTAGGTCTATTTACAGTCGTGTACTTGGCTGCTACATATTCCACGTATGGAAACATCCCAATTTTCCCATCAAACATTACATTCCCCTCTAATTAAGTTAAGTAATGGTCTACACACAGCCCATAAAAACATAAGTTTTAGATTGTAATGCTTGCTTTGAGTGATTCTATATGGTTCAAGTTCATTGGGACCTAGAATATACCTTGTTGTTGCCTCTGTCAAGTAGAACCATTTTTCATCAATGTGTTGCATGCCAAAGTTAGTTGTGGATGCACTGCATTAGTGTGGCTTCTGATCTCCTTACTTGCTATAGCCCTATGTATGGTATTTTTTCCAACATGCGATTGTGATGCTGTGCTTCGACAGGTTCGCCGGTACCTTAGTGGCACTGCCATTAAGGCCTCCAAGTCGATCGGTTTCTTGATTCTACCACACTGCCTATGCCTTTTTGAACGGGTATTCACAGTTTCTCTATTTTGAAGCTGCTGCTTCACACGCGCCCATATAGTAGAGATGGTCTGAACTGAACATGACCATCTCTGTGCTACCTCGAGTCTCTATTGCTGCTCAATCTGCTCATTTTTGAAGTGTTGAAGTAGAAAATGGGCTATGTCCTGCCTCTGATCATCTGTCAGGTTTGCCCCAACGATTACAGCCTTGCTCGATGATGAATTGAAACTGGAGGAGGGAATTTTTTTTTGCATCTGGCCCGTTCTTCAAGAACTGGCCAAAAGATTTCTGAGAGCTGTATTTTAGTTTTTGTTTGATTGGTTTGAGAGCTGTAATAAATGCCCCATATTTATAGATGTTAGAGTTAAATTTTCAACTTCGTGAACAGTGGCTTCAATTGGCTCCAAAAATGAAATTTTGGAGCCAAAAGTTAAAAAAGGAGTTACTGTTCCCTTCAAGGATAAGTAACAATTAACCCATTTTTGTACAGTAATTTTTCAGTCCCATCACATTACAAATTTCAGCTTTTTGTACTGAAAAGCTGCCTTTTTTTACTGTTCAATTTTACAGCCAAATTTCTCTCCCCTACAATTTATTTTGGGACGGAGGGAGTAAGTTAATTTTTTAAAAATATTAGATCATACTATTAAAAAAATGTAGTAATGGACTTGAGTGATTGATGTATATCTTTGAAGTTTGTAGTTACAAATAGTTAGATCACGTTTTTAAAATAGTATAAAAGAAAACATTTTAACTACATTGTAAAAATATTATTTAAAATTACTATAAATTCTTTCATTTTTTTCCTTCTAAAATATGAAATCCAGAGGATTACTCCTACCTACTCCAATATTAGAGCATGTGCAATGGTAGAAATTGCTATCGATTTCTTACCAATTAAATATATTATTTCTCTCATTCTCTGTCTTTCACCTAATTTTAAGAAATTACCATTTTTATCCCCATAATGGTAAGAAAGCACTTTTGATTATTCATTGACCCACTTGATTTTCTCTATCCTACTCATTAATTTTACCATTAACATTTAATTTCATTAAATTTGTTCACCCAAAATAAGTTGAATGTGAAATTTAATAATACATTATAATTTTTATTAATAGAATTTTTAAAACTAAATTTGCAATTTTTTTTAAAATAGCCGTTGGGGCACGTGTCATCATACGGTTGGGACACATGTCCCATTTAAAAATGGACACCAGAATTTTCAGTTAAGATGGGACACATGTCACCATGTAAGTGGGACATGTGTCCCACTCATTTTTGTTGAATCAACATTTCAAATTTTAAAATCCGTTGGACACGTGGCCCAACCAGAAGGCGCCACGTGTCAACGAATTTAAAACAAAAAATAATAATAATTCTGCATGTGGGACACGTGACCCAATGCATGGGTTATACGTGTCCCACTGAGGTAAAGAAAAATGGGCCGCAGCAAGTGGCCCCTTTGCCATGTACGCGGCCTGACACGCTCTTAACCGATTCCCTAGTTGGCAACATCACTGTGGATATTTTCAATTTTTAGAGCAATTTTTTAAATTTAAGAAACCCCACTGCCCTTGCTCTTAGTGCTGTATTAAGAAAGAAATGAAAAGGTAGGTCTTGAGCGACAATGTATTCCCTCCGGTTCTCTAACATTGACTCCCTTTCCTTTTAGGGAAGGTATTTTAATATTGGCTCCTTTTCATATATGGCAAATCCTAGATTGTTTCATCCACTCAATTTACTTTTTGTATTTTCAATGCAATCCTCACCATTCATTTCACTCTTTGTTAAAAAAAAGTGCCCACAAGTAGGAGTCAATATTAGAGGACCGGGGGTAGCTGATTTCCCAAAATAAGGATTTAGCCTCAAAATTCACTCATGACACCGCCGCCATTAGATAACATTGCTGCTCATCTGCAAATTTGGTTGACGGTGCCGCCTATCGTATCAAAATTTATAGTAGCCTTTTTAGTTTTGACCCAATTCCGAATTTTTCAGTGAGAACATTTCCATAGGTGGTTGTTTGGTTCGAGATCTCTACATCCTTGTCTCAATCGAATTCAAATATTTTGGGCTGGATGGCGCGTCTACATACAGGGGAACAAAGAGGGACAGAGAAGGGATGAAAACGGAAGCTAAGACCCGTTTTGTGTTATAACTCGAAATCTGACCATTAGAAATTGCATATTAATCTCATCATAATCTCTCGTAAGGCTGTCTTGTACGAGATTTTCTTAATTGTGAATACACGTAGTCTCTCTCTCAACTCAATTAGGAGTGAATCCAGATCGTTTTTCTTCACGTATTAGTATAAGCATGAATTTTTAAAGTCTAGTATATTTTAGTTCTCCCTCTGTCCCAGTCTAAATTACTTACTTACTTTATGGTACTATTTTCAGTTAAAATTTGACCGCATATTTGAATAAATATATGAAACATAATATTATCGTATGTGATATTGTTGAATTCACCATAACAATTAGTTTCTAGAAAGTAATTTTTTATTTGTCGTTATTATACGTAGATAAACATATTAACGGTCAAATATGTTTTTCGAACGGTGTGCAATAATTAGGCTGTAATTTAAGTTGGGACGGAGAGAGTATTTAATTTTGGTCCTGCCAAACCAAAACCAAAACAAAAAAATATTGAATTATAATAATTTAATGATTTGATAATAAATAAAATATAAAAATAAGATAAGCTGAGATATAGAAAATCAATTAGTCAATCATAGCTAATTTTATGTTTAGACTAATTAAGGGTTTAAATGCAGTTAATTAAAGATAGAAAATAATATGAAGTATTTTATGTAATTTTTAAGATTTTATTTAATAATGGGTATGACGTCACAAATAGATCTTTCTCTCGATTTGATATAATATCATTATTATACATAATAACTTATACTCCCCCCGATCCTCTAATAATGGCTCACTTTTTTTTGGATGGTTCTTTTATATTGGCTTCTTCCCCTTTTAGTAAATCCTAGATTATTTTTATCCACACATTTTACTTTTTATACTTTCGTTACAATCTCTATCACTCATTTGTTTTTTTGAAAAAAAATTTTGTGTCCAAAAGTTGAAGCCATTATAAAGAGACAAAGGGAGTACTTAAAAATTTATAATAAAAAAATGCATACGACTGCAGCGGAGTGAGTATAACGTGTCTTAAACAAAAGAGGACCAAAGTTGGTATGTTACATAAATAACAATTAATAGTTTAGGGTCACATTGAATAATTAAGGCCTCAAATATCAGCTGAAGCAAGTGGGAATGGCCGATTATTCACAGAATCACAATCATGCCATTAAGCGGGACCTTGCATTAAGCTTTTGACGAATTTGAGACACTAAAAATCGACCCCCCCAAATGCAATGTACCAACAACTTTCTGATTTATTCTGATAGCAAGCAAATTGATGACATTGTGTACGGCCCAGACAAGCTACTTGGGCACTGAGGCCATGGGTAGTGGTAGATATCACTATCGGTGTTTTACCAATTAAATATATTATTTTTCTCTCTCTTCAATATCAGCTTAAGAGATCACTTAAGAGATAATCCCTTTTTTTCTTCACAATGGTTAAGAGACCCACTGTACACTATTCATGGAACCCACTTGATTTTCTCTATCCTACTCATTAATTTGACCATTACATATTATTTTAAATAAATTTGTCCACAAAAAATAAGTCAAAATATTTAAATTTAAATTCGTTTTTAAAATTAAAATTCGTTTTTAAATTTAATTTCGTTTTCAAATTTAAATTGAAATTCGTTTTTAATTCGTTTTTAAATTTAAATTCGTTTTAAAATTTAAATTTAAATTCGTTTTAAAATTTAAATTTAAATTCATTTTTAAATTTATATTTGTTTCCATATTATTTTAATATAATGTTTAAATATTTAAATTTAACTTCGTTTTTTAAAAATATGTTAAATAATTTATTTTTCTCGTTCTTGTCAATACGATGCATTCAGCGAAAAAAATAAAATGAATTTCAATTTTTTTGAAGAAACTAAGGAAACGAAATTAAATAAATGAATACTATGAGAATTCATCTTCATCAATAAAATAATATGGAAAACATAAAAAGTGCGCGAAACCAATTGTAACAACTATGAAAATAACTTTAAATACTAAATAAAATATCGATCAACTCCAACCCAATATTACAATTTAGAAATCAAAATATTGGTCTAATCCGACCAATTATTAAAAATAGGTAAAACATAAATATTGATCTAGCCTGACCAAAAAAACATGGATGACGAAACTATATCGTCATCTTAATCTTGACCACCCAAATGCTTGTAAAGATGTTCTGTAAGGTCATTTTTCAACTGGTCATGTTTAGCTCTATTGCGCACATCCCTCCAGTTTTGCCTGAAAGTCGGAAGATCAGCATGCCGCTCGGCGTTATAATGCCAAGGAGAGTCGTCGATTTGGTCATAATCACTTGGTTGAACTTGCAACCCATATGTGTCTCTTTCATCATCGACGATCATGTTGTGCAGTATGATACAAGCTATCATAATGTTGCCCAACGTTTCCACATTCCAGTATCGGGCTGGGTTGCGAATCACAGAAAATCTAGCTTGTAAAATACCGAAAGCACGTTCGACGTCTTTCCGGTAACTTTCTTGACGCTTTGTGAAGAGTTGCTTCTTGGGGTCATTTGGAGCCGTATATGCTGGCATGAAGGTCGCCCACTTAGGATAGATTCCAACTGTAAGATAGAACCCTTGATCGTAGCTCTAACCATTGACTTCGTATGGAAAACGTGGAGCTCTCCCCTCACATACGTCGTCAAACAATGGTGACTTGTCTAGAACGTTGATATCATTATTTGACCCTGCCATACCAAAAAATGCATGCCATATCCATGTATCGTAGGAGGCGACGGCTTCCAAAATAATTGAGGCACGTCCACTCCTACCCTGAAATTGCCCCTTCCAACCTACAGGACAATTTTTTCATTCCCAGTGCATGCAATCAATACTACCAAGCATACCTGGAAATCCACGTCCACGTGCCACGTGCATCAGGCGAGCAATATCCTCCTGATTTGTTGGTCTGAGGTATGTGGGACGGTATACGGCAATGATTGCATTCACAAAATGAGACACTGTTTCTCTAACCGTTGTTTTGCCCATCTGTAAGCATTCATCCAGTTGGTCGTATCCACAACCATATGCCATATGACGCATTGCCACCGTGCACTTGTGAAGTGGTGAAAATCCATGATTACCGGTTGCATCAGGCCTTTGTCTGAAATAAGGATCGTGGTTGGTGACATCTTCCACTATACGTTCGAATACAGTTCGCCGCATGTGAAACCTTTGACGAAAGTGTTGGTCGTCGTACATTCTTTCAGGAGGTTGAGCAAAATATTGCCTCTGGAGTAATTCCTGTGCTCGAACACGATCTCTTCTGATATGATTTATGGTTTTCTTTGGTAAGGTTGGAGAAGTTTGAGCACTCTCGTCCTCTATGGCTGCGTACCATTGTTTAGCCATTTCGGGCAAATTTAAGAAGAAGTTCATTGTCTCAGGATCGGGGTCAGGTAGGAAACCAGGAATATCATAGGTTGATGGGTTTGATGATTCTCCAAAGTGAAGCTCATCATCGTTGTTAGGGGAATTAGAAGAGGTCATGGTTGTGATGAAGAAGGGAATTGGTATAAGAATTGAAATTCGGGGTTGGAATGAAAGGTAAACAAATGACCCCATTTATATAGATGACAAGTGCTACAATTTTGGTCTTTGACGGGCGGGTGGTCGTCGCGCCCGCCGTGCAAAAGATAATTTATAAGCCCTAAATGCTTACTTTCTACAACTAGGTAGATAGTGGCAAATCGGGGTCGTCCAAAGAGAAGCGTCTAAGCACACAATGGTTGATATTAGGCTAGGAGTAAATATATATACACACACATAAAAGCAAGTAAAAAGGGGGGGGGTTGGTTGGTTGGTTTCCTAAGTTAACAAAGATAAAAAGACGAGATAACTAGCAACGTCAAGTGACTATGCTAATCATCAAACAAAACTAAAGAAAAGGGGTTTTAAACTACAAAGATAAAATGCCTTGGGGGCAACGGATATCCACTTCCACATCTAATGTAGTTCATCGAATCATTCACACATTCCATCATATAGCATTCAGGACCCAACACTCACGCACCCATCTAGCAAGTACCACAACACACACATCACAAGGAGTTCTAAGTTCATGCTCATAGATCTTCATGCAAAGGCGCTACGGAATTCGTCACGTTCCTACACCTAAACAATTCAACCACACAAGCACTACCTATGCTCAAACAACTCATGGCATACATGCAGTGAAACACACCGTCAAGAATACATAAATGCCAAATAACAAATGCTTCAAGAATGAATTTAAATCATCTATTCAATATTTCAACTACTTGTCGTGGAGGCTAAACTCCTATCCTTCTTAGTTCGTAGTTTGCGAGAGTGAGTTCCACATCTCTCGTCAAACCTCACCAATGACTCCCGAGTCGCGACCACGACTCAAGGTGTCATTGGTGGCATTTAGCACGAAGGACCAACAAGCTTGGCAATGCCTATGACCACTACACCGTGACTAAGCATTTAACCAATTCATGCAATTACACGAGATTAGTCAAGAGCGACCACTCATAGACCACGAGCATATAACTCTTCTCGTTTGCTACACAAACGAACATGACGAAGAGTTCAACATCAATCACATTCGTCTAGCACATTGTCAACACACGAACACAATCAAAAGCTCTAATTCACACTCATACATTCCTAACAAGAACAGGGGGGAAATTAACCCAAATCCCACAAACCCTAGCTAGCAATTCATACAAGCATTCATATCATCAAGCTCTCAACAACATCAATGGAATCAACAATCAACATTCAAAGCACAATAAAAGCACAATAGCAAAAACACCAAATAGATAGATAGAAATGGTTCTCAATACATAGAAGTGGAAGCTTCAATCCATAGCTCCCAAGTACAAGAACTACTCTAGAACAACAAAAGACATAATTAAACTAAGAAAAAGCTAAGAAAAGAAAGAAGAGAAAAACCTAGGTTTGAGCCCAAAAACCAGAGAGAAACGGGCTGAGCAAAACTGGAGAAGAGGAGGAAAGAGAGTAGTATTTATAGTGCAAAGAAGATAAAGTTGGTTTCTGGCCACCCGTTGGTCGCGACTTGCGACGAGTTCGTCGCGACTCGCGACGGTGTAGGTCGCGACTCGCGATGGTGTCGCGACGGGGTCGCGACGGGAGCCAGAGTTTTGCATTGTTTCTTTGTCTTCTTCATAGCCATCCCTCTCAATCTTCAAGTCTTCAACGGCTCCAAAAATGTCTTCAACGGCCTCCGGTCTTCATGTCTTCGAAGCGAGTATCCAAAAGTCTTCGAAAGTATAGTCTTCAATGTCTTCCGGTCTTCGTTGCTTCCGTGTTCTTCCCTTGTCACACAAAATCCACTTAGAAGAGGTAAAAGAGTACAAAGTTGCTTTTGCCTCTCCTAAGTGAATTTCAAGGTAAAACACAAGCTCTCGATAATAAAAGAGCACAAAAGTGATCCTAAATACTACTAAATAAAGCATATAAAATGGACACATCAGTCTTGTGGCTTGGAAATGATGAAATGAACCCATGTGAGTGGATGGGATGTGTCCATGACAAGTGCTACAATTTTGGTCTTGTGGCTTGGAAATGATGAAATGAACCCATGTGAGTGGATGGGATGTGTCCATGACAAGTGCTACAATTTTGGTCTTGTGGCTTGGAAATGATGAAATGAACCCATGTGAGTGGATGGGATGTGTCCATGATAAGTGCTACAGTTTTGGTCTTGTGGCTTGGAAATGATGAAATGAACCCGGGAACTGAACCGATTAAAAAGAAATGATGAAAACCAATTACAATGAAAAACCATTGACAAATGTATAGTCTAGTCTGACCAATTATTACCAACAACCTCTTACAATTAATTTCCACCGTAAACTACCCCAATTAATTTATCTCGCAGTGCTTCCTCTGCTGCAGACAACTCTCCCTTTTGAATCAAACTATCAAGGAGTTTAGTGTTAGCTATCAGTTGATCCCGCTCTGATTGTTTATCAACGAACTCCCGCTGTGCTATGTTGTACTCCATTCTAGCTCTTTCACTCTCCGCAAGTATTTCAGCCTTTTGCATACTGGTTCACATCGCGCATAATTTTAGACCAAAACACACCCGCATTTTGACCCGTACCCAACACGCAGTCGGTGGAATGCTCGAACCATGCGCCACATAGGATTTTATCATCCTCTACACTCCATTTGTCCCGGCTACTTCTCGTCTTCGTAACCTTACTCCCAGACACTATTGCAACTTCATCATTTCCTTCACCTACATCATTTCCTAAAAGAATAAATCATTTTTTCAAAGCAAAACAAATCTCAAACATATCCTAACTTTCAAATTATGTTCATGACATGTTAAAATACACGAACATATTAGATGATGTACTTGATTGTTCAAATGATATACTAGATTGCATATTAAAATGCATATACTATATGCATATACTAAATGCATATACTAAATGCATATACTGGCTACATATATTTTGCATTATCAAGTATACTTATTTTAAAATATACCAAAGGAAAATGAAGGCAATATAAATGATTTATAAATTACAATCTTCATAATTGAAATAAAACACATTAAAATAGGGCTTACCGTCCGTAACATCGTGACTTCCATATTGTCGCCCATCTTTACCCCCAAAATTTTGGCCCGGGGAACCGCGACCTACTCGGGGTGAAAATGCACCCGATTCGTTTATAGCATCAAGATGTGGAGCTTGAAAGCCTTGACCATATAAATTATGGTATGAATTTTGCGATTGGGTGTTCGCATTTCAGGAGTGGTTCAGGTAAGGAGGGTTCATGTATGCGTTTCGGGAAGAGTGGCATTGATTTTGAAAATTCATGTATGAATGTTGAGAATTGAAATAAAAGTGGGGAGGCATGTTCGGAGAATTTTCACTAAATTCCGAATTTGGAAATGGACGATAATTCGGAATTTGCAAAAAATTCTCCGTATCGAAAGAATTTGGAATTACCCGATCTTTGCCTTTCGACGTTCTTCGTGGATCCATCACGAAAAATGAATAACAATATAGAAGATGAATTTGTGAGGTAAGAGAATTTGATTTGGAAGTGGTGTGGTGAAATGAGTTGAAATGGTCCATATTTATAGGCAAAAAAAGTGGGAGAATGGAATATAAAAATTGTAATAGAAATTTTTTTTTTAAAAAAAATCTGCAAAATTTTGTCTGGGACACGTGTCGCCACCAGAATGGGACACGTGTCCCATTAAAAAAATAGCCGTTATCCAACCGTTGGGGGAACACGTGTCGCCTCCTTATTGGACCACGTGTCCCCCAGATTTCCAATTCTGATTTCTCCCAAAACATTACCGTTGCGGACACGTGGCCCAATCCGTGGGTGACACGTGTCCGCAACAAAAAATCAAAAAAAATTGCGGCTGAGTGGGACAAGTGGCCCACTCAGGGGGCGACACGTGTCCCACTCGTGGAAAAAAATTGAACGCCCAAAGCACCCATGTGCGGCGTCAGTGAGATGGCTCATTTGGAGGCTCCAGACCGGGCTCTTAGTAAGAGCTCGGTGAGTGGTCTCTTAACAAGAGACCACTCAAAAGACCACCACTGTGGTGATTTTCGGTCTCTTAAGCGGTCTTTTAATTTTAAGAGACCACCACTGCCCATGCCCTGACGAAACAACACACCACCGTAGACTCACCTCGTCTCACAATAAACTTAAGGTTGAAATCTATGTTCAACTTTTTATACAATGTGGTGGGATCTCTAAAATCAGGTTTTGTAAAAATTTTTTTATAGAAAATAAGGGTAATAATGGTGTGTTTGTATTCATGAATTCAGAATATATTATATAGAAAGTACATAATACCTATACAAGCTAGGCAAATGTAATAAAATACATTTACATTTAAAAGTAATATTGTAAGAATATTCTAATTCCTTAACACTCCTCCTTAAGTTGGAGTATGGGGATCGGAAATGCTAGGCAAATGTAATAAAATACATTTACATTTAAAAGTAATATTGTAAGAATATTCTAATTCCTTAACACTCCTCCTTAAGTTGGAGTATGGGGATCGGAAATGCCCAATTTGCCAAGTAAGGAATGAAACTGGTTACGTCCGAGAGCCTTAGTGAACAAGTTTGCAGGTTGGTCTGTCGTACAGATATGTTAAGTAACAATAGTGCCAGATTGAACAAGATCTCAGAAAAAATGACAATCAACTTCAATGTGCTTTGTGCATTCATGAAAAACAGGATTTGCCGCAATATGAAGAGCAGATTGATTGTCACAAAATAATCGCATAGGAGAGGAGAGCAAAACCCCTAAGTCCTTCAGTAAAGACTTAAGCCATAACAACTCACAGCAGGTAACCACCATAACACGATATTTCGCTTCAGCAGAAGACCGAGAAACAGTAGCTTGCTTCTTAGTCTTCCAAGAAATCGGAGAATCACCAATCATTATAAAATAACCAGAAAGAGAACGCCGAGTAATCGGGCATGCAGCCCAATCTGAATCACAGTAAGCAGTCAATTGTAACGTACTACGAGAAGAGAGAAATAAACCTGGACCAGGATGACTCTTCAGGTAGTGCAACACACGAATAACAACTTGCTAGTGGAGAACACAAGGAGACTTCATGAATTGTGCAAGAGTATGGACTGAATAACTAAGTTCAGGACGAGTAATAGTCAGGTATATCATGCGCCCAACCAGGCATCAATACTGCTCCGGGTCATGGGAGGCTGGACCTTCAACACGTGCCAAATCATTCTGTTGCTCCATCGGAAAGTCATTCAGTTTAGAGGCAGATAAACCAATATCTGATAAAATGTCCAAAGCATATTTCCGTTGCAAAAGAAACATCCCCTCCGATCTTCTAGCAATCTCTATGCCCAAAAAATACTTAAGCAGACCAAGGTCTTTCATATGGAAATAGGAACTTAAGTATTTCTTGAACTCAGAGATGAGCGAAGAAGAACTCCCAACAATAACCAAATCATCCACATAAACCAAAACATGTAAAGAAACGGATCCACGAGAAAAGACAAACAGAGAGTAATCGGCCTTACTCTGAACAAATCCAAATGCTCGTAAAGCCTGAGCCAATTTAGCAAACCAATTTCTAGGAGCCCGACGAAGACCATAAAGAGATTTATGAAGGCGACATACCTGTCCATGCGGCACAGTATAGCCAGGTGGGGGTCGCATAAAAACCTCCTCATGCAAATCACCATGCAGGAAAGCATTGTGGACATCCATCTGATGCAGTTCCCAACCACGAATAACTACAACGGACATGAATAAGTGAACATAACTCATCTTTGCAACTGGAGCAAAGGTCTCAGTATAATCAACTCCTTCTACCTGGCGATTCCCAAGAACCACTAGGCGCGCCTTATGACGGTCAATAGTACCATCTGACCGGAACTTCATCCAGTAGAACCATTTGCACCCAATGGCCTTTTTATTTAAAGGCAGAGGAACCAAAGTCCATGTTTTATTGCGCTCTAGCGTAGTAAGTTCTTCCGTCATAGCGTCTCGCCAATGAGCATGCTGGGAAGCCTTAGAATAAGTAGTGGGATCTGCACTAGATGTTACAGCACCCAAAAATCTAGAATGCATACTAGAAAAATTATCACAGTTTACATAATCAATAAGAGAATAAAGAACACCTGAGGAAAGTGACGACGCATGAGGGAACGTAGTCGAAATCGGGGGTCTTCAGTAGTAAGAGCACATGCATAATCATCACAATCGTAATCTGCCAAGTAAGACGGCAGTCGACAAGGTCGAATACTCTGTCTAGTAGGTGGCAACTCGGCAGCGGAACCATCCAGAGCCAGAGAAGTTGGTAAAATAGATACTGACAAAGTTGATACCGTCTGAGACTGACCGGCGATGGCCGGTGGAGGATGACTGGCGGCGACTAATCGGCAGCAGCAGGCGAAGGATGAACGGTGGCGACTGACCGATGGTGGACGGTGGTGATGGACCAGCAATGAACGACGGCGACTGACCGGCAATAGATAGCGGCGTCAGATCGGTGGTGGACGGCAGCGATTGACCGGCGGCATCAGACCACCGGCAGGCGACAGTAATGGATCCGCGGCAGCCGGCAGCAACCGACCACCGGCGGATGACTGTAGGCCAGCAGCAGCCAGCGATGACTGGCCGATGGTGGATAGCGTAATAAAAATACCATACGACTCCGGCAGCAGGGTGGAGGAAACCGACATTGATGTGGTGGTGCTGCCAAGTTCGTTGGAAGAGGCAGAAGTTGAAGTTGTAGAATATGGGAACTGGTCTTCAAAACAATCGGCATCCCGACCGGTAAAGATCACATGGGATTCCAAGTCAAAAAGGCGACAGCCTTTCTTTTCGGCAGGATAACCAAGAAACAGACACCGCCGATTTCTTGGTGCAAACTTGTCACGATATCTGGGAACATGAGCTGCAAAACACAAGCATCCAAAAGCTCTTAATGATGAGTAATTTGGAGCTTGCCCATAGAGCAACTCAAGGGAGTGCGACTGTGAGATGTTGTGTCGGTGTTCGGTTAATCAGGTAAGCAGCAGTAAGAACACATTCTCCCCAAAATTCAATAGGAAGACTGGCTTGGAACCGTAAAGCATGCGCCACATTGAGCAAATGGCGATGCTTTTTTTCAACTCGACCATTCTGCTGTGGTGTGTCAACCATAGATGTCTCAAAGACGATCCCAGATGCAGTAAAGTGAGATCGCAAAGGCAAAAATTTAGTGCCGTTATCAGCCCAAACTTGGTGTATTGTTCAGCCCCACTGGTTCTTCACTAAGGCACTAAATTCTAAAAATCTAGAAGCTACTTCAGATTTAGCCAATAACAAATAAACCCAAATAGCTCGGGAATAATCATCAACTATAGTCAAAAAATAAAATGAACCACTAGAAGATGGTGTTCGATAAGGTCTCCAAACATCACAATGAATTAATTGAAACAATGCAGTAGCATTTGTAGAACTCAATGGAAATCTATGTCTAGTCTGTTTTTCTCTATAACATATAGAGAAAGGAACATAATTCTTATTAGTGCCAAAATCAATAGAAGAAATAGAAGACAACACCGTGGAGGAAGGATGTCTAAAATGTTGATGTTATAAGTCAGAAGAAGATACCGAAGCCACTGTAGGAAGGGGGAATACTTTTTTACAAATTGAAAAGTTTTTCACATTGTAAATTACTTATGTGCTTCTACTCATTAATTTTATCATCCTATTTATGATGATGCTTTTATTATAATGTTCATAGGGATATATTGTTCTTGATCCTTCTGTACATTGTGTGTTTTTACTTCTGTTCATAGTTTTAGTTTGTAGTTATAGTTTATCTGAATGCATTGGTCATATTTTAAAGATATTTACAATTTGAAAAACACACATTAATATGTTCATTTTTTGTGAATTGGTAAATAATATAAAATGCAAGATCATAAAAAGTCACCAAACGGGGGGTATGTGTACCCCGCGTGCGTACAAGTGCTTGCTACAACCTAGCCTTATTTGAGAGCAAAGGGGCCCAAATAAACATCCCCTAGTAGAACCTTTCTTACTCCTACCTTCATAAAAACATTCGAAGACATTTCCCCCATGATTCCATTGATCACATTTATCACCCTTAGAATAGGCGGGTAATCCCCATTCCTATTTTCCTGATTACCACCGCATTGTCATGTGCCATTTCCTCTCTTCCTTCATGGCCCCTGTCTCGAATCATTTTACCGCAGGGTCTCTTGTTTCCTCTACCTCCATTATTATGATTTTTTTATCCTATATGGCTGCCATTCCCTTTGATCATTCCTGGGTCTTAGGGATCCAGTATAGTTATTCTGAGGTCCAAGGCCTCAAAATCGTCCCTCTCTTTCACATCTTTCGATCTCCATCCTTAATTATGCACAATAATTCTTGTCATGGCCATAATATCTGTGATGATCACAATACCAGTTTGCTGCCCTGCTTGCCATCATGACATTTGGTGTGTTCTGCATAGGCGGGGGTGGCCTAAACAATCCTCTGGGTATGCTCTGGATTTGCGCAGCAGCCCTTCCCATGGGTGTCGGTAGCATGAGAGTATACCTCTTGAAGCTAGGCTTGGATATTTCCATTAGCTTCTTCCCTCTAAGGTCATTAATTTTTCCTGGCTTCTCTCCCAGACTCTCTCTCTCTCTCTCTCTTTCTCTGTTCTTCTTAGTGGCCTCTTCTACCCTCGAATACTATTCCACAACCTCTTGCAGCTTTTGTAATGTTCGAGGAGTATTCTTGCTCAATTTTTTATACAGCTCCAAGTCATGTATCCCCAATAGGTATCCTTGAATTACTTCATATTCTGTGGTATCTATTACTCCCAATATTTCATCCACATATCTATGATAAAAGGCTTTCATACTTTCTCCCAACTTTTGCTTGGTCTGATAAAGTTCTAACAGAGTCTTGGTGAACTTGTTTTTCTGAGCATATTGACTTAATAGGGTCCCACTGAAATCTCTGTAAAAGTGTAATGAACTCCTGGGTAGCTTGTTGAACCACTCTTGAGCTTTTACTCAAAGATAACTCTCGACCAACTTACACGTCAGCTTTTCCTCGAAATCTCTCGAATTCATTGTGCTCAACAATGTTTAAATGAACTCTCGAGGATCTAACTCACCACTATCAGTATGAAGCCCTTCCCATGGTTTTGCATCTAATGGCCATCGAACCCTTGTTTACATAGAGTTGAAAGGAAATCTAGCTGCATGGCCCATTGGCCCGATCAACCGGTTTAACTCCTTTTTCAATGAGTCACTAGCATCCATCACTAATCCTTGCTACCCCCCAGCCAGATTCAACCCTCGTTCATTTCCCTCAAACTGCATCGGGTATATGCGTTGCATTCCAGATACCCAGAATTTGCCCAAGGTTTCACCCTTGGATAGATTGGCAGTTGCCTGTAAGGGTTATAAGGCCCTTGACTGGTCATTGAATTTTGTAACCCTATGTTTCCATATCCTTGAATTCTAGGAGAAGTCACTATCTCGTAACCCTGTTTCAGTACCTTGAAGGGTAACTGTCGAGGTTAAGGGGACTAGAGGAGGCATCAAATACACCATTCCCTGTGAGTAGTCTGGGAAAGAGAGCTGAGGTTGCACTTGCAGCGTCTCTCTCGCATATGTTGGTTAGGGATAAGCTATCATAGGTTGGGACCAACCCCACAATCATCCCTATAGGCATCAATGGTATTACATCACTCGAGATACCCATATCCCTCGAGGGAGGGGTAACTCGATATCTTGCTACAGTCAAAACATGTGCAGTCAGGGGCAGAGGCAAAAAAACACCAGCAATAGGGACTGATATATAAAGAAAAAAAATTCTTAATTTTCTTTATATTGGAGTGGAACTGAAAAAAATAATTTACTCCT
Organism: Rubia yunnanensis; assembly: GCA_037428765.1. Classification (NCBI taxonomy): domain Eukaryota; kingdom Viridiplantae; phylum Streptophyta; class Magnoliopsida; order Gentianales; family Rubiaceae; genus Rubia; species Rubia yunnanensis. Next base: position 36,708,277 of record CM075063.1, on the reverse strand, counting down.
ATATTTTTTACAAATTTCATCTTCCACCCTCCTAGCTGGAGCCCCCTCTGCCCCCTCCTAGCTCTTTTTTTTTAATTTAAGACCATCCGAAAATGGGGGGAAATATATAGGCTCCCCTAACCTTTATAATCAGAGACCAAAATAGCACCTTGTTAGTGTGTTCAATACAGAAAGGATAGCCAGCAGGATGCTTACAAAAAGCAATTTGTACTCCTATACGAGTTGAAAAAAAAAACTAATGCTAAGGCTAAGGAAGGAAAACTATTGTTCTGTGATATCACGAACGGGTCGGGGAATCGAGCCTGTCGAAACCCGCATTCGTCAATGATATTCAGAACAAGAGGAGAGAGATCAAAGCTAAGCTGACTATGCTAGGCGAGATCAGATTCAACACTAGAACTGTGTAGCGCGCATAATTGTAGCAAGATTAGCGTGGCGTTGCAGTAAGCAAACTGCAGCAGCACTTGAACTGTGGAGCATCACTTGGACAATGGAGCTCACTTGATTAGTATCAGCACTTGAACTGTGGAGCAATCGTCATTGCAGCAAAACTGGAGCAGCAAGGGTACTTGCGGTCTGTAACCTACAGCAGCTTCATGTTGCTTGTCCCCTGAATCCCTGAAAGAAGAAAAGTAGCAACAGCAGTATGTGTATAGATGGAAAATTAAAATCACTGCACTTGTTAACTATCTTCATAATATCTACAGAAGTTTGTTTCCCTCGCTGAATCAACTCGAATTGCTGGAAAACTTAAGCGGTCGAGTTTTAGTAATCCTCTAAGGAATAGTGGAATAGAATCAAGCTCAATAACCCCATCAAGGTTGTTTTCCTTAGCATATTTTGCCAGAAAATCAGTGGCCGAGTTAGCTTCACGTGGTATGTGCTGCAATGTGGTGGTGCCTAATGCTATATTAAGAGCATCACACATAGAAAAAACTGTCCAGGGAGAAGACCGGGGGTTTAAAATACCCCTTACAGCAGATAAGCAATCTGATTCAATGATAGCATGTTCTAGATTGAGTTCAGAGATGACATCAAAGCCGCGTCGAATAGCAATGAGTTCTGCATGTAAGGGAGATGGACAATGAAACGTATTGACAACCATTTTAACTACATTCCCATATCTATCCCTTACGATAACAGCCAAGGATGACAAACCTCCTGAAATCCAAGATGCATCAGTGTTGACTTTGTAGCCTACAATAGGTTTCTCCCATTGAACCTTAGACATAGCAATTTTCTGTTTTTGAATAATGTGTGGAACAATGTTATCCCGTGTCCATAACCTATTCTTTTCCTTATTACCTATTAGGCTATGTGCCAGGAAAATTTGATAAATAGTATTCTTTATTTCAGCAAAACAAGCCTCATGAGAGTATGGTTTGTTCTCAAAGAAGAATCTGTTCCTTTGAATCCATAATGTCCATATTGTGACCACTAGGGCTGCAATGATAATGCTTTCATGAATTTTTGAATCAGCTCTGAATGATAAAAGAAAATGCACTCTACTTTTTAAATCTCTGAAATCAGGAACAGGTAACCTTAACATGGAAAAAACACTCTTCCACACATCAGTTGAGAATTTGCAGGAATTGAAAAAATGATCCAGACTTTCTCCAGTATTCTTGCATATTGAACACTTTGAAACAACTGAGAAGCCAATTCTAGTAAGTACGTTATCAAAAGGCAGTAAATTATTAAGCACCCTCCACAGTAAGATAGACATCTTTCTTGGGATGAAAGGGGACCATACCTTTTTGAAATATTGGATTTGAGAGCCCCTCTGTCTCAGGGCATTGTGAGCCGAGCTGACTGAGAAATTTCCATCAACAGTGAGTATCCACACCAGCTTATCTTCATGGCTGTACTCCAGACTTGTCTCCTGCAAAATTGTAATAATGTTGGTAGCCAAGTGTGGCTCCAGGGTTGGAATAAGAGCAGATTTGTTAGATAGAAAATCACTTAGGGAGATGCACTCGAAGGGAATTTCAATATCTTCCGGCCAGATATAACACAGTGCTCCTTCCCCACTCCAATTGGCACTCCAGAAGGAGCAATGGCCCTTACCAAAGAGAACTCTGGAGAAACTGTTTGCCAAAGGTGTGATCTTGGTGATTCTTGCCCATATGTGAGAATGTTTATATGAAACTGGTAGTGTCCACAGTAGGTTTGCCCACTGAGCATTATTGATTTGTAACTTCCACCATAATTTACAAGAATAGGCATCTAAGGTATCACTTAATTGTCTAAAACCTAAACCATTTTCTTCCAAAGGATAGCACATTCTTTTCCAGGATCTCCACCTTCTTTTTTCAGTTAAATCAGAATGTCCCCAGAAAAAATTTGAAGCCAGCTTTCCTATTTTTTTTAGAACTGATTTTGGGGGATGTAAAACCCCAAATATGTGTGTTGGAATTGAAAACATCACTGAATTTATCAAGATGATTTTACCTGCTGGGCTCAGCCACCTATTTTTCCAGTTATTTATCTTTTTCTCCATCCTTTCAATTACTGGTAAGTAATACACACTCAGATTTCGACCAGTAAAAATTGGAACACCAAGATATTTAAAAGGAAAAGATCCCTTTCTCATTCCTAATGTTCTTTTTGCTGTTAGAGAGCACTGAGGAGGAGCCTTATGTGAGACATAAAAATCAGATTTTGAGAAGTTGACTTTTTGTCCCGAAGTCTCTTCATATGCAGTAAGAAACATTTTGAAACGCTTTAAATTTTTTATGTCCGAGTTCAAAAAAATTGCAGTGTCATCTGCATACATCAAGTGAGTGAGGGGTGTACAGCCTGTAGGAAGGCTGAAATGAGTTAAATAACCTGTGGAGAAAAGTTTTTTTAAACCCCTTGAGAAAGCCTCTGATAAGATGTTATATAAAAAGGGAGATAAAGGATCTCCTTGCTTGATCCCCCTGGAGGAGCTAAAATAACCTGCAGTGACCCCATTAATTATCACAGAGAAATTTGCTATCATTATGTTGTGCATTATTAATCTAACAAATTTACCATGGAACCCAAAACAAAGAAGTAATGAATTTAGGAAGGACCAAGAAACTCTATCAAAAGCCTTTTGCATGTCAAGTTTCACTATTAGATTCGGGATCTTTGTTTTTCTTGACAGTAATCTAGTCATTTGCTGCATTAAAATGACATTGTCCGAGATATCCTTCCCTTTCATAAAAGCACTTTGTTCTGGAGATATCAAGAGTTGCATTAAAGGTTTAATTCTTTCCATTAGGAGTTTTGAGAAAACTTTGTTTACAAAGTTTGATAAACTTATTGGCCTAAAATCAGCAAATGTGTTCGGGATGGATTTCTTTGGGATCAGAGTAAGCCAAGTGCTAGAAATGGCTTTTGGGATTATACCATTATTTAAAAAATGGTTTGCAGCTTCTAGTAAATCTGCTTTAATGGTTTCCCAGTAATGTGTATAAAAACAACCAGAGAATCCATCAGGACCAGGAGCACTTGATTTGTTAAGGTCAAATACTGCACTGTGCAACTCCTGAAAAGTAAATGGAGATAGCAAAAAGATGTTCTGCTCTTCAGATATGACATTTGGAATTTCAGCCAAAAAATCTTTAAAATGTATTCCTTTCTGATTTGAGGCTTCCTCTGTTAATAAATCCTGAAAGAATCTAACACCCTCCTCTCTAATTAAATTAGGGTCAGTTATCCATATTCCATTACCATCTTTTATTTTACCTATTCTGGCCCTTGCCTTTTTTTCTCTAATTGTGTGATGAAAATACTTAGTGTTTGCATCTCCATGCTTAATCCAGTTTAACTTAGCCTTTTGTTTCAGAAAAATGTTATGTTCCTTTTGTGCTCGAAGTAAAAGGTTTTTAGCTTGCAGCAGCTCCAAAAGCACTGATTCATCTTTTGTTTGCTGAAACTTTATTTCCAAATCATTGACTTTTAATTCAGACTGATCCAAATTATTTTTAACATTGCCAAAGGTGTGTTTGTTCCATTCCTTAATAACTACCTTTAGCCTTTTTAGTTTGTGCACAAACCTTGACATTCCAGAGAATGGGGAGACAAGGTTCCAGTTTGTTTCCACTAATTCTTTGAATTCATCCCTATTTATCCACATTTCCTGAAATCTAAAAGGTCTTGGAGCCATCTCTATTGCATTTTGGATAGACAACAATAGAGGAGAATGGTCAGAGGTCATCCTGTTAAGGACTTGTACAGTACTGTTTGGGAATTTGTCTAGCCACTCTAGATTACTAACTCCTCTATCTAATCTTTGGAATTGCAAGTCCTTACATTTGTCTCTAAATCTGTTATTGCTCCAGGTATAAGTATTACCAACAGTTGGGATATCATGCAAATCCATGTAATTTAGAAAGTCATTAAACTGATTCATACTTTTCCTAGGGGTTGACTTTCTACCCTTATATTCAGAAGTAGATGATACAGTATTAAAATCACCAATGTAAATAGAAGGATCAGATGTTACAGCTTTTAGGTCAGACCATAAAAACTCCCTCATCTGCCTATGTACACTTGCATAGATAAAGAAAATATTCCATGTATCAGCAGATGCAATATCTGTAACTTTAGTTTGAATGTACTGATCAGATTCCTTTACAATATCTAATTTGAAAACATGATTCCAAAGAATCCAGATTTTAGCCTGTTGAGCAGGAATAGCATTACTGTAGCCGAGGTTATGCATCAAAGTGATTATATTATGCTTATCATGCCATGGCTCAATTAAACAAAGCAAATCGATCTTATGTTTCAGTTTGAGTGCCTTTAACCTGTCCATTGAAGAACCATAACCCCTTACATTCCACACTAAAATATTACCTATTTTTGTGTACTGAATCATTTAAAACTAGGGGGGGTTGCTTTTTGTGATGACCTTAATTTCCTTTGTTTTGAGAGAGCGGCAGTACTGTTCTTTCCTCTTTTATCTTCATTTTTCCTAGCCAATTCTGTTAAGAGAGGACTCACCTTGGTGGGATTTACCTGTTCTGCAATGTCTCTGTTATCCCCAAGATGATCTTGGCTTTGAGGAATAAAGTCGGTTGATTCAATTGAATTCTCTGCTGCCTCCTTAACGGTATCGTCTGAGACCTGGTTTTCAGCTTCTGTATTGTGTAATGTTATCTCCATATTGCCTTCTGGAATCCCCTGCTCAGAACTGCCAATGGTCTCTTTGGTTGCATTCTTTTCTATGTCACTTTTTGAGTTCATAGTGTCTTGTGATTCCACAGCCTCATGATAGGTTTCCACATCATCCTCTTGGATAGCAATGTTCTCTTCCTGAAGATCAATTAAAGAGTGGAAAGCATTTGATATAGAAACCATATTACTTTTTTTTATCCCTTCCTGGATGGGGTGCAAATCATTGAGTTGGGTTTTCTTCCTCCAGAAACAGTTGGTGATAGGCTTAGATATATCATCCAGAGAATAGAAAGGTCTTCTTTTATACTGACTATGAGTAATAGAAACAGGTTTATTTTGCTGCATAGGAAATGACTTCTGGTTCTGACTGAGGAAATCTTTTTCTTTCTGTGATATTGATAAGTTCGATTTCCCTTCCATTTCTACAGTCTGTCTATTTTCTTGCTCATCTACCATTTGATTTTCTACCAAAGCCTCAGAACTTACCTTGGTAGCCTTATGTTCAGCCTGACTTTTTCCTTTTCTTCTAAGTTCAGGATGTAAAAAATTACAGTTTGTCTGATTATGTCCTATAATTTTACAGTGAGTGCAGTACATGGGAAGCTGTTCATATTCAATTGGGTACTCCGAAACCTTATTTCCAATGCCAACTACTATAGACTTTGGAAGCTGAGCTAACAGATCAACTTCTACACAAACCTTGATTGCCGAAGGCCTAGTTAGCGCATTAGTAGCCGCATCCATTTTAAGAAATTTTCCTATTTGGCTACTGATGCCTATTATTGCAGAGGTATTATAGAAATGTAATGGCAATTGATATAGAGTTACCCAAACTGGAACCACCGATGATTCGGCCGTCGGCGAGAAGTCGGGCGTCCACTTCTGTATCCTCATTGCTGTTCCATTTAGCATCCATTGGCCTTTCATCCAGCACCTTTGGTAATCTTCATTGTCCTGAAACCGAATTAGCACATGTCGGTAATCAATGGATCCCAATTGAAAATTTGACTTGAAACCTATCGATTTGAAAGCTGACAACAGTTTATCCATGGGAGGTTTGCCTCTGTTAAATTTCCCAACTAAAGCTTTTTGATAATGTGAAGCCAAAAGCACGCCTTCCTCTGGAGGAAGAATATAGGCAAGCTTGCCCTTAAATTCGGTGATAGGATGAAGATCAGGCGTGTCTGGGAGGGATGTTAACAGAGGGCCAGGTTTAGTGTTCAAGGCTTGTAGGAAATTCATATGCGCGGAGGGGTGAGAACCGAGCGGTTGATTGGGCGTCGGAGACGCCATGGTCGAGGACCAGCTTACAGAGGGAAACCAGTACAGAGAGCCGTTAAGAGACAGATGGTTAAAAGAAGAAGAAAGAGGAGAATAGTAAAGAGAAGAACAGTGATCAGTGCGTTTTTCGCACCAATATTTCGCACACAGTTGGACCAATTGCCCCCTCCTAGCTCCACCCTGACGCTAGCATACCTTAGGAACCGGGCCATGTGGTTTGCGTATGATATTTGGTTAGCTTGTTGTAAATTTATATTATTAATTAAATGTAAAATTAGACGTGTTAACCTTTTCTACCAGTTGTGTGAGCTACGTGTACACATTTGTTTATATGTTAAATGGATAGCGTAACTAGAGGGTACGTAGCTTTCACTAAGAAATTTTCCAAGACTAATTAATTAACAAGGCTCTGACCCATGAATACTTTTCGCCCAGACATTGTATTAACTATTGTTGAAAATTTGATTGTGAAATAATGGCGGGGAAATGGGATTATAACTTTTTGTACTTAATTGACCACTAGAAGTCTTTGCAATTCGTTGAATGTGCATCTTATTAAACCCCGCTTCTCCCTGCATATATCTTCGACGTACGTGGCGAGTCATAAAACTCCAACTGATTTTGTTTTAAAAAGACATAGGGTTAGTGAAATAGAAATCATTTTCTCGTAGGAAAGTTTATAGATGGTAGTTATTTTAGATAATTAGTATTTTTATGTAATTAGTTATACATGATTGTTTTCTTATAGACTTAGAATCATATTACCGTTGGACTTTGGCTTGTTGTAGTCTTATATATTGCAATCCTCATAATTGATGAGATGTGTCATTGATGACATATCAATGCACCATAATAAAGACTTTTATATTTTTTCATGGTATCAGAGACTAAAATTCTGAAATCCTAAGAAGATTTCTGCTGCCAGTTTTCCGAGCTTCCGACAGCCGCTCGACGTCCATGCATTGCTCCCACGCGCCGCCTCCTCCTTCGTAGGTAGCTCACCGACCATTGCAGATCTCCGGCCGCCGTCGGCGTTGTTCACCTATTGCCGTTCTCACCGATCCGTCTGTGATTTTACCGAACCTTCATGTGTCGCCACTTGCTCCACGCGATGTTGCGTCTTGACCTGGTTAGCCGTCGATCTAATTCGATATGCCGCTGCTACTGCTAATCTAATCTACTACGATGTCTACCTCTGAATCTAAATCTTGAAGACCGGAGTCAAAGCCCTTCTCGTCGCTACCCGCCACTATATGTTGCCGTAGCCACTACATATTTATGTTGTCACCACCTGACTTTTATTGTTGTTTCGTTGTTGCTATCATCCGCTGCTTGCCACTATCTGCTGCCGTAGCCCGTCGATTAGTCCCTCAACGTAACCGCCGACTAATTTCTACCGATTTCCAACATGCCGAATTCCAAATATGATGTCGCAGCCCACGAAACCGTTCTATTGCTGTCATCGTTGCCGTTACTGATTACTTCTACTGCTACTAAAGTTACTTCTACCAATTTCAAACATTTTTTAATGATTAACAATTTCATAATCTTCTTCGCAAGTTGGGTATTCTTGTTCATCATGCTCCAACTTGAGTGAGGGTGTTAAGAAAATAGAAACTCTTTCATTGTAGGAAAGTTTATAGATGGTAGTTACCTTATAGAATTAGTTTCTTTATGGAATTAGTTATAGATGGTAGCTTCCCTATAGACTTAGAATCATATTTCTGTTAGACTTTGGTTTGTTGTAGCCATATATATTGTAACTCTCATAATTGATGAGATGTGTCATTAATGTGATATCAATGCACCATAATAAATTCTATTATATTTTTTCATAAAACGTTGAATGAGATCGTATTATGGCGAGATTGGACACTAAAATAAAATATAATAAAGTTTAATAATGGGTGTAGTTTAAATGAAATTTATAAAAAAATGTTAGGAAATAATGAGGTATTTAGGTGTAAATATAATTTTTTTAGAGGTGTTGGACTTAAATAATCAGGGAATGTTTAATTTCGGATTATAAGAATCTCGCGGATCAGAATTAGGGTTGGAAAAATTCACGAATCTTTAAATTTTTCGTTTTTACACAATGTGTGTGTTTACTATTAGATTTGATGTTTCATTCAACAAAACCTTGTGATACTTTCAGAATCAATTCCCCCCCCCCCCCCCCCCCCCCTAAAATCATAAGTTTAAAAGCAAAGTGTTTATCTTTTAATGTAAATTTTTTGGTTGCATGTTAGACACTTTATATATGCAAGTGAAACATTTGAGTTTTGATTAGAAACATTACACAATTAGTGTAAAACATATTTATATGAAAATTTTATATTTTGTATATATATGTTTGAGAAAGTCTCAGGAAAGACGGCATGTCCATAAATTTATGGCCAAGCCGGACACTGATTTGCAAATGGGGTTTAGAATTTAATTAATTAAAAATTGGGTAGTTATTATAATTTAATTAATATTTTCTTTCCAACTGTTATTTCAAAACTTACCGTTTTCTTCTCCATTTTCCTCACTTTTCCAGTAGAAATATTCTCTCTATCACTTTTTCTCTTTTCTATGAAACTTTTTGCCATTTTTTGTCTGCAGCTTCCTCGTCATTTCGTCTCCAATTTACTTGCCATTTTCTGCATTTTCTTCGCCGTTGGACTTCCTCATTGCTTTCAACTTCAATTTCTTCATCTTCGCCAATAGCTTTTGAGAAATATTGGTAAGTTCTTCGTTTCTTCTGCATTTTGATGATTCTAGGTTTTAATAATTTATCGTTGTTCCAATTTTAGTGTTTAATAACTGTTCGGTGTTCGGTGTTCCTATTTTAATAACGAATTTATTGATTATTTGTTGTGGTCTATGGGTAGGGCTAAGGGAAACGTTGGAGGTTTTCCTCCTAAAAATGGTGGTCACATCACAAAGGGAAAGAAGCTGGTTTCTCCCAAAGCAGAGAAGTTGTCTCAGCTTTCTCCTTCTCCAGGTTCATTTTCATTTTCATTTTAAATATTTGGAGTTTCACACATTTTATTACTTGTTGTGTGTATATGTGTGTTTTTCCAGTTTTGTTGCTGTTGACTTTTTTGGAGTATGCTTACTTTTTTTATTTGTAAGACAGATCTGCATGTTTTGACTCTATTTTATAATATGCATTTGTTATTTTATAAGTTGAATGTGTTAGTATATCATACGTATTAGTTAGTTACTTTGTTTTTTAAAATGTTTTTTTACTGTATGATAGATACTGATTGTTATAATGTGCATTATTTTAGTTATGTTGTGCATGTGTTATTTCTTAAAGCTATGAAATTATTGTTATTATTTTTCATTCTTCTGATTTGATAGCATGTAGTTTTGTCCTTATAAGTTGCACATGTTAGTATACTGTATGGATTAGTTAGTTATATTGTGTGTGTCTTAGATTATATTTCTTATTGACTATTAGTATTTAAAGTTTTTCATATGTCATAATTTAATTTGCATTAGTTTAGTTACGTTGTGCATATGTTATAATTAAAACTATGAAAATGTTATTTGTAATTTTATTCTTCTAATTTGATAGCACGTAATTTTTTCATTACAACTTGCATATGCTAGTGTACTTTATGCATTAGTTAGTTATAATGTGTGTGTCTCAGATTATGATGCTTAGTGATTGTTAGTTTTACAAAAAAAAACATATGTTAGTTAAATGATTAATAAGTTACGCATACATTGTTCCTGACTGTGTGGTATATGATTTTTTAGCTGTTTCTTAAGGAGGTGAAGGTATATTTCAAAATTTAGAACCTGAGAGAGTAGAAAGTGATTGTAATTTTTCTGTATTACATTTATTTACTTATTTATATTGAGTTCTTATATATCTTAAATGTGTTATGTTGTTTAGATGTTATGCCGCTGGTAAGGAAATCTAAAAGGATGGATGGACCTTCTCTTTAGGATGAGTTGAAGAAGATTCGGCAGTCTTATGCTTTTGGAGGTTATTTTCTGTATATTTTGTATTTCAGTTATGTGACTATGTCTCTTTTTTTTAACATGTGCTTATGCAGTTTGTGTTTTTTTTATTTTTGTGTAGTAGCGACATTGACATGTAGATATGTCAGAATAGGTGGTGTTGCTACTCCACAAGTTCCAGTTGCTGCTGTTCCTAAGGAGGCAAAGAAGAAAATGATGAAAGTGACTGTAAAGAAGCTGAAAGATGGTGAAGGTGGATCAACTCAAGATTTTGACTATGACACTCTGCTGTGTGATGTTATTCGAATTAGTAGAGAGTCAGCTGGTTGATAACAATGTTGAAGGTGGGGGTTCAGAGGTTGGTGGGGGTTCTAAAGGTGTTGAGGGTGGGGATTCATTGGATGATGTTGTGGCTGATAAGGATGAGAGTTATTTGGTAGCTAGGGTAGTTAAGGAAACTGGTGGGGGGTTCAGAGGTTGGTGAGGGTTCTAAAGGTGTTGAGGCTGGGGATTCATTAGATGATGAGGTAGCTAGTGAGGATGACAGTTCTTTGGTAGCTAGGGAGTGAAAGAAGATGTTAATGAGAAAGATAATGATGCCACAGTTGGTGAGGATGGGGATGTTGTGGACAAAGATCCTTTAGATGATGCTTCACTTGATGCGTTTGTTAAGGAATGTTTTGGTGATTTAAGTGACTTATATAGGAATGAGGGTGAGAATGTTGTAGCTGATGTGGTCATTAGTATTGAAGGATAGAAGGAAAAGGAAATGTTCCCAGCTGGTAAGAAAAAGAAGGGAGTGTCTACAAGTCCGAAGTAGAAATTCCCAGCTGGTAAGTAGAACAAGGGAGTGTCTGTAGGTCCGAAGCAGAAGTCCCCAGCTGGTCAGTCGAATAAGAAGGGGAAGGAAATTGTTGGTGAGTCCCCAACTGGTCAGTTGAAGAAGAAGACGAAGGAAGTAGTTGTTAAGTCCCCTGCTAGGGTGGTGAAGAAGACAAAGAAGCAAGTTTGTGGTAAAAAATGAAGGAGTAAGTTTGTGGTAAGAAGCAAGTCTGCTGGGGTGGTGAAGAAGTCTAGTGACAAAGTGAAGGTGAAGTCAAAGATACCTGTTGTTGAAGTTGGTAAAAAATATGGTGTGAAGAGAAAAACGGATAGTAGTGTTGGTGGAGCATCGACTTCTAAAAAAATGGCTATTGTTGAGGAATGTGGTGTTGTTGAGGAAAGAGCTACCGAACAACGGCGTAACCGTACGAAAAAATAGGTTGTTGAACGTGTTGATGAAGAGGGTAACACGTAAGTTTTTTTCTTTTTTGTTTATAGTATTATTTTAATATATTGTACTCCCTCTGTCCCAGCCATTTTTGTACACTTTTTGGTCAACTTTCTCATACCTTGTTTGACCATCGATAACTTTAGCTACATATATTAATGGTGTATCAAAATTTTATATTTTGAAAATACATAATACAGAGAATCTAACAATATCTTACATTATGACATTGGTATACATATACTAATTGAAATTTATGGTCAAACATACCTTGAGGATCTTGACAAAAAGTGTGCAGATATGGCTGGGACAGAGGGAGTAACCTGTATTTTTTTCATAAAATGTTGCATTTGTTAAGTGTTTACTTGTTATTTATACTTTGTATATCTTCAGTTTTATTTTCTTACATGTCGATAAGAAACTTTATTTATTTTTTTACATGTTGCATATGTTAATATTCATAGTGTATTTTTTATTTATGTTTGTCCAAATGTTCTTATTAAAAAATTGTTTGTCTTGAATGTTATTTTAGAAACTGTATTTAAATGATTAAATGTTGCATATGTAAATATTCATGATGTCCTAGTTAAATATATCATGTGTGACTGGTTATTGTTTAAAAATGGATCTTTGTTTATTAGATTTAAACTTACGTTTTGCATATATAAAATAGTATCCTGAATTTATTAGTAATTTTTGAAACTATGTATGTTTACTATTTTCATATTCAATTTTTTTAGGTTTGCTAAAAAAATTCTCTACTGGCTAGTGTCCTTCGAAGTTGAAGTCCGTAATCTGCTCCCTCACTCCTGAGAAAAAGATTGATGTTAAAGACATAGATTTTGGTGAGCTTCTTCAGTTTGACATTTCATCTCTCTTAGTCGGAATCGTTCATTGGATGGTTGACAGGTTTGATCCAGTGGGTTGTGTTCAAGAAATAGCTAGCTACAGGTACATTATTAGACTTGATGATGCGTATGATATATTTTTCATTCCTAGGATTCTGGGGTGTCCTTAGGGTTTGGTTAAGAATAATGGGAGGGGTGTGTCTAAGGATGCTGATATTAGGGGTAGATGGAGGGCTGAGTTAGATGCTGATAAATATGGCAATATTGCTCATATGAATCTTTTTGAGGAGATGATAAAATTGAGTAGTGGTGGTGATCGGTTTAAAAGATACTTTGTTATGTGGTGATTGGTTTAAAAGATACTTTGTTATGTATGTCATGTGTACATTCTTGGCCCCGATTACAAGAAATTCGGTTGATTTGAAGCTTGTGGGTGCTTTAGAAAATGTTGGAACTATTAAGCATCTTGATTGGTGTGGTTTAGTGCTGGATCGATTATGTGAGGGCGTTGCTAGTTTCAAATCTAGTAGCAAAAATGTGTCTTCTGTTAGTGGCTGTGTGTTTGTACTGTTGTGGGAGGTCGTCGACGTGCCTCTCAAAAATAAAATTTATAATCCCTAATGCTTCCTATCTTCAATTAAGTAGACAAAGGCAAGTTAGGGTCGTCCACGAAGAAGAGAGATCTTTTCAAGTGTTTAAACATGTAAAGCGGAAAACATACTGGGTATAGACATATATAGATACATATAAAAGCATATCAATGGGGGGTGGGGGGGGGGTTGCGTTTGGTTGGTTTTTAATCCTATGTTATGAAATTGAAAGACAATTTAACTAACAAGCAAGTTAAATATGCAAAGCATGCAACAATAACTAAAAGGTGATTAAACCAACAATTAACGGAACCTTGGGTGCAATTGACTTTTACTTCCAAGCCTCTTATCCATCATTGAACATGCAACCTATTTACTACTTTCACAACTTGTTGTGAACATAAATCTTCTACCCTTATTAGATAGTAGTTTTCAAGAGTGAATTCGACATCTTTTGTCAAACCTCCCCAATGACTCCCTTAGTCATGTTAGTCGAAACATGACTAAAAGTATCCCATGGATGGCGTCGAGCAAGAAGAATCAACAAGCTTGGTCACACTTATAAACACTACATTGTGTCTAAGAATTTAACCAATTTATGCATTTACACAAGATTAGTCAAGAACGATCAACATTTATAGACTTTTCTCATTTTCTACCTAAAACAAGCATCACAACGAGTTCAACATCATCACATTCATCTAGCAATTATCAACCCATCAACACAATCAAAATCTCTAATTCATACTCTTGTATTTCATATCAAGAAGAGGGAAACTTAGCTACTTTTTCCCAAACCCTCAAGCTTTCAAGAACATTAATGACATTAACAAACCACATTCAATGATCCATCAATGCAAAATATCAAGAGTATTAAATAGGATACAAAGTGTTCTTAAGACACGGGCTTGGAAGCCTTGGTCAATTACTCCCAAGAACTAGATTTAGCTACTAAAACCCGTTCTAATTAACAACAACAATTCAAACATAAATCAAGCTAAAGAAAGGGTGAAAATGGTGGAAAACTTGGGTTAAAATAGTACCAGATCAGGTGGGGAAGAAGTTAGGAAAGAGAAGAGATGAAGTGCTATTTATAGTAAAAGAAAAAGAATAAAGTGTTCTAGCCACCTGTTCGTCACGAGTCGTGACAGGGTCATCGCGACTCACGAAGGGTGCCCAGAAAAGAACATATTTTTCTATTTCTTCTTGTCTTCTAGCCTTCAATCCATTACACACTCCTCCAACTCTTCAAGTCTTCAAGTCTTCAAATATTCAAAGCTAATCTTCAAATCTTCAAATTGTTCAAAAGATGATCTCCAATGGCCTTTGGTTTTCAAGTCTCAATGTTTTTTCCTTGTCACACAAAATCCCCTTAGAAAAGATAAAAGAGCGTAAAGTTTCTCTTACCTCTCCTAAGAGAATTTCAAGGTTAAACCCAAACTCTTGATAACAAAAGAGCACAAAGTGATTCCAAAAACTCTTAAAATATGCACATATAATGGACACATCAAACCTCCCCGAACATAGACCTTACTCGCCCTCGAGTAAGAAAAGATTCAAGCACACGAAGGAATTCATGTATCCACATCCTAACTACTATTCCACCAAATCAATACCTCACAAAATTCTTAATATCACACATCCCGAAAGTTAAGATCAAATGAGAATTGACCCACAACCCCAATTCCTAAATCTTCCCAAACCATATCAACCTATCAATTCACTAATAAGCCTCAAAACATCGCTGAGAATTCACCGACAACCCCCATTCCTAAATCTTCCCAAAATATATCAACCTATCAATTCACTAATAAGCCTCAAAACATCGCTAAGTACCAAATTGAAAATCTCAAATCCAATGGAACAAACTGAAGCTAAAAGCATGTATGAAGTTCAAACACATACCTCACTTATACCAATATATCATCCCAAAAAAGAAGTATGTAAAAAATCAAGAATTTCATACCTTACTTCATTTTCCCTCTAAATTACCGAATCCTAAGAGGTCTCAAGATGTTAAGCTACCCGACCTATCCATATGGCCACTGCAACCTTATGACTCCAACGCCAAAAAATATTGAAAACTTGTAAGCCCGGTTTTGGTAGCCTTGACTCTTTTGATAACCTTGGTGTCCACCTTGATAACCTTGGTAACCTTGTCCACCTTGATATCCTTGGCCTTCTTGATACCACATAACACTCACCTCCTAAAAATAATCATCTTGCAAAGTAGGGAAAGCATCCCTAGAATGTGCCGATGAGAAAATTTCACATGATTTTACATGTGGCACATTTTCGGACCTGGTCATGAGAGACTTTAACATAGAAGTAAGGGCCGAGACTTGGTCCTCAAGTTTTCCACTAGTGGAAGGATCACTTGTGGGCATTGGATTTCTTCTTCTCAAATTGGCCCTCGAACTAAAATTCCGTGACTCTTAGACTAACTCCTCATATAACTTCATAGCCTCCATCGAAGTCTTATTCCCAAGTGTACCACCACAAGAACTCCTCACTTGTCTTTGGTCCTCATCAAGAAGACCATTGTAAAAATAATAGACCAAGTCTTCCTCCGAATAGCAAAGGTAAGGGCACTTCAAGAGAAGTTTCTTGAACCTCTCCTAATAGTCATAGAGCGACTCTTTATGCCATTGGAAGATGTTGCTAATGTCCTTCTCCAAAGCGGCGGACCTTGAGGCCGGGAAGTACTTAGCAAGAAACTTCATCTTCATGTCAAGCCAACTTTTTATGCTCTTGGGTGGTAGGTAGTGGAGCCAATCCCTTGCACAATCCCTCAATAAGGGTTGCCCCAAAGGAATCTCCCTTCTTTGGATGGAAGGAGCTCTTTCTTGAAGAGGAGGATGTTGAGGTCCTCCTCCCGGATGCTCATCTTCATGCTCATGTTGATACTCTATAGAAGTAGAAGTATCCGCAAAATGGTCACTAGGAGGGATGTTATTAATGTCTTCCAAATAAAGCCTCCTAGCCCTTCTCAAATTCAACTCTAACTAGAGGTCGTAGTGTATGGGTTCTTGTGAAGAGGATCGCGTATGAACCATACACCAAGAATTCGAACAATACGTCTCTAAGCCAAGAAAAAATGGAAAATCAAGTAAAAACCAAAAATAAAAGAAAACTAACAAATATCCACAACTAGCACAAACTTATAAATAATATGCCAAAACACTTTAAAATAAATGCCTCATCCCCGGCAGCGGCACCAACATTTGGGAGGTCTTCGCCGTACCTCTCAAAAATACAATTTATAAACCCTAATGCTTCCTATCTACAATTTAGTAGATAATTTTAAGTCGGGGTCATCCACGAAGAAGAGGGTTCTTTTCAAGTGTTTAAACATGTAAAGAAGAAAACATACTAGGTGTAGACATATATAGATACATATAAAAGAATGTAAATGGAGGGGGTGTTTGATTTTTTTTTATCATAAGTTATGAAACTGAAAGACAAGTTAACTAACAAGCAAGTTAAATATGCAAAACATGTAACAACAACTAAAAGGTGATTAAACCAACAATTAACGGAACCTTGGGTGCAATTGGCTTCCACTTCCAAGCCTCTTATTCATCATTAAACACGCAACCTATTTACTACTTTCACTACTTAGTGTGAAGATAAATCTTCAATCCTTCTTAGATAGTGGTTTGCAAGAGTGAATTCAACCCATTTTGTCAAACCTCACCAATGAATCCCTTAGTCGAAATAGGACTAAAAGTATACCATTGATGGCGTTGAGTACGAAGAATCAACAAGCTTGGTAACACTTATAAACACTACACCGTGTCAAAGCATTTAACCAATTTATGCATTTACAAAATATTAGTCAAGAATTATCGACATTCATAGACTTTTCTCATTTTCTACCAAAAAAAATATGACAACGAGTTCAACATCATCACATTCATCTAGAAATTATCAACCCATCAACACAATCAAAAGCTCTAATTCATACTCTTGGATTTCATATCAAGAACAGGGAAGCTTAGCTACTTTTTCCGAAACCTAACAAGCAATCATACAAGTATTTAATATACTCAAGCTTTCAAGAACATAACTGACATTAACAAACCACATTCAATGCTCCATAAATGCACAATATCAAGAGTATTAATAAGGCTACAAAGTGTTCTTAAGACATGGGCTTGGAAGTCTTGGTCAATTGCTCCCAAGAACTAGATGTTGCTACTAAAACCCCTTCTAATTAACAACAATTCAAACATAAATCAAGCTAAAGAAAGGATGAAAATGGTGGAAAAATAGGGTTAAAATAGTACCAGGTCGGGTGAGGAAGAATTTAGGAAAAAGAAGAGATAAAGTTCTATTTATAGTACAAGAAAAAAGAATAAAGTGTTCTGGCCACCCGTTCACCACGAGTCGCGACAAGATCATTGTGACTCACGACGGGCGCCCAGAACATAACATAATTTTTTTCTTCTTGTCTTCTAGCCTTCAAACCATTACACACTCCTCCAACTCTTCAACTCTTCAAGTCTTGAAATCTTCAAAGCTAATCTTCAAATCATCAAAGTTTTCAAAATATGATTTCCAATGGCCTTCGGTATTCAAGTCTCGATGTTCTTTCCTTGTCACACAAAATCCCCTTAGAAAAGGTAAAAGAGCATAAAGTTTCTCTTACCTCTCCTAAGAGAATTTCAAGGTAAAACCCAGGCTCTTGATAACTAAAGAGCCCAAGAGTGATCCCAAAAAGTCCCAAAATATGTACATAAAATTGACACATCAAACCTCCCAGCACATAGACCTTACTCGCCCTCGAGTAAGAAAAGATTCAAGCACGCAAAGGAATTCACGTATCCACATCCTAACTACTATTCTCCCAAAGAAATACCTCACAAAACTCTCAAAATACACATCCCAAAAGTTAAGATAAAATGAGAATTCACTCACAACCCCCATTCCTTAATCTACCCAAACCATATCAACCTATCAATTCATTAATAAGCCTCAAAACATCGCTATATCCCAAATTGACAATGCCAAATCCAATGGAACAAACTGAAGCTAAAAGCATGCAGAAGATCAAACACATACCTCACTTATATCAATATATCATCCCAAAAATGAAGTATATCAACAATCAAGAATTTCATACCTTACTTCATTTTTCCTGCTAAATTACGCAATCCCATGAGGTCTCAAGATGTTAAGCTACCCGATCCATCCATATGGCCACCACAACCTTATGACTTTAACGCCGACAAATGAGTGAAATCATAGCTTTTTTTTTCTGTTTCTCTCATTTTTCTTAGAAGCCCTTTTGGGTTTTCATCCTAGCCACACATCATGTTTCTTTGGCTCACATCTCACCTTTTTCCTCACAGTTAGCCTCATTTTTTTCATAGGCTGCCCTTTTGGATTTTCGACCTATCCGGGCCCCCAATGTTGCCTAAGTTGCCCTCTCGGGTTTTCAACTTAGTGGGTTTCTTTTTTATATTTGTTCCTTTTCATTTTCTTTATTTTTTTCATTTTTTCGTGTGTTTCCGATCGAAAATAGCAAGAATATTTCACATGTCAAAGCTAAGAGAATCCAAGTACATCAAGTGAAATGCATCCTAAAAACAAAGAAAAACATCCCAACATCCAAGTCTAATAAAAGAAATCCAAAGCAAAGCAGTAAAAGCAGTACTACCCCTCCCCACACTTAAAACGCTACATTGCCCTCAATGTAGTCAAAACAGGGCAAACACATTCAGATCAAAGAATGGGGAGTGTAAAAAAACATCTTACATCAGGAATGAGATGGCCCGGCACCATCATCAGAGTCTTTGGCATAGGTATGTCAATATTGTTCCATCCAATTGGGGTTCCTCTGACTCCACTCCCTCCGCCTCGCTGCTCTACTAGGATCGGGGTCTGGGGCACCACTAGCCTGCGACTGCATCTATGAAATCCTATATGAGAGATACTCAATCTCCTCATACATCTTCATGAGGCTCTGAGAGATGAACAGGTTGTGCCCAACCTGTCCGCGGAAACTGTGTTGAACTGTCTACATCAGTCACTCGTAAAAATCAGGTGGAGGCTGAGAGAAATAAGGTAGCACATGATCCTCCAGCATCAGCTCGATCTGTGGTGGAGGTTATAGAGGATGCTTCTCATCTTGTGGCTTAGTGGATGGTAAGACACCCTCGTTAGGCTGAACAGGGACTGGATTGAGGTCCTTGAGCTCCCGCTCAAAGACCTCCCTACACGATGAGTCGGGCTGGATAGCTAAATCCTCCAAATATGTATCAAACTCCAACTTGGTCTTATTGCGCTGAGGAAGTTTCATGAAGGTGACATTCCTTGCCTCATACAACCATTGGTATACTCTTGTGACCTGTGTGGTGCCGATCATGCAGAATTTCTGCATCCCTTCCAAAGTGATGAGATATGAGGCACGTCTACCTAAGCTCAGGAAGCTAGCCGGGGTAACCAAGCCTAAGTTCTCCGCTAAGAGGGTAATCATGCTTGCTACAATAATCTTACCCTTTGGCTTCTCAGCCACACTAATAACTCTCTTCATCCATGTCTTAGCCCACAACACATACCTTGTCCCCTCACTCGTAAAAAACCACAGGTAATGAATGTCATTGTTCGACACATTCGTTGGCTCCACCAAACATAACATATTGCATGCTATGAACCTTTGACAAATTGGTGCATGGGATGGATGATGATGATGCTACTCTTGTCAGAGGAGTTCCTCCTCTTCCTCGTAACCTTGTGCCAAAACAACATATCTTCCTCAGTCGTGGGCTCCGGGGCCCCTGGGTCCAACCTCGCCCGGATCTCTGTCGTGTCCCATCCAACGATTGACTCTACCCATGAGACTGTCATTTCTTGAGGTACATCGTCCAAGTGGAAGATGTTGTACCTCTCAGAGGGCTCATCATGCCACATACTGTATAGCTCTACCGTGGAAAGAAACTCCAAGGTATAACACCGGTGGGTGGGGAAAACCTTTTCCATGAAACCATCAAATCCTCCTTTGGCAAGGAGGCAATGAACTGGCTCTGTCAGCCTGAGTGTATCATGTGTTGTGTGATCAATGAAGCTAGTCTCCAGGAGCTTGCGGGTAACCAAGACGTCCCACCTATCCGCGTAAGACTGGGTGATTCGAGGCAAACCCATGTACCGGTCTGGAGGAGGAGGTACAATATTGGACTCTAGAGACGGTGGCGGAGGTAGAGGTGGAGCGGCGGTCCTCGCACGTCGTGGAGCAGCCATGGGTCTCTTGGTAGGGGCCATATCAATCAACCACAACAAACATGTCAAATGCAAAAGAATATTTTTTTTAATAGAAATCCATCCGAGGATGGGGGAAATTTTATTAGGCCTTCCCTAGCCATTAAATAACAAGAGCAAGAAAAGGAAAGGAAGCCGAAGCTTAGTTGAATATACAAGAGTGAGCATTCAGCTCTTGAAGCAATCACAATTGCTTCCAAAAGGAATGAAGAGATATGTCTGATACAGTGAGGATTTCATAAAATGTTAGGCTATGTAAAGAATCATCGAACTTGTTAGTGAGTCGCAATAAATGAAACACAAGACAGTCAGAGTCATCCTCATAACCTAACAGAGTTTATCCTCATCTAATTACAATTTCCTATGGTGCTGGGAGTTTCGTTTGCCTCTTGATCACCAAAAGCCAGGAAGTCAGTTTCCCAAGCCTAATGGAGTAACCATCACTGTTCGGGAAGCATCAAATATTTCCTTCATGTAGAGCTTCCAAATTTCTGGTTATAGGGCCAGAGTATGAGGAGACGCCGCAGCATAAACAAGATCCTACATGAAAAGAGTAGAAATCAGTAGCATCCGATCTAGTTGGCAATCCGTAAAGAAGGGGTACCAATTTGGTCAAGTCTAACTAGTCCCTGGACCAAGTTAGGGAGCACAGAGAATCTGTGAAAGGATGAGTTGGTCTTTAATTACAGACAGTTTTTTGCAAGAGTATGAGCCACCAGGTTTGCCTGTCTATAGATGTGCACAAGTTTAATATCCCCAAGGGAATTGTGAATCTCATCAGATAAGCAGAACAATTTCCAGTGAGATCTTTGTGGATCAGTAGCAAAAAGAACTGCACTGAGGCAGTCAGATTCCATACAAACAGGAGAGGGCAAATCAGTAGAAAATTGTATTGCAAACTTAATTGCTTTCAATTCAGCTTCCAAGGGGGACAAAGCATTAGTATATGAAGAATAAGCCCCTTTAAAACCCTCTCTACTATCCCTAATAATCATTCCGATCCCACACATATTAGTATTACAGCACCATGAAGCATCTACATTTAACTTAAAACCTAAGCAGGGCCTCTCCCATGCAATTTCCCAAATTTTAGGCTTTGGGGAGAGTTTAATCAGAGGCAGAAAAGAGTGATCTGCAATACTTAAATCAAAAGGGGAGACAATGTAAACAGGTTTTGCACAAAAGGAATAGAAAATTTGATCTCTAATCTATTGAAGCACTTGGTTAGTGGAAGGCCTGACTGAATCAAAAAGAATTTTATTTCTCATCTTCCACAGATTCCAAAAGGTAAATATAGCTACAGTTCGGATTATAGTAGAATGTAATGAAGTTAGAGCCAGGTAGGTTAGGTAGAATGATAATCTCTCTCATACAGATGGAAAGGATCTGTCCCTAATTCCCATAAACTGGTGAACTGATTTCCAAACATTTAGTGCAAACTCATAGGAGTTAAAAAAATGATCTAAGGAGTCTTCATGTATATTGCACATACAACATTTAGAAGGCAAGGAAAATCTAAGTTTTCTGAGGATGTTATCAAAAGGTAAAAAAGAATTTGTCACTTTCCACATAAAAACAGAGATTTTCTTGTCTAATATAGAATTCCAAAGGTGTTGAGAGGAGGCAATAGAACCTGTATTGTTGCAGAGTGAAATGTATGTGGATTTAAAGGAGAAATTCCCTGTAATACCAGGTTTCCATATTAACCTGTCTGCTCTGTGTGGTGCCAATTTTGCTTCCTGCAAAAGAGTGATTATGTCAGGATGTAGAAAAGGGTTGATTTTTGTGATGAGATTAGATTTGTTAGATATAAATTCCGAGACAGTACAATCCCCTCTAATATCCACACTATTCTGATCACACAGATCTGTAAGAAGCACTATATCTAGCCAGTTAGCAGTCCAAAAATTACATTCTCCTCTTCCTATAATAACTCTAGAGTTAGCTTCTGCCCATGAGTTAACTGAACATATCCTTTTCCAATTTGGAGAGGTCCTATTTGAGGGAGGGAGACCTGCCACTAGATGAGTCCATAGAGCCTCAGCCATTTGAAATTTCCACCACAGTTTTACTGAACATGTTTTAATTATGGTGGATATTGATCTAAACCCTATACCATTTTGATCAGTTGGTAAACAGAGATCAGTCCATTTTCTCCAAGATCTTTTAGGATTGAGCTCAGTATCCCCCCAAAAGAATTTGCTCAGTTTTTTTTTCTATAGTGGTGATAATCAGTTTGTTTGGCTTTATAACCTGCCAAATGTGTTGGGGTATAGAATAGATACATGATTCAATCAGCGTAATTTTACCCCCTGTAGATATCCACCTATTTTTCCAGTTACATATTTTACTATCAATCTGTTCGAAAAGAGGTTGAAAATAGAACTTTTTTGCAGCACCAGTAAAAATTGGAACTCCCAGGTATGAAACTGGAAATGTTCCCATTTTCATCCCTAGGATTCTTTTAATGTAGTTAGCCTTTTGAACAGAAGCATGCTTACCTATGAAGATATCACTCTTATTGTAGTTAATAGATTGACCCGTGACTTCCTCAAAGGTAGACAAGAAAGCTTTTAATCTAATCAAAGTTAACTTAGTAGCTTTAAAGAAAACAACAGTATCATCCGCATATGATAAATGTGAGATTCTCGGAGGATTACCTGGCAGGTCGAAATATGACAACTTACCACTGTAAAATATGATAGCCAAACTCCTTGAAAAGGACTCAGAGAAAATGTTAAACAAGAATGGAGATAAAGGATCACCCTGCTTAATACCCCTAGTGGATTGAAAGAATCCCACTGGCTTACCATTAATAAGAATAGAGAACCAGGCCTGGGACAAGTTTTTCATGATTGAGAAGATAAATTTAGCATGGAATCCAAATTTTGCTAAAACACTATATAAGAATGACCACCTAACTCTATCAAAAGCCTTTTTGAGGTCCAGTTTAACAATGCAATTTGGATCTCTTCTCTTCATATTAAGAAACCTAACCATTTCCTGTAAATAAATTACATTGTCTGAGATGTCTCTTCCATGTAGGAAAGCTGTTTGGTTAGGAGAAATAATTCTAGGCATTATAGGCTTAAGTCTTTCCATGAGAACTTTAGAGCAAATTTTATTTATCACATTGGAGAGACTTATAGGTCTATAATCATCAAAAGAAGTTGGGGTCTTCTTTTTAGGGATTATAGTGATCCATGTACTACCAATACCCCTAGGCATGTTAGTTGAAGTAAGAAAGTCCTGAACAGCCATAAGTAGATCATTAGCTATAATATCCCAAGATTTTATGTAGAACTTGGCTGTAAAGCCATCCGGGCCTGGACTACTAGATTTATTAAGACTGAGGACAATCCCTTTTAGCTCATCTAATGAAACCGGTTGCAGAAGTTTTTCATTATCATCCTGAGTGACCAATTTAGGGATATGGTTTAGAAAATGAGATTTAAAAGGAGAACTATCAGGGGAGCTATCATCTCTCAGAAGGTCCTGGTAATAATGAATAGCTTCCGTCTCAATATCCTGTATATTATCTAACCACTGACCATTCTTGCCCTTAATTTTTGTAATCTTCAATCTATTATTTCTTTCCTTTACAGAATTATGAAAGAAGCTTGTGTTATTGTCCCCTTCTTGCAGCCATTTTATTTTTGCCTTATGTTTCCAAAAGTTTTTTTGCTTGGACATAGCCCTAACTAATCTAGCTTTAGCCTCCTTAAGCTTAACCAAATCAATCACAGAATCTGATTGATCAGTTAAGGATTCCTAAGCCTGTAGAGCCAGTTCAGCTTGTACCACATTGTTATGAATGTTGCCAAATTTATCTTTGTTCCAGATTTTTAGAACCTTCTTAAGTCTAACAAGTTTTAGATAAAAGGCCAACATTCCTGATTTATTCAAAGGAGAATCCCAACTTTGTTTGATAACCTCATTGAATTCCTTTCTTTTGTACCATGTGTTTAGAAATCTGAAAGGCCTAGGATTGGATGGTGTATCACTACCATTGTGATCTGAATTCACCCTATTCAGAATCTGAATAGAAGTTGCAGGAAAAGCTAAAGACCAAGATGAAGTGCACAATCCTCTATCAAGTCTTTTAACTGTAGGAGACCTTAATCTATTATTAGTCCAAGTGAACAAGTTCCCTACCGTGTTGATTTCTTCCAGAGCCATTCCATTAATAAAATCATTAAAGTCCCTCATACTTCCCAATTTGGGAGTAGATGGACCTTTATACTCATTTATTGATGTAATGGAATTGAAGTCTCCAATAAAAAGGGATTCAGCTTGACTATATGAACTGATATCTGACCAAAGCGATTTTCTACCTGTTATAGTTCTGAGCCCATAGATAAAAAAGGCATCCATAGACTTATTAAGATTAATACTGTTCAGGTTAACTGCAAGGAACTGCAAATTATCACTTTTAACTGTCAGTATTAAGCTCGAATTCCAGAAAATCCATATCTGACGGTTATTTGCTGAAATACAATTATCATATTTCAGCCTTTGTCTATATGAATCACATTGCAAGTTATCATGTTTAGGCTCAATTAAACAAACGAGTTCAAATTTATGCCGATTGATAAGATTACAAATTCTTAACATAGATGTGTCCATTCCCCTGATGTTCCAAACCAGCATTTTAATCCTAATAGTTGTATTATTCATAGGGAAACATTAGTAGAGCTTTTTGATCTAGTCATGATAGTATTTTTCTGTGAGGAAAAAGACTCATTACTTTGTTTAGAATGTTTCCTTAATGACTTTCCATTTTTCAGCTTACCAGGATTAGAGAAACTAACCCTGTTTACCTGAGCATCATCCACATCCTGGACATAATCAGTATCCAAGGAGGCAGGGAGTTCAGCACTGGCTGGAATATCATTTTGAGTGGCTTCATCACTTGATATTTCCTCATCAGCCAGAGGTAAGAATCTGTTGTCCCTGTGTTTCTGTTGAGAGAAGATAAAATTTTTTGCAGCAATAATAGAACTGAAAGGTGAGAAGGACCTTCCCCGTTTACTAGGTAAATCATCTTTAGCAAAAACTGTCCTAAGGTTCGAAGGAGCAGATTGTGTAGTTAGTTGTACTGATGCACTGGGATCAGAAGAAAGCACTTGGGGGGTTAATGTAATAGGCTGTAGTGTTTTAGACTCAGGTGATTGAGATTTATGTTCAGTCTCTATCTCAAAATTGGTTTCCTGATTGGGAACAGGGATAGAGACATCTACATTATTAGTTATAGCTTGTTGTTGATTAGGAACATCCTCAGAAACCACAGGATCAATAACTGGAGGGTCAATGTCAATTAGGATAGTCTTATTAGTGTCTTGTTTAGTAACAGGGATCAGCTGTTTCTTCGGAACATATTTAAATTTTTGAGCCTGAAATTTTTTTTGTTTTTCTATTACTGACACCCCAGAGCTCCCAGCCCTGAAATTTCTAGCCTGATTCATATTAATGTTCACATTACTCTGTCCAACAGTACCATTTAGTTGAAATTCAGTTTGATTCATTTGAGGCTTCTCAACCTTCCATGGCCATGATCTCTTAAGTTCAGGATGTAAATAGATACAGTAGTTATCCTCATGTCCTATACATTTGCAATGGAAGCAATAGGGTGGAATATCTTCAAATTCTAGAGGGAGTTTAACCACATTATATTCATTACCATCCTCTTCAATTCCTACTCTGATAAATGATGGGAGCTTTTTTTTTAAGTCGATTTCTACACACATTTTAACACAAGAAGGCCTAGACAGGGCAGCAGTAGCAGCGTCAACTTTAATGTAGTTTCCAATTTGATTCCCCATGATTTCCAGCATAGCAGAATTGTAAAAATATACAGGGACATGTGGTATTGAAACCCATACCGAAACAATGGGCGATTCTGCCTCGGGGGAGAAATCAGAAGTCCATTTAAATACCTTCATTTGAGCGTTGTTGAAACTCCATTGTCCCTTGAGTCAGAACCTTTGGTAGTCCTCTTTCTCTTGGAAGCGTATTAGCACATGCCGGAAGTCGGTTGATCCTAGCTGGAATTTGCCTTTGAAACCTACAGAATTGAAAGACTCGTTTAGTTGGACCATTGTTGGCTTCCCCCTAGCGAACTTACCAATCAGAGCATTGCGATAGTGGGAGGCGAGGGTGTCTGCATCTTTGCGACTAACAAGGCAAGTGATATCCCCTTATATTGAGTTTTGGGGACAATCTCTGGGTTCGAGGGAAGTGAATCCTGAAGAGGGGGAGGGCGATTAGCTAGAGCATGGAGGAAGGATTTTCCTCCCCCATAGCTACCAGACGGAGGAGCCGCCATAGCGGCGGTGGAAAGAAAAAGACCGTTATCAGTTGAAAGCAAAATGAAGGAAGAAGAAGAAGATGAGAGAGATGAGAGAAAAAGATAAAAACGACAGTAGGATTAGCGTTTTGGCTAAATCGCACCAAATATCGCACAGAGCTACAGTATCGCACAAAATGTTGAACTTGAAATGCAAAAGAATATAAACATATGTAATAATTTAATATCACAATCAACTCTAAACTATTCTAGCCAATATCATAACTTCCAAAATGCAACAATCAAGTCCAAGCTAACTAGTTCAAGTGTTAACCATAACTGCATATACAATTCATGTCACTTTTAACATGCCAACAATTTTGAGTTCATACCATAGGCCCTTCACTGCAAGTCACCCACAACATTGAGATAATGAAAAGGTCAACATTCAATAAACTGCTGCTTTAACACTTGTTATAGCCAAAACATAATTCTTTGCGAAAATCCCCATCATTGTGCTTTCACTACGTTTTTGGTTAAACTATGTCAATATAAGCAACTTATATCAATCCTGCATCAACATAATCCCATAATAAAAATCTCAAAACCAAAAACAAAAAAGTACACAAGGGTCTAACAATCCACCATATCATAAGCTATTCCTAAACAAATCCAACAGTTCCAACTTTGAGACTTAAACATAGCTAGACAATTTATGCATTCATCTATGTTTTTGGCCAACTAAGCACAATACAAGCACAATGTCATCCCATAGTCCAAATCCCAATCAAGTTAAATCCCTAACCACAATATCAATAAGTCAATACCAAATCCATATAGCCTCACAAAAAAAATCAAAATTTCTTCACATATCCAACAGCATGAATTAACAAAACATTTGCAAATCAAGCACAAGGGAGTGAAGAAATGTACCAATAAAGTGAATAGGAGGATGGATGAAACAAGCCCATAAAGGAAACTAGCCTAATTTTCCCAGAATTGCAAAACCCTCAAATTCTAGGGTTTTAGGTGTTCTTGGGAGATTTGGCTAAATTCGTGTTTAGTGGGGAAGTAAAAGGTTTGGGGATGGAAGAGTGCGGATTCCGGCCAAATAGAGGTGGAGTGGTAGCTCGATGAGTGGAGAAGTTGTGGCAAGGGATGAAGAGTTGGAGGAGAAGAACAGGTGAAGGCAGAGGGAAATGAAAGGTATTCTGGTTCTGCCCATTTTTCAAAGCTTCTGTACAACCGTCGCGAGTCGCAATACACTCGTTGTGACTTGTGATCTTAATACATGGGCTTGGAATCCTTGGTAAATTGCTCCCAAGAACTAGATTTAGCTACTAAAACCCATACTAATTAACAACAATTCAAACATAAATCAAGCTAAAGAAAGGATGATAATGGCAGAAAACTAGGGTTGGAACAGTACCAGATCGGGTGAGAAAGAAGTTAGGAAAGAGAAGAGATAAAGTGTTATTTATAGTACAAGAAAAAGGATAAAGTGTTCTTGCCACCTGTTCATCGCGAGTAACGACATGGTCATCACAACTTGCGATGGGCGCCCAGAACAGAACATATTTTTCTTCGTTTTCTTGTCTTCTAGCCTTCAATCCATTACACACTCCTCCAACTCTTCAAGTCTTCAAGTATTCATATCTTCAAAGCTAATCTTCGAATCTTCAAAGTCTTCAAAAGATTATCTTCAATGGCCTTCGGTCTTCAAGTCTCGATGTTCTTTCATTGTCACACAAAATCCCCTTAAAAAAGGTAAACGAGCGTAAAGTTGCTCTTACCTCTCCTAAGAGAATTTCAAGGTAAAACCCAAGCTCTTGATAACAAAAGAGCACATTAGTGATCCCAAATAGTCCAAAAATATACATATAAAATGGACACATCAAACCTCCATGCACTTAAACCCTAAAACATGCACATAAAATGGACACATCATGTTGTTGGCATGCTTTCCCCTTAGAGGCCAGTCTATCCCTATTAGATTTCCATTGTATATGCATTGGTCGGAAAAATATTTGTTGAAGAGGTTTCATTTTATTCATAAGATGGGGTATCCTTTGAGCACGGTTGGCAGGCTCAAAGAGAAAAATAGGAGCCATGAATATGATGGAATTCATAATGGGAATGTTGGTTCTGAGGGGATTTAGACTCCTACTGTTGCATGTGATGGCCTTGCTCAGAAGCCAGAAATCATTTCATATCACATTCCAAGTGGTCTGATGACCACTGAGGCTATTGATAGAGCTTCAAGTATAGGGCTTGTCTCATTTTCAAACGAGGCATGAATGTTATTATGCGAGTCTTGAAGCATAATCTTGAGAGAGAAAAAGCTAGTCCCATTGTGGAACCACAACCTCAACCACAACCTCAACCTCAACCTCAACCACAACCACAACCACAGCCACAATAAGAAGGTGCAAATGAAGATCCTGAGCATGTAATGACCACACAGGAAGTTATTGAAGACCTGAAGACACAAGAGCTGGTTGATAGGTTGGTTGAAGAATTGATGAGGAGAACCCGTTTCCTCGATTCCTTCATTCTCCCTTGGGATTGATGGACTTGATGATTTGTAACTTTGATGTCTTTTAATTGTTTTTGGATGATTTGTAATCAACTAATTTTGAGATTAATTGGTTTATGACTGATAGGTTAAGCGACTTTAAAACGATGTTTTAGGATTTGTTTGATGGCTGAAGGTTGTATGAAACAAATGCATGTTGAATGTTAAAAAGTACTACTTGTGCTCGTTAGTACTAAGTTATATTTTAGTGATGTGATCCACCTCCACTCGAGGTTGTTGGTAGCTAACCTGAGCGAAGGCGTTGTAAGCCAAACAGTCCCAAAAGGGATGCAAGGGGTGGTAAAAGATAAAAGATATAATTCTACATCCAACTCACTTCTAAGCTACCTATGGGGTAGTTAGTGGCAAGTCTGGGTTTGTCCACATAAATGCTAGAGTCTAATAGCCAATTACACACAACCACGAATGAGTTGTCAATCCGTCGTGTGCTAGGAATAACTACTATAGAAAAATGAGAGGTTTTTGAGTTTTTCAACTAACAACTACCAACATGAAAGATAAAACACAAGTTAACTAATTAGACAAACACTCAGGTGATATTTGCGTATGTAACATGTTTGATTAAATGTTCCTGTCCTCGATTCTGCCCACTAGCATAACAACTGGGCCCGTGCCTGACCAAAACGAGCATGACTCACCTTAATAATAGTTAATAGTAGATTATATGCTACAAATTGAAGTTTGTAAATTTCCATGAACTTTACAGACGTCTAGTTCGATGGGAATCATTTTTAACACAACCAGTGAACTTTTTTGACGTCTAGTTTGATGGGAACCACCACATAGAATCGCAAGAAATTTCATATTCTAGGTTTTTTAGGAAATAAAAATGTAATAGAATTTTGTCCATGAATTTTTAAAGGGATAACATATGACCTAGAGTAACTGTAGCACATTACCTACAAGTATACAAAGTGTCATTCAGAAAAACTTGTGGAAGTATATGTTGATTAGTATCAGTTTCTTTATTACACTCGGATAATATAAGTTCAACTTCGGTTTTGAAACATTCTTTTTTTTTTTTTTGTTAAATCGTGTGAAATTTATTACTTAAAGAAAAAAGAAGCCGAAGCTTAGTTTGTTTACAAAATGAGAGCATATTGCTCCTAAAGCAACACCATGTTGCCTCCAAAATAGTTGAGAAAAACCATAAGTAAACTAGAGGATTACAAACACTAATGGTTTGGTAAATGACGCTCGAACTTGTTAGTGAATCCGAAGAGACACAAGTCAGTCAGAGACGACCTGAACCAAAACCAGAAGCCTATCCTCTAAGTCTTCGTGCAAACTATGCCAAAGCTATACAATAGCTACGTTAAATCTTTGCTGGTATGCTGCCCGTAATCTTCCTGAGTGAAGTCCATTTGCCATATTCTGAGTGAAGTCCTGCCATTTGCCCGAAATCTTCATAAATGAATTCTTGCCATTTGCCATTCTTCCAATGATCATATTTTGCCAATGCTGAGTATCCTCCTCGAACTTTTAATCTGCAATGAAACAAGAAGAAGGAAGCAGTATCTGGTCCTGTATAAAACATGTGCCCGAGATAGCATATTATGAATAGATTATGTTTCCACATGCTGTTCCTATTCTGACCCCATGAACTCCATTTTTATCTAGCCAAATCAATCCTTTTTTTTTTAATTGAAAACACCCGTGAGGTGAGGGAGTTATGTATTGGGTTCCCCATGCCCTATAGCAAAAACCAGAATATACATGAGTTGTCTAGATAGTTAGACTTAATAGAAGAGCGTAGCCCCCGTTAACCTAGTAAAGACTAAAAAAGTGTATATGTAAAGATGAAGTAACGATCCGTAGGAGCGAATCTCCACCCCAAGTGTTAATTCACTCCCACGGCCAGGTTACTAACATCTGTTTTAGTAACAATCAAAATCCCCATGTTAGGGGAGGAGTAAACAAAAATAAACTCCAAAGGTGATGAGGCATCAGCAGAGCAGAGCAGTGCAGCAAAACCTCCAAAGGAGGCATATCTCCTTGTTCAGTAGATCAGAAGTACAGCAGCGCAGCCAGAAGTACAGCAGCACAGCCAGAGGTGGCATATCACCTTGTTCATCAGCAGCAGAAGTACAGATTCATGAAGAAAACCTGGCAAAAATAACAGACAAAAACTCAGCAGTATCCATTCCAGAACTGAGTTCTAAACTTGAGAACTGGGTTCAATGAATACGAACAGATGGGACAGATTGTTGATCCAGTGTAATAAGCCCTTTGATGTGTCTCGGAATGTTAGTCATTGAGATTATGGGATCAGAGTTAAAATGACATTTAGCCAGGGCATCAGCCACTAGGTTAGCCTCCCTGAGGACATGGGTCAGTTTAGCCCCTCCAAGAGCAGCTTTCCCCTTATAGACTTTATCAAAGAGTTCCCACTTAGCAGAGTAGGGGTCATTTAACATAGAGACAGCAAGTTTAGAATCAGATTCTATTATAAATGTGTGGTCCATATGAGAGAAAATCTGACAAACAAGCATAATGGCATCAATTTCAGCTAAGAGAGGAGTCCTAGCTGTGGAGGAAGAGGTGCAGATGTATGTAGGGTTGCCTAGAGAATCTCTAGCAATCAGACCTATCGAGGCTAAGTTTGGGGTCCAAGAGGCATCAACATTGATTTTGGAAAATCCTAAGTTAGGTCTAGTCCAAGAGATCTTTGCTAAATTAGGCTTAGGGGGAGGTCTGAATTTAGGAGATAGATGTGTGAGTCCAGGAGGAATAGGACTGGAATTGATTAGTTTTGGGGGACACAGTTGAAGTGATAGTAGGATCTGATCTTGAATCTCTCTACAGATGGAAGGTAAAGAGAAGGGCTTATTGTCCATGAGGAAACCATTCCTGGCTTTCCAAAGTCCCCAGCAGATGAGTGAAGGCAATAATTTACAATACATGCTGTCAAACTTAGGCAAATCATCAGTATCCCAGAAAAGGGCAAATCTTTGAGGAATGGTATGGCAAAAATCCAGGTTAAAATGAATCATGGATGCAAAGTTTGTCCATACTGCATGTGCTAAATGGCAGTTAATAAAGAAGTGCTGTATCGAATCTGAGTGTTCACATACAGGGCATTTTGATGCCAAACTAAAACCACAGGTAATAAGCACCTCATCAAAAGGTAGAAAGGCATGCAATAATTTCCAAATAAAAATAGTTACCTTTTTTTGGTGGGGGATTTTCCAGAGAACAGAACTAGCTAAAGAAGTACCTGATTCAGCTGTCAAGGCTTTATAACAAGATTTAAAATTGAAATTACCTGAACTCTCAGGTTTCCAAATCATTCTATCTTGTCTATCCTCCAGGATTTGAGCCCCCTGTAAAAAAATGAAGGTATCATGCTCCAAGAAGGGGGAAATCTGGGCTAAAATTTGGGACTTGTTATTAACAAACTCAGCCACTGAGATATCCATCATATTTGATGTGATATTATCAGGAATGCAGTTTATTAGGGGGCCACTGGGACACCAGTTAGCCTCTAAAAAGCTGCAGTTCCCTTTGCCATGTATGATCAGTGAATTAACTTCTGCAAAGGAGTTTACCAAACAAATCCTTCTCCATGTACCAGATCTTCTGTATGAGGGTGGCAATGCCCAGATAAATTTAGACCATAGAGAGGAGCCATTTTGACATTTCCACCAGAGTTTAACAGAACTGGCCTTAACTATAGCCTTGATAGATCTAAATCCTAATCCATTGAATTTGGTTGGCTAGCCAAATCAATCCTTTAAGAAAAGGTGGAGTGTTGCTTGAGTCTAAATCACCAGTTAAGAAATTCTCCCTAGCATATTTTGCCAAAAAATCAGCCACTGTGTTTGCTTCTCTAGAGACATATTGGATTTGGTTTTCTGTGTGCATCTCATGCAAATGATAGTGAAGAGAGAAAAGTCTCCATGAGGCAGAGTAAGGATCATGTATAGCTCTTATTGCTTGTTGACAATCTGACTCTAGTACACTACCTCTAATTTCCTTTTCTAAGCAGATTTGATATGCAAATAAAATTCCTTCCAGTTCTGCATGTAGAGGGGAGTCTGATTTAAAGGTTTTAACTCTCATTAGTTTCACATCTCCCCTCCAGTCTCTAATTATTACAGCACAAGAAGAGTCACCCCCCTTTATCCATGAAGCATCCATGTTCAACTTAAGACCATTTTTTGGTTTTTCCCATTTAACTGCTGAGATAGAGATTTCTTTGTTCCTTTTTAGAGTTATGCTAGGAATGATTCCTGCCTGAATTAGCTTCTTATGTTTATCAGGATTCCCTTTCAACGGATTAGCAGTAAAAATTATGAGCAGCAGATCCTTAATATTCTGAAAGCATGCTTCAACTGAAAAAACCAGGTTTTCAAATAGTAGTTTATTCCTGTGTGTCCAAAGAGACCATGTTGTTGTAATAAGTGCAGCTATGTATACTTTATGCAGACTGTTAGTCCCTACCTGAATGGAGAGGTAATGATCAACTAAATGACAGAAGCTCCTAAAAGCAGGTGGATGTAAATTCAGAATGCTATTAACTTTTTTCCATACTGCAGTTGTCTGGTGACATGAGTTAAAAAAATGGTTGATTGAATCCGAGTGTTTAGAGCAAAAGGGGCATTTAGAAGCTAGTGAAAAACCAAGCTTACATAGAACATTATCAAAAGGCAAAATTCCATTCAAAGCTCTCCACATTAAAATAGACATTTTAACTGGTATGAAATTTGACCATACCTTGTGTAAACTTCTGATGCTTGTACCTCTCTGCCTCAGTATCTTGTAAGCTGAGCTGACTGAAAAATTCCCATCCTTAGAAGGCTCCCAGATCAGTCTATCCTCATGAGAATTCTTGATGGCTACCTCCTGCAATATTGAAACTATATTGGTAGCCAAATGTGGCTCCAGAGAAATTATATTAGAGTGTTTGTTCAGGATGAAGGTGCTTAAGGTGATATCAGGGAAGGGAAGTTCCACATCCTCAGGCCATTTATAAAATAAGGCACCTTCTCCTGACCAATTTGCATTCCAAAAGGAACAACCCCCTTTTCCATGAATTACTCTTGTCAAACTGTTTGTTTTTTCAGTAATGGAGCAAATTCTCTTCCATACCTGAGATGTCTTGTAGGATTCAGGAATGGACCACAGATGGTGAGACCATTGCGTGGTGTTCATTTGGAGCTTCCACCATAACTTACAGGAAAATGAGTCAACTGTGGCTTGGAGGTCTCTTAACCCTATCCCATTCTCTTGTATAGGCAAACTCATTTTACTCCAAGCTCTCCATTTTTTTCTAGGCTCTGAACTTTCAGTTGCACCCCAGAACAGACCAGATGCCAACCTTTCCATCTTCCTCAAAATTACCTTGGGAGGTTTTAGTACAGCAAACAAGTGGGTTGGGATTGAAAGAAAGCAGTGGTTTATTAATATGATCTTCCCTCCAGTGCTAAGCCACCTATTTTTCCAGTTTTGAATGCTTTTTTCTAATCTCTCCAGTATAGGATAGTAATATCTCTGAGTGTTCCTTCCTGTGAATATGGGAATACCTAGGTATTTGAAAGGAAACTCTCCCATAGTCATTCCTAAAGACCTTCTTATGATCTGAGTTCTGTCAGCTGGGGTGGCATGATCAACATAGAAGTTGGATTTAGAGAAATTAACTTTCTGACCTGTTGTTTGCTCATATGCAATTAGGAATCTTTTAAATCTTTTCAGGTTTTCCTTTTTTCCACTGAGAAATACAGCTGTATCATCAGCATACATTAAGTGAGTTATCTGTGGGCATGTCTTAGGTAAATCAAAATTTTTCAGATAGCCAATTTTGAACAGTTTTTTAATTCCTCTGGAAAAAGCCTCAGATAGAATGTTATACAGAAATGGGGAGAGGGGATCTCCCTGTTTTATTCCTCTATTAGATGCAAAGTATCCTGTGGCTACACCATTAATAATCACTGAAAAATGGGCTGAGGCTATATTCTGCAATATCCGGTTCACAAAAACTCCATGAAAACCAAATTTAAGGAGAATTGAATTAAGAAAAGACCAAGATACCCTATCAAAAGCTTTCTGCATATCTAATTTGATGATTAGGTTCTGATTCCTTGATTTCCTTTTTAACATTCTGGTCATTTCTTGCATCAATATTATATTATCTGTGATATCCCTCCCTTTCATGAAAGCACTTTGCTCAACAGATATTAGTTGAGACATGAAAGGCCTAATCCTTTCCATCATCATCTTGGAAAAAACCTTGTTCACAAAATTTGAAAGGCTTATTGGTCTGAAATCTGAGAAAGTGACAGGAACTGGTCTTTTAGGAATTAAAGCTAGCCATGTACTAGAAATAGCATTAGGAATTTTACCATTCATCAGAAAGTCATTTGCAGCCTCAAGTAAATCTGTTTTAACATAATCCCAAAAGGTAGTATAGAAAAAACCAGGGTATCCATCAGGACCGGGTGAGCTGTGTTTATTAAGATCAAAGACTGCAAACTTAAGCTCATGGATCAGAAAAGGAGATAACAGTTGATCATTTTCTTGTTCATTTATTATTCCAGGTATTTCAGCAAGAAAATGATTCAAATATGTTCCTTGTTTCTGTGGTTCTTCTTCATTAAATAGAGCTGTATAAAATCCCACCGCTTCCTCTTTAATCTTTGATGGATCAGATATCCAAATTCCATTTTCATCTCTAATTTTACTGATTCTGACTTTAGTTCTTCTTTCCCTAATTGAGTGATGAAAATAACTAGTATTGGCATCACCATATTTAAACCAATTCAGTCTAGCCTTTTGCCTAAGGTAGATTACATTCTCCTTTTGAGCCCTCATGAGCAACTGTTTTGTGTTATTCAAGTCAGTCAGTATGGATTCAGTTGGTGTTTGTTGAAAAGAGATTTCCAAATCCTTAACCTTATTCTCATAATGCATCAGATTCTGATCAACATTGCCAAAGTGTGTAATATTCCACTGCTTTATTTCCTTTTTAAGCCTTTTTAATTTATAAACCATCCTAAACATTCCTCTATAAGGGGTGTCCAGGCACCAATTCGATTTCACTAAATTAATAAAGTCCTGTCTACTTATCCACATCTCCTGAAATCTAAATGGTCTAGGGGCTTGTTCCTCAGATGATTGTATGGATAATAAAAGAGGAGCATGATCCGATGAAAGTCTATTTAAAACCTGGATAGAGCTGTTAGGAAAGTTATCGAACCAGTCTAATGAGCAGAGTCCCCTATCTAGCCTTTGGAATATTAACTCTTTACCTCGTTCCTTAAACCTGTTATTGCACCATGTAAAGGAGTTACCTACAGTGGGAATATCATGCAAATCCAGATCACTTAGAAAATTATTAAATTGTTTCATGCTTTTTTTAGGTGTTGACTTCCTCCCTCTATACTCAGATACTGAAGCTACTGTGTTAAAGTCACCAATAAAAATAGAATGAGGAATATTGGTTGCTTTAAGGTCCTGCCATAAGGATTCCCTGAGTGATCTATGTACACTTGCATAAATAAATACACAATTCCAGCTCAAAGAAGATGATAAATCAATTATATTAACTTGTACATACTGATCTGTCTCACTTAACACTGAGATACTGTAAGACTGGTTCCAAAATAACCAGATTTTAGCTCTATGAGCAGAGTAAGCATTCTGATATCCTAGGTCATATTTGAACTTTATGATCTTCTGGTTTTCTTGCCATGGTTCAATTAGGCACATTATGTCTAACTTATGTTTTTGTTTCAGAATCTTGAGTCTCTCTACTGAAGTACCAACTCCCCTAACATTCCAAACTAACACATTCCCAATTATGGTGTGTGTTATCATTTAAAAATTTTGGGGTTGGCTTTTTGTGAGGATCTGAGATTTCTACTAGTCTTAGCAGAGTTTTTACCTTTTTCTCCTGACTTACCATTCACAGATGAAAGGTTCTGCTCTGAGGGTCTTACCTGGGCCTGTGGCTGCTCACTTTCATTCTCCAACCTTACCATTTCAGAGCTATCTGATGTCTTCTCTTTCAGTTCATCCTCTATGCTGGAGCTTTCCTTTGCTGAATGTTTATGAACTTGCTCTTCTAACTCCATTTGTACTTGTTCATTAAGTAACACAGAGGAAATATTTTGGTTAGTATTGATATCAAGTGGTAGAGAAACATCCTGTGACTCAACCGTTTCATGGAAGATCTCTACAATCTCCCCTTCCTTCTCTACCTGTTCATCCTCACTGTCTTCCAAGGATTGAAAAGCATTAGAAATTGAAACTATGCTGATATTTGTTTCCTTTTCCTTTGTGGGGGAATGGGTAGGGGAATGGTTCTTTTTTTCTCCAAATGGAAGTGGTGATTGGCTTAGATATGTCATCTAGTGAGTAAAATGGACCATTACGTTTTCTATGACTTACCTTAAAGAAGTTTATATTGCTATCAGTTATAATTCCTGTGTTTATTGTTTGATTTTGAACATCCTTTTCCTTTTGAGAAACTGTTAGAGCTGATGTCCCTCCCAAGTTAGCTTCCTCTGTTGGGTGAGGGCCAGTTCTTTGCTTAATTGTAACCGCATTTTCTAACTTCTTATTAACATTTTTCCTCAGATTAGGATGCAGAAAATTACAGCTTGAGTTACTGTGGCCAATTATTTTGCAGTGAGTGCAATATGTTGGCAAATCCTCATATTCTATAGGATATTCAGCTATCTTGTTTCCTATCCCTACCATAATTGATTTAGGGAGCTGAGCTAACAAGTCAATTTCGACACAAACTTTAATTGCTGAAGGTCTTGTTAGTGCCATTGTTGCTGCATCCATCTTAAGAAAACGTCCTACCTGACTACTTATTCCAATTATAGCAGAGCTATTATAGAAATGGAGTGGTAGTTTGTGAAATGTTACCCAAACTGGTACTATCGAGGATTCCACTGATGGGGAGAAATCTGGTGTCCATTTTTGCATCTTCATTGTGTAACCTTGAATTGACCACTGTCCCTTCATCCAACACCTTTGGTAGTCTTCATTTTCCTGAAATCGAATCAAAACATGACGATAATCAATAGAACCAATTTGAAATTTAGATTTAAAACCTATTGATTTGAAGGACTGGAGTAGCGATTCCATCTGCGGTTTCCCTCTGCTAAACTTTCCGACGAGGGCATTCTGGTAGTGTGAGGCTAGGATTTCTCCTTCTTCAGGAGGAAGTATGAATGCAATCTTGCCCTTATATTCTGTTGTCGGGTGTAAATTTGGGGTATCCGGAAGGGACGAGAGAAGAGGGGATTGTTTGGTATTGAGAGCTTGGGCAAAGCTTCGAGCGACCAGTGGCTTAGGGATAGGATCCGGAGGCGGAGGAGGCGTCGGCGACGCCATGATCGTCCGCCGGTGTGACTATCTCGCAGGTAGTGGATTGGTATCAGGCGAGTCAGTTAGAAATGGAGAGGTTAGTTGCAGAAAGAAATGGAGGTGAAGAAGAAGAGTGGTGACTGTGTGAAATCGCACCAATTCGCACACAGGCACAGTAAAGAGACCGTTAGAGAGAGCAGTAGTCGTTAGGACAAAAACATTCTTTTTGGACCTATTGTAATCGGGGTTTGGGATTGACAATGTATTTTTTTATAAAATTTTTGCACATAGGTCCCTCCGACAATGTGGGAGAACTTGAAATGTAAAACTAGAGATACACTCAACCAAATCATCAATTGATGACCACAACGTTCCGCTATGGTCATGGATGGATATACCGAGGTAATCGTCCATTATTTTTCTTAGTATTCCATTTATACCCTTACGATAAGTGTTATGAGAACGATAATTTCCACCACATAGAATCGCATGAAAATTCATATTCTTGGTTTTTTAAGAAATAAAAATGTAATAGAATTCTATCCATGAAGATTTTAAAGCGATAGAACATGACCTAGAGTAAATTGTAGCACATTACTTACAAGTATATATGGTGTCATTTAGAAGAACTTATGTTGATTAGTACTAGTTTCTTTATTACACTGGATACTTTAAGTTCAACTTTGGATCAGAACCTTTCTTTTCAGACCGATCGCAATCGGGTTTGGGACTGACAATGTTTTTTTTAATTTTGCACATAGGTCTCTCTGACAAATTGGGAGGACTTGAAATGTAAAACTAGAGATACACTCAACCAATCATCAATTGATGACCACAATGTTCTTAGTGGTCATGGACGGATATACCAGGGTAATCGTTCATCATATTTCTTAGTATTCCATTTATACCCTTACGATAAGTGTTATGAGAACGATAATTTCCACCACATAGATTCGCATGAAAATTCATATTCTTGGTTTTTTAGGAAATAAAAATGTAATAGAATTCTATCCATGATGATTTTTAAAGCGATAGCAGATGACCTAGAGTAAATTGTAGCACATTACTTATAAGTACACAAGGTGTCATTTAGAAGAACTTGTGGAAGTATATGTTGATTAGTACTAGTTTTTTTTATTACACTCGGATACTATAAATTCAACTTCAGATCTGAAAAATTTCTTTTTAGACCGATCGTAATCGAGCTTGGGACTGACAATGTAATTTTATAAATTTGCACTTAGATCCCTTCTAGAAAGTGGGGGATGGTTTACGGTTGCTTTATTTTAATATTGATGACAATTCTGTTCCGCTTTTTCCATAAATCGTTCGACAGAAGAGACGCAATCTTAACACCAAGGATTTTACCACACTGTTTAGAAATTAGACTATGGACAATATGTGTGACTTCGCAGGCTCCCCGCATACAACAAATCAAAAATTGAACAACAACCGATGCCAGTTAGTCTAAAACTTTCAATGGGAAATGAAAATTTCAGGCAAAATTTTGAACCAAAATTCCCCCCAACCCCCATTTCAAGTAAAGAAAAAGTGCCTTTATAACCCTACCTACTTCACATAAGTGCCAATATAACCTTTCACTGTTTGAAAGTGCCAATATAACCCTATCTAGTTAATGAAAGTGCAAAACTACCGATTCCGATCAATTTTAGCCGGAATTATATGAAATGATAATTTTACCCCCTCTGACTTTTATAAAAAACAAATAAAAAAGAAGAAACTACGATTATACCCCAAAAATTCAAAGGACCTTAAAGCAATTTCTAAATTTTCCTAAACCTATCTCCTTTTCCCACCTAACCCACCCGCCCACTCTCTCCTCACCACCCGTCCACTCTCCCCCCATCTGCTGAGAAGAGGCTACTGGGGGCGATATTTTCGGTCTAGGCAGAAAGGATGTTCAGTCTGGGAGCGGTGATATTGAACTCTATCCGCTGAAAAGAGGTTGCTGATATCCATCGAGGAGAGGCCGCTGTGGGCGACACCGTTAGGCCAGGCGGAGAGGATGTTCAGTCCGGGAGTGATGATGTCGGGTTTCAAGATCTCCAGCATCTCCGGATTTGGGTCGCGGGCATAAAACAAAGCGACGATCGAGGTGGGTTGGAAATTGACCCAGGTGCCATGGAAGACGGTCGTTGTGACAGGGCTCTCTGCAATTTCACCGCCGGGCCGATGTATTTCCTTATCTCGTCGCCGGCGGTGGGAGAGGCCCTAGCATGGGATGAGGCTGGCTTGTTTGATAACAAAAAAGATGCTTGCTGGGGAGGGGGTGGTGGTGGTGGGACTGTAGGGGTGGAGGTGGTGTCTTTGAGGGCATAATTGTCCTAACATGTTTAGGTTTTATGTTAAAGGACATTTTAGTCATTTTATATTTGGTCAATGCCGGTCAATACTTGAAATAATGTCTTAAGGTTATATTGGAACTTTCATTAACTAATTAGGGTTCTTTTTGCACTAAAAATTATCTGAGGGTTATATTGTCACTTACTCAAGTAGATAGGATTATATTGGTATATATCCCTCAAGTAAATAAAACTCAACACTTACACTCTTTTCCCATCAACAACTCAAATCCAACAATTCAAACTAACACACCATCCATTCCATTCAAACCTTCAAATAATTAAAGATAGCTAATTAAATTGCATCTCTTAAACATGAACAAGATCCAAGGGTGGAGCATCCAAAGGTTCAAATCCCCTAAGGTATTTTTCCACCCATTCCATGTTCATCTACAAATTTGGTGATAATCTTACAACATTTTTTCTTCATTTATTAATGATTCTAAAATTTCATGAGTAAATGATGATTGTTTTGCATGTTATATATTGTATGTTGTTTTTTTTGTACAAGATAATGCCATGTTTGTAACTAATGCTAAGATTTGTATAACTATAGTATGAATGTGTGACGTCGGTCACATTGCATCGATCCATGTGAAATGTTACCAAACAAAGGCCGACGTCGCATATGTCAAGGACATGTTAACATTTCTATTAGTATCAAAACGATCGCAGTTGAATCGGTGTTTGCGACATTGTTTTATTTTCTTTGAGATGTCGGTAGGAAACAGATTAGATACATTTTCAAATTGTGATTAATATCGTCCGCGTTTCACTCCATTATGTGAAATTCTTTTGGGGATTGCCCTATCTAACATATATTTTGTTTACTACTCTTTGGTTGTAATAGGGCCAAAGAGAGTCATTGATGGACTTCCAACGTCTAGTTGGACACACTTGTCAATTCGCTAGTCGCCTTCACATTCATAATGCCGTAGAACGTGGAAAATGGTGACTTAACACAATTCATTTTCAAAATCATATTAACATTTCAATAATGTTGTAACATATTATTGTATTAGTTGATATAGTTTTGTTACTTTAAACACGTCATTCCCTTCACACATTAAATGAACACAAATATATTATTGTATGACATTTAACCATTATACGATTTATCGCATTTTTAATAACATGCAATGGTTACCGACGAACGCGAAGTTTTGTCATTAAATAATAAATATTTTAATAATATGTAATGTCTAACCACTGCAACCGCAATGTCGCATAAATCGGTGCCAAATTGGAATCTGACCGACGTCGCACAAACCAACCTCGTTCGTTGTTATCGACGTCTGTTATACAAAATGACATCGAACTTATCCAGGTTCCATGTCAGCAGGCAAACGACGTGGGTCCCCCATAACTAACAATGTTGCATTCAATGATGTGCAACGTCGCGGATCAAAAGACCAAAGTTGACTACAGCGATGTCGCAAAATTTGCTCTCCAGCCAACTTCTTTCCAACACCAACTGACGTCGCATGCATGTGGATGTAGACGTGGCCCCAAACAACGTCACATATATGATCTCCTCTGAGGGGCTAGTTGCCTTAACTGATGTCGCACATTAAAACTACAGACATCGGTTAAAAACCGAGGTAAGAGGTATATTTACCTAAGTTCCAAGCCGCGGTAAAATTGCACTTTTTACTCAGGCTGTATTCACCTCGGATCTTCTAGGACCAAAAGCTGAGGTAAAAGGTTTGGCAGAACCGAGGTAATAGGTCATGTTTATTATAGTGACGGCAGTGCCATCTGTCTCCCAAGTCTCATTAGGGCAAGTGCAGTGGGTTGCCACAAAATTAAAAAACCGCTCTAAAAACCGAAAACATCCACAGTAGTAATTTTTAGACCAGTTTCTTGTTAAAAAACCGGTCCCTAGTTTTCAACTAGGGAATCGGTTAAAAAACCGACTGTGTCAGCGTGCACATGGCTCCTGCGGCAGAAAATTTTTTGGGAGATTAGTGGGACACGTGTCACCCATACATTGGGCCACGTGTCCCACTCAAATTCAGCCCATATTTGTTTGGTAAATAGAGGGACACGTGGCATCCTCTGGTTGGGCCACGTGTCCCTATCTTTGTTTTTAATTATTTTTTTAGAAAAAAACTGTATTTTTTTTATTTTTAAAATTTTATTTTAAAACGTTTTTAAATTAAAAATATTGAATGATTTTTGATTAAAATTTGGAATAAAAATTTGGAATAATTTTTGAGAAAATTATTGAAGAAAGATTATTGAAAAAATCTGAAATAATTATTGAAAAAAATGAAATGAAATTTTAAAAATTATAATGTATTTTTAAATTTTACATTCAACTCATTTTGAAATTTATTTAAATTAAATGTTAATAATAAAATTAATGAGTAGGATAGAGAAAATCAAGTGGGGTACATAAATAGTAAAAAGTGGTTTCTTACCATTGTGGAGAAGAAAATGTGTGGTTTCTTAAGTGATTTTTTAAAGTGAGGTGGAAGATAGAGAATGGGAGAAATAATATATTTAATTGGTAAGAAACCGGTATCGATTTTTACCATTGCATGTGCTCTTAGACGTGATTCGCCTACCATAAAAACCCAGTGACAACATAGTAAACCAATTTTATGAAGCCTTCACCATGACAGGTGTCCAATTCATCAATCTTGCAGTGCGCTGAGGAGCTCTCAATCTTAAACAACAGTCACAATAGATGATAGAGTTCTAAGTGCATGCAGCCTTTAGCATGGGTTCACAAATAATGTCCGAGCAGCCATTTGGGATATGCTCGACTTGATAATGCCCGAGAGAGCTTGGAAGGGAATGATGTACAGAGTCAAAAAGCTACAAGAAGCCAAGATGCCTACTACTACCACAACAAAGAACTGCTTCATATGGCTATACGGTAATAGTAGAGTATGTTTGTTCATGGACCTCCCACTGCCCGACCGAACTGCCATCTAGGATGACACCTCATCCAAGGACCTATTCCTCCACTCGGATGCTACATATGAAACACTGTTTCTTACCACTTTGGGTATCCTAAAAGCGTTCGAGGAAATGCTGGTTCAACCGAATCAACTTGAGCAACCAACTGAGCCACAACCAACCCCACCATTTGACTTCTATGTGAAGTTTTAGCTTTTTGGCCAACAGCTCCAAGGCTATGGCCAATAGATCCAAGGAATTAATCAAGCAATTGATGGCATAAGCAATTAGCTAGGTGGATAAGGATAGCAACTTAATGAGTATAACCGGAGATGAGAAGCTGGGGCGGAGATTTGCCTCTCTAGAGGAAGAGGTCTATGAGAAGTTCTATTTTGCGGACCAAGGGGGCAACATTCAAGAAGAAAGCATGGAGCAGCTCACGGAGAGGATCCAAGCATCCAACATTCAAGACTCTCAAGAAGTTGACCTCAAGGAGAGAGACAGCGGTTGAGGCATCAGGAACGAGAGAGGATGCGCTTAATCTAGCGCAACAGACCGGGTCCTCATGGCCATGAGTGTGAGTGTCCATTTCCCTAAAATTTATTATTTATGAGTTGAATGCATTGGGGATAATGTATAGTTTAAGTGTGGGGGGAGGGAGAATATGACACGAAGAATCAGCAAAAATCTCTGTGTTTGTTTTTGTTTGCAATAAGGAGCTCCATAGGGTGGAATTTTATCTTGAAAAAAATTGAAAAAATGAAAAAAAGGAACCCGATGAGTTGAAAATTCGAAAGGGCAACTTAGGCAAATTGGGGGGCACGGATAGGAAAAAAATCCAAAAGGGTGACCTATGTAAAATGAGAGGTCTTATGGTGTGGAAAAAATGTGAGGTGTGAGATTTGAAAGAAAAGAGAAGCTGGGATGAAAGAACTTGAGAGGGCTCTTAAGCAAAGTGAGAGAAATTTAAATATTTGAAGTTTACTTTTATTTTGCCTATTTGTGTGATTTCCGGCCCAGTAGAATAAGCTATATTCTTGTCTTGCTTTGGATGTTTAT
This sequence comes from Rubia yunnanensis, assembly GCA_037428765.1. Taxonomy (NCBI): domain Eukaryota; kingdom Viridiplantae; phylum Streptophyta; class Magnoliopsida; order Gentianales; family Rubiaceae; genus Rubia; species Rubia yunnanensis. Next base: position 36,663,394 of record CM075063.1, on the reverse strand, counting down.
ACCCCATTATTATTTTGGCGTGATTTTTATTGATTTGGTGGTTTAGAACGCCTTAGTTTGGGATGTGAGGGTTAACAAGCCTTTATGTTTTGGATTAGGGTAGTTCTAGGAATAATGTATTGATTGTGTTTTGAAAATATAGTTCAGGAAACCACCTTAGGACTTTATTCGTTCTTCCTCGAGGACGAGTAAGGGTCTAATTGTGGGGAATTTAATGAGAGGTGAGTTTGACATACCGTGAGGTGGTAGAGGCTTTCGGGTGGGTATTCATGCAAGATCTTCCAAGGGTAGTGGTGTGTCCATTTTATGTGCATATTATAGAACTTTTTGGGATCACTTTTGTGCTCTTTTGTTATCAAGAACTTGTGTTTGAACTTGAAATTCTCTTTGGAGAGGTAAGAGTGATATTACGCTTTTTTACCTTTTCTAAGTGAATTTTGTGTGACAAGGAAAGAACATCAAGACTTGAAGACCGAAGGCCATTGAATATCATCTTTTGAAAACTTTGAAGATTTGAAGAGTAGCTTTGAAGATTTGAAGACTTCAAGAATTGAAGGAATGTGTAATGGAATAAAGGCTAGAAGACAAGAAGAAGAAGAAAAATATGTTCTGTTATGGGAGCCCGTCCCGAGTTGCGATGGACCCTGTCGCGACTTGCGACGAACGAGTGGCCATACCACTTTTTTTGTTTTATTGTACTATAAATAGCATTCTATCCTTTCTTTTTCCTCACTTCTTCTCCTGCCCGATTGGTACTGTTCTTACCCTAGTTTTTCCACCATTTTCATCCTTTCTTTAGCTTGATTTATGTTTGCATTGTTATTGGTAGTTAGTATGGGTTTTAGTAGCAAAATCTAGTTCTTGGGAACAATTGCCTAAGGCTTCAAAGTCCATGTCTTAAGAACACTTTTTAGTCTATTTAATACACTTGTTACTGTGCATTTATGGAGCATTGAATGTTGGTTGTTAATGTCATTAATGTTCTTGAAAGCTTGAGTATATGAAATACTTGTATGATTGATTGTTCGGGTTTGGGAAAAAGTAGCTAAGTTTTCCTCTTCTAGATATGAAATCCAAGAGTATGAATTAAATCTTTTGATTGTGTTGATGGGTTGATAATTTCTAAATGAATGTGATGATGTTGAAATCGTTGTCATGTTTATTTTAGGTAGCAAATAAGAGAAGTCTATGAATGTCGATCGTTCTTGACTAATCTTGTGTAAATGCATGAGTTGGTTAAATGCTTAGACACGGTGTTGTGTTTGTAAGTGTTACCAAGCTTGTTGATTCTTCGTGCTCAATGCCATCAATGAGATACTTTTAGTCGTGTCTCGACTAATGGAGTCATTGGTGAGATTTGACAAGAGATGTCGAATTCACTCTTGCAAACTACTATCTAAGAAGGGTAGAAGACTAGTCTTCACAACAAGTAGTAAAAGTAGTAAATATGTTACATGTTCAATGATCGATAGGAGGCTTGGAAGTGGAAGTCAATTACGCCCAAGGTTTTGTTAATTGTTGATTTAATTACCTTTTAGTTGTTGTTGCATATTTAACTTGTCTTTCAATTTCATAACTTCGGACCAAAACCAACCAACCCTCCCCCCTGCATTCTTTTATATGTATCTATATATGTTTATGCCCAGTATGTTTTCCGATCTATATGTTTGAACACTTGAAAAGATTCCTCTTCTTCGTGGACGACCCCGACTTGCCCTTATCTACTTAATTGTAGATAGGAAGCATAAGGAGTTATAAATTGTAATTTTGAGAGGTACGGTGATGACCTCCAATTTTTGGCGTCGTTGCGGATAAAAGATGTTTATTTTTAAGTGTTTGGGCATATTATATGTGAGTATGTGCTAGTTGTGAATATTTGTTAGTTTTCTTTTTGTTTTTTGTTTTTAGTTAATTTGCCATTTTTGCTTGGCTTAAAGATGTATTGTTCGAGTTCTTGGAGCATGGTTCATACACAATCTTCTTCATAAGAACCCCTAGACTACGACCCTAAGTTAGAGTTGAATTTGAGACGGGCTGGGAGGATTTCTTTGGAAAGTGTGAATAACACACCTCCTAGTGACCATTTTGCAGATACTTCTACTTCTATTGAGCATCAACACGAGCATGAAGATGAGCATCCGGGAGGAGGACCTCATCATCCTCCTCTTCAAGGAAGAGCTCCTCCAATCTAAGGAAGGGAGATTTCTTTGGGGTAAGCCTTATTGAGGGATGTTATGGCTCCCAACCTTAATCAACAACTAATGTGCATAGAGTATCCATTGGTTGGACCGAACGGGCACTTTGAGCTCAAGACCGGGTTTTAAAACTTGATACCTATCTTCCTTGGTAGGCAAGGGGAAAATGCCAACAAGCATCTCTCTGAATTCCACTTTCAATGTGGTGGTACGGTTCCCCACAGAGTAGACGAAGAACTTTACAAATTGAAGTCATTCCCATTCACATTTAGGGATGGCACAAGGGATTGGCTCCACTACCTACCACCCAAGAGCATCAAGACCTGGATTGACATGAAGCAAAAATTTCTAGCCAATTACTTCCCGGCCTCAAAGTCCGCTGCTTTGAAGAAAGACATAAGCAACATCCCCCAATGACATGAAGAGTCATTTTTTCGACTATTAGGAGTGGTTTAAGAAGCTTCTCGTGAGTTTTCCTTACCACGACTATTTGGAGGGAGACTAGGTCTACTATTTCTACAATGCTCTTCTTGATGAGGACCAAAGACTAGTGAGGAGTTCTTGTGGTGGTACACTTGGGAACAAGACTTCGACGGAGGCTATGAAATTATATGAGGAGTTACCCGAAGATTCAAGGAATTTTAGTTTGAGGGACGATTTGAGAAGAAGAAATCCAATGCCTACAAGGGATATCTCGGGCTTATCAAGGTTATCAAAACCGGCCTACAATTTGGGTTATCGAGATCACCCGAATCTTTGGTACGGGAACCCTCATTGAGGTCAAAATGCTCAACCTTACTGCCCTCCTCAAAAATAATACCGTCATCCACAAAACAATTCCCCAAGGCTTCAAGACAAGCCCCAAGATCAAGGGGATAGCTCGGGTTTGTCAAAAGACGAGGGAACCATTCACCGGTTGAGTATGTGTGCGAAGCGTGGCGAAAAATTCCAAGATGAAGCCAAGGCAAGCATAAAAAACTTGGAAACTCAAGTGAGCCAAATAGCTCACGCCATGAATCAGATGGAGGCACGGGAAAAGGGAAAGCTTCCTTCCCAACCAAAGATTAACCCTCAAAAAAATGTGAGTGCAATCTCATTGAGGAGTGGGAAGGAAGTGGAACTACCCCAAAGCAAGGTTGTTGTTGAACGGGTGCATGAAAAAGAGGAAGATGTTGAGAAGAAGGTCAAGGAGTTGGCCAAAGAGAAGGTGAATAAGGGAAAAGAAATCGAGGTGGTAACCTTCGTGCCAAGACCGAGATCAAATCCCGAAACCTCATCCCCACCTAACAAGAAGTTAAAAGGGGCGCAGATCCATATCTATGTGCTAGAACCACCATTTCCAGAGACATTAAAGGATAGGAGGACAACAAGGACATCTACGAAGTCCTTCGTAGAAGCGAGGTAAATATTCCACTCTTAAAGGCTATATATCAAGTTCCTAGGTATGGTAAGTTTCTTAAGAAATTATGTACGGTTAATATGAAACAACAATTGAATAGTAATAAAAAGAGTGAAAGAGTGAATATGTCTCCACTGTATTTGATGATGAAATGCCTCCTAAATGTGATGGTCCGGGAATGTTTAAAATCCCTTGTGTGATAGGAGGAAAATGTGTTAACAAGTACATGCTAGACTCAGGTGCTTTCATTAATGTGATCCCATATTCCTTGTATGAAAGTCTAGATTTAGGCACTTTGCACAAAGCTGGGGTTGTTATCCAACTAGCCGATCACTCTAGTACATACCCAAAAGGTACTGTGAAGGATGTGTTGGTGAAAGTGGGTTCTTTAACATTCCACACCAATTTTTTATGTTCTTCAAATGGAAGGTGGTAATAGTGCTAAACCTATTCTCTTAGGTAGGCCATTTTTAACGACTTCAAGAACAATAGTTGATGTGCATAAAGGAACTTTAGCCATGGAATTTAATGTGCGGAAGATAGAATTTGACACTAGTAATTATATTGATCATCCTAGTAGATACCATGCTTGCCAAGTTATTGATGTTCTTGATGATATGGAGCAAGATGTATTTGAGCCCAATAATGGTAGTTTCTTGAATGTTTCCATGTATGATGCTTTGAGTGATACTTTAATTTCAAATTTTGTTAATACTAACTTGAAGGAAAACAACAATGATGAATTCTCTCTTGGAAAAGCAACTTCCAACACCTTTCGTGTGTCCACGGTAAGGCAATAAGGGTGGGCTTCCTTCCTTCTCTTGAGAAGACTTTGGGGGTAGAGTGCAAACTACTACTGAAAGTTCTTAAATGTTCATCTCTTGGAGAAGGAGAGAAACCCCCGTATGCTCACTTGATTGAGATCACCATGGAAACAAAAGGGCGAGTTATTGGGAATGTTGAGGGAACATGAAGAAACCCTAAGCTAAGTGAGGAAATTTTTGTTGGGGGTGATGTGGATCCCAAATGTTATAACCCGAATTGGGGAAAACTGACCGAGCACTTTGGCTCATTTTGTGAATAACTCCAAGAAGGGGAGTAAGTCATGCCAACAACGTTAAATAAGCAGGGTTTTGATCATTCTGATCGCCATTCTTGACTTTCAGTTAATGTTTAAATTTGAGTTTTTATCGTTAGTTTCATTATTTTTCTTTGTTCCTTACACAGATTGAAATTCTCAGCTTATAGGTCCAACATTTTGCGTGTTACGAAGGTCCCATTGGGAGTTGCAAGTCGTGACACGGGAAGCATTGGCCACATCCAATCAGCTGTAAATCACTAACCCATCATCCTCAAACCATTTCCATCAATCTCCAAATCCCACCAAATTTTGCAAGAACCCAAAACCCTAGAATTTGGGAGGTTTGCAAATCCGGGAAAATTAGGCTAGTTTTATTTGTGAGCTTGTTTCATCCATCTTCCTACACATCTAAGTGGTACATTTCTTCACTCCTGTGTGCTTAATTTGCAAATATTTTTTTTAATTCATTATGTTGGATATGTGATGAAATTGTGATTGTTTTGTGAGGCTTTATGGATTTGGTATTGACTTATTGATATTGTGGTTAGGAATTTAACTTGATTGAGATTTTGACTATGGAATGACATTGTGCATATATTGTGCTTAGTTGAGATTATTGGAATTGTTTAGGTATGACTCATGCTATGATGGATTGTTGGATCCTTGTGCTATTTTCTGTTTATGGGTTTGAAGTGATTGAGATTTTGATTATGGGATAATGTTGATGCATGATTGATATAAGTTGCTTACATTGACATAGTTTAGCTAAAAACGTAGTGAATGCATAGTGATGAGGATTTTGGCAAAGAATTCTGTTTTTGGCTAGAAGATGTGTTAAAGCAATAGTTTAGTTAATGTTAGCCTTTTCATTATCTCAATGTTGTGAGTGACTTGTAGTGAATGACCTATGGTATGAACGTGAAATTGTTGGTATGTTAAAAGTAACATGGATTGTATATGCAATTAAGGATGACACTTGAACTAGTTAGCTTGGGCTTGAATGTTGGCACCTTGGAAATTGTGATGTTAGTTAAACTAGTTGGGGTTGATTGTGACTTTAAAATATTTTATATGTTTATATTTTTGTGCATTTGACATGTTTTCTATGATTGATAGACATGGTCCTTACCAAGAGACTTAGGGCTGCCCCACGATGTGCTAGCGCCGTCGCTCTACCTCCACCTCTGCCACCAACACCCGAGTTGAACTTTGTACCCCCTCCTCCAGAGTGGTACATGTGATTGACTCGGATTACCGTGTCTTACGTGGATAGGTGAGACGTCTCGGTCACCCGTAAGCTCCTGGAGATGAGTTTCAGTGATCAGAAAACAATTGATGCACTCGGGCTGACAGAGCCAGTTCACTGACTCTTTGCCAAAGGAGGATTGAATGGTTTCATAGACAAGGGTGCCCCCACCTACTGTATTATACCTTGGAGTTTCTCTCTACGGTGGAGCTGTGAAGAATGAGATGTGATGAGTTGTGTGAGAGGTACATCACCTTCAACTTGTACAATGTACCCCAAGAGATGACAGTCTCACAGATAGAGGTGACTTTGGATGGGACACTGCAGAGATCTGGGCGAGGCTGGACCCAGGGGCTTCGGAGCCCACGATTGAGGAAGATATGCTTTTTTGGAGCAGGGTCACCAGGAGGAGGAGGAACTCCCATGACAAGAGCAGCATCATCATCCATCCCGTGCTCTGATTTGTGCACAATTTCATAGCAGACAAAGTGTCATGTTTGGTGGAGCCGACAAACGTGCCCGACAATGACATTCATTACCTGTGGTATCTGACGAGTGAGGGGACGGGGTATGGACTGTGGGCTGAGATGTGAATGAAGAGAGTTGTCATTGTGGCTGAGAAGCAAAAGGGCAAGATTATTTTAGGGGGAATGATTACCCTCTTAGCGGAGCACTTAGGCTTGGTTGCCCCAGCTACCTTCTCGCGCTTGGGCAGACGTGCCTCATACCTCATCACTTTGGAGAGGATGGGGATTTAGCATGATCGGCACCACATAGGTTCGAGGAGTATACCATTGGCTATTTGGGGCAAGGAATGTCACTTTTATGACACTTCCTCAGCGCAATAGGACCAAGTTGGAGTTTGATACACCGATGGAGGATTTGACGATCCAGCCCAAGACTTCATGTAGGGAGGTCTTTGAGTGGGAGCTCAAGGACCTTAATCCAGTCCCTGTTCAGCCTGTCCAAGGTGTCTTACCATCCAATGAGCCGCAGGGTGAGCAGCATCCTCCATTGCCTCCACTACAGACTGAGCCGATGTAGGAGGATCATGTGCCAGCATGGCTTCCGTGGACAGGTTGAACATAAATTGTTCATCTCCCAGAGCCTCATGGAGATGGATGAGGAGATTGGGTATCTCTCATCTAAGATTTCAGAGATGCAGTCGCAGGCTAGTGGTGTCTCAGGCCCCAATCCTAGTAGAGTAGTGAGGGAGAGAGAGCAGCGTCAAAGGAATGTTATTTGGCTGGCGTAGTATCAACAGACTTATGGCAAGGACCCCGGCGATGGTGTCCGACCTTCCCATTCCTAATAGTGAGCATAATTCTTTTACACTTGTAATATTTTTCTTTGTATGTTTTTGCCCTGTTTTTTCTACATTGTGGGCAATGTAGCGTTTTAAGTGTGGGGATGGGTGTTTATTGCTTTTAGTGCTTTGCTTTGGATGTTTTCTTAGACTTGTATGTTGGGATGTTTTTCTTTGTTTTTGGGATGCTTTTCACTTGATGTACTTGGATTCTCTTAGCTTTGACATGTGAAAGCTTTTTGCTACTTTTGATCGGAAACACACGGAAAAATGAAAAAATTGAAAATTTTGAAATAAAAAGAAAATGAAAAAGAAAAAAATAAAAAGAAACTCACTAAGTTGAAACCCGAGAAGGTAACTTAGGCAACATTGGGGGCCCGGATAGGTCAAAAACCCGAAAGGGCAACATAGGAAAAAAATGAGAGGCTAAATGTACGGAAAAAAGTGAGATGTGAGCCAAAGAAACATGATGTGTGGCTAGGATGAAAATCTGAAAGGACTCCTAGGAAAAATGAGGGAAATAGAGAAAAAGGAAAATAATACTATGATTTCACTCATTTGCCGGCGTTGGAGTCATAAGGTTGCGGTGGCCATATGGATGGATTTGGTAGCTTAACATCTGGAGACCTCTTGGGATTGGGTAATTTAGCGGGGAAACCGAGGTTAGATATGAAATTCCCAATTGTTGATATACTTTGTATTTGGGATGATATCTGGTATGAAGTGAAGTATGTGTTTGAACTTCATGCATGCTTTTAGATCCACTTTGTGCCATTGGATTTGGGATTATCCATTCGGGACTTAGAGATGTTTTGAGGCTTATTAGTGAATTGATAGGTTGATGTTTGGTAGATTTAGGAATGGGAGTTGTGGGTGAATTCCCATTTGATCTTAACCTTGGGATGTGTGATATTGAGAGTTTTGTGAGGTATTGATTTGGGGGAATATTAGTTAGGATGTGGATATGTGAATTCCTTCGTGTGGTTGAATATTTTCTTACACGAGGGTGAGTAAGGTTTAAGTGCGGGGAGGTTCTATGTGTCTATTTTATGTGCATATTTTAGAACTTTTTGGGATCACTTTTGTTCTCTTTTGTTATCAAGAGCTTGTGTTTTACCTTGAAATTCTCTTAGGAGAGGTAAGAGCGACTTTACACTCTTTTACCTTTTCTAAGTGAATTTTTTTTTACAAGGAAAGAACATCGAGACTTGATGACCGAAGGCCATTGAAGATAATCTTTTGAAGACTAGCTTTGAAGATTTGAAGACTTGAAAAATTGATGTAGTGTGTAATAGATTGAAGGCTAGAAGACAAGAAGAAGAAGAAAAATATGTTCTATTCTGGGCGCCTATAGCGAGTCACGATGGACCCTGTCATGACTCGTGACGAACGAGTGGCAAGAACACTTCTGCCTTTTTCTTGTACTATAAATAGCATTCTATCCTTTCTCTTTCCTCACTTCTTCCCCACTCAATCTGGTACTGTTCTAACCCTATTTTTCCCACCATTTTCATCCTTTCTTTAGCTTGATTTATGTTTGCATTGTTATTGGTAATTATTGTGGGCTTTAGTAGTGAAATCTAGTTCTTGGGAGCAATGAACTAAGGATTCTAAGCCAATGTCTTAAGAACACTTTGTTGCCTATTTCGTACTCTTGCTCTTGTGCATTTGTGGAGCACTGAATGTTTATTGTTAATGTCATTAATGTTCTTGAAAGCTTGAGTATATGAAATACTTGTATGATTGCTTGTTAGGGTTTGGAAAAAAGTAGTTAAGTTTCCCTCTTCTTGATATGAAATTCAAGAGTATGAATTAGAGCTTTTTATTGTGATGATGTTGAACTCGTTGTCATGTTTGTTTTAGGTAGCAAATGAGAGAAGTATATGAATGTCGATCGTTCTTAACTAATCTTGTGTAAATGCATAGATTGGTTTAATGCTTAGACATTGTGTAGTGTTTATAAGTGTTACCAAGCTTGTTACCAAGATTGTCTTTTGTCATGAAAAGATTTCCCAATGTAGAAACTTCGACATGCAAGTGTTGTGGTCCTTGTCAGTGGAAGTGAGAAGGTACCCATACATCGTTCACGTGGATGGCTTCATGCAAGAGAGTTTGCAACCCGGTTGTAAAGTGAGATGGGAGGATCCTAAGGAGAGCAATTCATTTGTTAGGGTTTGCGGTGGCTTTCAAATGGTGATTTATTTTTGAAGCGGCGTATCCAAGGCATCGCGGGGATCCTCCCGGTCTTTGGTACCAATGTCAATGCATTTGAGGGGGTTTATGGTGGCTTTTAAAAAATGATCCATTTTTTAATCATTGCGTATGAGATGCCTCGGCCACAAAAGAAACATTTCTCGAATGGGTCTATCTACCTTGTACTCGCCATCCAGAATTAAGGACATTTGGACTAGAGGTGTCAATTCGGGTTATTGTGTCAGGTTCGTATCGGGTTGGAAACGTAGCGTGCTGAAACAAGTTAGGTTGAAACGTGTTGATTTCATTTGTCATGTCGGTTCAGGTTGGGTTGGGTTACTGTCGTGTCGGGTTAAAAACGTGTCCATTTTTTTCCTCAGGTGGGGTCGTGTCGAGTTGAATAATATTGGGTAGGGTTGCGGTCGTGTAATTTTTATACTCGATTTAGGTTGGGCCGGGTCAAATATTATGGGGTTGGATTGGATTGAGTTATTGTCGTGTCATTTTTTGTACTGAAGTTTTATTCGGTCTGATCATGTCAGTTATTTTTTATAATGTTTCATATTGATTTTAGATATATATTGGGTTGGTTCATTTTAGATCGGGTTATTATGCTACCCGATTAAATTTTGGTTGGTTTAGGTTATATTTCAATAATATTATTGTCACAACTGCACTATTATCAGCTTTTATTTCGTTGTAACTGGTAACTTGCAAAATTTAAAAAACATGACTCTTAACTCTAAATTAAATCCGCTCAAAAGTGATGATACTCTGTACACCCCCATTGTATTTTTCAAGTACGTAACAAAATATTTATCAACAATCGAGTATAAAAATATATCCCTACTCATTTTTTATTTCCCTTTCTTACTTCTAAGTAATCAATTTTAATTTACTCCAAAACATGTATTAGCGCTTTCCAACATTTCACCAAAAAATTAATTAATTTAATATTTCTATATTTAGGCAAGAATAACAAAAATAATGTATTTTGGAGCAACGGATAATAGGGTAACATAATTTTGGCCCACAGTGTAATTTTTTAAGACTGCGTAGAAGTATTCAGTGTTAACTTTCAAGACCCTTATGTTCACTCATACATGCCCAAATCACAAAGTTGCAATATTACATTGTTGAATTGCATTTTGGAATCGCCAATTTTGTGATTCGCCAATTCCAACTTTCTTGGATGGACCTAACTGCAAAAAATAAAAACTTTGCTCATAACTCCAAATTGAAATTCGCTCGAACATGATGATACCCTATACACCCCCATTGTATTTTTCAAGTCCATAACGGAATATTTATCAATAATTGGGTACAAGAACATATCCGTAATAATTTTTGATTTCTCTTTCTTATTTCTAAGTATCAACTTTAAGTTACTCTAGGACATGTACTAGCACTTTCCAAAATTTCACCAAAAAAACATTTTTTTTGCTATTTGTATATTTATGCAAGAATAACAAAATTGTGTAATTTGGAGAGAATGTCGTAACATTTTTTGGGCCCTATCGTAATTTTTCATAAATATGTTAGAGGCACTTTTGTGTCTACTATCTTAGTTGAATAGCAGTGTTGAGTATTCACTGAATTCAATTCACTTTTAAAAATAGTTTAGTGCATTTTTGTGTTGTAATAAATATTTTGATTCTAATTTTTTAAATAAAAATACTAGTGGAGTCCCATTGCTCGATGCGTAGTATTATTAATTAAAAAATTAGGATTACGTTTATGTATTTTTTGTGTCTTACATTTAAATTGAAAATAAAGAATTTTATTTACAATTTTAAAGTGTAATTATCTAAGGAAAACTATATGAGTAATGGAGTCAAATAATTAGTTTAGTTAGAAATCGTTACATATTAAATACAATAAAAATGATTATATTTATATTATTTCCTTCAAATTATTTTAAAAATAATTATTTATATGTTGAGCTCATTTTAAAGGTTATCATACTTATGTATATCTCACTGAATAAAATTAAATATCAAATATTCTTATTAGTCCCACTAATTATAACATACCTTAGTCGAACAGTTACTCAGTCTATAACAAGAATTTTTGATAATTTATTAAATATTATTTTCACAATACTTTAAAAAAAATTAATTTTTAGTCGACTCTCTATTATTACTAATTCAAAATCATAATTTTAATGAAACATCTCTCTTTATTTGACTATCATTCATTAGATTTATAAATTTAGTCAAGTGTATTTTTAACTTAACCTTGTGAGTTGACTTTGGTATTTTTAACATTTGGTATGAGTTCACTTTACGTTAATCATATCGGTAAACCCGTAATATATAAAAACTCCACTTTATTCTAATAAGTATGTCTAAAGAATTTACTAGTTTGATGTATAACCAAGTTGACTTGGTTCCATATTAAATGTTAATTGACTTTTTATAACTACATATGTTTCAGGTTGATTACAAGCAGGTTATATAGTTGATTTATTGGGTTGAATTAGGTTTGGGTTAAATTGGGTTCGGGTTGGATCGGGTTCGGATTGATATCAGGTACAAGTTTAGGTCGGGTTCAGATTGATCTCAGGTTCGTGTTCAGGTCGGGTTTGGGTCAAGATTATTGGGTCATGTTCGGGTTTTAGGTTGGATTCGCTCGTGTCAGCTTCAGGTACATGTTAATATTTCTCGGGTCAAATCGGGTTTCAAGTTGAGTGCAGTCATATCAGGTCGGGTTCAGGTCAATATTTCTCGAATCAGATCGAATTTTGGGTTGATTCGATCGTATCGATCTAGGCCGGCTTCTCGGTTCGGGTCTGAGATTTACAGCTCTAATCTATCTGGACACATGTTATTTACCCATTTCTTGATTATTATTTCTTTTGTCATATGTCAACGCATCACAATTCAGTAACACATTTGCAATTTTACTTTGACAAATTTATGGTCAAATGATGAGTTGCCCGATTTTGCCTTATCTAGATATATAATTTTAAATTTTCACGCCAAGAAATTCTCTATAAATGTACATAGGAAATCAAATCTTTTCAAGACAATCCATCATATCCAATCAAAATGACTAAAACAAAGAGTAATACACTCTCTTTAGCATATTTCTTTCTCTCAGTTACATTGCTACATGCATCATCAGCAGCTTCAAATTCTGATTCTGTTAATTATGATGAATTTCTCGAATGTCTAAACAAACGTTCACTGCCAAATGAGCCAATTAATGGAGGCATATATACCGCAAAGAACTCCTCATTTCCCACTCTCTTACAAACTTACATTAGAAACCTACGTTTCAATGAGACCACCACCAGAAAACCCTTCCTCATCATCACCCCGTCGCATGTTTCCCACATCCAGGCATCCGTTCTCTGCGCGAAATCCGACGGCCTGCTCATGAAAATCAGAAGCGGAGGACATGACTACGAGGGGGTTTCGTACGTTGCAGATGCACCGTTCTTCATCCTTGATATGTTCAATTTCAAGTCCATTGAAGTAAACATAGTGGAAGAGACAGCATCGGTTCAGGTCGGCGCAATGCTCGGTGAACTGTTCTATAGCATCTACAACAAAAGCAAAGTCCACGGCTTTCCTGCCGGAGTTTGTCCCACTGTTGGCGTTGGCGGTCACTTTGGTGGCGGCGGCTATGGCAACATGATGCGAAAATACGGCCTCTCGGTTGATAATATCATCGACGCGGAAATCGTCGATGTGAACGGACGGGTCCTAAACCGAACAGCCATGGGAGAGGACCTGTTTTGGGCTATAACTGGTGGTGGCGGTTCCAGCTTCGGAGTCGTGCTGTCATACAAGATTAATCTGGTTCGTGTCCCGCCCGTGGTGACGGTGTTTCGGGTGTCGAGAACCTATGCTCAGAATGCAACGTATCTTGTTCGTCGGTGGCAAGAAATCGCGGACAAATTGGATGATGACATTTTCATCAGAATGATCATTGATGTGGTGAATGGGACTAACAGTCAGAAAACTATTCGATCCACGTTTTTCACATTATTCCTGGGAGACTCCGAAAGACTTCTCTCTTACATGAACCAAAGCTTCCCCGAATTGGGACTACAAAGAAGCGATTGTACTGAGATGAACTGGGCTGAATCGGTGATTTACTACACGAGTTTCCCATCTGGAACTCCAGTTGAGGAGCTTCTGAGTAGGGTTCCCCAAGTGTTAACTCATCTCAAGCGAAAATCCGACTATTTGAAGAAACCAATGCCAGTAGAAGGCATAGAGTTCATCTTCAGCAAAATGGTTGAGCTGGAAACACCCGCGTTGACGTTCAATCCATATGGAGGTAGAATGGCAGCCATTTCACCTTCGGCGAAACCCTTTCCTCATAGGGCAGGCAATATTGCAAAGATACAGTACGCCACCAACTGGAACCAAAACGGTGTTCAGACAGCTGAGTATTATCTTAACTTGACGAGGGTTTTGTTCAAATACATGACTCCATTTGTGTCGAAAAACCCGAGGGAAGCATTTCTCAACTACAGGGATCTTGACATAGGGATCACTCAGAATGGGAAGAACAAGTACAAGAACTATGTGGAAGGAAGTGTGTACGGGGTGAAATACTTCAAGGAAAACTTCAACAGGTTGGTGAAAGTTAAGACCAAGGTTGATCCCGACAATTTCTTCAGGAATGAACAGAGCATCCCCGTGTTACCATTATCTAGAAGCTGATTAAGCTGAAATCAAGGGCTGAAAGAAGCTCACCTGTTGGTTTCCTTTCTCACTTTGCTTTCATATCTCTTGTGAATTTTCTCCCTTTGGAGACGTTGATTGGTCTGTATTTTATGATTCTTTGAATTCAAAGGTCAAAAGCTGTATGCAAGACAATGAATAAATTAGGGGTGTTGCTATATCCCGTCCTGTATTTTACTATCCTCGCCCTAATACGTATAAATACACGTATTTTAAATTAAAAAAAAAAGAAAAAGAATGGAAGAAACCCTATAAATACCCCCTCCCCTTCTTCTTCTTTCTCTCCTTCTTCTTCTTTCTCTCTCCTTCTTCTTCTTCTTTCTCTCCATTTCTCTCCCCCTTCCCTCTCTCCATTTCCGCCGGACCGCCGCCCGCCGCCGCCGCCCGCCGCCGGCGGAAACCCGCCGGAAAACGTAAGTTTTTGAGGAATTTTTTTTTACTTTTCGTGCGAATCGTTGCCCGATCTATTCGAATTTTGTTGAACTTGTCGGAATTGTTAGAATTGGGGTTTGTTACATAATATTTAGAAACTATTTAGTTTAACTTTGGACATAATATTTTAGAAATAGTATTTTTTAGAAATTGTGTTTTTTAGAAATTATTTAGTTATGCGACATAATAGAAATTATTTTTTAGAAATTGTGTTGTTTGGAAATTATTTAGTTATGTGACATAATTGGAATTAAAACGAAGAAATTGTGTTTTTTAGAAATTACTTAGTTTAAGTTTGGACATAATATTTTAGAAATTGTATTTTTTAGAAATTGTGTTTTTTAGAAATTATTTAGTTATGTGACATAATAGAAATTATTTAGAAATTATTTTTTAGAAATTGTGCTTTTTTGGAAATTATTTAGCTATGTGACATATTTGGAATTAAAACGAAGAAATTGTGTTTTGTAGAAATTATTTAGTTTAAATTTGGACATAATGACATAATTGGAAGAAATTGTGTTTTTTAGTAATTATTTAGTTTAAATTTGGACATAATATTTTAGAAATTGTATTTTTTAGAAATTGTGTTGTTTAGAAATTATTTAGTTATGTGACATAATAGAAATTATTTAGAAATTATTTTTAAGAATTTGTGTTGTTCTGGAAATTATTTAGTTATGTGACATAATTGGAATTAAAACGAAGAAATTGTGTTTTGTAGAAATTACTTAGTTTAAATTTGGACATAATATTTTAGAAATTGTATTTTTTAGAAATTGGGTTATTTAGAAATTATTTAGTTATGTGACATAATAGAAATTATTTAGAAATTATTTTTTAGAATTTGTGTTGTTCTGGAAATTATTTAGTTATGTGACATAATTGGAATTAAAACGAAGAAATTATGTTTTGTAGAAATTGTTTAGTTTAAATTTGGACATAATATTTTAGAAATTGTATTTTTTAGAAATTGGGTTATTTAGAAATTATTTAGTTATGTGACATAATAGAAATTATTCAGAAATTATTCTTTAGGAATTGTGTTTTTTGGAAATTATTTAGTTATGTGACATAATAGAATATAGTTCTATTTAAATAAACTTTAGTAATCCGATGTAAACAATTGTGTAGTAAACTGTTACGATATGTTTTAACTATTGTTTCCTTGAATGTTAATAATAGTGTGATGTGGTAAAAAAATAAGATTATTTAGTAATGTAATCTCCAATTTGTAACTAAAAAAAATGTGTAGTTCGTTGTATGATTGTACGATAATTAAATTTGCTGTTTGTGGAGGGGTTTTTTTTATGTTATATCCACTTTTTCCTATGCATTATAGAATATGTAGTCTCCATTAGTAAATTGAAATGATGCACTGTTCGAAAATATTAGTTCACACGTTGTTGAAATGTATGTTAATTTATCTTATCATATCTGTTTGATTCACTTGTTGTTATACTAATTACATATCTTGTGTCGTAGATGAGCACTGCTGGTCAACCTGACGGTCATGGTCGTTCCATACGACGAAGAGTTGTTAGTGCCTCGGCGAGACAGGCTAGAGGCCGCGTGGTCGAGGATGAACCGTCGCCTCGCCCGCGGGAGTGTGATGTAGGAGCGGAGCAGCCTTCTCCACCGAGCGTTCGTGCATTCGATCCCATGCCAACATGGGACGGTCCGGAGATTAACATTCTCGCGTCTGGTGGAATCCGTCATGATAGTGATTGGCAGATGAATTATGACCTGCCGGCAGATGTCCCCCCGATGGGCCAACCTGGCACGAGTGTGCCATTGGATGCCGGGATCGAACGTTATGCTGCAGTTGGAGCCAGGCACACCGTGAGGAATAGAGCTGGTCAATTCGCAACACAGTCTTCTGGTGGATCGTGCAATGCCGGTGAGACTAGCACCGGAAGGGCACCGAGGAATAGGAGGAAGCGACCCGCCGATGAGACGTGGCTAGTGTGGGGACCGGTGGCTGGTGGCCCGCAGGATGACCTCGTCATACCAAGCTTCGGAGGACACGTCGCTGTTGACGTTTTGAATGGTATAGAGCGAGGTGTGCTGAGATGCCATGCTCGGTCGCCGCTATGCAAGCAGCTAGTCGCCACGCTCCCCGAACTGAGCGATGTTGCACAGGCCCGGATACATGCGACCGGGTTGGCCCACCTGCCTGCGATTATGTTCCAGTTCCTTGACATGGCACTGATATCCGCTTTTGTGGAGAGGTGGCAGCCGGACACGAACACGTTTCACATGCCTTTTGGGGAGATGACCATCTTGATGCATGACGTTGAGATGATTCTTGGCATTCCCATCGATGGTGGCGCTGTTGCGAGTACCATTTCGGCGGAGACTATTGAGGAAGCGTGCGCTGAACTGTTTGGGAAAGACGTGGAGTCCTTTGTCGCGGAAGACTGGAACGGGGGTAACATAGATGCCCAATCGTTGATGGCGAGGTGTGTAGCGGCGGGGCAGAGCGAGAACTTCCAATTTATGTGCTACATGCTGACCCTGTTTTCATCCACGCTTTTTGTGGATAAAACTGGGAATAAGGTTAGAGCCAACCTTCTACCCCTGCTTGATTCGCAGTTGTCGTGGGGCTCGGCGACGTTGGCCAGTTTGTATCTGCAGTTGGGAATTGCGTCCCGGTCCAAGGCGCGCGGCCTATGCGGATGTTGCACGCTGCTTCAAGCATGGATATACGAGTATTTTCCGATGTTTCGGCCGAGACCGAGTACATTGCCTGCTCTTCCGGGCCGCGCCAGTCGGTGGCACACAGGGGATAAAACGGGGAGGGGTACGGGGAGGCTCGGTGCCATCAGGCGACAGTTGGATGCCTTACAGCCCGACCAGGTATGAATTCCATGCTTTTACTCTTATTCTGACAGTAGTAGATAGATCGGATTCCATAGAAACGTAACATGTCTGTGAAACTTTTTGCAGGTGGATTGGTTGCCATATGGAGTGGACGTGGTTAGGGCTGCGAGGGGGAGGACTCACTACCGCGGCGTGATTCGATACCTCGACGCAATGGAGACGTACATGCCAGATCGCGTTGTGCGCCAGTTCGGTCTCGTACAGGGTATACCGGGGGGTCTTGCAATTGCGCCCGAGCCTTGTTCCCGCCCGGCTGATCCAGCCGGCTATTCAGTGACCTACCCAGGGAGGCTGCAGTTGACCCTATGGGAGATGGCACACACTTGGCACGACGGTCAGCTTGCGGCGTTCCCGATAGCCACGAGCCAATCAGAGTGTACCATGGATTACGAGGACTGGTACGCGACTCATTCGCACCCATTGATCGCAAATCCTGAACATGCTGCCGCGAGTGGACCGGACAGGACACATCATCAGTTATCGGTAAGTTTTCCCGAACTGTTTGCTTCGAGTAATTATATTACATTTTACTGTTTCGTTATTGTAAACTCTGTTTCCTGTGCAACAGATGCTGAGTGACGTGATGAGCGCCCTGGATCCGTTTGACTCGACAACCGTTGATGGAGTCGCCGACCCCAGCATGAGGGAGTTGATGACGACTCTTGTCAGTCATCGCGATGAGTATCGCAGGCTCGGTTATGGACCCATTCCTTAGTCGACTGTTTGCTTATGTATGACCCCACAGTTTTGCCATATTCTGCTCATTTATGTAATCGGTAACTGTTTGTGCATATCAAATTTATAAGTCATCGATTTTTGCAACAGTAACGCTTTCAAAATAATTACTCGACGCTTCGATAATAACTGTAACGGTTGCGTACATGCCGAAATGTTTCGCTGGGTTGCAACAGTTAATTACTCTCAGAGTATGCTCTTCTCCAAGCCCTTATCCTCCTACGAAAGGGTAACTCCCAACCTACGACATCAGGCTTCCTCAATGTGGTCCACATATTAACCACGGGGGTCATGGGACAGTTTTCCTTCACGTGTACCCGGACGAAATGGCTTGCACTGCGAACGTATACAATGTGTAGCTCCCTACTTGTTCCATCCTCGCCCCCACCCGCCCTCAGTGGAAGGACAGTGCAGCAATGGTCCGCCGACCCATTCTCTAAAATGTAATATAAAACTACAACCGTGTTGTAGTAGGTGGCGACAGGAAACATGTCTGCAATGACCGTAAACCAATGCTCTGGACCACATGGACCGCTGGTGTGGTGTATACGGGCTCTGGCGAGTTCAACGTCATTTTGCGATCCGTATATGGGAACATAGTCAGGCCAATGAGTTGATATCTCGTTAAATACTGCCCGACGCGCTGTAGACCATTCACCTTCACCGTCTACGTGCAACGCATCAGCAACGCATCTGAAGCCACAGTTTCCATCACTCACGACATCGTTCCTGCCTTCGATGTAACGCCGGACAATGTGGGGGACACTTTCGAGGAACGGGAATGTCGCTGCAGGAGAACACATTAAGATAAATATCTTGTGCAGGCGGCGTTCATTAGGAAGAATGGTGCTTGTACTTACCGTGCCGGCGACCGCTCCCTGGAGCACGCCCCGGGGACCTTGAACTACCCCCGTATCGCCTGTTCACGTGCTCGTGGTAGCTCGGTGAACGCCGGGTTGATCTTGATCGGGGGACCTGCTCGCTTGGTCTCCCACGTGCACTGGTACAATTGTCCGGCTCGCCAATGCCGCCCTCCTCCGGCCGCAACTGCGCATCTATGTAGGATGAAACTCGTCGGCGGACCGAAGGGTCGCTGCGTGCCAGCTCCTCCAATAGAGTGCTGAACCGCGACTGATCTTGTTCGGCCCTCGCAATGTTTTCCGTGCTCCCCACGTGATCACCCAATGCCAGGCTCTTAAACAGCGGATGAATGTCGTCCAAGTACAAGGGGATTCCTTCAGCAACTGCCCCTGCCATGACGCATGCACACGGTATTCTGTGTGTCGAGCGCAGCACACAGCCACAGTAAGCATATACCTGTGCTCCGAGTGCATCAATCCTCCCGGACTCGACCGTCAATTTATCCAGACAGTATTTGGACACATTGTTGATCAAGTTGCTGAAAAGGGCCCTACGGTGCAATCTTCCAACGACAGTTCTTGATTTCTCCAGGCCGGTCTTGATCATAGCAATCTGCTGGGCTATCTGCAGGTCGACACGCCTCCATACCGTCTCCAGCGAACCAGAGCAATCCGTTGCAGGTAGGAATAAGCCTCGACAACATCTGGGAACACAGCTGAGGTGGCAAATGGAGAGTATCCATTCCGCCCTGCAGCAGCTTCACATGACTGATTGTCATCCTTAAACAGCAATAAATATCAAGCAATTAGTTACACTCAACTGCTATACCAACGACAATGATGTCGTCAATTAACGTTTACATATGAACGAATAAAGATAAAATTACAGTCAAAACGTTAAAACATACACTTAAAGAAGAGAACATAAAGATAAAATTATAGTACATGAAATGCCATTACAGTTATAAAATTAACGTACACAAATTAACTCCCTAAACTAAAATTACATTCATCCGTTTCAAACTGTCCTCCTAATGGACTTAAGGGTGCACTCCGCCATTTCTCATTAACAGCTAAAACATACATGTAATGGAAAAAAATGAAATAACATTGTGGCTAGAATTAATATTACATTCTTATATTCCACCGGGTCGTTTCAGAGTAACTTTTAATACTTGCATTTGAATAATGTAAAATGAAACAAAGTAATTACATTTCAACAAATTAAACTAACAAAATAGCGTAAAAAAAGTAAATTAACGTTACAATAATTAACAAAATAACAAAATTAACAAAACAACAAAATTAACGTTACAATAATTAACAAAACAACAAAATTAACAGAACAACAAAATTAACGTTACAGTAATGAACAAAATAACAACATTAACAAATCAACAAAATTAACGTTACAATAACTAACAAAATAACAAAATTAACAAAACAACAACATTAACGTTACGGTAAGTAACAAAATAACTAAATTAACAAAACAACAAAATTAACGTTACAATAATTAAAATTAACGTTACAATAATTTTTACGTTACATTTAATAAATTAAAATACTAAGATGAGCATAAATACTAAGATAAATGAGCAATAATTTCATCGTAACAGTTAATAAATTAAAACACAAAGACGAGCATAAATTTCTACGGCAAAAATTATTAAATTTAACAACTACTTATGGACAGAAAACTAATTAGTAAAATTACCTCCGAAGACATGGAATTTCTAACACCCTTTTTGGAGTAATTTTTGCTCGTCTTGGATAGCAAAAAATTTGGGTTGCCCTCAGAATCAGTAGAATTCGAGCTCATTTATAGCAGTTCAATTTTGGGATGCAGCCTGGCACGGCTCGCGCCCAGGCCACGGCGAGCCGAGGTGCGTCCGGCTCGCGCCCGTGGCCTGGCGACCTGACCGCGTCCTCCTCGCGCCGAACGCACAGCGAGCCGTGGCTCGCGCCCAGGCCACGGCGAGCGGCGCCGGTCCGGCTCGCGCCCAGACCGTGGCGAGCGGTCCGGCGGCGGCTCGCGGCCTGTCGGTGGCGACCGAACCGGCTGCGGCTCGCGGCCAGGCCGCGGCGACCGGACCGGCGGCGGCTCGCGGTCCGCCGGTGGCGACCGAACCGGCGGCGGCTCGCGGCCAGGCCGCGGCGACCGGACCGGCGCCGGCTCGCGGCCGGGCGGTGGCGAGCGGACCACGGCCCAGACCGTGGCGAGCGGAGCCCGCCACGGCTCGCGCCCAGGCCATGGCGAGCCGACCGGCGGCGCCTCGCGCCCAGGCCGTGGCGAACCGGAGTCGGCGGGCGGCGGCGCGGCGGCGGCGGAATTTCTTTCTCATTCATTCAGTTAAAATTAACTAACTACAATTATCTAAATTAATTTTAATTCAGTTACTGAAAAAAATAAATACTGTATACGTATTAGGGCGAGGATAGTAAAATACAGGGCGAGATATAGCGATCCACATAAATTAGTGCTCCAAAATTTGTATTTGGGCTGTTATACGTACTCTTGATTGTAAGAGCTTAGATGCTATTCAGATTATTAGTTTCTTTATGCTGGTAGGAAAAATGCCCAACAATATTTACGATGAGTAGAATTTATGTCTAAAAAACTAAGTTTAAGCAATAATTGATCTGTTGAAACAATATCTAAATTACACATGAACAAAATTAATCTCATGTATTATTATACATACGGTCAAAGATACAACAAAAATGGTAAGAGTTCGTCTATTGAAAGATGGTGTTTACCTAAATTATGGAAAGACCAAGGGTTAGACTTCAAATTAGAAGAAATTAAGATAAAATTTTTAAGTTGCATTAATCAGGTCATATACTTATAACTAATGATCGTTCCATAATAAATTTTTAATATTATCACTAAAACCTTTTACTCCCGCCATTTTTGTATTTATGGCACCATAAGTATAAGTGCTTGAATTTAGCTGAAGAAAATGAGTGGGTGAAATTAAATATAAAAAGTAAAAAGTAGAATGAGTGGATGAAAGTGAAGGGATCTTACCAAAAATGAAAACAGTGCCAAATTTTTATTTATTTAATGTATCGTAAATAACAAAATAAAGAACATACTTTTCAAGAATTTTAATTCAACAATTTCTTTCCACATTTACTACATTTTTCAAGATTTTGCCAAGTTGTAACGTTGTCACTGAAATATGTGGGCTTGGTGGCTTTATTTTGTTGAACCGAGCCCAACTTTGTTTTTGGTCATGTTAAAATTGTATTATCTTAGGCTTTGTTCTTGGCTGGGAACAAAAGGTAACAATTCCTTTTGTACTGCCAGGACCATGTTTATTCATGATCCAATCCAATCAAAAGTTTCATTAAATATTATATCTCTCATTCATCTGCACAATTACTTATCCATCCAATTTATTTCCTTATAAAGATTTATCAATGATCCAACCCAACCAAAAGGTTCAACATTTTATATATTATTATTTTTAATTAAAAACCACCACAAGGTGGGGGTGATATATTGACTATCCAAACCATAAAAATGACCAGAAATTGGTCTTATATTTAAAATACAAATATAATTAAATGTTATAATATTTAAATAATAATATTTTGAATTATGTATATAAATTTTAATAATTAGAAATATAATAATGGACTAACACTAATTGAAAAAATTGAGAGTTTTTTTTATTATGGAGAGAGAAATATTGAGTTGTGTATTGAACTATGACAATATTGGTCTCAAATTATAGGGAATAAAAAATGTAATTAATTTCAATTAATTTTATTACAAAATTATTTTTAGAAAATAAATATAAAATCAGATATGTAATAAGGATAAAAGAATTATATTTAATTTAGTTTGGTATATTTTCAACTAATGGGTGTGTGACACATGGCCACACAACCCATCCACCTTCTTCAACGAGAAAATCAGTTTTGGGCCTTTCTTTTCCCCTGGTTGGGCTAGGATATTTACTTTCCCAAATTTTTTGTCTGCTAAATGTGGTACCCCCTTCCTTGGGGTCATCGATAAACAAGACCTTAGAAATGTGTGGTTGGGACTATGGATGTTCAAAAATACCCAGCTCGCACTGTCCGACTCGTCCATCCACCATCCCGGTTTTAAAAAATTGGGCACTTTATCATTTTTAAGGGTACCCTGCCTGAAAATTTTACATTTTAACGAGTTTGGGATAGTGCCGCAAAAATATTATTTTTGGGCACTCGGAATAATTTACACCTTAGAATTTTGTTTCTTTTTTTTTTGCACTGGGTTCTGTCTTAAAGTGGTCGAGGAAGTATATATTATAACAACCCATAAATATTTAATTAATTTTAATATAATATAATATTTTCTACATATCTACTCTCAATTCTTAGTTGTTCATATATATATGTAATATTAATTATTAAAGTATTTGAATTAATATAATATTCAAGTGATAAATTTCCAATCATTATCTTTAACCCCCGAATTCGATCTCTTTTTTGAATGAAAGCACCCGAGGGTGGGGGTTGGTATATTGGTACCCCAGGCCAATAAGAGCAAGCCATAGAACAATGACAATAGTTTTTGCAAAAGGCAACGTCATTGCCTCCAAAAGAGATGTTAACTACAAAGGATCTAGTCTATATACAATCGGTGGGAATTCCTAAAATAGATAGTTGTGATTCCAAAGTAAACGAATCTCCACACCCCGTGTTAATTCGTACTTTGGCCAGGCAACTACCAATCAACAATCTGTCAGTAAATTAACATGCTAGAACTAGTAGCTAGTGAACCATGAATGGTTGTATTCATGGAAGATACCCAAAAACCTTCCACTCTACGTCTTTGCCTTATGAGTGAAATTTGAGAGAAAGAAGCCGGAATGTGCAAGACAATGGCAGTAACAGAACCGAGGTTGTACCCGTAGTAGCAGAGCCAAAGAGGCAGCAATATCAGAACCAAGGAAGTCACATTAATTCAGAAGCGTACAGAACCAAGGTTGTACCTGCATGTATAAAATATAACATCAGCAGTATCAACCCCTATCATAGCCATTTTTATACCTTCTTATATAAGGAGTTTGCTTCTTATCTAAAGCTATAAGGCCTTTTATATGTACTGGCACATTAGAGAGGTTAAGTGCCTGATTATGGGAAGAATGGTGTTTGGCAATCGCATTTGCCACTGAGTTACATTCCCTGTAAACATGTTTAAGCACAGCTCTAGGTAGTAGGCTATTAACTTTATAAGCAGAATTGAAAAGTTTCCAGTTAGCAGAGTATGGATCATTAATCATGTCAACAACTAACAAAGAATCGGATTCAATAGTGAATGAATCATCTAACTGTTGGAAATTTTGGCAAGCAAAATGTATGGCAAGTATTTCAGCATGAAGAGAAGATTCTGCAGAGATAGTAGCCGAGTTAATCAAGAGTGGAGTGCCAGAGATATCCCTAGCAATTACCCCAACTGCAGCCGTGTGAGAAAACCAAGAAGCATCAGTGTTAATTTTAATAGAGTTCAATCTAGGCCTTTCCCAACAAACAGTCCGTATGTTTGGCTTAGGAGGTGGCCTAGGGTGGGCGATTAGATGCTTAAAGGAGTGAGGAAGTGCAGTAGGAGAGCTCAGATGTGTAGGATTGGAGTATAGAGATAGGTTGATGAGATCTAGTACTTCCTTACAGATAAGTTTAGTAGAAAATGGAATTTGATCAAAGAGGTATCTATTTCGAGCTTTCCAAAGACACCAACAGATGAGGGAGGGAAGTATGTTACATATCAGTTGATGACCTTTTGGGAGGTCAAGACAGTTCCAGAAAATGTAAAATCTCTGAGAAATGGAATGATGCTCAGTGAGGTTAAAATGAACCAGCGGTGCCATATTATTCCATATTGATTGAGCCATTGTACAAGATATAAAGAAATGTTCAATTGAATCTGAATGACAGCATACTGGACATTTCGAAGCTAAACTATATCCACAACTAATGAGCACATCATCAAAAGGGAGGAAAGACTGTAGCATTTTCCATGTAAAAATAGAAATATTTTTCTGGAGTGATGTGTTCCACAGTAGCTTATAGGACGGGAAATTACCTGATGAGCTTGTGAGAACCCGATATACTGACTTGAATGAAAAGGTGCCAGATGCATCCGGTTTCCATATAATCCTGTCTTCTCTTTCCTCCACAACTTCTGCATTTTGCAAAAATAACAAAGTATCATTTTCCAGGAAAGGAGAAATCTGAGCTAATATAGCATGCTTATCCCTGATAAAATCTGATACGGAGCAGTGTTGTAAGGCATCAGATATATGACTAGGAATATAGTTAATCAGTGGGCCATTCGGGCAAAAGTTACAACTACCTTTACCATGGATAATGAGAGAGTTAATTTCTGCAATATTATTAACAGAACAAATTCTTCTCCATGTGACTGATTTCCTATGAGATTGGGGCAGAGACCACATCAATTTTGCCCATAAGGAAAGACCTAGCTGACTTTTCCACCACAACTTAAGGGAACATGTCTCTAATATAGCTCGGATGGATCTAAATCCCAACCCATTCTATGAAATTGGTTTAGCTAGATCAGCCCATGTTTTCCATATTCTATTTCTTTTCCCTTCTGACTCACCCCAAAAGAATCTTGCCAATTTTTTCTCAAAAGTTTTGATTATATATTTTGGGGGTTTAGTTACAGACCATAAATGTTGTGGTATTGAGTACAAGAAACTTTGGATTAGGATTAATTTACCCCCTGTACTAAGCCAATTATTTTTCCAGTTTTGCAATTTCTTATCCAGCTTTTCCATCAGAGGTTGGTAGTACCTATTTAATGTTCTACCCTTGAAAATAGGACAGCCTAGGTACTGGAAAGGGAAGGATCCCTGTTTCATTTTTAGAATCATCTTCATCTTGAGTTCCCCCTTTCCCTTTCAGCCTCAAATTTGCAGTTGGGGTCACAACCACAACCTTATTTAGTTGTACATCCAATTTAAATGTTTTACATTTTGTTTTCCATCACAAATTTTACATCAAGTTTCCATAACATCTCCACTAAATCAAAAATTTAGAGTTAAGTGTTAAAATGACCGTGACGTTAGGCCGAAAGTTCCAATATAACCCTACAATCTCAGAAAATGCAAAAAAATATTTGACTCCATTGAATTTTTATTCAATGTTCGTTTGGCCGGATTATGGTGAAAAGACAATTTTCCCCATTTCTTCCTTTCCCACCACCTTCCCCATTTTCTTTCTTCCCCCTAGTGGCGGAGGGTATTTATGCTTCGTTTGATGACTTTGACTCCATCAGCATTCCCCCAGCGGCGAAGGGATTCACAGGACGCCGATGTCTCACCCGTCGGCTAAGGGAAATAAGTCGGTGAGGGAGAGAGAAGGGGAGAGGGGAGAGTAGGGCGGCATGGTGGTTGTGAGGAGGGGTGGCTATGGGGTGGTAGTGAGCGATGGAGAAAGGTATCGAGGTGGCAGAGAATGAGATCAAAGGGTCGGTGAGCTTCGGAGCGGTTATTCAGGCAGGAAGGGATGAAGCAGATATCTCACCCGACAGCAAAGATATAGAGGACATGGTCTTGCTCAGGAATTCCCCATTTACAGTATCCACCTCCTCCACCATAGCGGGAGGAAATGGAGATGGCACAAAAGGTGAGAGAAATGGAGACACTGGGGGTGGAAGAATGGTGAAGGGGGTATAAAGAGGGAAAGTGGTGTTGCGAGTATGGTAAAAAACAGGTTATGTTGATTAGCCATATTACCTCTAAAATAAGAAAACATGCATCAAATAGAGATGATTAACCAAAGTTTAGACAACGAACAGTGCTCAAAATGGCTAATTATTTTCATATGGAGGGATTCAGAAGACGCCGACAACTGATGGATTTACAAGAGGCCAACGACGGAGGGGTAAGAAGTTGTTGGGGGTGAGGGAAGGGGACATGGGTGATGGAAGAAGAAAGATAGGTTTGTTATGAGGGGTATTTTTATAATTTCATTTTCTGGTCATGCATGAAATCATTTGGTCAATGCCGGAATTAAGGAGTTTGGCTATATCAGCACAAATATTTTTGAAAGTGAGGGTTAGATTGGCACATTCAATAATTAGTTAGGGTGAATCGACACATACTGAGACTGCAGAGTTATAGTAAAACTTCCAGCCTAAAGTTAGAGTTATAAATGTATTTATCCCAAAAATTTAACACGATGATTTGTTCCCGTTATTTCAGCTTATTTTATTAAATTCATCCAAACTTGGGAATGGTGTTAGATGATTACGGACTTACTCTTAGTGATCATTATATGTTGAATTTTTAAATGATAGGTGATAATTATTTGTACAAAAAATGTCACAAGAATTCAATTGTAAAACTACATTGTCATCATTGTAATAATTATTTTTTTTGTACTAATACAAATTTATGTAACATAATGAAATAATATTTAATCTTAAAAAATCAAAATTTAAAGAGTTAAGTTCCCATATAACCCAATGTTTTGATCGAAAGTGCCAATATAACCGTGTAAGATCAGAAAGTGCTATTATAACCCTATTATTTGCTCGAAAGTGCTAATATAACCCTGGAGACCTCAATTTGGGCGGAATTATGTGACTTGACTACTATACCCCAGTTTAAAAAATAATTGAAAAAATGTGAAAGGACAATTATGCCCTCATTGTCTATTAACCCAAAATATTTTTCCATTTTTTCTTTTCATCTTCTAGATTCCACTTTCTCTTTCTTCTCAAGCTCCTTCTTCTCTTCTCTCGGTATCATCGGAGCTTTACACTTCTCTTCTTCTCTTCTATTATCATTCTTCTCAAGGTCTCCACTTTCCGGCGCTTGGCTGAGCAGTGCTGGAAAATGGTGGTGGATGCTGGCGTGAGTCTTTAGATTTAGGGTTAGCGATTAAAAATGGTGGGGTTGGTTGTACGGATCGAGTGGGGAAAAGGGATGGTGACGGTGGTGGCGGGAGCGATTAGGGTTAGCGACAACGGGTAATGGCAAAGTGGATGACGATGAGAGGTTAGCGACGACGGTGAGAGGTTAGCGATGAAAGCAATTAGGGTTAGCAACAACGGGTGATGGCGATGAGATTGAGGGTTTAGCAAAGGAGATAACGCAGGAAGTAGTTCACGTTGTTCATCCCACCATGGTCACCAACGAGCGGAGGAGTAACGTTATTGATTATATCTAGAGGCTTTTGCAAACCACCCTCGGTTTGGAGGTACATTAATTTTGGAATTTGGGGTTCGTTTGGGATGGAATTTTGGGGTTCGACATCGGAATTATGATGACGACCCAATCAATGCGGGTACCCAGTTCTTTTGGGTTGTGTAATGGGCTGCATTTTAAACTACCCACACATACGGGTACCAATATTTATGGGTACCCGCACTTGCAAGTACCCGCATTTGAACACCCCTAGCTAGGACTTAAAAGGGACGTGCAATACCCGTGGGAAACAAGGGCAAAAATAGAGGGGGTTTTAGAACAACTCTTAGGGACAAACACTTTAAGAGAAATACTTGAAAAAAGGAGAAAGCACAGAGATCTTGTAATGATGGAAATAGATTTTCTGAGCAAGATTCCGGTGGGCTCTGACCACCGATTGTGCTGGAATAAGAGAGCCTTGGCTTTGTCTTTGCGAGTACTGTATCATAGTATACTCATACATTAAATTTGGGTTCCGTTTGAATGATAAACGAGGGCTCAAAATTGATTACTTAAAGATTAATATTTTGAGTTACCACATTGGAATTGGGAAGGAGCTATTAGTGCTCCTTTGCCTATAGAAGGTTTCTACCACATTGGAAATGGAAATGAGCCATTAGTGCCCCTTTGCCTATAAAAGGCTGCCTCTAGGCTCATTTTAAGGCAAATTAAAACACAATCCTCCCCTCCTTCTTTCATCGCATTCGTATCTAACAGTAAGACACCGAATTGGTTCGCCTGTTTCTGCTGCTAAGTTGTGTAGAGTAGAAAGTGTAGCAGTTGAATCGTGAGATTCAGAATACCACTGAACCGTCACAAAATATGGGGTGTTTTCAGAATTAAGGACATAAATCTTAATCTCGCCTCTACATCGATTTCAACCATTTACCTCAGTTGGTATAATTTCTCTTCTCCCTTTTTCATTTATTTAATTCTGTTATTTATTTTCATAACTGATTGTTTAGTTTATTAGAATGTAGGTTCTAACAATCTTAATTTTGAAAAATGAATTTTAACTATAATTCTCACAGTTAATCAATCTAGTATTGTGAAATTATAATAGAATTAGAAGTACAAATTTATCTAAGTACCATTGTTGATAACATAGTGTGTAGTTTTACAAACTTCACGACAAAGCTATTCATGCATCGACCTACTTTTATTGAAATATTAACGTAGTAACAATTTACGTTCCAACATTATAGCATTATTTAATTTTAAATTAATTCTAATTATAAATAGTTCTTACATAACGTTCTCTCAATTAATGAAAATTTATTTTGTCATTTTTTTCAAAATAAAATGACTAATTATGATTCTAATTAAGGGAGTAATATTCAGGTTAACTCGTAATGTTCTTATTAATTTCAAATCTTAAAATTGAAACATGGAATTAATTCTAAATTTTATAACATTTTTTGAAATAAGGACAATAATTATGATTAATTATTGCTAGAATACTGAAACTTCAAATCTGGAAAATTGGAAATTAAACATTTGAATTTCAAAATTGAATTTTTTTGAATAAATATTTTAAAGCAACTTTTACTGAATAACCAATAAAAATTCTGTCTAAGGAGGCTGTCAATTTTAAGTAGACATTGTGTCCCTCCACAAGCCTTGCATGGGAATTTTAAGAAAATTCTATAAAATTGTTTTAAATATATTCTAAAGCCATTAATAATTTGTTAAATTGTTTGAAAAAAATATTTGTGAAAAAAAGCAAATGAGAATGTCAATGCTGGAAACCTTGGTGGGTCGACGCCCAAATTCAGTTTGGGAATGGTCTACCACTAGTGGATTTTCCAGTGGGCCAACCCTCGGTAGTTCAACCCAAGGTTGTTAGACCTACGATGGAGAAAGATGTTCATCAAATCATGCATATGATGCCGGCATTTCCAAATCCTCAACAAGCTGGAATTTTGCATGACAAGCCGTGTTACCCCGACACCCAATATTAGGTAGAGAATTGCGCATCGATTCAATACAGCATGCAACACAACACATGATAGACGTTAAAATTTGGCCGAGTTCCCTATCGGTTAACAAATCTAAAAACAAATGTGGGTGTCGGAAGAAGGGGAAACAAATGACTTTGAAAGTTGTGGAAACTTATCTGTTTATCTTTTTTGTTAATTAATTGATTTGTTTCCAGGTTTTATGTAATTAAGTAAAATTAATGAATTTCGATGCAAAATACGTTCAAATTCATTAGTTTGACTTAATTTCTTAAAATCTAAAAACAAATCAATGTATTGAAAGAAAAGATAAATGTCCAAATGGATAAACTTACCTAGCTTCCATACCCACGTCAATATAGAAAAGTTATAAGATAATAAAATATAGGCATGTTGGAATATATGTTACAATAATTTATATGGTAGACGTGTAGAAAAAAACAGTCAAGACACTCAGTTGATTGAGTTGGCGTGTCGATTAAAATATCAAATTTGAGTGTTGCCGTATCCGATCCCTACTCAGACACGGCACTTAATACGAGTCTGGGTTGAACGGGATTCAAGACGTGGAGTCAAAAGATACACTTCTTGTTAGTCACGCTGAATCTAGACAAGTACCTCCAAGAGGACAAATATGTCATCTCTCCAGATAACTCTAATGTGTACGCCCATGCAAGCCTTGACAATTGGTTTCAAGGGAACTAGCCACATAACAACATGAATTATTGACTCGTTGTACAATGAGTACATTACTGGAAAAACGAGTAATGATTTCTTGCTGGCCTTGCACAAGAAATATAAGTCTAAAGATGCGGGGCAAAGAAGCATGTAGTGTCAAAGTTTTTTAACTATAAAATGTGATGGAGCCGGTTGAAGAGTTGCAACTTATCACTCATTAGGTTAATGCTGAAGGCATGAACATCTTCAAGTAGGTGTCTTCATTGAGAAGCTTCCTCCAAAGAGGGAGAACTTCAAGCATTATCTGTTGTACAAACAGAAGGAATTGAAAGTCAAAGACTTGATTGTCAAGCTTTGAATTGAGTCAATTAGCCGAAAGGTCGATGGGGCGCAGCATGAGCAGAAACTAAATCTGGCAGAGCATAAGGGGGAGAAAATGAAAGTTTCAACCTCAAAAATCTAGGAGCTTTAAGAAGTAACCCGCCAAGAAGTTCAGCAGGAAATGCCACAAGTGTCACAAGATTGGGCACAAGGCAGACGAATGTCGCAGCAAGGTTGACCATAGGAAGGGAAAGACTTTAGCCAACCTAACCGAAAGACAGCTCTCGGATTCAGATCTGTGTGTTGTACCAACTGAAGTAAACATGGTTTGGAGTAATCCAAAGGAGTGGAGGTATGATATAGGTTCCACCAGACACATCTGCTTAGATAGGAGTATGTTCACAACATATCAGAAAAGCAAGAATGAAGAGAAAATATTCATGGGAAACTATGCCACTTAAATATTTTAAGGTAAATGGAAGGTCGTGATGAAGATGACTTCTGAAAAGGAGCTGACACTCAACAGTGTCCTGCATGTGCCAGACATTCACAAGAATCTCATCTCAGGCACTCTCCTCACCAAGAATGAGTTTATGATCAAGCTTATGTCTAACATGTTAGTCATGTATAAGAACGGGATGTATGTGGGAAAGGGGCACATGAAGGATGGACTGGTAAAAATAAATGTAATGATTATCATCCCAATAACTTATGTACCCGAGTATTTGATGAATAAGAATAATGCTTTCGCTTATGTCGTTAAGTCTTTAACATTTGGCATGAAGGATTAGGGCATGTGAATTATGCATTTGTTAATAGAAAAATGAACATGAACATGATTCCAACATGTAAAACAAGTAAAGACAAATGTGAAGTCTGCGTACAGGTAAAACTCACGAAGACACCATCCCCATATGTGGAGAGGATAACCGAACATCTAGGCTTAATTCATACAGATATGTGTGATTTAAAGTTTGTGCAAACTAGAGACGATAAAAAGTGTTTTGTGACTTTGATAGACGAATGCACAAGATATTTCTATGTGTATCTATTACTCATCAAAGATGAAGTTTTGGAAAATTATAAGAGTACAAGTTGGAAGTTGATACACCAACTTAGTAGAACAATTAAAATTATCTGAAGTGATAGGGAAGGTGAGTATAATGAACCATTCAATGGGTTTTGTAGAGAACATGTTATTTCACCAAACTACCGCTCCCTACTCACCTGAATCTAACAGAGTTGTAGAACAAAAGAACTGAACTCTCAAAGAAATTATGAATGCAATGTTGCAAGAATCTGGGTTATCCCAAAACATGTGGGAAGGGGGAGGCTATACTAACCTCCAACTACATTCTGAATAAGACATACCACATAAGATGACTGGAAAGACGCCTTATGAGTTATGGAAAAGTAACGTACCTTCGCACAGATACCTGAAAGTGTGAGGGTGCCTAGTAAAAGGCAGTACTTCCTCCTAAAAATTTCACAATTGGACCTAAAACCGTTGACTATATTTTCATCGGGTATGCACACAATAGTAGTGCTTATCAATTCTTGGTGTACAAGTCTGATGTACCAGATATACACGCAAATATAGTAATGGATTCTAGAAATTCCTTCAAAAATGTGTTCCCGTATAAGGACAAAGTAAGTCATAAACGGACTCGTGAAGATGGAGAAGCAAGTACTTCTGGTCAGCAGACATAAAAGGGAAATGATGAACTTAGATGTAGCAGGAGAGCTAGAAAGGAGAAATCATTTGGTCCTGATTTTGAAATGGATTATCTATTAGAAAATGATACTAGAACATTTAACGAAGCCATGTTTACATTGGATGCATCTTCATGGAAGGAAGCAGTGAACACTGAAATTGGCTCCATTATGCAAAACCATACATTGGAGTTAGCGGACTTGCCACCAGGTTCAAAAGCTCTGGGAAGCAAGTGGATTTTCAAAAGAAAATATAAAAAAGATGGCTCAATAGAGAAGTACAAGGCTAGGCTTGTGGTGCAAGGATTTAGGTAAAAAGAAGGCTTGGATTTCTTTGACACCTATTCTTCGGTTATGAGAATAACTTCAATTAGAATGCTAATAGAAATCACGACTATACACAATCTGGAAATACATCAAATGGGTGTAAAAACAACATTTCTTATGGAGAGCTTGAAGAGGAAATTTATATGAAACAACCCGAGGGTTATGTCATCCCTGAATAGGAGCACCAAGTGTGTAGACTTGTGAAATCCCTATATGGGTTCAAAAAGCACCAAAACAGTGGGGCAAAATATTTGGCAATGTAATCATGTCAAATAGTTTCAAAATAAATGAATGTGACAAGTGGATCTATGTTAAAGATACTCCAAATGGTTACTTTTTATTGTGCCTATATGTGGATGACATGCTCATCATAGGTAGCAATAAATACATGATCAAACAAACCAAGAACTTGCTTAAAGAAAAGTTTGACATGAAAAACTTAGGTGTGTTATGGAGAAGAAGAAGAACAAGGGCTATTTATTTGAACTCGGAGATGCTTCATCCTAGAATTGACATTCGATACAAGAAATTACATTGGACTCTTTAGTGTTTGTAATGGTGTGAATGGAAATGATGGTGTGGAGTTGTATTGAGAGAAAAAGTGTGGGAGATGGGAAATGATTGTGTTGGTGCTAGATATTATTGTAATGAGATGGGTTTGTGGGGAAATTTTGGTTCAAAATTTTGTGTCAAAATTTTCGTTCCTGCTGGAAATTTTCAATCGGAGCTCGCTCGCATGGATGTTGGCCAGTGATTCGTTTCGTGTGAATAGATATGCGAAATAAGACATGTGGGGCAAAAGTAGAATTTCTGATAATTGTCATCGTAGTAATCATCTACAATTTACTCTACACGATGTAATAGAGCTTTTCAAAGTGTGATGGATGGAATTTCATTAGCTTTTAATTTCATAAAAAAACCTAGAATATTAAATTTGATGTGATCCTATGTGGTGGAAATGATCTTTCTCATAACGCATATAGTAAGGGTATTAATGGAATACTCCAAAAATGATGGACGGTTACCCCGGTTAGGGGACGCGACCCTTGCCATCCCCCAGTAAAACTCATGATCACCATTAGTCATAACAAAGAAACTGGCATGATACCATAGAGAATTCCACAGGTTCATCCTGAAAGAACCCTGTATACTTATAAGTAATCATCTAAATTAACTCTACATGATGCACTAGTGCTTTTCAAAATGTGATGAGTGGAATTTTATTAGCTTTTAATTTCATAAAAAACCTAGAATATTAAATTTGATGTGATTCTATGTGGTGTAAGTGATCTTTCTCATAACTCTTATAGTAAGGGTATTAATGGAATGCTCAAAAAATGACGGACGATTACCCCGATTTGGGAGCGGGAACATTTCTATCCCTCAGTCAAACTCATGAGAATGCAATTTAGATTACTGGGTGGCTCTGATTCTGCATTTCATCCTCCTTCACCATCTAGGAGGGACTTAAGTATAAAACCTGAAAAGTTCATCGATTATGTGAAAATTGATTCCGATTGAACCAAAAGTTATTATAGGTCATGGAAAATTAAAAATTTAAATTAACCTTATCCAATGTACAATTTCTCGATCTAAAGGTCAATTACATTTGTATAGGTCAAACGCGGGCCCAATTGCCATCTTAGTGGGCTGAAATGGTGAGGCGCAATTTCATAAGGGCCAACGTCGGTTCTATGTCAGATTCATATCGCTAAACAAATAAAAGGTTTGGCCTCACAGGAAGATTGGTCAAACACAGGCCCATTCCTGTGCGAGTGGGTTGTAATACCGAGGCCAACATTTGAATAACCGATGTCGACCTCCCATCATTATGGGTTTGGTATATACGATAGAAATACAAAGTTGGCTAGCCCTAGGCGGAAGTCACAACGCTTCATAACGAGTGTATAAATGGATCCCACCTCTCATACATCATTTCAAGCTTTCTGTATTCTATCGAATTTCAACACTCCTTTCTGCCCATCTTATATAAGGTATGTTTCCACATGTGTTTAGATTGCTTTAATTTTGTGTTTGTATTTATCCTTGAAATTGTTGTTTGGATTATGGTGTGAATGTGTTAATTATTTTAATTTTCTAGGTTTCTATGGTTTGGGGTGCTATAATATGATTTTAGGGTGTAAGAATATAGTCTTAGGGTGTAGGAATATGATTTGGGGTGCCACAATATGCTGTAAGGTTGCCGTTATTATCTGTTGTTGTCGTAATCTAGTGTAATGCGACGTCGCTGACAAGTTGGTATTGCTTGTGTTTTACCAATTGTTTTGCGATGTAGCAGTCTATGATTTTCGTAGATGGTTAAGTCAATGCGAATTCACACATTCATTGGCTGACCACTCAGTTATACCGTTGCTTTCGCGAGGTCGCCTTGAGTATGTCAACATTACACATTTCATGTCTTTATTTCCCATTGTCTGACTATTATAGCATTTCACCTTCATGGCAATATAAATTATAGAAATCATGGCTAACCAATTGAGGTGACCAATTCGGATGATGACAGTCTGCGTCGCACATTCCCAGGCAGATATCCCCATTTTGTACACACTCTGACCCAGACAAACTTTGGGTCAATCCCAATCATGGTATTTCCTCCCTGTTTCAAACAAACTGAATTTTCAATTAACCTTTTCTATAGATTACATTCATAAGTACCAACAATGATTTTTTGTTTATAATTCAGTACATCCCAGACAAAATTGATGAGTACCTACCGCCGTACAAGTTGGATGCTGTGATTAGGTGCAAAGGAAATGAGTACTAAATACACTACTCGTGTAACAAGATGCTCAAGACTCTGACCCTGAAGGGGTTTGGCAAGTTTCTTGACGAAGAGGAACTTGAAATTGGGGATACACTGTACTTCGAGCTCATAAATGGTGCTGGGGCCAAATTTTTCCATGTTGTTATTCTTTCTCGCGAACATTAGAGGGTTGTCTAAGACTTCACATGACTATGTATTCAAAACTAATTTTCTCGTATTTTGATTAATTTGAATTGGGACGTATTTTATATTACATTTTCTAAAATTTAAAATTTCATTTTTAATGTTATTTTAAGGTTATTCAATGTTTAATATTTAACGTAACTTGTTAATCAATGTTATTTAGAATTGTATTTATAAATTGGAATTGTTGACTAGCTGGTAGGCCCATATAGTTGTGACGTCAGTCTCAGGCTCAGGTCAGTATGTTTTCACATGTATCGATATACCTGCGACATTACAGTTAACAACCGGGCTTCAAAATCTGGTGAAAAGGATGTTGTTCCAAAACATGTATAAATACGGTAACCCTAATAGACAGTTCAAGCTTATCTTCACAAGTTTCCTATGAATTTCAACGGTCTCCACCTTCCACCCTTCTATTGTGCATTGGAAAAAAGGTATTGTTTTTCTAATCGCCTAACACATAAGTTTTGTAGTTCATACTTCACAATGTCAGATCTGTGGTCTGTGAATTTGTTTTGTTTACCATGCTCTCTAGCTTTGGCTTCAAGTTTTTGAGAGTGTGAACTTTCCTTGACTTTGAGCATTGGTGTTACATTTTTGTATGTCTCCCAAGGAGTTTTTGATATATTTCATGTTTATGAAGCTTCATTCTTTCCAATTTGATGTGTTTCTTCCCATACCAACCTGTGAAATGTGTGACGTCGGAAGTCTATCTGACATAGTTTGGTTTGTCTGATAGTTTCGTCTGATAGTTGCGCGACCTTTCATTTTTTTTCCAATTTTCTAATTCCTCCTCCGAGGC
Source organism: Rubia yunnanensis (assembly GCA_037428765.1). Taxonomy (NCBI): domain Eukaryota; kingdom Viridiplantae; phylum Streptophyta; class Magnoliopsida; order Gentianales; family Rubiaceae; genus Rubia; species Rubia yunnanensis. The sequence continues at coordinate 36,626,382 of CM075063.1, read as the reverse complement.
ATCAGATATATCTCAGTATGACATTTGGTAAGCTCGAAATGCTACCAACATCGCATTGTGGCCTCTGAGTTTATTTTGGATCCCCCCCGAGACATCAGTATATTGTATCGGTTTAATATTCGATTGATCCAACACGGAACCGAGATTGCATTGTCATGTCGACCAAATCAATGCTTCATACCAAAATGCAACTGCGATGCTGGTTGCGACATCGCAATTGGCATTCCTTAGTGTGGTTAATCACTTCACATTTTTGCTTCTGATGCGGGACTAATGGCTTATGAAGGATCGTCTATTCAGCATTTTTCCAGGTATTTCATCTATTTACACACACACACACACACACATATATACATACATACATATATTACCAAAAAAACTCCACACTTTGAAACAACTAATACATTATGGTTTTCGTACAGTCACCGCACAATGGAGGCACCCAATGAACATCATTCGATGGCTATTGATAGCCCACTTTTCGACTGCACTTTGGAGCAGCTGAACTTTGGGAAAATACCAACTTTGGTAAAGCTTTTTAAATAAATTTTATTTGTTGACAATTTCCTATATATATACAAATATATATATATACACAAATATATATATATATATATACAAATATATACATAAATATATATATATATATATATATACAAACATATGTGTATACAAATATTTATATACATATATATATATATCGAATCATTATTTGTTACAGTGACTTAATTAGTACATCTCATGGGAGATTATACCAGCCCTGTCGATTGAGAAGACCCCTGTAGTGCTGAGGTGCTACAGGACAGAGTGGCATATGTATGACTTGGGGGGTGGGAGGGTCATGACCCTTTTCCTAAAGGGTTTTGGCAAGTTCCTTGTGGGAAACAACCTACGCATCTGGGTCACTTTCTTCTTCGAGGTGATACAAGCTAGGGGGCCAATCATCTTCAAGGTCATCATTGTCCAAGCTGATTGAGTGTATTGTAATATCTATTATTGGAACTAAGACAGTTCTTATTCGAATTAAATTATGTACTATATAATTATAATGATATTTAATTTTCATGACTACAGTTTTTCTAATTATTAGTCAATCTCATTTGAACATTGAACAAATAGGGTACTGGTTGTGTTTAAATTAGGGCAGTATTTGTATGGTGTTTATAACACATTGACTGTTGCATATATGCGACTTTGTTATTCGTTCGTAATACCTATCGGCAATAATGACATAACTTGCGATGTCGGGCAACCTTTTCAAAAAACATATGCGACGTCGCACGTTGTTCGGTAACATTATTTACTTCATTTTTTAACCATTAACTTTGGTTCAAATAATAACCAAGGTAAATAATATCCTTTACTTTGGAAAAAACTGAGGTAAAAGAACTTTTTACCTCAGTTATTTGGTGTTAACAAAAAAACTGAGGCAAAAGGGGCAAAGTAATAGGTCATGCTTCTTGTAGTGGTTTGGTGGAGGTCCACCCTGCATCCGCTCCAATGGGGCGGGTATGGATGTAGTTTTCTTGTTGGTGGGGCAGTTATAGGTATGAAAATTGATACTCGCCATGGGTAGTGGGACAGGCATGGATATTAGTTCATACCCGCCCCACTCTACCCGCTATGTACAACCTTATTCATAATATAATAAGTATTATTTATCCACAATGCACATGTTTTACTAATAATATTTTCATGTAAATATTATTAAACTTTTAATATGAAAATTATTAATTTTAAAGTAAAATTTAGGTTTTTTTTGGAAATATAAATGGGGTGAGTAAAATATATTTGAAATGGGTATGAAGACCCAAGGGGGTGATGAGGCGGGGTGGATTTTAGATAATACTCGATGAGGCAGAGGTGATTTATTGTTGTACCCACCATGGGTGATGAGGTGGGTATGTGTATCAAAATTTTAGGTGGTTATGGGTATGGAGGTACCATAATCCATACCTGCCCCACCCCATTGCCAGCCTTACTCATACGTTAAATTCGGGTTCTGTTTGAATGAGAAATGAGGGCCAAAATTGATTACATAAAGAGTATTATTTTGGGTTATCACATTGGAAATGGGAAGGAGTTATTAGTGCCCCTTTTCCTATAAAAGGCTGCCTCTAGCCTCATTCTAAGACACACCGAAACACTATCCTCCTCTCATTTCATTATTCATCTTCTTCGCGTTCTTCGCGTTTGAGTATGAGATTAAGGCACATAATTGGTTCACCGGTTTCTGGTGCTGAGTTGTGCAGGGTTGAAAGTGTACAGTTGTATCCTGGGATTCAGAACACCATCGAACCATCACACACTACGGGGTGTTTTGAAAATTAAGGACATATATTTTAATCTCACCTATGCATCAATTTCCACCATTTACCTCAGTTGGTATAATTTCTCTGCTCTCTTTTTCATATGTTAAATTATTTTATTTATTTTCATAACTGATTGTTTAGTTAATTGGAATTTAGATTCTAACATGTAATTCTTGTAATCTTGGGTTGATTCTAGTGGAACCTTTCTTGCAGGACAGAGGTGGAAATACCGAACCTGGGTAAAATCTCTTGTGTCCTTTTTCAGTTTTCTTTCATTGGATTGTTTGATTTCTTGTTGGTAGATTCATCGTTTGCCTTCCGTTGCATTACATATTCGTTGTTTGTCGCAACAATCTGGCATTAGAGCATTGTTTGTGAAAACTTGTGGTACTTATTATGTGCCCACAAGGTATTTGATAAATTGTCTTTTGTAAGCTTGTGTTTGTTTTGTGATGGCGGTGATTTCCAAAATTTATATTGAGAATTTTGATGGGTCAAATGACTTTGGGTTATGGAAGGTGAAGATGATAGCGCACCTAGGCAACATGGGGCTTGTCAAAGCTCTTCCAGGAACAGATAGACATCCTTCTACTTGGGATGAGGAGAAGAAGGAAGATGTATTGCAAAAAGCTAACAATACATTGATTCTTAGCCTTGAAAATTAAGTGTTGAGAGAGGTGGTTCATTGCAAGTTGGCCACAGAGGTGTGATTTAAGCTAGAGTTTCTCTACATGATGAAGACATTATCACGACGTTTATTTCTCAAGGCGTGGTTCTTCATATTCAAGATCACTGAAGGGCGAGACTTGATGGACCATCTTGATGAGTTCAACAAATTGGTGGTAGATTTAGAAAACATTAGTTGAAGTATGATAACGAAGACTAGGCATTATTTTTGCTACATTCGTTGCCTAAGTCATACAAGCACACTGCTGATATCCTACAACATGGGAGGGATGATATCACCCTCGATGAGGTTGTAGGGGACTTAAAGTTTAAAGAACACAAAAGACGGATGGATATTAAGTCTACTAGCGAAGATAGCTTGGTGATGCACCAAGAGAGGTTGGACAAGAAAGATTTCAAAGGCAAGAAAAGCACAGTCGAAGTCTCAAAACTTAAAAAAATTCATCATCAAGTGTTACAAGTTCCATGAAGAAGGGCACATGAAGAATATTTCTCTGAATCAAGGAGAAAGAGCGACCAAGAAGCAAGATTGTGAAGTAGCGATAGCCCAAGGTGTGGACCATGGATACGAAGACTCTGAGGACCTTGCAGTGTTAACCTCGTGCCCTGATAAAAGGTGGATCATGGACTCTGGTTGCTTATTCCATATGACACCGAATGAAGGTTGGTTCAAAAACTACAAAAAGGCACCTTTGGGGTGAGGTATTGCATGGGAACAACAATTCATGTAAGGTGTCAGGGATTGGTTTGGTGATAATCATGACTCATGATGAGATAGAGCGGATATGGGTAGAGGTGAGACATGTCCCGGAACTGCAGAGGAACTTGATTTATCTTGGTACATTGGACAAACACAGTTTTGTTTAAAAGGCGAGAATAATTTCTTGGTTGTCACCAAGGGTGCGCTTGTGGTCCTGAAAAACTTTAAGGAACGCTGTCTTTTATGTTCATCAATGGAGCATGGTGGTTGGTGATGTGGCGGTTATTGCAAAGCCACAAGAGACTTCTTAAGCTAGTCTTTGGCACAAACGGCTTGGTCAGTAAGTGAAAGAGGGTTGAAGGAGTTGAGTAAGCAAGGGTTTATTGGGGAGATAAACTTGGCAAACTACAGTTTTGCGAGAATTACATTTATGGCAAGGTCACATGGGTGAAGTTTGCATGCTCTGTAGAGGTGACTCGGGATACATTGAGTTATGGGCATTTGGATTTGTGGGGTCCATAAATGATGCCAACTAAAGGAGGAGGTAGGTACTTCATCACATTCACTGATGATTATTCTTGTAAGGTTTGGGTGTACATCTTGAAATCCAAGGATGAGGCATTTGGAAAGTTCAAGGATTGGAAGAAGATGGTTGGGTTCCAAACGAGGAGGAAGATCAAGAAGCTTCAGACGGATAATGGTTTGGAGTTCTTGAGTGATGAGTTCAACTGGTTTCTCAAGGATGAGAGAATGGTTAGGCATAGAACTGTCTGAGGAACCCCACAACAAAATGGCCTTGTGGAGAGGATGAACTAGACGCTTCTTGAGAGGGTGAGATGCATGTTATTCGAAAAAAGTATGCCAAAGAGGTTTTGGGAAAAATCCATTAACACAGTGTATTACATGATCAATAGGTGTCATTCAGTGGCTTTGGATTGTAAAACTCCGGAAGAAGTGTGGAGATGTTCACCTCTAAAACTTGACAACTTACATGTGTTTGGTTGTGTGGCTTATATGCACCAATGTGCGGGCAAGCCTTATCCAAGGGCGAAGGGGTGTATGTTTCTTAGATACCTAGAAGGCATGAAGGGAAAAAATTATGGCACAATGAAGGTGGAGCTTCAAAGTGCATCAATAGCCGGAATGTCATCTTTAGAGAGTCTATATCTACATGACCGTAGTGACTCAAGGGGCCAAGGATAGCAAGGAAATTTCTAGAGAAAGGGTCAAAATTGAGGTGGAGCTATTGAGGAAGAGTAGTGAAGATCGGAAGGGTAAAGAAGATGGTATTAATGATAGGGAGGTTGATGTTGACGATCGAGGTGAAAGGGTTCATGACGATGATCAAGGGCTTGGGTTATAAAATTTGATAAGGGACCGACCTCTGAGAGAGACCCGGGCACCGAAGAGGTATGTTTATTCCGGTCTAGTGGCTTTTGCTTTGGTTTACTCTGAGAAGTTGGATAACTTGGAAACTAGATCTTATCTAGAGGCGATGAGAAGCAAAGATCATGAATATTGGAAGTTTACAATGTAGGATGAGATGGCGTTACTTGAGAAGAATGAAACGAGAGAACTAGTGGGAAAGCCTAGAGACCAACATGTGGTAGGCTGTAAATGGGTTTTCAAATGGAAAGAAAACATTATGGGGTTTATGAAACCAAGGTGTAAAGCAATGTTGGTGGATAAGGGCTTCACTCAAAAAAAAGGGTCGACTATAATGAGATATACTCCCCCGTGGTGAAGCATACATCGATAAGGGTTTTTCTTGCAATGGTAAATCAATATAATTTAGAGCTTGAGCAAATGGATGTGAAGATGACTTTTCTTCATGGAAATCTTGAGGAGCGGATCTACATGGCTCAACCCTAAGGGTTCATCAAGGTTGAATATGAAGAAAATGTATGTCTCCTTAGAAAATATCTTTATGGCTTGAAACAATCACTGAGGCGATGGTATCTTAGGCTTGATGAGTTCATAGTTTGAAATGGTTTTGTTCAGAGCAATTATGATAGTTGTGTTTATATCAAGTGGGTGAACGGTTGTGGAGTATTCTTGTTGCTTTAAGTTGATGACCTGTTGATAGTGTCGAAAGACAAGTATGAGGTTCATAACTTGAAAAGGCTATTGAGCAGTGAGTTTGAAATGAACGACATGGGATCGGCCAAGATTTTGGGTGTGGAAATCACATGGGATAGGAGACGCGATAAATTATCCATGTCTCAATGTGATTATCTTTGAAAGGTTGTGGCTAAGTTTGGGATGTCAGAGGTAAAGGCGGTTCAAACACCTTTGGTGGATCATTTCAAACTCTTCGCAAAGATATCGCCAAAGACGAAGGAGGGCAAAGTGAGCATGGATTGGACTTCTTATGCAAGTGTCATTGGAAGTCTCATGTATGGTATGGTGTTCACACGACCGAATTTAGCGTATGTGGCTAGCCTTATTAGCCAGTTTATGGCCAACTCGGGAAGAGAACATCGGGAGGCAACGAAGTGGGTTCTTCGATTTGTGAAGGGAACTTCAAATGTTGGCTTACACTACAAACGGGTGAATGGAGGTGAGGCTAAGTTGAGAGGATATTTTGATGCAGACTTTGCCGGTGTCTTGGACATGAGGCGGTCGTTGGCCAGGTATGTATACACTTTATTTGGTTGTGCGGTGAGTTGGAAACTGCAACTACAACTAGTGGTTGCACTTTCCACGTTGGAGGCCGAGTACATCGCCCTCACAGAAGGTGTGAAGGAATCTCTTTTGTTAAAGGGGTTGATTTGTGAGCTCGAGATTGCACAAATGGGGCGAGGTGTTTTGTGATAATCAAAGAGCGATATACTTGACCAAGAACCAAATGTATCATGAGAGGACGAAATACATTGACATAAAGCTACACTTTATCCTAGATGCCTTTGCCGAGAGGTCCGTTGTTCTTGATAAAGTGCACACAGACGAGAATCTGGTGGATATGGCTATGGAGGCGGTGACAGGAATCAAATTTTGGCATTCTTGCGACTTAATCAACGTCACAAACTTGAGCAACTAGAGAAGGATGTGGAGAATGGTTCAACAGAGGTTCTCAGTATTTTTAATTGTTGTTCGATCCCGATTCTTCATAAAGCCAAGAAGGAGATTTGTGGGCTTGGTGGCTTTATTTTGTTTTTGGTCATGTTTTATTTTTATTTTCTTTGGCTTTGTACTTGGGATGAGAACAAAAGGTAATAATTCCTTTTGTTTGGCTACAAGAGCAGTAACTTAGAAATGTGTTGTTGTGACTTAAAAGGGGATTGATTCCCTTTGCCTTAGAAAAATTAAAAAGGGACGTGGAGTAGCCGTGGGAAACAAGAGCAAAAATAGAGGGGGTTTTAGAAAACTGTTAGGGACAAACACTTTGAGAGAAATACTTGAGAGGCAAAGAGAGCTTGTAATTCTTGTAATCTTGAGTTGATTCTAGTGGAACTATTCTTGTCATGCATAGGTGAAAACACTGAACCTAAGTAAAATCTTTTGTGTGCTCTTTAAGTTTTTTTGCCTTGAATTGTTTGATTTCTTGTTGGTAGACTCGTTCTTTGCATTCTTCTGCTTATATATTCGTTGTTTGTCGCAACAAAATATTAACTTGCTTCCCGTAAAAATTATAACTTGGTAAAAGAGAACCGTATCACGCATTATATAATTGTACCAAACATGGATCTTTTATAAATGAATCACACAACTTAATCCAAAGTACAATCTATATTGTCAAAATTATGAACAGTTTGAAAAACATCGTGACATAAAATTTTAATACAAAACTATAAACAGAATTATGAACACACTATTTGTAAAAACACACACACACACACATATATATATATATATTTATATATATATCTATCTATTTGTAAACACACACACTTACTCACAAACGGAACTGGACATTATCCTGTTTAATCTATCTCACACAATGTTGTATGCTTTCGTTTTTTATAAAAAAATTGAAAATTCAGCTTTATAAAATTCGAACACAAAAACAGAAATTACTCCCAACTGAAATTCGACTAATAAACTAAAGAATTTCTTTAAATTCAATTACCAAACGGTCCAAACCCTATTTAACCCCACAAATAACCAAGCACAAAAGTTTAGCTTGCATCCCTTGAATTATTTTTTGATTATATATATATATATATATATATATATTATTAATTATTAATTAGAGCAAGAGTACTTGTGTTTGAACACGAGGGGGCAAACAGCATCCCTTGAATGAATGAACAAGTTTTCACATAGGCCCTTCATGCTTATTTGTGCACCACTAATTAATAAGCTAAAAAATAAGAATTTGAATTTCATTTAATCTATCTAGGAGAGAGTCATTTACAACAGTGAAACGGAGAGCAGGATGGAAGTTACGAACCACTATCCCTAACACCGTCCCGCAACCAACCCATCATTGGATGGTGGTGCTATAAAACTTCATTGAATAAAATCTACCACGACGGTTTTGAGCATCATGGTAGCTTATTTTGTAACCGCCATGATTTCTTCCAATTTAAAAAGCATAGTGGGTCAGCATGCTTGAAATATATATACTTTCGATCTCAAAACTCTGTTCCCAAAATCTATGGACATTCACTGCAAGAAACTGAAACTTTTACTTCACCCTTTTTACCTTGATTCTCTAAAAAAATCCCTAAAATTAAGGTAAAAAGTTCTTTTACCTCTATTTTTTAAAAATGGGGTAATTAGTAATCCTTTTATCTCGGTTTTTGTTTAATTGAGGTAAAAAAAATCCAACATTGGAAACATGTCGGTGTCCTATCAATTTTAATGAAATCACACCGACTCGGGCCCTTGGTCGACTATGTACGATGGAACAACTAGAGACATGTACTCTGATGTAGCTATGTTTTTATTCATTAACTGAACCACCGCGGACATGTGGCCAACATCGAGTATATACAATCAAAGCAAATATTAGTGATTTCTGTGTGATTTCGGTTAGGGTCAACAATCGATCATTGAAAGAGGAAACCGACATTGTCCAAATATCAATTATTACCGAATGCTTGTCGGCACCTCTCTGATATTAGTGATGTATATTATGATCGATATTTAGTTCATGTCTCATACTAATCGGTAACAGCAAAATGCACAAAGACATGTTGTCGACGTTGGTTGTTAACTGGATATTCCGTTAACTCAATTTCGCTAATTGCAAAGAATCAGGTGTTAAATTGGTTTATTCCACCATTTCCTAACACCTTCTAATCTACAACAACTAAATAATACATTATCGACATAAGTAGACATCGTAGAAGTTAGTGCAATAATTCTTACAAAATATAGTCACTAAAAAAAGTCAACCGAAAGTCAAGGTCTTAATAATTAGTTACAAAACACCACAATTCAAATCGAAATATCCATTAACGTAAAATTCAACAAGTTTTATCTGGTGATCTAATCTCTGTGGTATTGTCATCTACCTGGCGCCTCTTATTGGTCTGTCCACCTTGAAAGGGCTTTCAGACAATATTCATTCCAATTCCAAAGAAGTTTAATTTCCCTATATTTTTTCTAAAAAATTAGCTCAGTGCCCTCTTTCATGCTATTGTATATAAATAACCCCTCTTTTAGGTAAGGGCACGAGGCAACTACTCTCAAAGCCATATTTCTTTAGAAATATCTATCTACTTGGAACTGCTTCTTTAGTTACGGTCATGCTTTTTTTCTCTTTACTTTCTATACCCATAGAAAGAAACCGGTCTAGCTTTACTTGTTCTCAATTCATTTTCAAATACTTTTTTTAACTTTATGAATTTTCTTTCTTAATTCGCACGAGCTTCCTCCTTTTCCAATGCACAGTCCCTTGCCTTTTATCCACAATGCATACAGTGGGATCGGCCTCGGTCCCTTTCCAAATTTGAGTCCCTCCTCACAATACAATCGCACAAATATAAATAATCCAACACAATACACAATAACTCATCAGAAGTAATAATAAACCAACAATCTTTGAAATTAAAATAAATTCTCACAAATCACAATAATCCAATAATCTCACCAATTAAAATTATACAACACATGAAGTTCACTGTAAACAAAGACAATTCAAAATACACTAACAATTCACAATACACTAACAATTCACTTTTTTTTTAAACCATCCAAAGATGGAGGAAATTATATTAGGCCTTCCCAATCCGTGTAATAAACAGAAACTTAAAACAGAAAGAAAAAGATGAAGCCATGGCTTAGTTGAGATATACAAGAGTGAACAATAAGCTCTTGAAGCAACTATTGTTGCTTCCAAAATAATGTAGGGTAAGTAGTTAATAGTTAGAGGATTACAAAAACTATTAGTCTATTGGAGAAAAAGCCATCAGTATACAGCAAATGATCTAGCAAGTGAATCCATCAGCAAGTGAAGTCCTTCGATCCGTATGCCATCCAGTGCATTGTACACAGCAGTTTGATGCAGTTTCAACCTACGAATAACAGTTCAAATCAGTAGCATCCATTCATTGTACCATCCTTAATGAAGGTGTACCTATCTGATCTAGCCTAATTAAACCTTGACTAGTATTGGAGGGCATTTGAAATCTAAACAGGGTACTGGTCTGAGCTCTGAGACAAGCTTTTGCAAGTGAATCAGCAACCAGATTTGCTTGTCTCTGAATATGCACTAGGTTGATATCACTCAGAAGTTGGTGAATATCATCAGCTAACTGGAACAATTTCCAGTGTGCATTTAGGGGATCAAGAACAAATTGAACTGCATTTAGACAATTCGATTCCATGTAAACAGGTGAAGAGTATCCTGCACACTTATCTAAAGCAAACTGAATTGCTTTCAGCTCAGCTTCCAGAGGGGAATTGGCCTGTGTATATTTAGTATGAGCAGCTATGAAACTACCCCTATTATCTCTGATAATCATACCAAGTCCACACATGTTAGAATGACAACACCATGCAACATCAACATTAATTTTGTAACCCCTACATGGCTTTGTCCAAGCAATTTTGAAAATTTTAGGCTTTGGAGTATATTTGATCAGAGGTAAAAAGGAGTGTTCAGCAATGCTTAAATCAATAGTAGAGGCTATAAAAATAGGTTTAGCACTAAAAGTATAGAAAATTTGATCCCTTGTTTGAGTGAGAACTAAACCTGTTAATGGCATGGCAGAGTCATATAAACATTTATTCCTCATTTTCCACAGGTTCCAACATGTTATTAAGGAAGCAGTTTGAATAATTATTGAATGCAAAGAACTCAAACCAGGATAAGTGAGATAGCATGATAGTCTTTCCCATATAGATGGGAAAGATCTGTCCCTGATTCCCATGAATTGATGGATATTTTTCCAAACTTGCACAGCAAAAATGCAGGAATTAAAGAAGTGATCCAGAGAGTCCTCATGATTATTACACATACAACATTTGGAAGGCAAACAAAATCTCATTTTTCGCAGGACATTATCAAAAGGTAGATATGAGTTAATCAATTTCCACATGAAAACAGAGATTTTCTTTTCAATTCTAGAACTCCAAAGATGTTGAATAGAAGCAATAGTATCTCTCTGGGTTCTGAGGAAGAGATAAGTGGATTTAAATGAGAACTCACCCCTGATTCCAGGTTTCCATATGAGCCTATCACCTCTGTGTATTGAGAGCTTTGCTTCCTGTAAAAGAGAGATAGCATAAGAGGGTAGAACAAGAGAAATTTTTTGAAGCAAACTTGATTTATTTGAGATGAACTCTGAGACTGTACAGGAAGCAGAGATATCAACAAGGTTTTGATCACAGAGATCCATAATGGGACCTATATCTAACCAATTCGATGTCCAGAAATTGCAGTCACCTCTACCAACTATCACTCTAGAATTAGATTCTGCCCAAGCATTAACGGAACAAATCCTCTTCCAGTTAGGAGAGGACCTAGAAGAGGGTGGCAGTGATGCAACAAGATGAGTCCATAAAGCCTCAGCCTTTTGATATTTCCACCATAGCTTAACTGAGCATGTATTTATTATGGTGGTTATTGATCTGAAACGTAGACCATTTTGATTAATAGGAAAGCAAAGAGCATCCCATTTCCTCCATGTTCTTTTAGGTTTTAGATCATTAGACCCCCAAAAAAATCTGCTGAGTTTTTTTTCTATGACAGAAATGATCTGTTTGCTAGGTTTTAGAACTGACCATATATGCTGAGGAATAGAATAGATGCATGACTGTATGAGTGTGATTTTCCCCCCAGTAGAGAGCCACTTATTTTTCCAGCTACCTATCCTACTATCTATCTGTTCAAGTAGTGGTTGAAAAAAGATTTTTTGTGCAATCCCAGTAAAATTAGGAACTCCCAGATATGTAAAAGGAAAACTCCCAATTTTCATACCTAGAATCCTCTCTATATTGTTAACTGTGTAAACAGAGGCATGTTTTCCAATGAAGATGTCACTTTTACTGTAATTTATCTTTTGACCAGTAACATCTTCAAATTTGGACAGAAAAGCTTTAAATCTAATCAATGTCTGATCACCAGCTTTCAAAAAAACCACAGTGTCATCTGCATAAGATAAATGTGAGATTTGGAGAGAATTACCTGGAAGGTCATAGTATGCCAACTTACCATTCTGAAAAATAAAAGCTAAACTCCTGGTAAATGCCTCAGAAAAAATGTAAAATAGAAAAGGAGAGAGGGGGTCACCCTGTTTGATACCCATTGTAGATTGAAAAAATCCAACAGGCTTACCATTTATTAAAATAGAGAACCATGCCTGTGATAGGTTCTTCATAATGGAAAAAATGAATTTAGCATGAAATCCAAATTTAGCAAGGACACAATTTAGAAAAGACCACTTAACTCTATCAAAAGCCTTTTTAAGATCTAATTTGACAATGCAATTGGGGTCTCTTTGCTTCCTGTTCAGAAACCTTACCATTTCCTGAAGGTAGATGACATTATCTGAGATGTCTGTACCTTTAAGGAAAGCTGTTTGGTGTGGAGAAATGAGTTTGGGCATTAGAGGTTTAAGTCTTTCCATTAAAACTTTGGAACAGATTTTGTTAACTACATTGGAAAGACTTACTGGCCTATAGTCATCAAAAGAAATAGGGGTATTTTTTTTAGGAATAATTGCAATCCAGGTACTACCAATACCCCTAGGAATGCTGTTCCCAACAAGAAAATCATGGACTGCAGAAAGTAAATCATTAGCAATTATGTCCTAAGATTTAATGTAAAACTTAGCTGTGAATCCATCTGGCCCAGGGCTACTATTCTTATTAAGACTAAGAACAATATCCCCGAGTTCAGACAATGAAACAGGTTGCAGGAGTCTATCATTATTCTCTTGAGTGATCAATTTAGGTATCTGACTCAAGAAATGAGACTGGAAAAGACTGCTATTAGGGGAGCTATCATCTGTTAAGAGATCCTGGTAATAGTGAATGGCTTCGTTCTCAATGTCCTGTATATTATCTAGCCACTGACCATTACTACTCTTAATTTTGTGATCTTTATTCTACATTTTCTTTCCTTAACAGAGTTATGGAAAAAACTAGTGTTATTGTCCCCTTCCTTTAGCCATTTAACCTTGGCCTTGTGTTTCCAAAAGCTTTTCTGTTCTGCTAGAGCTATAACCACCTTAGCCTTTGCTTCTTTAAGTTTAACCAGATTATCAATAGAAGCATTAAAGTCATATATATGTTCCTGAGCTTCTAGAGCTGTTTCAGCATGCACAACATTATCATTTATATTGCCAAAATGTTCCTTATTCCAGATTTTGAGCTCTTTTTTCAATCGTATGAGTTTAAAAAGAAACCAAGCATTCCTGATTTATTAAGAGGAAGATCCCAATTTTGTTTAATTACATCACTGAAATCTTTCCTTTTATACCAGGTGTTCAAAAATCTAAATGGCCTAGGGTTAGATGGGATATCACTACCAATAGTAAGAAGCATAGGGTTATGATCTGAAGAAATCCTATTCAAAATGTGAACAGAAGAGGCAGGAAAAGTAGATGACCAAGAAGGAGTACAGAGACCTCTATCTAATCTTTGGACAGTAGGGTTCCTTAGCCTCTTATTACTCCAAGTAAACAGGTTACCCACTGTATTAATTTCTTCCAAAGCCATTACATTAATAAACTCATTAAAGTCCCTCATACTACCAATTTTGGGAGTACATGGACCTTTATATTCATTTATAGCTGTAATGGCATTGAAATCTCCAATGAAAATAGAATCTGAGTGAGTAATGGACTTGAGATCAGACCAAAGATTTTTCCTACCATTTCTAGTTCTGAGGCCATACACAAAGAAAACATCCATGCTTTTGTTCAATGTGAGACTATTCAATGTAACAGCTAAGAATTGCAAATTGTCACATTTAACTGTTAAAGATATGCTAGAATTCCAAAAGAGCCAGATCTACCCATTAGTTGCATACATACAATTGTTATAATGTAACAGTTGTCTATAAGAATCACATTGCATGATGTTATGTTTAGGCTCAATTAAACAGATAAGCTCAAAACTGTGCCTATTGATCAAGTTATGAAGTCTTAGCATAGAAGTATCCATTCCCCTAAGATTCCATACCAGAAATTTAATCTTAAGTGTTGTGTTATTCATAGGGAAACATTATTAGAGATTTTTGATCTAGTCATGATAGTATTTAACTGAGTTAAATATGTCTCATTACTATGATTAGTTACTTTTTCTGATTGTTTACCTTTTTTCAGCTTGCTTGGTTTGGAGTGTAAGATAGTAGAGCTTACCTGACTTACCTGATTAGCACTATTTTCTGTACCATTGGCAGAAGATGCTTCCAGGTATTCAGTTAAAACCTTCGGGGACTCTACTATAGAAGGATCAGATGTAACAGAAAACTCTGGGACCTCAGCAATGATTGGGATGTTAACTTCATCACTGGATATGTCTTCATCCGCAAGAGGGAGGAATATGTTTTGCCTATGTTTCTGCTGAGAGAAAATAAAATTTTTAGCAGCAATAATGGTATTAAAAGATGAGAAAGACTTACCCCGTTTGCTAGGAATATCATCCTTAGCAAAAACTTTCTTTGTGTTGAGATTTGGTGGAGCAGATAGAGAGTGCTTGGACAGATGTGTAGGAGAATGAAGTTGAGAGTTTGTGTACTTTGCAGTATCGTCTTGGATCACCTTAAGATGTTCAACATTAGCATCATCAGAATCCTGCGTAGCATCAATATCCTGATTAGGAACCTTAAACTGATCATCAGCATCAGAATCTTGCCCAGCAGTATCAGTATCCTGAATCTGATCAGCATCAGCAAACTCCTGCTCACCAACAAGGTTATCTTCAGTAAAAGCCTTTTTCTCAGGAAGCTTATCCTCCACCACATGAGGAGACTCAGAAGCCCCTACTTCTTCGACATTTATAACTGAAACAACCTGCTGCTTTGGAACATATTTGAAGGTCTGTGAGGACAGAGTTTTGAGTTTCTCTGTAGCTGAAACACCAGAACCCCCAGCCTTATTGTTATCATCATGAACTAGGCTTACAACATTATTAACTTGACCATCAGAACCCCTTTGTTGATCCCTAGTTTGAAGTATTGCCTTTCCATCCCCTGAATCCATATGGCTAGGGTTAAATTTATCCATCCTATGGGTCCTTGATCTCTTAAGTTCTGGATGCAAATAAATGCAAAGGTTATCATCATGTCCTATAGATTTGCAGTGGTGGCAGTATAGAGGAAGTTCCTCAAATTCTAGGGGTAATTTAACCACATTATACTCTATTCCATCCTCCTCTATACCCACTCTAATGAATGATGGCTGCTTTTTTTCAAGTCTATTTCAACACACATCTTAACTGCTGAAGGTCTAGAGAGAGCAGCAGTAGCAGTATCCATTTTAATGTAATTCCCTATTTGATTCCCCATAGATTCTAACATAGAAGTATTATAGAAGAAAACTGGGACATAGGGGATAGTAACCCATACCGGGACTATGGAAGATTCTGCCTCAGGGGAGAAATAAGTAGTCCATTTGAGAACCTTCATTGGGGGCATGATTGAATATCCATTGACCTTTGGGCCAGAGCCTCTGGTAATCCTCCTTGTCTTGAAACCGAATTAGCACATGTCTGAAATCGATAGATCCAAGTTGAAATTTACCTTTGAATCCTACAGAGTTGAAAGCATCATTGAGGGCAGTCATCGGTGGCTTGCCTCTTGCGAACTTACCAACCAGGGCATTTTGGTAGTGAGAAGCCAAAGTTTCAGCGTCTTTACGGGTTACCAAGAAAGCTATATCTCCCTTGTAATGGGTTTTCGGCACAATTTCCGGGTTAGAGGGAAGGGAGACTTTTAGAGGTGGCGGTCGGTTACCTAAAGCCTGAAGAAAAGATTTGCCCCCCGCATTGCCACCGCAGCCAGGTGAAGGAGCCGCCATAACAGGAAAGAAAAATACCCGTTTATGACCGTTATCAGATAAGGAAAGAGGTAGAAAAAAATGAAAACGGTAGTGTTTTGGCTAGTGCGTGAATCGCACCTTTGATTGCACACACTTACACGGCTTTCCTAACAATTCACACCAATTCATAAATAAAACAACACAATTCACAAAAAGCCAACTTGGGTCTATCGTTAAAATAAATCTACACAATTCAAAATATACATATAATCTCAAAAATTAATTAACTACCTAAGTTATTGAGGGATAGCTGAAGTTGGACGGGCCTTAATTTGGGGCATTTGAATTCCCTTGAAGGAACCAAATTTAGCCTTGTGTCAGTAACAACTGATGAACGAGGAGATTTTCTCCTTGAAATGACTAAATAGAGGACGAGATAGAGGCAACACGAAGGTCAGGGATGAGACTACGGTTGCAGGGTGGAAAAGACTCACTTTGACATAGCCAGTCGATAGGTGGCAGCTTCAATTTGGTGCAATATAGAGGCAAGAGGTGATGGCGTCGATTGGTTCAAAATAAAATTTCTCTTGATTATTCTTCTTTAGGATTTTGCCTTATGTAGGTTGATTAGTCTTCCTACAGTCAATGGAGAAACCCTAGCTTCATTTCCCTCATGTAAGTTTTCCTATCACTAAGCTTAACTCCTATTTTGATCTCTACACATTTTTGAAATTGTGAGACACACATATAGTATCCAATAACCATCATTAGGGTTATTAACGATAGAGACTGTCTATGACGTATATAACTGCAATGTCACCTACTCACTCATTCTCTGTCCTCTGAGAACTAGGGAAAATATCCTTTTATAGTGGCATATGTCATTTCAGTAGAAGTATTGAGCATATTATACTTTGCAACTTTCTACTTCCTAGCAGTATGTTGTGTCTTAGGCACATGGGTACTATAGGTTCCCTTACCTTATCCTACTTCTTCATTCTCCCATTTTTTATTCAAATTCCTTTTGCTTCTTCATCAAGAGAACCTTGTTTTTATTCAGATTCCTTTGCAATTCTGGACTCATACTATTCAACATAAGACACTTGACATCAGTGATTTGAATATCAATGACATAATTCTTCTTTTCTTGCAATCGAACTATAATCAAGTTCCTTTTTCAAGTTACTTCCGTTCAATTCATCCTTCCAAATGAACGAATGCATATTAGAAGATTTTTTGTTTATCTTTATACATGATCAATGCAATATAAATAAATTCAATAAAAGTTTTTTAAACACAATAACTTAAAGAAAAGCATACAAGCCTTATTCAAAGTAAATCAACATTTTATTCTGTCCAAGTTGGTCTTATAAATAAAATGAATCCACGACCCTCAAAATTACATGGTCTTAAACATGCTTTTAATTGTCTTAATTCTTTTAGTTTTAGGTAATGAATCCCTTTGCTAATAGTATCCAATACTACTCTTAGTCGATAGGGTATATCCAATGTACTACCTATCTCCTTTTGCCCCAACATCCGAGGACCCCTCTTTAATATTGATGAGAAAACCAAAACTAACATGTAGACCCCTTTCACTAGGTCTACCCGCATTTTTTCCAAGATTAGAAGTGCGACTATCACTTTGGAAAAATCTGTCATTGGTGATCGAGAGCTTAATGGGTGTTCTTGTTTCAAAAAGGCAAATTATTGATCATTGTTTCTTTTGGGACAGTGGTTCGTTATGTTGGTTTTACGATTAGTGAACTAACTTCATAATCATCACACACACACACACACATTAACCAATCAAATTAATTTATAATATAAAACAATAAATAAAGGCTTTGAGTATTTTGTTACACTTCTGTGTAACACTAATAAAAACACGCCATATGCCCCTTTGAATCTAACTCTTGTTTAACCATCTAACCCTGATTAACATGATTTTATATTTATTTTATTCCTTACATTATTTTTTACCTTAAAAATTACTTTCCTTCTAAAATTACCTTTTCTTTTTTGTTCCCAGTTGGCACCATACGCTAACTCCTAGGTTATTTTGTCGGCTGACGAGCACTTATCAAATGAGTTGAAGAAGGTAAGGTATTTCACTCAAAATCCCGATCCTTAAAACCCCAATCGTCAAAATTGAAGGTGTTGTACGAGCTCTCATCCATGATATTCAAAATCATCCACACTCAGGTGGGTCCAGTCGATTTCTCCGACATGATGGTGCCGCTGCCGGTTGTGGCGGGGCAACATCAGATTAGTCTAAGGTAGATTACGCCGGGGTGTTTTGATCGCTGCTTCTGGGGATTTTCTATGTCAAACGACGTCATCCCTGCTGTCTTCTTTCTCTTGTGCTTTCTCCGAGAAACAACGGGATCTTGTAAGAGTTTTTGAATCCTTTTTGTCACTTTGTACTTTGGTTTTTTAAGTTTGTGTAGGTTATTAGTTTGGGAAAATTTCTAGAACCGTGGCTACAGTAGCTCACAGCAGCTTCAAATGTGAAGAACGCATTTGGTAAATGTGTTCTCCCACTTCCAGAATTTTTTTGTTTTACTTTTCTTGAGGATGCATTAGGCAATAACGTCCTCTGTATTTATATTTTTTTTCCATTTTAATTTATAAATTTATAATCCTTCTTGAAGTCCATGCTGCCACGTCGCGAGGGCGCATTCAGTGAATGCGTCCTTCAATCCTTTGTTAAAATGGCCAGAAGACTTCGCCATTCTCATTTTCAAATCTTCTTCTCCCTTTCCTTCCCAAATAATTCACCGCCATTCCACCATTTTGCCGCTACTTCTCCGCCATTCCGCGCCCTTCTCTGCCTCCTTTCCGCTCTCCGTTCACGTTCGGGATCAATTTGTGAATTCACGTTCCCGACTTCTCCGCATCCTTCCGGCATTGTCCTCGTTGGTTCTCGTCCAGTTGACCTCGCCGCCGCCGCAACCAGGTTGGTTGATTTTCTTAGCTCTCAAATTTTCAATTAATAGTTGTTTTTGGTTTTTTTGCTGATATTGATATATTTTTTTGGTTGTTGTAGAACACGTCCGACGTAGACGAGCGAAGATTTTTTCGCCGTTGATTGCAATTGACCGGAGCTGACCGCCGTTGACCGCCGCTGCAATCACCTTGTACATGAGTCTCAGACACCCGTCCAGTCAATTTTTGATTTTCCTGAAGCTAATTGAACCTTACATGATTTTACGAATGTGTCCAACGATTATGTGTGAGTTATCCTAGAAAATTTGTTGTTGAATTTTGTGTTACAATATAATTTTTGGAGAACCAAAAATAATTTTGTTAATATGAATGTGTTGTATGATTGGGTGTAGTTTGAATGATTATGTTTGGTCTGATGCTATGATAACATTTAATGCTGATGCGTGACTATGTGAATTGATCATGTCAATTGTTTACTGATTTATGTATTAAGTTTGTAGTAATATTTTTTATTAGTGTGGCCGAATGGAGCACATATTTGAGGATAGAATGAAAAGGAATATCGAATGAAAAGGAATTAAAAGTTATGTATTTGTATAATGCAGTTGTACGATGTTTTTTACGGTGTATATGTACAAACGGGGGGTTAGATTAAGTTTGATTTGACTGTGGGTGTGTATTATGATCCTCCAATATCGAAGCGGAACGTGACTCTCGAGAGGAGGTTAAACCACTCCGAGTTAGTTGATTTAATCATCACAAGGCTTGGCATTGCAAGTGAGGGGTATATCTTGAAAATATATTACCGCTGTCCTGAGCTGATTGGTTCGGCCGTATACTATCAGTATTATAATGTGAAAGATGATGAGTCAACCACATTTTTCTTCAACATTGTTGATCGATTGTCGTTGTCCTCAGTGGATTTGTACATTGTTACAGAGAAGTTGACAAGCACCATTGACGGGGCATGACCAAGCACGTTCATGTCGTTGTTGAACAATATGTAGAACTTTACCAGTGTACCAAGTTTACCACCACCTGTTCATCACCGAGGTTTTGACATTCGTGAGTCCAGCCAACCCATTGCGTATGTTCACGTGGATTGCGCTCAGCCGTCCTCAAGTGGTTGTATCTATGGTATGGACCATGACGAGCCAAATGTCTTCTATGATGATTATATGGGTAACATTGGAAACCATGTTGTTCGTCATTTTGGTAGCGAAGATGATAGTGAGGAAGATGAACTTGATGAAGGAAATGAATATGATTATTCCTTATCAACATATTCGAATCTTGGGGACGATGATGAACAAGTGGTGTGCACGAACAATATATCCACGTCGTTTCACATTCTGGTGAATCCTGATACACAGTCCTACTATAGAGATTATGGGGGCCCTGATGAGGATAGCTATGACCCAACTCATTGTGGTGCCGGAGTTTCTAGTTATGTTCAAGCGACTGGTGAAGTGGAGTTAGGTATGAAATTCCAGACGAAGCAAGAACTGGTAGAAGATATTTCTAGGTGGAGTTCAATAATGAACAGGGAACACAGAGTCATGGAGAGTAGGTCACACACATGGTATGCGAAATGCAAGGACGTTGTTGAAGGAACTGGTAATTATCATTGGGTTACCAGAGCAACCAAAAAGACTTCGGATGACATGTGGGATATTACCAAATGGGTAAGTAAGCATGCGTGTGTTGGTTCTAGTTGATCTACGGGTAACATTAACCTGACACCGGTGATGATTGCCCATTCGATTCACCACCACATTGATGTAAACCCTTCATACACAGTTAAAGATGTACAATCTCAAGTCAAGACGGAGTTCAATGTCACCCTTTCTTATAAGAAGGTGTGGTATGCTCGATAGAAGGCAATTGACATGGTATTCGGAACTTGGGAGGAATCATTTGAACATCTGTAAACGTATATGAATGATCTTGTCAGTGCTAATCTGAGCACGATTGTTGATTGGGCTGACGTACCTGACAGAATACACGGGCATGGGTGTAGGAAATTTAAATTTGTTTTCTAGGCATTTGGTCAGGCGATTGAAGCCTTTCGCCACTGTAGGCCGATCATTAGTGTGGATGGCACTCATTTAAGAGGTGTATACAAGGGAAAAATGCTAGTTGCCGTGATGCACGATGCGAACGACTACATACTCCCCATCGCTTACGTAATTGTTGACACAGAAACGAATGAGAGTTGGAACTGGTTCATGCAGAGACTGCACCTATACGTGATTGGTGGTGATAGCAGGCCAATTTATATCATATTAGATCGACATGATGGAATTATAATTGCAATGAAACATATGGAGGAAGGGATGGAGCCTGCTGGATATCACCGATGTTGCTTGCATCAGTTTCAGTCCAACTTCTTTACTGCTGATAGCGGGAGGTTCAAGAACGTGCTTATAAAGACTCTGGTTTGGCAGCTTGGTGCTGCCAGATGAGAGAGCAAGTGGAGGGAGTACAAGGAGGAGTTAGAGAGTATAGATCCATCTGCTTGGGATTGGTTGGTAAAGCAAGATAGCAGTAAGTGGTGCCTTGCCTTTGATGAGGGTGATCGACGTTGGGGAATTCTCACAATGAATTTTTCAGAGAGTTTCAACAACTATTTATTGTGCACACGTCATCTCCCTATAACAGCATGTGTCAAGGCGACGTTCGAGCGCACAGTTGAAATGTTTGCCCAAAGGGTAATGGACGCTAAGAATTGGAGGTACTTTCTTTATTCATTGCAGTTCTTTATGTGTTCGCAGACCAGTTTCTGGATTCTAAATTCTGGTTCATTTGTCTAGATCCGTGTTCCCTAACAGGAATTGGAAAAAGTTTCAGAAGCAAGACACATGGGCACGGGGACATATCGTCACCTTGTTTGGTCATGCATCGCAGACTTATAGGGTTGTGACAAGGACTATTAATGGGAGCATTAGTGAAAGACAATACACAGTCAAATACCGGAGAAAGGAGTGTACTTGTCGTGAATGGCAAATATTCCATTTCCCTTGTTCCCACGCCTTGGCCATCTGTCAGCATATGCATGATGATCCTGCTAGTCTATGTGGAAGGGTTTACCACATGACCACCTATGTGCAACAATATAGTCAGGGTTTCATGCCTGTACGAGATCCATCACTTTGGCAATGTGCCAGTTGGAGGTTGATTCCTGATGTTGAAAAGTTTCGCAATAGGAGGCGTGGTCAATTTGCGGAGAGAAGGATAAGGAATCAGATGGATGAGAAGGTGCCGGGTGAATCCAGAGGCATCCGTAAGAGAGGCCGTGCTTAGTCTGGTGTTCATGGAATGTGTATCACATGATGTAGTATTACTTGTATTTGTGAAATATGTATCACATGCTGTAGTATTACTTGTATTTGTGAAATATGTATCACATGCTGTAGTATTACTTGTATTTGTGGAATATGTATCACATGTTGTAGTATTACTTGTATTTGTGAAATATGTATCACATGCTGTAGTATTACTTGTATTTGTGGAATATGCATCACATATTGTAGTATTACTTTTATTTGTGGAATATGTATCACATGATGTAGTATTAATTTTATTTGTGCTATTCTTGAACAATTAATTTAGACATGTGTTAATAATTGTCAACAGGGATGAACAATGTATTATCCAAGACCCATTGAGGAGGATTTGTTGTACCTTCATCAAGAGCATCGTGCACGTGCACTGTACAACGGTCATTTAGAGGATGAGGCACTGCAGGTGAGGCGGTGCGATGGGGTATGCTAAATCGAACGAATGCCTGATAGAGATATACGCTATGTACGTGAAGCTGGATTCTGGGGACTCTTGGATTCCACACCAATACACATTGACCATTCCCTCGGCAATGCCCTAGTGGAGCATTGGCGATCAGAGACACACACATTTCACCTGCCGATGGGGTAGGCAATGGTCACTTTGCAGGATGTAGGGATCCTATGGGGTTTTCCAAACGATGGCATCCCAATCATAGGTGTAGACACTAGTAGGCGTATAGAGGACTGGCAGAGAGTGTGCACAGACTACCTAGGTGGTACACCAGACCCTAGGTGCTATCAAAGGGGGTCGTATTAGGGCCAGCTGGTTGGGAAACTTATTGCACAGTCCGTTCCCTATTGATCCTACTGAGGTGCAATGTCAACAGCAGGCTAGGGTTTTCATTCTACTACTGGTTGGGGGAATGCTCATGTCAGACACGTCCGACCACCTTATCCCTTTGCTCTACTTATCGGTACTGATGGATCTAGGTGCAGAACATTAGTACAGCTGGGGAAGTGCCATTTTGGCACACTTGTACATGTGCTTATGTGACGCTGCAATCCCACAAGGTAAATCCATATATGGGCCACTTGTCTTGCTACAGGTAAAATTGTTTGCAAATCTAGTCACTTGTACATAATGTCCATAATATTACTTTATATTACATTTTATTTTAATTATTGGCAGTTGTGGGCATGGGAGCGCATACCATCCATCCGACCTGCCGAATGACTACCAGTGACAGTCACAATGAGTTCTCTTGGGTCCTGGTACTTGTCGAATTAGTCAAGAGACACTTGTTAAACCACTGGAAATTCCAACAAATGGCTAATATAATTCACCCTGTTCCTCATAGGTGGAGAGCCCGGTACGATATCACAATCACCGATGCATGTATTGAAAGTGTACCACGATCAGCTGACATCTCTCAATGACAATCAGGTATAGGCCAATTCGGATTTCCTTTCATTGAATTGGTGGGGAAAATGGTTTTAGTTACCTAACCGCAACACCTGCCCATTATTTAAGTTTATTTGGCAGCCATACATGGAGGATGTCGTGGAACAACTCCCGTGGTACTGTGCAGCTGGTAGCAACAATTGCCTACTTTGCATTGACCTCATTTGATGGCATGTCGTAGAGTACCATCATGCACATCGTGTTCTCAGGAAGTTCGGCCTAATCCAGCCAATACCCACCCAGTTGGTCAGTAGGGATGAGTATAAGCTGCTTCATACTAGAGACCGTCAAAGAAGGTCTGGCATGGATTGGCGTGTGGAATTAAGAAGATATCTCAATGCTTGGGAACGTCGATCCGATCAACAAGTAAACACACTTGGGTGTGCGGATCCATACACACCCAGTCGAGAATACATGGAGTGGTAATTTTCCACGACAGTGACCCTGGTTGATCAGCCAGGACGGCCCCGAACAATTACGGTGGGTTTCCATAGAGATGGTGCAACTATGGAGTATATGGTATTTCCTAAAATTCTAATATTGTTAGGGAATAATACTTTATATTTTCTCAATATTAAATATCTAACATATTTATCTCGTTTCTGTAGTTGCAGACAATGATGGAATTGCGCATCATGTTCGATATTAATTTGGAAGAATGTCCCCCGCATTTTGCTGGCATTATCAGGGGCATGCATGGTGTTGTCACACGTACTTTGCAATATACGCATCAGCCCTCCAGACTGCAGTATTATCAGCCGTATGTACACTGTGAGGAGCCTTCCCCTGGTGTGATATATAATTACATAGAAAGACACCATTCGGCTCCACCTGGTTGACAGATCGGTTAGAGACCGCGTGCTCGGGGCCACACAAAACCCATTGGTTCATCACAAGTAGGACCCTCACATGCGAGTCCCGCGATTGGTGGACCATCACATGGTGGACCCTCACAGTATGACATGACTACAGTAGATTTCACTGCATATCGTACTCCCAGTGCTAGTCTTGCCGGGCCATCACAGTGGGAAAGCTCCCAGCATAACACGACTATAGCTGATTTCACTGCCTATGTCACTCCCACAGCTAGTCATGCATACATGTCACCTACTGCTCCATTAGATACAGGTAGTGTTCCACATGTTCATTATGATTCGAATGAGGAGGCAGGAGACGATATAGAGGAGGAAATACCAGAGGGAGCTCCACATGAGAACGTACATGTATCTGCTGAGATGGCTGTTCCATCACGGACATCCCGGACCATACGTCCCCCCCATGTGGAATGGGTGGAAAGCTTTGCAGAGGTCGTCATTAGGACATTACATGCCATTCAGCACTCATTTCACTACGTTTCACACGTCTTGTTCGGCTAATGTACATTTCTGCTAATTTGTATTCATTCCAACTCTATGCAATAATTCATTCCTACTCTCTATTCAAGACTAGTTAAAAAATTGCAAATCACACGTCTTGTTCGGCTAATGTACATTTCTACTAATTTGTATTCATTCCAAATCTATGCAATAATTCATTCCTACTCTATATTCAAGACTAGTTAAAAAATTGCAAATCACACGTCTTGTTCGGCTAATGTACATTTCTACTAATTTGTATTCATTCCAACTCTATGCAATAATTAATTCCTACTCCATATTCACGACTAGTTAAAAAATTACAAATCACACGTCTTGTTCGGCTCATGTACATTTATGCTAATTTGTGTCCATTCCAACTCTATGCAATAATTCATTCCTACTCTATATTCAAGACTAGTTGAAAAATTGCAAATCACACTATCCTAATTTATCATTTTACTATTTTTCAAAATACCATCAAACAAACACAAGTACCTAATTTATCGTCTTTACTACTGTAGCGACCGGAAACGATCACATCTCCACTGCAAATGGCTCTCTCTCGCCTTGACGAGAGAGTTGCTCCGTTCATCAGAAGTCATGGCTGATAAAACAACAACCACAAATACCAAATCCTTCATCGCAGCCCTTCAATCGAAAGTTCCACCACTCCTTTTAGCCCTTCCAAACAATCCAGAGATCACCCCAAAATCCAAACACCTCGGGGAACCCGTCTGTCTATACCCTGATGATGATATATCCACACTTTCGGCTCACTATACAAACGCCCTTGTTGGTAAATTCACCAAAGGGAGATTATCCATGGAGCAGCTGGAAGGAGCTTTCAAGACTGTTGGTTTCTCTGGGAAATACCAATTGGTGTCGCTCGACTACAAGCATATACTAATCCACTTTGAACTCCTAAATGACTATCAACGCTGGTGGATCAAAGGACTGTGGAGCTTTAACGGATTTCACATGAAGATCCTCAAATGGTCGCCGGACTTCTTTACACAGAAGGAATCGCCGATCGTCCCAATTTGGTGCACAATCAGGGAAGTTCCCCTTTTCTATTACAATACTTCATCTATAGAGGCTATTGGAAATAGTATCGGTAATTTCATCAAAAAATATTTAGCTACTGAAATGCTAACTAGACCATCTGCCATCAAGCTCTGTATTGAGATAGACCTTCAAAAACCCCTAAATCACTTCATAAGATTGGGTTCGTCTCAAACAATAGGAAATATAACATTGAGTATGAGGACATACCCCTGTATTGTGAAAATTGTGCTAAATTAGGACACTCACTGAACCAATGTAGAGTTCTAATCCAAAATAACACAGCTCCACAATGGAAACCCACAGGGAACAAGTTTGATAAGATGCCTAAAATTGCCAATGATCCACAACCTACTAACAGCTCCCATTTCAAAGACCAGTTAATGCACCCAAAAGCCACTACTAACCCTACACTGCAACCATCCTCCTACATACCCAAGCACCTGGAAACTAGCCCTGCTAGGATTATTGCACTGCAAGAAATCAGTCCTGCAAGGAACATAACACCTACACCTCATCCATCTCTGGTTCTTAACCTCACAGACTCACCCCAAGCCGATCCAGAATCTCCTACTACAGAATTGATTAATGCAACAGCACTACCAAGCCATAACAAGACTCACAAAGTCTATGCTCAAGATGATATACGGATAGGGTCCCAAAAACTTAATTTTCATAATTTCTCTCACACTAATCCTCCATTTTCTCAACATAGAAAGATGGCAAATATATTTTCTGTTCTGCAGGATACAGAGGTACCCCCAGAATCAGAAGAAGAACTGGACCACCCACCACACCAAACATTGCTAGGAGAAATGGAACACCAAACTGGATGACACAATTACAAAACTTGGGCTTGTAAATGTTCAATCTCAATCAACAGGTAACATAAACACTACAGGAAAGTCCAAATCTAGAAAGAACACTTACCTGAATCAGTTAAACAAGATGATGCTAAGATCCAATACTAAAAGCCACAAATCAGGTGAACAATGACATACACCACTTCCATTAATTTTCTAGTCTGGAACCTTAGGGGTTTAGATACTTCAATGCTCAGATTAAAACACCTCATCAAACAGAAAAAAATTGAGTTGGTGTGTATAATAGAGCCAATGTATGATAACAGTAAATGTCACTCCTACATGGAGAAACTTAGATACTGTCATTTCTTACCTCTTCAAAATGGGAAAATATGGTTGTTTTGGAATGGTGCTTTAAATGTTGCCTTACTCTCACAGCATGAGAAATTTTTACATGTTAAAATTACACATGTAATAACAAAAGTTGAAATGGATGCTGTTTTTGTCTATGGCCTTAGGAATAAGGAAGGAAGGAAGGTTCTATGGCATGATCTGAGACACCTTCCTATTTCAGAAACTATTTTCATAGGTGATTTTAACACAATTTCTTCACTTACAGAATACAGAGGACCTTCCAACCCCAATCTAGGTACTATAAAAGATTTCCATAATTGGATAACCTCTATGGGAATTTAGGAAATGAATACTGTAGGAAATCTCTACACATGGACTAATTCTAGGCTGAGAAAACCCACTTTCAAAAGATTAGATAGAGGTCTTAGTACCATTCAATGGAATACCAAATTCCCCGCATCTTCCATTCAAATACTAAATAGACAATCCTCAGATCACTCCCCTCTTCTTCTACAAATCTCATCCACAGTCCCCTCCCAACCAAAGCCTTTTAGATTTCTTAATACATGGTTCAACAGACCAGAATTTACAGAATTGTTTAGAAATAATTGGGCCAAACTAATCCCTCACCAAGGAATGCTCAGACTCTATCTTAAACTAATTAGACTAAAAAAGGTAATTAAAGTCTGGAACAAAGAGTCCTTTGGAAACATTGATTCCAATGTACTAATTGCTAAAGAAAATTTAAGATTGCAGGAGATAAACTATGACTCCACCGGTACAGATACAGAATTAATCAAACTTAATGAGAAAAAGACACTGCTAATAAGAGCTTTAAAAGAAAGAGAAAAATATTGGAAGCAGAAATCAAGAACTAACTGGACCAAACTTGGGGATAATAAAATTAAATTTTTTCATAAATCAGTTCAGGAAAAAAACTATAAACTACACATCTCAAACATAAAAAATCAGCAAGGCCTCTGGTTAGACAATCATACTGACATATAGGAGGAGACTGTATCCTTTTACTCTGACATGCTCTCTGATCCAAATCAGACTAACACTACCACATATTACTCCCACTTTCTCAGCCAAATCCCAATAGTAATATCTTCCCAGGACAATAAGTCTTTGTCTAAACCAGTCTCAGAAGAAAAATTAAAAATAGTGGTAATGAGTCTGAACAGGAATAGTAGTCCAGTCCCTGATGGATTCACCTCAAAATTTTATGCTAAATGTTGGGATATAATCTAACGAGACCTAATAGATGCAGTAAATGACTTCCTGTTAGGCTCAGAAATACCAAGAGGAATAAGTACCACATGGATAGCCTTAATACCCAAAAAACAGACACCCTAATATTTTGATGATTACAGGCCTATTAGTCTCTCAAATGTTGCTAATAAAATATGTTCTAAGGTGCTAATGGAAAGAATGAAACCATACATGGAAAACTTAATCTCCCCAAATCAGACAGCTTTCATGAAAAATAGGGACATCTCTGATAATGTGCTCTACCTACAGGAAATGATTAAGTTTTTAGACAAGAAAAACAGGGTTCCAAACTACATTTTAAAGTTAGACCTTAGAAAAGCTTTCGATAGAGTTAATTGGCAATTTCTGGAAATTTGGTTTCACAGGGAGATTCTTAAATGCTGTAATGAACAACCTTTCTCAGGCGTAATTTTCTATTCTTATAAATGGTAACCCTGTTGGATTTTTCAGAGCTACAAGGGGAATCAAACAAGGTGATCCTCTATCTCCTTTTCTCTTTAACATTTTCTCTGAAGCTTTCTCTAGAAGCTTATCTTTTATTTTCATGAATAAAAAACTCAGTTACTATCAGCTTCCCTCTGGCATTACACCTACATCTCATCTGAGTTATGCTGATGACACTATCATCTTCATGCAAGCCTCAAAGTCTAATCTGACCAGAATAAAAGCCTTCTTAGAAACATTTGAACTAGCCTCTGGACAAAAGATAAACTTTGATAAATCTGATTTCTATGCTAGTTCAAGAGATACAACTGTTAAAATAAATCAGATAAAATCAATTTTAGGAATGAAGAAAGGAGTCTTTCCTTTTAAATACTTGGGATGTCCAATATTCAAAGGTAGAACCTTAAATCTATATTTTGAACCTTTGTTTGAAGCAGTGGATAGAAAGCTCCTGAATTGGAAAAATAGATGGTTAAGTTTGGGAGGCAAAATGGTGCTTATTCAATCTTGTCTATACTCCCTCCTATGGCATATTTGGTCAGTCCTAAAGCCCCCTAAACAGATTATAAAGGCACTAGAAAAGAAAATGACAAGGTTTTTCTGGGGGGAAACAGAGGGCAAATTAAACAAAGTATGGAGGAAATGGTCTGATCTGAGTACACATAGATACCAGAATGGTCTAGGATTTAGATCTGTAAGAGAAATAATTGATTCATGCTTTTCCAAGCTATGGTGGAAAAGCCAATTGGGCACAACCATGTGGTCAAAACTGTTGTGGGTACTTCCACAATCCCATAAGAAGTCCCATACTTGGAAAAGGATATGTAGTATTAACTCCTTTGCAGAAGAAAATTCTCTCATTGTACATGGTAAAGGATTGAGCAATTGCTGGAATGCCAATTGGTACCCAAATGGTCCTCTTTCTAAATGTGTTTCACTTTCAGTCCTATCACCTTTTTACTATTACACCATTGCTGACTTCATCAGGGAAAAAAGCCAGATACTGCAACATATCTCACCTTATTTGGAACATGATACTTTGACTTTTTTGCAGGAAGCACAACCTCACACAGAAAGGGAGGATAGACTTATATGGAAACTTGAAGATACATGTATCTTCTCCTTCAGATCAGCCTACAGAGGCCTTACCCAGCAATCAGGTAATTTCCCAGCCACTAGATACATCTGGAACCCTAGACTGCCAAAAAAATTATCCATTTTCACATGGAAGCTGCTGAATTCTCTCCTTCCTTTTGATGATGCCTTAGTCCAATGTGGTTTTAGCTTAGCCTCAAAATGTCTAGCATGAAATCAATCTGACTAAATAGATCATTTTTTCACCTCATGCCATTTGGCTCAAGCTGTTTGGGATAATACTTCGGATATTCTGGGGATTCAACTGCATACATTAGACAATTTAACTTTTAGGTTTTTTGAATATTGGAATAATACTGAACTCTCTAAGGTGCATAGAGATATCTGTAGGATGTTGCCATCTCTGATATGCTGGTCATTATGGAAAGCTAGGAATGCTTTCTACTATGACAGCAAAAAGTTTTCACAAGCTCTAATCAGTAAAGAAGTGAGAGATCTTATTTTTCTTTCTTTCTCAGCCAAACCTGCTCACTCCAATGTGTATCTTATTAGAAGCTATCCTATTTTCTCCCTAATTCCGCCTCTGAGACCACCCCCTAAGCCTTCTATATCCACTGTCTTCTGGAAAAAGTCACCACAAAACAGTATAACTGTGAACGTAGATGCATCCTGGTCCCCCAACATGTCCACAATTGGCCTTATAGTTAGAGATTGGACTGGTAAGCTGTGCCTAATTCAATCTTTCACTACCATTGCTAGTACACCATTAGAGGCTAAAATGAAGGCCATCCAGGCAGCAGCTAGATGCTTCTCTATTTTGGACCCCAGATGTTCTTACATAGTGGAATTAGATGACATGCTTGCGATGAACATGATAAACAATCCCAAAAATGCCAAATGGTCTTTATATGTCTTAGCTTTCCAAACTCACTCTGAGCTTAAGCAGGATACACTAAGACATGTCTATAGGGAATGTAATGCAGTTGCTGATGCAATTTCAAAGCATAAACCGACTCACCCTTCACAACCAAACACATCCCATCATTCATCAAAAGTCTTATCGAGCTAGACAAAAATGATTTCCCTTACATCCGAACACAGAAACATACTGCTAAAGAATAGATACGGCTGATTTTTTCTTTTCATTTTTGCAAGGACACATCATGGACATCAAATTGAACTGTGGATAAGAAACAAGATGGAGAAATGCTGAAGGCAATGGGATTGAAGTTTCTACCTATGGAAGCATAAGTCCAGCTTTGGCTACTGATCTTTGGAATCGTTTCAAGTTTTCCCATCTAACGCGTTGAAGCCATCGAGCACTCGAGCCTGGAGCCTTCGAGCCCTGGAGCCTTCGAGCCCTGGAGTCCTCGAGCACTCAAGCCTTGGAGCCCTCAAGCCTTGGAGCCCTCGAGCACTGGATACCTCAAACACTCAATCTCTCCAGCCCTTGAGCCTAGGACACCTCGAGCCCTAGATCCCTCGAGCACTCAAGCTCTCGAGCCCTCGAGCCTAGGAGGCCTCGAGCCCTGGATCCCTCGAGCACTCAAGCTCTCGAGCCCTCGAGCCTAGGAGGCCTCGAGCCCTGGATCCCTCGAGCTCTCAAGCTCTCGAGCCCTGCTGCCCTCGAGCCATCAGGCACTCGAACCATCGAGCACTCAAACACTCGAGTCCTCGAACCATCGAGCCTCGAACACTGGATACCTTGGAGCTCTCGAGCACTTAAGCACTAAAGCCCTCGAACCATCGAGCCTCTCGAGCCCTGCCTCCCTCGAGCCATCAGGCACTCAAACCATCGAGCACTCAAGCACTCGAGCCCTTGAACCATCGAGCCTCAAACACTGGATACCTGGAGCCCTCGAGCACTCGAGCCTGGAACACTGGATACCTTAGAGCCCTGGAGCACTGGAGCCCTGGAGCACTCAAACACTAGAGCCCTGGAGCACTGGACCCCTCGAACCATCGAGCCTCGAACACTGGATACCTTGGAGCCCTCGAGCACTGGAGCCCTGGAGCACCCTCGAGCCCTGGAGCCTTCGAGCACTCGAGCCCTGGAGCCTTCTAGCACTCGAGCCCTGGAGCACTCAAACACTAGAGCCCTCGAACCATCAAGCCTTGGAGCCCTCGAACAATGGATACCTCAAACACTCAGGCTCTTGAGCCCTCAAGCCTAGGAGGCCTCAAGCTCTGGATCCCTCGAGCACTCAAGCTCTCGAGCCCTGCCTCCCTCATTTGGCACTCGAACCATCGAGTACTTAAGCACTCGAGCCCTTGAACCATCGAGCCTCGACCACCCAAGACCTCGAGCCAGTAAGCACTTGACAATCAACCCCTCGAGTCTACAAACCTTCAAGGATTTTAGCCTCGACCCCACCAACCGTGAGCACTCGAATCAAGAGGCAGCAGCAAAGATGAAGAGACACAAGATGGAACCTGGGTGGATTTCAAGCCTTCGATCCATCGACACTTCGAACCGACATGCACTCGACCATGAGACCTCGACCCACTGGGCAACTGAGATTCAAATTCTAGGACATCGAGCACTTCAACACTTGAGCACTCGAGCATTCATAACAGACCTACTTAGAGCCTTTTTGGAGATCTGGCCATTTAACCATGTTAACACGAGGGGTGGAGACATGGAAAATGGAATCATCACCAAAAATGCCCTAAGTAGAATTTTTTGCTCCAATATTCTGATAACCAAGTTGTGGCTTTTTGTACAAAGTCTTCAAAATTATTTTGAAGATAAAATTTTGTAAATGTTTACTATCTTTTCGAGTTTGGGGAATCTAATACATATCCCTCCCATTAATATGGGTTATTAATTTAAAAAAAGGAATAGTTTGTTGTAATACTATCTTCTACGAGTTGTTAAAATTTGGGATTATCCAACGGAGACTAATTTCTGCTAAATATTATTACTATGCCTTTGTTCTTGATCAAAAGATGGTTAATTTATTTGTTTTGGTTATCAAAATATGTACATGTAGGAATGTTACTTAGATGGGCGACTAACGTGAAACTTGGTGGTGCTAATTACACGTGGATGTTTTACAGTTCTTCTGGTGATTTTCTTATTTAGAAGTTGAAGTGCAACTAGGGTAGGATCTAGTGTTGAACTAGGGTAGGGTTAGGTGTTTGTCGATAGGTGGTGTACGTGTGGCCCAACAATCAAAGGGTTGAGAGTCGCTAAGCCCTTCCCATCATTGTTCCACCAAGCTTTGGTCTAACACAATGAACAGGCAAGTGCAGCGAACACAGGAATCACAAGTCGTGGTAGAGAACGTGGGCTGGAGAAAATGGGACACACAGCGAACACAAAGGCCACGACTGAGGAATGTGGGAGATGTGGCATGACCACGATCTCAAAGTCCTAAGAACAAGTAACGGCAAAGGGAATCAGCCTATAAATACAACAAGCTCTGTAGGAGCTACGGTAAGCGGTATATGAGAGAAATTCCATTTCTTGAAGAGATGACTGGCTTGATCGTTGGAGTTGCTGTCCCGGAATCACTTTTGGGACCGCTTTTGCAGGTAAAGGAATCAAAGTAAGTGAACCGAGAAGAGGCTACCTGGATAGGCTACCACATCATTGGCAGCATTTGTGGAGAACAGATTTTTTTGCTTTTCATTATTAGGCTGCTCAGGTAAATAATGGCGTTCACTAGAAGTGCAAAAAACCACAACTATCAGTCACAAGAACAAATGTTGGGACAAGATTAAGGAACACACCAGTAGCAACATCACACATATTGTAGAGAGAAAGGATTTAGTAAAGAAGAAATAGAACAAGAGGAAGAGGAGGCAGAATCTCTAAACGGTGATAAGGAAAAGCGAGCGTTCACAGAATTCATAGAGGCAAACATGGAGGATCTGTATGATCAATTCTTGAAGACTCTAAGGCAAAACCCCCCAAGGACAGAGAAAAGGACAAATCCAGAATGCGAACGTCTCTAATATGAGGAAGAGCTATGTGACATTGTCGCAGAAGATGACCTGGATAAGTCGCCTCTCGCACCACATTTATGAGACATTCGAATGCCTAAATATTTCAAACTTCCTCTACACATTAAAGTTTATGATGGTACCATGGATCCAATAGAGTTCTTACATTCATATAGATACAGTATGAGATTTCGGGATGTGGACATAGAACTAGTTTGCAAAGCATTTCCCATCTTTCTACCAGGCACTGCAATTACGTGATACGGAGACCTTCCACACGGAAGTATCAAGTTTTGGGCACGGTTGTCAGATTTATTTTTGGGACATTTCTATCAAAAGTAGAAGTTCACTAGAGCGATTGTGGAACTCAACAATATAGCATAGCGACACGATGAAAGCCTCGTGGGGAACCGTAGCCAGTTCATCATGGAGAGCCTGCTAGCTCTAGATTTTTTGTTTCAAACCTCATTAGGGGATTTTACGGGGGGGCATGAGATCCGGAGATTTTTACAAGAAGCTGACGAAGGATATGCCGGAACACCCAAGCGAATTGCAAAAATTTATCGAGCGGCATGTGCAAACAGAGGAAGGAAACAATCAAAAGATGGAAAATGAGTGGGGTGAAAATCAAACAATGGATGATTAAAAAAAATCCTGGCCTAAAAAAGGAAGTAAACACTACTTTCAGAAGAGGAGAACAAGGCTCTTAGTGTTCACCATTTCAAGATACACCTCTGACGAAGACTAGGAAAGAAATATGGCTAGCAAATAAAGATCTATTATGAGAACCAACAATGATGATAGCACTGCCAAAAAAAAGATCCCGAGAGTTTTATTGTGCCTTTCATAAATATCATGACCATGACATTGAGTACTGTATGGACCTAAGGAGACAGATCGAAGAGAATCTAAGGAATGACCACTTGGGCCAGTACAGAAAGGAAGCAACAAGTCAGTATGAGGACATAATTAAGATACAAAATTTACCTCCATGAAACTAAGGTACTGTGGCGACAATGGCTAAAAATAAAAAACATGACAGCGACTGTAGAATATAACGACAGTGTGGATGGTGAAGCACCAGAGACAATTATATTCTCTATACACGGTTCCACTTATTCGCTTTCTAAAAATGCGTGGAAGGCCATGGCAAGGTGCTCCCCTCCACAATGTGAGTAGGTCATCTAAACTGATCAAGCAAAAATAGCGTTACTTTTCCAGCGACACACAGAAGACAATCAAGGAAGAGATTACACCGGTGTTATTAGCTGGCATACTAAGGGAAGTCATATACCCAACATGGTTAGCGAACCCGGTTATGGAGAAGAAGTCACACAGTGCTTGAATGATGTGTATTGACTTCACGAACTTGAACAAAGCATGTCCAAAGGATTCTTATCCACTTTCAAAGATCGATCAACTGGTGGAAGTGATCCCAGGACACGAAGTCTTAGCTTTCCTGGATGCATACAAAGGATATTATCAAATACTGACGAACTCGAACGATGAAGAGAAAACAACCTTCATAACCAACTTCAGAATGTTTTGTTATGTGAAGATGTCTTTTGGGCTTAAGAATGCGGGCGCAAAATACTAGAGGGTGATTGACAGGGCATTCAAAAACCAAATAGACGTTGAAGCATACATTGATAATGTGGTGATCAAGAGTAAGAAGGTAGGAAACTTCGCTGAAGACTTGAAAGAAATGGTTGACACTTTGAAGGACATAGGGATGAAACTCAACCCTAAAAAGTGTATAATCCGAGTGGGAATGGGGAAGTTCTTAGGGTATAAGGTTTCCTCAAAGGATATAGAGGCTAATGCAGATAAGATACAAGCCATAGTCAATATTCCCCAACCACGAACAATTAAAGAAGTACAAATATTAATGGGATCATTGGCAGCCCTCAGTCGTTTCATATCAAAGGCTGTAGAAAAGCACTTTTCACTCTCTGAAGTACTATGAAAAGGGAGAAAATTTAGTTGGAACGAATACTGTCAAAGAGCATATGAGGGGTTAAAAGATCAGCTTCGAACGTTGTTAACACTGAAGTTGCCCACGCCGAGAGAAACATTGTACTTGTACTTAGCAGCCTCGCAAACTGCTGTCAGCTCTGTGCTAGTTCACTTGGAAGGGCAGAGATAGGTTCCGGTTTATTACATCAGCAAAATCCTGGAAAAGGCGAAGATGACTTACATGCCTATAGAAAAGCTAACCTTGGCTCTGGTCTATCTGACCCTAAGATTGAGAACTTACTTTCATAGCCACAACATAGCAGTTTACACAGGGTTCCCAATCAACCACATCCTCTCTAAACCGGAGTCTTCAGGCAGATTGGAAAAATGGGCTCTGGAACTAGGTCATTTTGAAATACAATTTCAACCAAGAACAACAATCAAAGCTCAAGCATTGGCAGACTTCACTGCTAAAATGTCAAGTGAAGAAGCACAAAAGTCGATAATCCATTAGAGCTTCACAATTGACAAAGGTAAAAAAAAATGGGAGCAAGTGGCTTGGACATTGTTTGTTGATGGCGCATCAAGCAAAGAAGGTGCAGAGCAGGGATGCTTCTAGTGGACCAAAATGGGGGTGAGCATAGACACTCATTGCAATTCGATTTCTTGCTGACCAATAATGAGAAGAATATGAAGTTCTAATTTGTGGATTGGACCTCTCGATCAGAATGAAAGTAGGAAGTGTTCGAGTATCCAGTGATTCTCTAATTGTAGTCCAGCAAGTGTGAGGTGACTATGAGGTACGAGAAGACCAGTTGATGAAATATCTGGTGAAGGTGCGTCATCTCATAGCCCAACTTGAATATTTTGACACAAAACACGTCTTGCATTGCAAAAACACACACGTGGACACATTAGGCAAGCTGGCGACTGTAGGGTTTGATTTCTACGGTAAATAGATGTCATCATGGGGGTTGTCCCAGTTAGAAGCACCATATCAATGGTGGCACTGACAATACAAGAATATGGGGCAAGCTGAATTAATCTGCTAATGGATTTTGTTTTTCAAAAAGGATGTTTCCAGAAGATAAGGTGGAGGATCGAAAGTTGAAGTTGTGTTCCTCTAATTACGCTTACGATAATGGAATGTTGTACAAAAAAGGTTTCCTATCCCCATGGATAAAATGTTTAGGGCCAACAAAAACGATGGAGATCTTAAAAGAGGTTCATGAAGGCTTATGTGGAACACTCCAAGGAGCCAAAATGATAGCTAGAAAGATAATTAGAGCAGGGTACTACTGGTTGACTATGTTCAATGATGTACACAACTTCATTCTCAAATACAGGAGCTGCCAAATCAATGCTTCGCTGCCGCATACACAATAATCAACTTTGACAAGAATCTACAAAGCCTGACCATTCGACAAGTGGGGGATAGACTTAGTGGGACCATTCCCAAGAGAAGAAAAAAAAATTCTAAGTTCCTCGTTGTAGCGGTTGATTACTTCACAAAGTGGGTTAAAGCTAAGCCATTATGATGTGGTACAACCAAAGCCACTAGAAAATTTTGTATCGAAAAACATTGCGTGCCGCTTCGGGGTACCGAAGACTTTTGTCACAGATAACAACACATAATTCATAAATGTGGCATTTACTGACTAGTGTTCGAGGCTTGGGATTAATTTGTGAAACAAAGCTATAGATCTTGCTCAATTAGTGATGGCAGCAAGCTTTTGATCTTGCAGCTTCGTAAACTAAACAAGTTACAAGTAATAAATCTTGCAACATTAACAAAGCAAGAAATGCATTTAGGCAGATACATCTACAAAGCGCAGGATCGCAAAAGATCGATAAACGTGGCAGCAAAACAGATAGGACAAATTTGTTAGCAATACAAGGACAAGTCTTAAACTCCAAATGCAACAAAACATACAGATTATCGTATCATCTATAGCAACAAACAAGACACACTATCTACTTCTGGAAGAGTGTGATGGTCCAAAAGTAGAAGAACCATTGCAATGTCAATTAGGTTCAGCCTTGTAAGAAGGGTGCTCGGTTTTACGAGAAGATCGTTTACCACCGTACGGACGTTGATAAGCTCGATGGTGACTTTCCTCTGTCTCACGCTCCTTGCTTACTAAGTAATCATATTTCCACTGCATATGTAAGTAGGCAGGGTGATGGGTCATACCTCTTCGTCCCATATGATCAAGATGTTTGGCATAATAGGCCTTGAAGTTAGTTATAAGACCAAACTCTTCACAATCAAACTGCATACTCATAACGTTCACTGTTTCCTCATACTGTCGAATCCTCGTTCTTAGATTCTGAACTTCCTTTTCAAGGCAAAGAATATGAGATCAGATAGCATATGAAAATATAATTCTTAGGTCACCGCCACCAACAGTTTAATCACCATGGATTGAGGTACGTCATGACGATGAAGGAGGAACTTGAGGATGATTCTTGTAGTCAGCTCAAGCTTGCTCCAACTGATGAACATACAAATCAAGACGATAACATTCAACATGAAGATCTTCATTCTCTCCTCGAAGCTGCGTGCTTGTGAAAGTCTTTTTGTCGAACTTATTTTTCCATCCAACGGTAGAGGACGACAAGTGCTTAGTTTCATCTAATTTCTTCTTAAGCTTTTCGAGCAGGTCATCAATGCAGTCACATTGCTTAGCATTTTCTGATGGGCTTTTCTAGCCTTTCCTACTGTACACTCCCTAGCCTCCATTTTTTTCCGGAGCATCTATGCAAGGTTCAGTTGCTGACGGTAAATGTGGTCATTTTGTTAGCTCAGGATCCTGCGTAGAACTTGCAAAGCATCTTGAGTTTCCTTCATGACCATACCCCATTTTTTTCAAGATCATCAACACCCAAGAGCATATACTTCAAGTGGATGCCTAAACAGAGAGCCCACTTTTAAACACGAACGGGAAGGTTAAGCAATCAGATATATGCGCCAGCAGACTCAAGATCAACTAAACCATGAACAATATCCTTCCCAAGTGATTCAACATTGTATCCATTAGGAATAAGCTTGCCAGAAGGGAAATTTGTGGAAGAAGGGGGGGGGGACAGAAGGAAAACGAAGTTGCCACCCAATACATAGAGGAAGTGACTCCACTCGTGTAACTTGGTCAGCAAAAATGACCACTGCACATTCTTCATTAAAAGATCGAGTAGCAAAAAGAAAACTGATGGGTTCAGAGAGAGGGTCATTACGTCCCAAAAATCAAAGCTTTTTAGAAATTTACTATCAATCAAAATGTTTAAGGCTTGCACACGAGTAAGGCTGATAAGAAAACGCGGGACAACAAGAATATCAACTCTTATAAAAAAGGAGTGCCAATAGCAAATACAAACACTAACATATTTTTTTAAGAGTACAACCCAACAACCCAATGTATGTGAGGAAATACTAAAAATCAACTAACTTTAGGGTTAGGAATAGGCGGAATTGGAGGAGCGATTGCAGAGGCATCTTCGTTAGGCTTTTGAGTGAAACCACCATCGCTGGCTTGAAGGAGAGGAGCTTTGGTACTTGCATTACCCATGTTAGCATATGGATCAATAGTCGAAACATCAGCGCGGGGCTTAAAGGGAAGTTCTTCATAATAATCCACCTCACGCTACTACTTCAGCTCAGCCAATGATGGGAGACTAAGGAGACTAGCGAGATATGAAAGCAAGGCACATAGATGACCCCATCAACGACCTTATCAATGAAGGCTCGATGCTTGTTGGCCATCTTGCTTTACATAGTCTCAACGCAATTCACCATCATGGGCACGCTTTTGCAGTCACACAAGGGGTTCCACTACATTACATTCTTCACAGCCTCAGAATACCTGAAAATTTGCGCAGCCTTAGAGATATCCTCATAAAATTTATTAAAGGAATTTTTCTTGCACAACCGATCCATTAGAACATTAGGATATTCAGTGGAAGCAGGTCCATTGGCACGCATATCATCTAATTGAAAACAAAGCTAAGAGGATTCCACCCCCGCAAGTCTTGCACTCCCCCAAGAAGCCCTCGCCTCTTATAAGCAAGCTTTCACCTTCTCCTCAACAACCTTCAAATTCTCCTCAGTAGCTTTCAACGAGCTCTCCAACAACGAAAGTTTAGTCTCCATATATTTTCATTTCTTCACAATTGAATCATCAGTGGGAGAATGCTTGGATAATCGCTTTCTCGCAATTTTCATGCCCTCAACAACTTTACAAGTGTACAACATAGGAAACGAATTGAATCGTTACGTTATAAACAACAGAGTAATATATAAGACAAGCTGCTCAAGGAAAATTGCAGCCTTACCAAAGCTAGTGTGTTAGGTAGTGAAAGGGAGGGAAAAATATGAGAAATTATCCCCTGGGCCAGGGAGTCTTGAGTCTGTTCTATAATTTACAAAGCATTGTAGTTGCCATGGCCCTTTTCAAGAGGAGGAACATGATTACCTGAGAAACCGTTGATCGAATCCCTTTTGTTCTTCTTATCTTTCTATGGGTTTAGAGCTTGACGACATCTAGTTTGCACATCATCAATCTCTTTATCCTCAGAGCCAGTGATAATCGACTACAGAGAAGCGGTGTTGGCACCACCCACACTCACTTCATCTTCATTGAAGATTGACGGCTCAATGTCATCTTTTTTTAGATCCATGTCTGCCACAATAAGAAACAACATAGGTTAAAACAAACTCACTTTAAAAATAAAAATAGTGATACAACCTGCTGTAAAATACACAGTGTAATATAGGAAAACAAGATAGCTTCAACATCAGAGTCGGCATGGCGAAGGTGTTGGGTATATAAGCGAAGCATAGCCATGATCGGCGTCTCCTTCGTATAGCAAACACTTACGTTAGGAA
The DNA here is from genome assembly GCA_037428765.1 of Rubia yunnanensis. Lineage (NCBI taxonomy): Eukaryota > Viridiplantae > Streptophyta > Magnoliopsida > Gentianales > Rubiaceae > Rubia > Rubia yunnanensis. The sequence continues at coordinate 36,585,434 of CM075063.1, read as the reverse complement.
GCTTCGATTTAGGAACTTTGTAGTTACATGAAGGTACATCAGACTTAGGGGTTTGTTTGTCTTTAATAAAAACATATCTCTTACACCAATCGCCAAAATTACTGGGGAAGCCACTCACAACCTCTACCCTTAAAATCACAAGATATAGGGTGAATTCGGCCACAGTATTCTTCATTTTTCGAAGGTGGTAGAAATTGAAAAATAAGTCAATCGTGAAAGGTATGTTTTCATTTTCACACATGTAAAGAAAACCCATCATAATAGCAATGCCATTAGGAAGAAATTGGGCCACACTAATTTTATATGAACAATGCAGTGCAGCCACATGTTCGAAAAGTGGAAAATAGAGACCGAACATAAAATATGCTAGGTAGCAAAATATATAGCCAGGAGGAGTGTTGTGAACACACTCAGATTTAGAAGGTGAACAGAGCTTATAAGAATATAGAAAAGGAAAAAAGTTATTTAAGTCATTCACATAGGAAATGGTCAAGATATTGGAAACGATAGAAGATCCGGCAACATGGTCGAAATCCCCGTTGGAAGAGCATCTTCTACGGGGGGACTTACCATGATTAAAAGAAGACATGGAGGTCCTAAAATGGGGAAGCGATAATCTCTGTTAAAATACAATAAAAGCAAATCTACTCCTGTAAAGAGATTTGCAGAAAATAGGCCGGAGAAGATGATCGGAAGTAAGTGACATAGACAACCAGAACTAGAGAAAAAGATTACAGTAGAGGTAGGAGAAATAATTCAAACAAGGGAAGTTACCCTTGAAAGAGCTGAGGCTAGATTATGTGCAGAAGATTTTGGAATTAGTACAAGAAATACAAACTCTGGGCAATGGAGATGAGAAGATCAAGAGAGAAGCAAGAAGGAACCTTAGCTAATAGATAACAAAAGGAGCAAATAAAGAGGAAAAGCAGAGTAATGATGAGTATCTGATAAAAAGTAATGTACCTTTTTGCTTATATCGAGACGATGGTAGTATATGAACAGATAACATACTGATTAAGGGCTACATTCAATTCTTTGTTTCAAATTCCCCATTTAATAGGTATAGCGATAACAAACATCACATAATTTTGGCCTGGAATACAGAATAACGAGGACAAAATTGCAGAGTTCAAAAACAAAATCACCAAAAATATTGCCTTGGCATGAGGAGCCCAAAGTTTCAAAAAAATAAATTCGAAAAGCGATAGAAGAGAAAATTATAGCCAACTAGACTACATAACTTTACATGGCTGAAAGTAGCTTCCTCATAATGAACAACCATTATGAACAGTAACATCATATCACACTCAGACTACAAACAACATTATTGCTTCGTTTCTTGTAATCTTCATGGCGAGGGAGGGTTGTGCTATAGGTGTAGCCCAACAATCAAAGGTCTGAGAGTCGCTAAGCCCAGTCCAACATTATTCCACCAAACATCAGTCCAACACAACGAACAGGCTGGTGAAGCGAACACAAGAATCACAAGTCGTGGCAGAGAAAATGGGCCGGAGAAAATGGGACACGCAGTGAACGGAAAGGACATGACCAAGGAATGTGGGAGAAGTGGCGTGACTGGCTACCTGGATAGGATACCACATAAATAGGGAGAATATTATTCAAGGCATGGCATTTGTTTGAGGTTTTTTTTAGTTGGTTGATTGATTTTATAAACCAACTAAGGTGCTAACACAACGATTTATGCCTTGGGTTATGATTTATGATGTAAAAATGGTAGCATTTGAATCGCTTAATTTTTGAGGAATCATAATCTCTTACTTTGCTTCAAAAAAAGTAAAAGAGGAGTTGGAAGCTTGAATCTTGAATCTTGTTTACATTTACATTCTTAGCTTGTTTAACTAAATTGATCTGAAATAAATTGTTCATTATGTTATAGTTCATGTGTTGACCATCGCTTACTGAAAGTACATTTCTTATCTTGACGCAGCTTGAAACTCTCATGGGCTATCATTGTTCGTAAATAGGAGAATTTGTTTTTTTATAACATGGGAGAATGCAAGCTTGAAGCTTGATCGGCTGATTACTGGAAAAAGGTACATCTATCGAATCCTAATCATTGTTTTTGAAATTGTCACTGAACTTCACTAACTTCCTTTCTGATGCACTATGATTTGAAGCAAGCTAATGTGAGCCGAATTGAGCTTTAAACACTTATTTCTTCTCCTTCTAAGTTTTATTATCGAGCTTGAAACACTTTTTGTAAATATTCTACATTGTATAGATTCTGATTTTTGTAGAATGAGACAAGTGATGGAAGGAATTGATATAGTTGGCTTGAATTGAGATTGAATACCTCTTAAAATCATATTATAGTGAATTTGTGTTGAATGTGTACTGAATTTGTGCAGCATTGGTGCTAAATTTGTACAACATTTGTGCTGAGTTTGTACTGAATTTGAGGGGGTGTCGATAGTATTGTTTTCTCAAACACAATATGAAAACATTCCATAGGTTATCTTGTGTGTGTGCCCTATGGAAAGAAGTGCTTGACATAAGATACTAAACCACTTTATTTAATTAATGATGCATTGCTATTCTGTTAGATAAAGGGAACATCTATCATTTCTTGATATTGTTGAGAAATGCTTGAAGATTTAGAGTACAAGTACATGTTCACGTAAAAAGAACTGTCACAATATACATTGTACGAACAACAAGTGAGCATAATTTGAAGGATCTAGTCGTGTAAACACAAAAAAATTATGGTTAAAGGGAAAACTTTATTCCATACCTCATTTTGATTTCATTACATCATTTTATATCAAGGAAGTTCAAAACGTAAATCATGTGTCGCATCCCTCATTTTGCCTAGCCTTCCCAGAACAAGATTTTGTCGCAGACCCTTGCAATCGATTCATAATTGGATCTTAAATCTTCACAACAAACAAAAATTTTAACCTTTTCCCTCAAGACCGAAGGGCATTGGATTTGACTCCGCCCTGATTCAGGTCTTCCAAAAGGTGATAGAGCCTTATTAGATATTCTTCCCCTGTCGCTGTCCGGGGATTGTCCAGAGGCTAGGCCCCGTGGATCAAAATATTATAACTGTAAGTTTATAATACTTTATGGAAATCATACTTGATAGAATAACTTTTAAAAAACTATATAGTAAAATAGAACAATGCTTGTACTCTTTGCAAAAATATATCTTTGAATAGGATGAGTAGGAATGTTAGACTGCAATTTCGATTACTCTTAAGACTGCAATTTCGACCTACTGCTTTCATGCATGTAGCCTTCGCCGATCTGTTGTTTGCATAACTTTTCCCTTCGTGTACTTGAATAAGGTGTTGCCTGGCCGGAGGGAATAATTAACACAAGGGGTGGAGATTATTCTCTCTGGAAACGCATACCTACATCCAAGTCCTTTCTCTTGTATTAATTTTAGGTTTCAACTTTAGATACTAATTTTGGGGCAATCCTGTTGCCATTTTGTAAAACCATATCATTCAGGTTTGGGGAACCTCTAAAAATATCCCTCACCTAAGTGTTTTAACTTTAAAAAAAAGGAATGTTAGAGGCATCATCGACACTCATACCTTGCATTATCAACATTGTTTTTGGCTCAATTCATGATCAACAAAATGAAAAGGTTATTAACAATTTGTATTACTTGTAATGAAGTTTTATTTCCTTTTACATTGTACTTTTGTTTAGTTGTGGCCATTTCCAAAGCATTCTTCGGTCTCTTGCTACTTTTGTAAGTAACTCTTTCTTTGCACTTTACACCTTTGATGTTTCCTTCTTTGAGAATTTATTTATTGATGCCAACTTCTTCACCTGCACATTGTTCAACTTCTTCACCTGCACATTGATGCCATACTTCCACATCCAAAAATTGCATCAATTTTTTCTAACATTCTACGGAAATCATTTTTAGCCATCTTATAAGTCTCCTCGGATTCTGCTACCTTAGTGACCAGTTGTATAAAATGGTGAGACAACTCTTTGTAGTGCAATCCATTTTTTTTCTTTTCTTCAATTTTACCATGATTTCCTGTCTCAGCTCTTACTATTCCTTCCTTAGCAACTTTTGTCCACCATTTGAAAATAAAATCATCTGGCATCTGCTTGATTCTAGGAGTTGTAAAAAAATTCAAAGCATGTGCATATAAAATTCCAACATACTCAAACTTCTTACAGCTGCAACAAACACTATTTTGTGATGAATCATATGTCAAAAATGGTGATGCTTCTTGTTCTGAGTTGTAATCTTATAAATTTTTATGACCCTTTCTTGTCTTTGAATCTCGGTTGCACAATCAATTTTCTTGCATAACTCTTCCTTAAAATTTTCAAACACCTCAAATGTGTAAACACTTGCACCATGTTTCAAAATTGCCACTGGAAATGCCAGGGCTGAATTACTTTGACTACATCTATAATCAACATGAGACTTCTCATTACGAAGATCACATAACAATCCCTGAAAGTCTTGAAAAAAATGAGATAAGTCATTCATATTGTTTACATACCCCTTAAATACTCTATTCATTGTCTTGCTCCTCCGTGTGGTAGTCATATAAGCATAAAATGTTTATCGCCCGTAAACCAATGCCCATTTTTCATATTTTACCAAACATCCTTTGAAACCATTTGTTGTTTTCAAACCGTAACTTTCCAACATCTGGTTCCACTCGAATATAAAATCATCTTCTTCATCATAGTCGTATATACACTTGCTAAAATCTGTCAATTTTTTTTGAATTTAGAAAATATATTAGATAGATAAGTAGCTGCATTCTGATAAATATTCCATATGCATAAATGATTATATGTATGCGGCCACTAACCCACCTCCACTCGAGGTCGTTAAGTTGTAGCCTAAATTAACCCGAGCGAAGGCGTTCCAAACAACTTACCAAAAAGGGATGCAAAGGGTTGGTTACTGATAAAAGTTATAGTTTTGCACCCAACTCACTACTAAGCTACCTATGGGGTAGTTAGTGGCAAGTCTGGGTTTGTCCACAGAGATGCTAGGGTCTAATGGTTAATTAAAACACAACCATGTATGGGTTGTCAATTCGTCTGTGTGCTAGGAATAACTAATATATTAAAATGGGAGGTTTTTTGGATTTTTTCAATTATCAACTACAAACATAAATCTAAAACTATATTAAGCTATATAAACATGCACTAGGGGAATATTTGCATACCATGGCTAATTTAATATTTTGATCCTCGATTTCATCACATATAAGACATTGACAACCGAATCTAGTGCTCATGACACATGGTGTGGTCAATGGTCAGCACTTTCCCATACCTGTCACGTAGGGGGCTCTGGAAATCTTCCATTGGCACCATGACCGTAATTAGGAGAGTGCGACAATGGCCTTGCTGTTGTGCAGATCTGTTTCTTCCCCGTACGATTACGTCTTGGGCACTACACCACAGATGCTCTACGCCTGTGCCTAAAGAGGCAAAGGGAGATAGGCACCTTATCGATGAAACTAGGACAACTTAAAACCCTAACTTGCTACTAAATTCTATCTCTACCCGTAAATCTTCAGACCAACTCGCAAGCTAAGACTAGTGTGTTGTCATAATAGCGGTTAACTTGAAACACCCACGTCACACACCCGTGTGGGCTGGCCCCGCTACCTATATCACATCCAGGTTCTCTTCTTCGGGGGGGAGGCATCGATACGTGCAACAATATGAATGTAGACTAGAGAGTGTGTTAATGGAGTGTATCATTCATGCAATTATAAAAATTCAAGAACAAGCTAACATAATATCACAAGCACATAGAATTAACAAAATGATGCTTAGATCATCCACTAAAAGTTATAAATCTAGTGAGCAATGATAGGTTCTCTCTCAGTTAACTTTTTAGTGTGGAACATTAGGGGTATGGAATCTTCAATGCTTAGGCTAATTAACCTTGTTAAGCTTAATAAGATTCAATTGTTGTGTATAATTGAACCAATGCATGATAACTCAAAACTTCAACCTAATATGGATAAACTTAACTTCTCTAATGGTCTGACTTTGTATAATGGTAAAATTTGGCTTATGTGATCTAATTTGGTGACAGTTACCCTCCTTTCCTTTCATGAGCAGTTTCTACATGTTAATATATCTCACAAATCCCTTCATTTTCAAATGGATGTTGTTTTCATATATGCACTTAGGAATAGGGAAGGTAGAAAGGCTCTGTGGAAAGATTTGTCAGCTATTACTACAGGTGATACTATTTTTATAGGAGATTTCAATACTATCACCTCTCTCACAGAATATAAAGGCCCTAGTTCCCCCTCTTTAGGCAGCATTAGAGACTTTAATACATGGATAAGTACCACTGGTGTCCAGGAAATCAACACTGTTGGTAACCTTTTCACCTGGTGTAACTCAAGACTTAGGAACCCGACCTAAAAAAGGCTTGATAGAGGCTTATGCACTATCTCATGGAACTATAAGTTTTCTTCATCCTCTATCCAAATCCTGAATAGGCAAATTTCTGATCACTCATCTCTCCTCCTCCATATTTGTAATGTGACTATTCTCAATCCTAAACCATTTAGATTCTTAAATGTATGGTTTAACCGGCCGGACTTCACCACCCTAGTTAAGAATAATTGGGAAAAATAGATTGCTGGGACTGGTTTGCTTGGCTTTTTCCTTAAATTGCTCAGACTGAAAAAGGAGATAAAAATTTGGAATAGAGAATGCTTTGGGAACATTGACACTAATGTTATTAATGCTGAAGAATCCCTTAGAATCCAGGAATTACTTTTTGATTTGAATCCTTCGGATGCTGAACTTATTAAACTAAATGAGAAAACAGCATTACTATTGAGAGCTCAAAAAGAAAAGGAAAAGTTTTGGAAACAGAAAGCCAAATTGAAATGGCATAGGTTAGGTGATAATAACACGCAATTCTTTCATAAGGTGGTGCAAGAGAACAATTGCAGGTTACAAATATCCAAAATTAAAAATAGAGATGGCCAATGGCTGAGTTCACAATCAGAAATTCATAAGGAAGCCATCTCCTATTACTCTGACCTGTTAACTGAACCAAACCAAATGCCAAATAATACCTATTATCCACACTTTCTGAGCCAAATCCCAAACATCATCTCTGCTCAGGATAACCTAGACTTATCTAAACCAGCCTCAGAAACAGAAATCGAGGCAGTAATTAAGGGATTAAGCAAGAATAGTAGTTCGGGACCTGCTGGTTTTTCAAGCAAATTTTATTCTAAGTGCTGGTCTATCATAAAAAATGATCTAATTAAGGAAGTTAATGATTTTATTAATGGCTCTGCCTTGCCCAGGGGAGTATCCAGCACCTGGATAACCTTAATACCTAAAAAGACTACACCATGTTCATTCGATGATTTTAGGCCTATTAGTTTATCTAATGTCCTTAACAAGATTTGTTCCAAAGTTTTAATGGAAAGATTAAGACCTTATATGGATAAATTGATCTCTACAAATCAATCGGCTTTCATGAAGAATAGGGATATTTCGGATAATATTCTTTATCTTCAGGAAATGATTAGATTTCTTGACAAAAAGGCTAGAGTCCCTAACTGCAATCTCAAGTTAGATTTACAGAAAGCATTTGATAGAGTTAATTGGGATTTTCTCAAGAACGTTCTGATGAAGTTTGGTTTTGGTGGTAAATTTCTAAATGATGTTATGACTAACCTATCTCAAGCTTATTTTTCGATACTTATTAATGGCAATCCAGTGGGCTTTTTCAAGGCCACAAGCGGAATTAAGCAAGGTGATCCCCTCTCTCCTTTTCTCTTTAACATTTTCTCGGAAGCTTTCTCTAGGAGTCTATCATTTATTTTCCATAATAATAAACTCTCATATTACCAGTTGCCATCTTCAATTTCAGCAGCTTCTCACCTTATGTATGCTGATGATACTATCATCTTTATGCAAGCTTCCAAGTCCAACCTCATTAGGATTAAGGTTTTCTTAGAAACCTTTGAATACACTTTGGGTCAAAAATTCAATTTCCATAAATCTGATTTTTACATTTGTAAAAGGGCATCAACTACTAAATTAAATCAGATGAAGATGGTTCTAAAAATGAAACAGGGTTCCTTCCCTTTCCAGTACCTAGGCTGTCCTATATTCAAAGGTAGAACATTGAATAGGTATTACCAACCTCTCATGGAAAAGCTGGATAGAAAATTGCAAAATTGGAAAAATAAGTGGCTAAGTACAGGGGGTAAACTAATCCTAATTCAATCTTGTTTGTACTCAATGCCACAACACTTATGGTCTATAACTAAACCCCCAAAATTTATAATCAAAACTTTTGAAAAAAGATTGGCTAGATTCTTTTGGGGTGAGTCAGAAGGAAAAAGAAACAAAGTATGGAAAAAATGGGCTGATCTAGCTACACCTATTTCACAGAATGGGTTGGGGTTTAGATCTATCCGAGCTATATTAGATGCATGCTCCCTTAAACTGTGGTGGAAAAGTCAGCTAGGTATCACCTTATGGGCTAAATTTTTGTGGTCTCTGCCAGAATCTCATAGGAAATCAGTTACCTGGAAAAGAATTTGTTCAGTTAATCTTTTTGCAGAAAATAACTCTCTCATCATCCATGGTAAAGGTAGTTGTAATCTATGGACTGCTAATTGGTGCCCGAATGTCCCACTCCTTGACTATATTCCTAATCATATATCTGCTGCATTACAGCACTGTTCTGTATCAGATTTTATCAGGAATAAAGCAGATATATTAGCACAGATTTCTTCATTCCTGGAAAATGATACTCTGTTATTTTTGCAAAATGCAGAAGTTGTAGAGGAAAGAGATGACAGGATTATATGGAAACCAGATCCATCAGGCACCTTCTCTTTCAAGTCAGCATACCGGGATCTCACAAGCTCATCAGGTAATTTCCCGGCCTATAAGTTCCTGTGGAACACATCACTTCAGAAAAAGGTTGCCATTTTTACATGGAAAATGTTACACTCTTTTCTTCCTTTCGATGATGTGCTTATTAGTTGTGGATATAGTCTAGCTTCGAAATGCCCAGTATGCTGTCACTCGGATTCAATTGAACATTTTTTTATATCCTGTCCCATGGCCCAATCTATATGGAATAACATGGCACCTCTAGTTCAATTCCACCTCACTGATCATCATTCCATTTCTCAGAGATTTTTCATTTTCTGGAATTGTCTAGATCTCTCTAAATGTCATCAACTGTTATGTAACATACTCCCCTCTATCATATGTTGGTGTCTTTGGAAAGCTCGAAATAGATATTTGTTTGATCAGATTCCATTCTCTACTGAATTCATTTGTAAGGAAGTATTGGACCTCATCAAACTATCTCTGTATTCCAATCCTACACATCTGAGCCCTTCTACAGCAATTCCACACTCACTAAAGCATCTAATCCCTCACCTTAGGCCACCTCCTAAGCCAATCATACGGACTGTTTGCTGGGAAAGGCCTAGTTTAAACTCCATCAAAATTAACACAGATGCTTCTTGGTTTTCTCATATGGCTGCAGTTGGGGTAATTGCTAGGGATATCTCTGGTACTCCCCTCATGATTAACTCAGTAACCATATCTGCAGAATCTCCACTTCATGCTGAAATACTTGCCATACAATTTGCTTGCCAAAACTTCCAACAGTTAGATGATTCATTTATTATTGAATCAGATTCCATGTTAGCAGTTAACATGATAAATGATCCATACTCTGCTCACTGGCAACTTTTCAATTTAAAGTTAAAAGGCTTCTATGTGGTGCTGTGCTTAAACATGTATACAGGGAATGTAACTCAGTGGCCAATGCAATCGCTAAACATCACTCTTCCCATAATCAGGCTCTTAATCTCTCTAATGTTCCTGTACATATAAAAGGTCTCATAGCCTTATACAAGGAACAAATTCCGCATATAAGATTGCATAAAAACACCTATGCTAAGGATTGATACTGCTGATGTTATATTTTGCTAATGCAGGTACGACCTCAGTTCTATACACAACTGATCCAACGCAATCTCCTTTGCTATACACAAGGCGGTTTATTCACTCAAATATCACCCCCAAAGAAACGACGCAGAGAGGAAAGATTTTGGGGATTTTGTCCAGAATATCACCATTGATGGTTCACTAGCTAATATCTCTAGCATGCTAACTTACTGATAGATTTTCTAATGGTAGTTGCCTGGCCAAAGTACGAATTAACACGGGGTGTGGAGATTCGTTTACTTTGGAATCGCAACTAACTCATTTAGGTACTCCCATCGATCTTGTATAGATTTGATCCTTGGTAGTAGATATCTCTTTTGGAGGCAATGATGTTGCCTTTTGTAAAAACTAATGTCATCTTACTATGGCTTGCTTATTACTGGCTTGGGGTACCAATATACCAATCCCCACCCTCGGGTGTTTTCCATAAAAAAAAATGATCTAATGAATCTCATAAAACATAAATCAACACATGAATACAAATATTATCCCCAAGCTATAGAACTACTCCCTAAACATGGAATTCAAGTATTTCATTGAATTCCACATTTTTGGGAAAAAAGAAAAATAAAGAAAAGAAAGAGAAAGAATCTAGAGAGAAGGGAGATTGTTTATCTCTCTAAGCTAGTCTTCTAAATCTAAGAAAATGATCTATGACTTCTATCCCCAATAGAATAAGGCTATATTTTTAGCAGTAAGGGATTGGGCCTAAAAATATGCCAAAACCCTAGAAACCACTGCCAGACACGGGGCTCCATGGATGGAACAGTTTGTGCCACTGACGTTGCCTTATGCCGACGTGGTCCATCAGATCTGCCATGGGTCGTGTGGCTCATAGTGGCGTGGGATGCCGATCTTGGCATGATCTGTGTCAACTGGCGTGGACCATCATCTGGAGCTCCATTTTTGCACTTCTAATCCACCCCTTATCCTTTGGTGAAGGCCATCAACCAGATCTTTTTTTGCTCAATTTCATGGCATGAGACGCTCCATTCTTGATGTGCCTAGTTTATACTGTTATATTAGGACTTTTAGCATTCACTTTTGTATACTTTTGTGCTCTAAATGTGGCATTTTCCCTTGAAATTCTATAAGGAGAATTAAAAGTAACTTTTACGATTTTATTACTTTTCTAGAGGATTTTGTGTGACAAGCAATTTGTTTGAAGACTTTAAAGAATACCTTTGAAGATTTTAAGATTTAAATACTTGTATTTGAGCTTTTGAAGACTTGAAGAATTGAAGAAAAGTGAAGTGAAGAGGAGGACATGAGATAAAAAGACGAAAGAAATGAAGATGCTGGAACTAGGCACCATCGCGATTCACGACAAACCCGTCGCGACTTACGATGGACGTATAGCCTGAAATCCTTCTTGTTTGTTGTACTATAAATACTCACCTTATCCTCTCCTCCTAACAGGCTTTTTTTCCTACGATTTTCCTGGGTTAAAACCCTAGTTTTTCTCTTCTTTATTTTCTTAGTTTTTGTAGATTAATCATGTCTTTTAATTATCTAGCTTAGTTTAAACTTGGGAGTAATGGATTGAAGCTTCCCTATCTATGTAGTAAGAACCATATCTATCTATTTAGTGTTTTTGCTAGTATGCATGGACATTTGAATGTGAATTGTTAATGGCATTGATGTTGTTGGAAGCTTGAGTATATGAATTTCTTGCATGATTACTTGTTAGGGTTAGGAAAAAGTAGCTAAATTTCCCCTCTTTTAATGTGGAATCCAAGAGCATGACTTAGAGCTTCTTAATGATGTTGATGTGTTGATAATTTCTAGATGAATTTGATGATGTTGAACTCGCTGTCATGTTTGTTTTAGGTAGCAAATGAGAGAAGTCCATGAATGTCGATCGTTCTTGGCTAATCTTGTGTAAATGCATGAATTGGTGAAATGCTTAGACACGGTGTTGTGTTTATAAGTGTTTCCAAGCTTATTGATTCTTCATGCTCAACACCACCAAATGGGATACTCTTAGTCATGTTTTGACTAAGGGAGTCATTGGTGAGGTTTGACAAGAGATGTTTAATTCACTCTTGTAAACTACTAATTAAGAAGGATAAAAGGTTTATCTTCACAACAAGTAGTGGAAGTAGTGAATAGATTGTTTCACTCGTTCTTGAAGCCTTTGTTATTTAGCATTCATGTGTTCTTAATGCTATGTTTTACTTCATTTATGCCATGTGTGTTTTGAGAATATGGAGTGTTTGCATGATTGAAGTATTAGGGTTTTAGGAGCGTGACGAATTCCTTAGCTCCTTTGCATGAAAAATCTAAGAACATGAACTTAGAACTTCTTGTGCATAATGTGTTGTGACTCTTGCTAGAAAAGTATGTTGATGTGGATTATTCTCATATTTATTCTATAGATGCAATGAAAGGTTGAACCTTGAATGTGGTTTGTTCTGGGTTTGGCCTAATGAATGCTATGTTTGGTTAAATGGCTATGTGTTTGGTAGAAGGCTTGTTGTTGTCAAATCTATAGTCCTTCGTGTATAATGCCATTGATGAAATACCCCTATGGTCCTTGTTTGTCTAGGGTGATTATCAATGAGGTTTGCAAATGGTCGTTGTTTTTCTTTGCAAATTACTCTTAAGAAGGAATGAGTGTTGATTTTCATTGACATTCCCCATCGGTAACAAATGTGAAAGGATGAGTGAATGGTTCAATGATCTATATTTGGTTTGGTAGTGGATATCAATTGCCCCCAAGACTTTGTTTTTTGTAGTTTTAAAACCTTTTTTCTTAGTTTGTTTAATGATTAGCATAGTTACTTGACATTGCTAGTTATCTTGTCTTTTAACTTTCATATCTTAGGACCACCAACCAACCAACCGCCCCCCCCCCCCCCGCCCATTTACTTACTTTTATATGTTAATATATATATATATATATATATATATCTACTTCTAGCAGAATATCAACCATTTATGTTTAAACGCTTGAGAAAATCCCTCTTCTTCGTGGACGACCCCGACTTGCCGCTATCTACTTAGTTGTAGATAGTAAGCATTTAGGCCTTTTGAATATTAACTTTGAGAGGTACGACGATGGCCTCCCAAATTTTGGCGCCGCTGCCTGGGAAGAGGCATTTATTAAAAAGTGTTTAGGTGTATTTGGTTGCATATTAGCTAGTTGTTTTTATTTTCCACTCCTTGGTGGTTGTTTTTGTCGGAGTAGGTATTGCTTGAGTTCTTGGTAAATTTTTATCGAGAATCCTTGCAATATGATTTCAGACTTTTGAAAATTTAAAGAAAAAATAATATAAAACAATAATAATAATAATGGAGCGTCTCACCTTGAGGGAACTCATGATGAGAAGAGAGGCTCAACAAGTAAGGTTTTGTAGGATGTGTCATTCCGAAAGGACTATGAAAGGGAAAGAACCCTTGGTTTCCAAAACCAAGGGTATTATGAAGAGTGCTACCAAGAGGTAGGAGATGTTGGTTTTCAAGGGCACGAAGCTCAATAATGGTATCCATACCAAAACTTTTACAATCCAGAATGGAGTGGTAAACCAGATTGGTGGTATGAGAATGAGTCGGAAAATCAACAATATGAGCAAAATAGTTGGCCCTCACCACCTTATACCATACCCCAAAACCAAGCCCAACAAGGAAGTTCAAGTTTGACACGTGAGGAAGTCATGAATACAATAGCGAGCATGAACAACTTTACTAGTGAAGAATCGGACACCCGGCTATCCTCTAGTATTGAGGATATTAAGGGGCATGCGAGGAGTATATTAGAAGCGTTGGCCCAAATGGAAGCTCGTGATTCTGAAAATACACCATTCCAAATCGAACTCGAGGATTCGGTGAGTGAGGTCACCATGGGAAATGATCTTGAGTTCGAAGGGAATGAGGAGTTGGTTGTTGAGGATGATAAAAATGAGCAAGAGGTGATTGTTCTACATTCATTAGAATCGTCACCCCTACCCCTACCTATTGAGCCAACTCCACCATTTTTGGAAGTTTTGAGGAAGGTAAGAGAGGAGCCAAAAGACTACCCCAAGCCTCCTAACCACCCAACTCCCTTTAAACCATCTCCACCTCAACAGGACTTTCCTCTTGAAAGTTTTGCACCCCCACCTCTCTACTTTTGGATACTCATGGTGAAGGGGTTCAAGCCTTCACCATATGGATAACATTAGGGTCATGCCGAGGACCTTAAATACACAGAGCTTTTTTGTGCCGACGACGTAAATAAATTTAGCCTTTATTTTGGTTTTTATTGTTTAGTTTTTGTTATTTTGTCTTGTTATTTTTACGGTGTGTTTTTCTATGATTTTGTAGCAAAGTTTGCATTGGAGGAGATGAAGGAATGAGATCAATGAGAAAGGGAAGAAAGCTTGGAATGTTGGTATGAAAAGATTGAATTATTTCTAAGTGCTGGGAAATCCTGCGAGTCGAGCCGGACTGTCCCGACTAGTGACGGTCCGGTGTGACTAGTGACGGTCCGGTGTGACTAGTGATGGTCTGGCGTGACTCGTGCCGGACCGTCTCGTTATGAGATAGGCAATTCGGCTTTTGGGAGAAGTACAAGTAAATTTATAAAAATGTATTCTGGTAAAGGTTGGTGTAATGGAACTTGGATATCGATTTGAGTCACGTTAACATACACTTTCCTTAAAGAATAATTCGACCTAGTTACTGCCTTAAGTTACACGAATTCTCCCCGAGGATAAAACAATCGGAAATACCCTCTTGATCTAGGCTTGAAATAAGAGAAAGAATTTAAGTGCAGTATTTTGGTTACTAAGTAAATCTAAAAAAAATAAAAATTTTCTCTTCTGAATTTGTGCATGCATACATATGTTTATATAGGAAATGTTCTGAAAAGATACTACCTATCATGGAGTATGTAGGTTATAGGTCACCACATTTTATGATGCACCACTATGATACCATTGTAATACAATGTATCTTTCCACAAATGATTATATTTTCCACATACGATGTATCCTAGTTGTCAGAGATGAATTCTGAAACAAAACATCTTTTCACGTAAATGATTACATTTTTCACATCCAGTGTACCGTAATTATCAGAATTTTAATAAACTCTGAATCGTGCATTTTTCCACATGACAATGCAGGAAGTTGAGCATGCTGCCAACACTGCATCCCGTACACAATCCTTAGTTCATCCTCATCCTTTCAATCAAGGAGTCAGATACTATACACTACCACCGTTATAATTATATATAAATACAGATGTAGTTAGAATGATGCATCTTTCCATAAAGAGGATAACACATGTTAGTCTTTCCAACAAATTTTAATACATGTCCCAAAACTCTAATCTCGTAGATAGTTTATTCAAGTGTGCACTCGGCAAACTTGTTTTAACATCCCGAGCTCATAACTACTCAAATCCAATCATACTTAAATATCTTGTGTTACTTTAAAACACCAACAATCCTCCCCCATTTAAGTAGTATCCTTGATTCAGAAAATCTAACAACCAAACCAAACAAGTGCATAAATGAAAATATCTTGAAGATTGAATTTTCACCTTAGTAAATTACACATTTCAAATATTCGAGAATCGGGGTGTCTTTAAAGATTGAACCCTTGAACCCATTTGAACACTTGAAGATAATCCACACACAAGTTCAAGTACAAATCTCCAAAGCTAAAACTTGAAATTATATAAGCCATGTGTCCCTATCCATTCATGAGTGCATAGAAAGCCAAGCCCGACCTTTTTGAAGCGGCTACACTTCACACTTCATATAGGTGAATCTCTTTAATAGTACTCCTGCAAAAGTACTTTGTCAAAAGATCCATTAAGAAGATAAACTTCAACCTAACTTACATGCAAGTCCAAAAATATTACCTTCGGGATATGAAATCATATGTATCAATCTCAAACAATAGGCCTTCCATATTTAATTTTACTCCAATCTCATATAAGAGAAAAATTGGGTATCCCATAATCAGAGATTTAAATAGGCTTTAAACCCATCCCGATCACCAACTTGTTTACCAAGTCCCTAGCTAGTCCCTTCGTCAAGTGATCTGCTAGATTGTGTTGAGATCTTACAAAATCAACCGAAATCACACCATGTGTTATTAACTCACGTATCGCGCTATTCCTAACGCCCAAGTGTCTAGATTTTCCATTGCACACTTCACTATAAGCCTTAGATAGACTATTTGTACTATTACAATGAATAGAGATAGGTGAAATCAGCTTAGCCCACAACTAAATTTCATATGCCAGATTCTGTAACCATTCTGCCTCCTTACCTGCTGCTGCAAGAGCTATAAATTCTGACTCCATAGATAGTTATGCAAGTTTTCTTTTTAGAAGCCCATGAAATGACACCTCCACCAAGTAAGAATACACAGCCAGTTGTAGGAGAATGATCTTCTGTATTTGTTATCCAACTAGCATCTGCATAACCTTCTACAACCGAAGGAAATCCAACATAGCACAAACCATAATTCATGGTTTTCTTTAGATACTTAAGTACATGCCTAACTTCTTACCAATGATGTGTGCTGGGGTTACTTGTGTACCTACTCAATATGCCAACCAAAAAAGCGATGTCCGGCCTTGTGCTTGTCATGGCATACATCAAGCAACCAATTACTTATGAGTACTCAAGTTGTGATACCACTTTACCCTTATTAGGCATAATCTTCATACTTGAATCCATTGGAGTGCTGACCAGGGAACAATTCTCACAATTTAATTTCTTAAGTACTTTCTCAATGTAATGAGACTGTGTCAGAGAAATTCCTTTATTCTCTCATTTGATCTTAATACCAAGAATCACATCTTCCTCCCCTATGTCTTTCATGTCAAAACTTGATGACAAGAATGCCTTCGTAAGGTCAACTTGGATCTTATTTGTGCCAAAAATCAGCATATTATCCACATATAGACAAATGATAACTCCATTTCCAGAACTATCAAATTTGCTATACAAACATGTGTCAAATTGGTTTAACTCATAGCCATTCGATAAAACCACCTCATCAAACTTATGATGCCATTGTTCAGGAGCTTTTTTTAGCCCATACAATGATTTGACAAGTTTACAAACCTTATGCTCATTTCCAGGCATAACAAACCCTTTAGGCTGTTTCATGTAAACCTTCTCTTCTAGATCTCTATTCAAAAATGCAGTTTTGACATCCATTTGATGGATCACTAGGTTGTTAATGGCCGCTAATGCAATCAACAACCTAATAGTGGAGATCTAAGCAACTGGGGCATATGTATCGAAATAATCAATACCTTCCCTTTGCCTAAAGCCTTGGATAACCAATCTAGCTTTATACTTGTCAATAGATCCATCGACTTTCATCTTCCTTTTGAAGATCCACTTGCAACCCAAGGGTTTACAACCACGCGGGAGATCAGAAAGAACCCACGTATTATTACCCATGATGGAATCCATCTCATCATTTATCGCTTCTTTCCAGAAAGAAACATCTCGAGACTTTATAGCCTCACTAAATGTCTTAGGATCCTCTTCAATATGATAAAAATACGAATATTGATAACCTATCTCATCTCTTGATCGCGAGTTGCGACCAACGGGTTCTCAAGACTGGCCTCGAGACTTCATCTTTCATCCTCGAGGCCGCAAAACCTCAACTTGAGCTGAACCAAAAACTAGCCCCTCGAGACCAGCTCTTCAAGACCAACTCCTTGAGACATCATCCCCTCGAGATCTCGACTCGAGCTGGACCCAAAAAGACATCAGCCCATCAAGACCAGCCCTTCAAGACCAACCCTTCGAGACATAATCCCCTCGAAGACCCCGGGTCCTCGAGGTTGCAAGCCCTCGGCTGGAGCCGAACCTGAAAGTCCATCACCCCTCGAGACCTCAGGTCCTCAAAGCTGCAATCCCTCGACTCAAGCTAAAGCCCTCGAGACCTCAGGTCCTTGAGGCTGCAATCCCTCAACTTGAGTTGAAGCTCTCGAGACCTTGGGTCCTTAAGGCTACAATCCCTCAACTCGAGTTTAAGCCCTCAAGACCTCGGGTCCTCAAGGCTATAATCCCTCGACACAAGCTGAAGCCCTCAAGATATCATTCCCTTGAGACCTCAGGTCCTCGATATCAGAAGCCCTAGAGACTAGTGAAGCCTTTTAGCCCCTCAAGACATCATCTTTCATTTTCGAGCCCATCCAGACCCAGGCCCTTCGAGACAAAATATTTCATCCTTGAGACTAGCCAGTCCCTACCTATCTCTAGTTGCGATGATGCATCGTGAGTCGCAACCAGTGTTATCGAGAGTCGCGATGGAAAAACCAAATTTTCAACTGTGCTTAAATACTGCATAATCCTCCCTTATTCTCCACCAAATACTCCCAAGAACAACCACACCTCCACTCATTCCTCCACCATCTTACATATATTAACATATGAAAAGTCTTGCATCTTTATAGTATCTTTGTTGATTGTAGTATGCTGACTACATCATTGTGACTATAATTGCTATATTCTATAATGATGCTTGGATATGTGTCGATATATGTTGGATATTTTTATTGGACACTCTTATAGCGGTGATTGTATTATGGATAGTTTGTTCTTTGAGAATACTATGGTTATTAACTCTTGATGCTAAACCTAGTATTACAAATCCTTATGTATGTCTGAGTTTGATGTTGTTTTCTATGGTGTTAGTCTTGATCAAATGGAGACAAGTTGACAACATTTTGCTTCAGGGTTGAGTTCTTCTACGACACTTTTTCTCACCCTTCCAGATCTGAAACCAATTTTGGGACCGATTCTATACAATTACATTGGATTGCGCCATATCACCGGCGATTATGCGGAGAAATGGGTGTCACTCTACCTCTTACCTTGAGTTTTATTGTTCTTGCCTTACATATTTACATTGAGGGAAATGTAATGTTTTAAGTGCGGGAAGGGGTTAGAGGACTCAATGCATGCTAGCTTCATTTGGAATGCTTTCTGCTACCTTTGATTGGAAAATCATGAGAAAAAGAAAGAAAAAAAATTGAAAATTTGAAAATTTTGAAAAAAAATACAAAATGAAAAAAAAGAATGAAAAGAAAACCCGCTAAGTTGAAAACCCGAGAGGTCAACTTAGGCAACATTGGGGGCTCAGATAGGTCAAGAACCCAAAAGGGAGACCTAGGCAAAAATGAGAGGCCGAATGTGTGGAGAAAGGTGAGATGTGAGCCAAAGAAACATGATGTGTGGCTAGAATTAAAACCCAAAAGGGCTCCTAGGCAAAATGAGAGAAAGAGAGAAAAAAAGGAAAAATGCTATGAATTCACTCATTTACCGGTGTTGGAGTTATAAGGTTGCGGTTGTCATATGGATGAATCGGGTAGGTCAACATCTTGAGACCTCTTGAGATTGGGTAACTTAGTGGGTTGAAAAACGAAGTATGGTTTTGAAATTCTTCATTCTTTTACACTTTGTTTTGGATGATATATTGGCATGGGGTGAAGTATGTATTTGCACCTCCTATATGGTTTTGACTTCATTTTGTGTCTTTGGATTTTGATTGATATATTGGTATGAAGTGAAGTATGTGCTTGAACCTTTCCTATGGTTTTAACTTCATTTTGTGTGATTGGACTTTGGGATTATCAATTCGGGACGTTGAAACGTTTTTATGGGTAGTGAATTGATTAGTGGTAGGTTTAGTTAGATTTAGGAATTAGGGTTGCGTGTGTGAAAAATTTTCATTTGAGCTTTGATTTTGGGATTTACGATATTGAGAGTTTTTGTGAGGTTTTGATTGGGGGAATATTAGTTAGGATGTGGACATATGAATTCCTTCGTGTGCTTAAATAGTTTTTTACTCGAGGGCGAGTAAGGTTTAAGTGCGGGGAGGTTTGATGTGCCCATTTTATACGGTTATATTAGGAATTTTAGGATTCACTTTTGTGTACTTGTGTGCTCTAAATGTGGCATTTTTCCTTGAAATTCACTAAGGAGAGTTAAAAGTGACATTTATACTTTTGTTACTTTGTTAGAGGATTTTGTGTGAAAAGGCAATTTATTTGAAGACTTTGAAGAATACCTTTGAAGATTTGAAGATTTGAAGACTTGTATTTGAGCTTTTGAAGACTTGAAGAATTGAAGAAAAGTGAAGTGAAGAGGAGCACATGAGACAAAAAAAAGAAAGAAATCAAGATGCTGGAACTGGGCACCGCCGTTGCGACTCGCGACAAACCCGTCGCGAGGCCTGGAATCATTCTTGCTTTTTTGTACTATAAATACTCACCTTATCCCCTCCTCTTAACAGACTCTTCTTCTTGCAATTTGTTTGGGGTCAAAACCCTGGTTTTTTTCTTCTTTCTTTTCTTAGTTGTTGTAGGTTAATCATGTCTTTTAATTACCTAGCTTAGTTTAATCTTGGGTACAATGGATTGAAGCATCCATATCTATGTAGTAAGAACCATATCTATCTGTTTAGTGCTTTTCCTATTGTACATTTATTGAGCTTTGAAGGTTAATTGTTAATGGCATTGGTGTTGTTGGAAGCTTGAGTATATGAATTGCTTACATGATTACTTGTTAGGGTTGGGAGAAAGTAGCTTATTCTACCCTCTTTTAATGTGGAATCCAAAAGCATAAATTAGAGTTTCTTAATGATGTTGATGTATTTTTAAATGCTAGATGAATGTGATGATGTTAAACTCATTGTCATGTTTGTTTTAGGTAGCAAATGAGAGAAGTCAATGAATGTCGACTGTTCTTGGCTAATCTTGTGTAAATGCATGAATTGATTAAATGCTTAGATACTGTGTAGTGTTTATAAGTGTTTCTAAGCTTGTTGATTCTTCGTGCTCAATGCCACCAATGTGATACTCTTGGTCATGTTTCGACTAAGGTAGTCACTGGTGAGGTTTGACAAGAGATGCCAAATTCACTTTTGCAAACTACTAACTAAGAAGGATAGAAGTTTTATCTTCACAACAAGTAGTGAAAGTAGTGAATAGATTGTTTCACTGGTTCTTGAAGCCTTTGTTATTTAGCATTCATGTGTTCTTACTGCTATGTTTTACTTCATTTATGCCATGTGTTGTTTGAGAATAGGGAGTGTTTTCATGATTGAAGTGTTTGGGTGTTAGGAATGTGACGAATTCCTTCACTCCTTTGCATGAAAATCTAAGAACATGAACTTAGAACTTCTTGTGCATAATGTGTTGTGACTCTTGCAAGATAAGTATGTTAATGTGGATTTTTCTCATATTTATCCTATAGATCCAATGAAAGGTTGAACCTTGAATGTGATTTGTTCAAGGTTTATCCTAATGAATGCTTTGTTCTGTTAAATGGTTATGTGTTTGGTAGAAAGCTTGTTGTTGTCAAATCTATGGTCCTTCGTGTATAATGCCATTGATGAAATACCCCTATGGTTGTTGTTTGTCTAGGGTGATCATCAATAAGGTCTACAAAAGGTTGTTTTTTGTCTTTGCAAATTACTCTTAAGAAGGAATGAGTGTTGATCTTTCATTGGCATTCCCCATAGGTAACAAATGTGAAAGGATGAGTGAATGATTCAATGATCTATATTTTATTTGGAAGTAGATATCAATTTCCCCCAAGGCTTTGATTTTTGTAGTTTTAAAACCCTTTTTCTTGGTTTGTTTGATGATTAGCATAGTGACTTGACATTGCTACTTATCTTGTCTTTTAACTTTCATAGCTTAGGACCGCTAACCAACCCCCCCCTTTACTCGCTTTAATATGTGTATATATATCTACTTCTAGCATAACATCAACCATTTATGTTTAAACGCTTGAGAAAATCCCTCTTCTTTGTGGACGACCCCGACTTGCCGCTATCTACTTAGTTCTAGATAGAAGCATTTTGGCTTATAAATATTAACTTTGAGAGGTACGACGATGGCCTCCCAGTTCTTCACACCCATGGGCTGGTCTTGATGATTTTGACTTGGAACGACGTGATCCATGTGAAACAGAATGGTCCATGCCCATACTTAGCCAATTTTGGAGTGAAAAAGAGATTTTGAGGGAATGGCCAGCCGAGCTTAGCACAACCCGTGCTGGGTTTTGGCACGGCTCATGAAAAAGGCCCTGATACGGGCCGTGTGGTATGGTACAATACATGTGTGGCTTGCCCTCATGCTGGCCAAGAACGGTCCGTGCCACCCGGTCTTGGTTCATCCGACTGACTTCATTGCCCCGCTATGGATAAATCGTTTGTCCGATTTGATATTTCTTGTAGTAAATTTCATAGTGTTGAGAAGATGAATCCAATGGAACCAACCTCAAGGGATGATTCTTCTTAGATCTTTCCCAGAACTTTGCACAACTCCCGGGATACAATTCTCTATTTCTTCCTTAGCTTTCTGGAACTTTAAATCCGCCTATCGTTTGCTCAATCCTTTTACTACCATGATGTAGAATCTTTGGCCTTCACCTAGTAACATTATAATGCGAATGGCCTTCGACATCTTCTACCATCCTTACAAACGGCCTTCTATACAAATGTGACAAAAAGTACCCACTAGCATTCTACTAATAATGATAAAAAAGGGAGATCTAGGTAACCGTAGATACAAGGTGTCCATTAGTAACAATTAAGTCTACAAAATGTGGGGCATAGACAAGAAAACCAAACATGGCCATCCAAACCATTTGTTGTGTTAACCTAACTAATACTAGCAATCAAACAAGTAAAATAAGGCAATCATTATGCCAGATGCATCAGTTAATGCACACATAATGGTGCACATCAGCCACTGAGAAGCTAATGTCGAAGCCATTCTTCCATCTTGATATGTGAGCATTGTCCTAAGTGTTTTTCCCATCATAACTCTAGAAAATGTATCAAACAACCACTCAAAATATTCAATGTTTCATCATATAACAAGCATCTCCAAAAACTGCAGTTTGCAATTATGATAATTATCCCTAACAAATAATGCAATAGGTCTAACATATTTATGCTTTATGTAAGTTGTATCAAAAGCAACCAAATCACCAATCGAGCAAAATCATATCATATTTTTGCATCAGCCTAAAAATAATTCTAATTAAGTCATATTCATCAACTTGACTAACATAAAAGAAATTAGGATTTTCAACTTTCATTTTTTGTAAAATAATCTAAAACACCTCCAGTGTCTCCTTGCTTCATTGATATTGATCTTTTTGATTGCAAGTAACTTTTCAGATCATCCCGAATAAATTCTAAATTTTCTCGCCCACCAAATTGTTTCATCATGATGTCCAATATTTTCTTTGGTGCTATCCCAAAACTTTTTGTTGTATCTATTTCAACTTATTGAGTATCACTAATCTTTCGGTAGCTTCTGAACATATGTGTCTTACTTGGAGTGGTTAACTCATGGGTATGCTCAGAAAGAAATTACAAATCTGATACTTTCCATTTTCCCTACAACTTATTTTCATTTGAGCTTTGAAATCACATTTTGTTTTTGCACAATGAGACTTCACAAGCGCGTTGCGTTTGTCTTTAGGTCTATTCCCTTCTCGTGAACAACAAACTATTCTATCCAGAATAATGCCGCTTTTATTATCTTTATGTGCACCACTCATTCTAGTACCAAATCCCAAAGATTTGGAATAATTTTTGCAGAATTCATAAGCTTTTAACTCACTATCAAACTTCATACCGATTTATGGATCAATGTCGATTACAATCATCCCTTCAACTTCACCTACACCATCTTCATAGTCCCTATTTTCTCCAACCATATCCAATGGTTCTTCCTTTTAGATTGTCTCTACCAAGTCAAGATTGTCAAATTCTATTTTCCGACGAGCTTCCCTCCCGTGAAGTGAAAAGTCATCATTTATACCTTCAACAAAACATAAAGATAAAAAACCATATTGTTGGGAAGAACTCTTCAGTCGCAAATGTAGATTAATTATTAGCACAAAAGAAAATGAAAGCCGATCAACACATCATTCAGGTCATCAGTAAAAGAAGCGGAAGCAAAGCATAAAAGCCTAAATCAGTACCCAAAAAAGAAAACAAAAAATGGTTTAAACTGATGGAACTAAGCATGAAATCCACTGGGTAAAAACTAATGGAACATCATTTATGGCCCAAGTTCTGTAACCTATTATCCGGCTATAATATTAACAAATATTTTTTAAAAAAATAAAGAGCTGGATTATGGCTTACAAATCAATGGACCAAGGCGGCGTGATAGATGCAAACATGATTCAGGTCGCTTTTAATAAACTAGAGGCTGTCGAGAATGGGTTACCATTCGAACTCTTACCACTCAAACCCTCACTACTTGAACCTTGAACTCAAACCGTCTCCACTCGAACCATCTTGTCAGACCCTCGTACTCCCTCTACTCGAACCCTCTCAACTTGGACCTCTCCACTTGAAATGTTATCACACGAGCCAGAATCACTTGAACCTAGTACCACTGGAACCCTCACCACTCGAACCCAGTCCCAGTCAAACTTTTGCACTCTAACCCCCACTCGAATCCTCTGGACTCGAACTCTTATTAGACGAATGAGTACCACTCGAACGCAGCACTACTCACACCATTTCCACTCGAACCTCTGTTTGAACTCTTTCCACTCGACCCTCACAATTTGAACTCTCACCAGTTGAACCATCTCCACTTGAACCCTCACCACTTGAACCCTGTACTCGAAGCCTCTCGAGGGTGCGGATGGTTGAAGGGTCGATGGGTGATGCCTTGAAGCATCACCCCTCGACCCATCAACCATCCGCACCCTCAGATCATCACCCCCAAAACCCCTGGAACCATCAACCATCTACCTCACCGCCACTCAAACCATCAACCATCCACTCCTGGGACCATCACTCCTCTAAATATCATCCCTTGAACCATCCACCATGCCACCACTCTAACCATCCACCACTCTGACCTTGAACAGTTAGCTCCTAACCTTTGGAACTATCCATCCCTCGAAGCAATCATCCACCTCTAAAATTATCACCCCTTGAACCCCTGGAACAATCCATTCCTCGAACCATCCATCCCTTGAATCATCAGCCGTCCACCCCTGGAACCATCCACCATGCCACTACTTGAACCATCTACCCCTCAAATCGTAACCCCTAGAACCATCAGACATCTACCCCTCGAACCATCCGCTACGCCTCGAGGCATTACCTCTCCAATCATCACCCCTCGAACCCCTGGAATCATTCATCCCTCGGACCATCAACCAATTGTGCCTCTAGTCTTCACCCCTCAAACCATCAACCATCCGCCATTCCAACCAACAACCACCTTTAACACTTTCTTCCTACACACGAGCCCCTCGAACCACAAACCATCCACCCTTCCAACCATTAACCACCTTTAACACTTACTTCCTACACACGAACCGCCACCACTCAAACCCTTTCCACTCGAAGCTAGTACCACTCGAAGCTAGTACCACTCGAACCTAGTACTACTCAAACCCTTACCATTCAAATCTCTTCAACTCGAACCTAGTACTAATCGAACCCTCACAACTCGAACAAAACCACTGGAACCTCACCACTTGAACCTCACCACTCAAACTTCACCACTCAAACCCTCTCCACTCGAAACCTTGAGACCCAAACCTTATTAACTCAAAACTCTCTAATCAAACCCAGTGCCACTCGAACCCTTTTCCACTCGAACCCTCTCCACTTAACCCTCACCACTCAAACTCTCACTACTTAAACTCTCACCACTCGAACGCTCACCAATCGGGCCCTCACCACCCGAACCTATCTATTCGAACCTTACCAAATGAACCCAGTACCACTCGAACCTCTCGAACACTTGAACCTTCTCTACTCAAACCTCTCCACTCGAACCCTTACCACACGAACCACCTCAATTCGAAGCCTCTTAATTTGAACCTTCTCCACTCGACCCTCACCACTCAAACCCAATACCACTCAAACCTCTCGACTCGAACCCAATACTACTCGAACCCAGTACCACTTGAACCCTTTCCACTTGAACCCTCTATTTGAACCCTCTCTACTCGACCCTTCAACTTGAAATCTCACTACTCAAACTCTCACCACTTGAACACTCACCACATGGACTCTCAGTACCCGAACCTCTCCATTTGAACCTCACCGCACAAACCCAGTACCACTCAAACCAAGTACCACTCAAACCTCTTCTCGAACACTCAAACCCCCCTCTACTCGAACCTCTCGTCTCAAACTCTCTCCACTCGAATCCTCACCACACGAACCTCCTCAATTCAAACCTCCTCAATTTGAACCCTCTTTACTCGATCCCTCTCCACTCGATCCTCACCACTCAAACTCTCACCACCCGAACCCTCACCACTCGAACCCTGTCCACTTGAACCCTCTTAACTCGAACCCAATACCACTCGAACCTCTCGACTTGAACCCAGCACTACTCAAACATAGACAGGAAACCAAAAAAGTGAAGATACGTGTGATTGGAAAGAGCTTTAGATATGGGCACGTATAAAAGTAGAGGACACGCATTGGCATTTGAGATCATATTACGACAAAGAAGGGAACGGATAAACATAGACAATAATGCGTAGGAAAGGGAGGAAAAATAAATAAATTAGGAAATAACGATGAAAAATATTGTTCATCAAGGGATCCCCACATTTAAGATATTGGGATTATAGGAGTTTCTGATGTTGTATGTAAGAAAAACATGTACAGACTCGCTCAAGCTCACAACTATAAAATAGAGATGCCAATTCCATTGATACGAAGGCAATCAATGGCGATGGGTATGTGGTCAATAAAAATAAGAAAATAAGTCTCATGAAACAAGAGCCTGCAAAGTACCTTATATATTATATTGTTCTTCCTCCATCAATCTTGTTAGATTAGGCATTGGAATTCTATCTTCACTAGAATTCTCGACAGTAACGAGACAGTATGGATTAACCGTTCACATATTATAGTAGGTCGAATGATCCCCAGAGGGTTTAGTGTCTGGTGCCGAACTGGAAACGAAAAAGAAAATGTAATTTTAGAAGGAATTTTTAAGGTAAAAAATAATTTAAGGAATAAAATATATATAAAATGATGTTAATTAGCGTTAGATGGTTATATTAGAGCTAGATTAGAAGGGAATCGTAACAGAAGACCCGAAGCCATAAAGATATGCATCTAAAGTGATCTTAGTATGACCCACTAATCTTGACAAACTCTTTATCTTTTTTGCTGGATCCCATCCTTCGATCTTATCGTCGAACATACAATTTATTTCAACTTAAATAATAAAATTGAAATAAATTTACAACATAGCAATAAATGGTACGCATATCATATTCAATTACAATACTCAATAAATGGCATGCAAATCATATTTAAATATCTAATTGGACCATACTAATCACTGATGACCATGCACTTTATCCAATTTCAACATGCATACATTCATTTCTAAAATAAAAGGCCCAATTACTTATAAAATATTTTGGGTAACATCGCATAAACAATTATGCAATTAACCATACCAAACTAATTAAGTTAGCCTTAATTATTTTCCTTTTCCATATTTAATAATTATAAATTACTAAATAAACTAAGTACAATAGGCAATCCACATACCAAAATAATTAAGTTAACTAATTTCTAAAATTATTAACCTTAATATCATCACTTAATATTTTATTATTTTAGATAAATAAAATAATTATAATTTAATAATCAAGTAAGTCCAATAAATTCATTAATTAAATTTGTTTATACTTAGTTTTAATTTTGAAAATTAAAGTTAATAAATTTTTTTTCGTATTTAATTTTTATTTATATAATTAAAATTACTCCCACTCACACATTTGACGTGCGATCGCAACAAAATCATGAAGCATGGATAGGGAAGGCCGAAGAAGAAGGTGATTCCATCGACAATGGAGTGGAGTAAGACAATATAGGAGGAGAGTGTCAAGCTTATCAGTCAAGATGGAGATCGTGATGAAATTGTGGAACATGGGAATGAAACTAAAGAACCAGTACGCTGCGAGAAAGAGGTAAAACCCTAAAACTATTGAATCTGTTAAGGCTATTGATGTTGTAAGGATGGAGAACATGTGGGTTGATGTGATAAGTGGCAATCGAATGCAATCGAATGGTACGGAAATTGAATTCGTAGCACCTTCAGTAGTTAATGGGAAATTGAAATTGAGATTGAGATGGAGACTACCCAGTCCTATCTAGCATGAATCTACCAAATCTATTCTGAATCCTCACGTTATTGTCAACTTGAATTTCTCCTAACATATTTTGGGAACATAATGGAAACCATACATATTTTTCCGGAAAAAGGTCGACCAAAAAATGTAGTTTAGTACAGTCATTCTAAATCTAATGCTTAAATCAAAATGCACCAAATACATTCCCACTATGACCATTTAAAATATAGATTTGAATGATGCCTTTTTTTCTGTCTCAAGGCTTAAGAGGTGAATAAAACATTAAGAATTAAAGGAAAAACACAAAGACATGTTTTAGGCAGACTAAACTTTAGGCTAGGGTATATTATGCAGTTGCGGCTGATCTTGGGTTTGCAGATCGATCACGCGTATGATTTGCACACTGCAGTTGTGGACTATTCGTGCAATTCATGCACGGCGATATCGAAAATGTTTCTATGGAAAATGGCGATGGATGGCGGCAAATGGGAACGGGGGGCGACAGTGGACGGAGGCAGTGTTGGACGGCCGACGACATACGCGGTTTATATATTTAGAAGAGATTTAATTTTGTGTCTTTGATAGAGATATATTGAGGTTTAATATTATTTAACTGAGTACACAATCAGTAAAGGTTCTCTAGTGCAGTGGTTAGTATTCTAGGTTTTGGCATTAGAGAACAGGGTTTGAATCCCTCTAGGTTTTTTTTTGAAGAATTTATATTCTTGAGGTACATGTCAAGGTTTATTATTATTTGACTTAAAAAATATTCAGAGATTGTTCTTTGGTGAAGTGGTTAGTATGTGAGCTTTGAGCTTAGTTGCTTGGGTTCAAATCCAGCTAGTACCTTTAGATTGATATTTGTAGTTTTTTCTTTCATGTTGATGTTTTGCATTATTCATGTGAGGTTTATTTGATATGAGTTAATGTTCTGTAGTTTATTTTGTTGATATGAATTGATATTTGTAGTTTTTTTTCTTATTTTCTCATGTTGAAGTTTTTCATTTTTTGGCTGAGATTTAGGAGATAGGAGTTGATGTTTGTAGTGTCTTTGTTCTCATGTTGATTATTTTCATTTTCCGGATGAGGTTTAAGTATTAGGAGTTGATGTTTGTAGTGTTTTTTCTTCTCTCATCTTGATGTTTTTCTAGTGAGGTTTATTTGATATGAGTTGATGTTTTGTAGTTAATTTGGGTGATATGGATTGATATTTGTATTTTTTTAAAAACTTTTCTAATGTTGATGAATTTCGTTTTTTGGCTGAGGTTTAGGTGATTTAAAAAAATATGTTGATGTTTTATGATATATAGAGTGAAGAACTTATACTCTTGAGGCACCATAACTTTTTTGTTGATGTTTTTAGTTTTTTTTTCTCTCATGTTGATATTTTTCATTTTTTCGGGTGAGTTTTAATTGATATGAGTCAATGTTCTGTAGTTTTCTTAGGGTTATATGGGTTGCTATTTTTAGCTTTTTTCCTCTCTCATGTTGATGTTTTTCTTTTTCCAGGTGAGTTTTAGGTGATATTTTTTTTTTAATAAAATCACCCGAAGGTGGGGGTACTATATTAGAGGTTCCCCATTCCTCATATGAAGTATTTGTACAAATGTAGACCAAAGTTTTCGATGAGGCAACAAAATTGCCCTCCAAAAGTCCTACTAATCCTATATCGAGTTCTTATTATGAACAATATTATCCTAACAAAAGATATTGATGAAGTTGCGATCCGGAGGTGAAAATCTCCACCCCTCGTGTTAATTAACACCTCCGGCCAGGCAACGTCTCTACCCAAATTAGATTAGAGAAGAAGTGGATCAGTAATATTTCTTCTTTCCATCTGAAGGCCGGGAAAAGCAATGCTGATCCGAAGCTGATCCGAAGATGAAGAGAAAGAACAGGAGGGCATCATCCCAGCTGAACGTGCTCTTGTTCCAATGAATGACAGTGCATCTTTGCAAGTGTGAGGTGCAACGGCTGGAAAGCCAGTTGAGATGGATCATGATCTGCAAAGAACCAGAAAAAAGTAATTAGCAGCATCCGTCTCTAAGTGAGAAACTAGTGAGCTCTAACATGTGGAACATGATCTTTGTCCAACACAATTAGTCCCTTAATATGCTGAGGAATGTTATGAGACTGGATACTTTGAAGATGACAAGTATGATACCTTGCAATCGCATTTGCTACCGAGTTACCTTCCCTAAAGACATGATTCAACTTTGCTCCACACATCAGGACATTAATTTTGAAAGCTAAGTTAAAGAGATTCCAATTTGCTGAATAGGGGCAGTTTATCATGTTAACTGCTTGCTTACAATCCGTTTCAAAAATGCAGTTCATATGAATTCCAGGCAAAGCTTGAATAGCAAGTAAAATGGCTTTCATTTCAGCCTAGATCGGAGAATCAGCAGAGATGGAAACTGAATATAGGTTAATCAAATCACCACAGTAGTCCCTAACTACTATCCCAGCAGCAGCCTTATCAGTATACCAAGAAGCATCAGTGTTTATTTTAAAAAACCCAACTGGAGGTTTCTCCCACATGACAGTTGATATATTAGGCTTAGGTGGGGGTCTAATGAAAGGTATCCACTGATGGAAAGGTAAAGAGATAGAAGAATGAGTGAAATATGTCCTTGGAGTAGTTAGGAAAGCCAGTTTTAATAAGTTGAGAATCTCCTTAGATATCAGATCTGATGAAAGTGGCACATTATCATGTAAAAATCTATTCCTAGCTTTCCAAAGTGACCAACAAGTTATGGAAGGTGTTATTTTGCAGATGAAGTGTTTCCAATTAGCAAGATCTCTGGTATTCCAAAAAATAAAAAATCTTTCAGGAAGAGAATGAGTATCCTGAAGATGAAAATTAACAATAGAAGCCATGTTACCCCAAACAGCTTTAGCAATATGACATGAAATGAAAAAATGTTGTGTTGAATCTGAATTTAAGCAGGCAGGACATTTTGAAGCAAGGCTGAATCCACATTTAATGAGCACATCATCAAAAGGTAAAAATGATTGCAGCATTTTCCAAGTAAAGATGGATATCTTTTTTTGCAATGCATTATTCCAAATGAATTTAGAGGCTGGGAAATTACCTGGCTTCTGAGTGAGCATTTTGTAGGTAGACTTAGAAGTGAAATTACCTGAAGCTTCAGGCTTCCATACCAGTCTATCTTTTCTGCCTGGGACTAAAATTGCTTCCTGGAGAAAAGACACAGTATCAAGGTCCAAAAAAGAGATAATCTGAGGCAATATGATGGACTTATTATGGATGAAATCTGCCACAGTTAAGTATGGCATGCCATGTACTATGTGCTCAGGGATAATAGTACCTAAAGGCCCCCTAAAACTCCAGTTAGCTACCCAAAAATTACAGGTACCCTCCCCATGAATAATTACTGAGTGTTGCTCTGCAAAAGAATGAATGTGGATAATTCTCTTCCATGTTACAGATTTTCTGTAGGATATAGGAAGAGACCAGATCAGTTTTGACCAAAGGGAGTTACCTAATTGACTTTTCCACCAAAGTTTAGCTGAACAGGTGTCAATTATAGCTTGGATTGATCTAAAACCAAGTCCATTCAAGTCAGTTGAAACTGCAATATCTTTCCATTTTCTCCAGATTTTATTATTTTTTCCATGTGATTCTCCCCAAAAAAACCTGGCTAATATTTTTTCAAAGGTACGAATTATCATCTTTGGTGGTTTTGTAACTGCCCAAATGTGCTGTGGGAGGGAGTAGAGACAGTGTTTTATTAAGACCAGTTTCCCCCCCGCACTTAACCATCTATTCTTCCAACTTTGAAGTTTAGAATCCAGGTTAGCCATTAAAGGTTGGAAATACCTTTTTAGTGTTCTTCCCCTAAATATTGGACAACCAAGGTATGTAAATGGGAGTGCACCTTTTTTCATTTTTAGAATGGACTTAACCTGAGAGATCTTAATGTTAGAGGCTCTTTTACTCAAGTAGAATTCTGACTTTTCAAAATTAAACTTCTGTCCTGAAGTCACCTCGAAGATATCTAGAAAAGCCTTTATTCTTATGAGATTTAATTTTGATGCCTGCATGAAAATTATGGTATCATCTGCATATAATAGATGAGATATGGCAGGTATTGATGCAGGAAATTGAAAATGAGATAGCCTTCCAGTAGAGAAAACATATGAGAGACTCCTTGAAAAGGCTTCAGTAAAAATATTAAAGAGGAAAGGAGAGAGAGGATCACCTTGTTTAATACCTCTAGTAGCTGGAAAAAAACCAACAGGTTTTCCATTAATTAGAATTGAAAATTTTGCCTGTGCTAAATTCTTCATCACTGCATTCAGAAAATTCCCTTGAAAACCAAATTTAACTAAAATCTGCCTAAGAAAATGCCAGTTAACCCTGTCAAAGGCTTTCATTAGATCCAGTTTCATTATACAGTTGGGAATTCTGTTTTTCTTATCCAAGAATCTAACCATTTCCTGTAAATATAGTATATTATCAGAAATATCTCTCTTCTTCAAAAAAGAAGATTGGTTAGGAGATATCAGAGAGTCCATATAAGGTTTTAATCTTTCCATAAGAACCTTGGAACAGATTTTATTAGATACATTAGATAAACTAATAGGTCTAAATTCTCCAAACTGACATGGGGTTGTTTTCTTAGGAATAAGTGTAATCCATGTGCTAGATATCCCATTAGGAATATTAGATCCTACAATGAAGTCATTAACTGCCTCTAAAAGATCATTCTTAATAAAAGGCCAGCATTTCTTATAAAACTTAGGTGTGAAGCCATCCGGGCCAGGGCTACTGTTGTTACTTAAATTCTGAACAACTAATCTTAATTCAGGTTCCAGAATAGGAGAATCTAAGATATGATTATCAGAATCAGTTAAAATCACTGGAATTTGGCTCAGAAAATGAGAGGAGAAGGTATCATCAGTGCCTTGATCTGGTTCAGTTAGTAGATCTGAGTAAAAAGAGATTGCCTCTTTCTGAATTTCAGGTTCTGTGTTTAGCCATTGGCCAGCCGAGTTTTTTATTTTATTAATCTGTATCCTACATTTCTTTTCTTGGACAACCTTATGAAAAAATTCAGTATTGTTGTCACCTAATTTATGCCATTTAAGTCCAGCCTTTTGTTTCCAGAACTTTTCTTTTTCTTTTAAGACCTTCTGCAAACTAGCTTTTTTCTGATTAAGTTTAACCAGTTCATTTAAATTAGGATCATGATCAAAAACAGATTCCTGTATTCTTAGGGCATCCTCAGCTTGTGAAACATTGGCATCAATATTACCAAAAGAGTCTCTGTTCCAAGTTTTGATGACTCTTTTAAGCCTAATCAGTTTCAGGTAGAATTTAATCATTCCACTTTCCTGTATAGGTTTTTCCCAAGATTCCTGCATTAAACCTATGAAATCCGGTCTTTGGAACCAGGCATTGATGAATCTAAAAGGTTTGGGATATGAGGAAGTTAGATTAGATAACTGAAGGAGGAGAGGTGAGTGATCTGAAGTGTGTCTATTGAGAATCTGGATGGAGGAAGATGGAAATTTGGAGCTCGAGGATAGTGTACAGAGCCCCCTATCTAACCTCTTGGAAGTGGGATTCCTTAGCCTAGAGTTACACCAGGTGAATAAATTGCCTACTGTACTTATTTCCTGAATCCCATTTGAATTAATCCATGTATTGAAATCCCTAATGCTCCCTAGAGCTGGATTAGAGGGTCCTCTGTATTCAGATAGACTCCTACTAGTGTTAAAATCCCCTATAAAAATAGTGTCACTGTTAGACAAAGGCTCTAAATCTTTCCACAAAGCTTTCCTACCCTCCCTATCCCTTGAAGCATAAATGAAGGCAGCATTCATATTAAGAGCCAGAGAAAAATGAGATATGCTAACAAAAAGGAATTGGTCATGAGAAGTAATCAGTGAAACCGTGAGGAGATGAGTCCACATTAACCAAAATTTTCCATTAGGAAGGGCTAGACAGTTTGCAAAATGTAATGATGTCATATAGGCCTGTATTTTTGAGTTATCATGCATAGGTTCTATTATGCATAGCAACTGAATTCTCTTAGTTTTGATTAAATTAGATAGCCTAAGCAATGATGATTCCATTCCACGAAGATTCCAGATCAGGAAATTAATATTAACTGTTCCTATCATATTTCACCTGATTTTGCACCTTTTGTAGCTGATCTTAATAGCATTTTGTTCAGCTGACTAAGATAGGTCACCTTTTTGTTTTTAGATTTACCTGGATGTTCACACTTACCTGTCTGCTCAGATCCCTCTTCCAGAGTTTGTTGTTCATCTAAGTCCAAATCCAAAGGTTGCTCCAGATTCTTCTGTTTACTGCAGCTGGTTTCCTCTTGTTCCTGAGAGTAAGTGTCTTCTCCCTGCAAAACAGAGAATCTATTCGACATCTTTCCCCCTAAGGAA
This sequence comes from Rubia yunnanensis, assembly GCA_037428765.1. Taxonomy (NCBI): domain Eukaryota; kingdom Viridiplantae; phylum Streptophyta; class Magnoliopsida; order Gentianales; family Rubiaceae; genus Rubia; species Rubia yunnanensis. Next base: position 36,550,894 of record CM075063.1, on the reverse strand, counting down.
AGTGTAGGATTAGCAGTAGCATCAATCATAAGAGAACGATGTAAGCCAATGTGGAGATCATCTCTTGCATAAGCTTTCAGAACTGTTTTAGATTTAGCAGTGGCATTTAGTAACCTAGTGGTGGAGTTATCTGGACTCCCTATTGTCAAAAGACCACTAGAAACAGGTGTTGTGGGAGTTTGAGCAGGTTGCAGTAGAGGATCAGGGTTCCTGACTACCTTATCAATAGGAGAGACATGAGTATGGGTAGGTGAATCAGAGAGCAGTGGTGGTAAATCGAATTTTTTCCCGGTTGCCTGCCACTGAGGGATAGGTTGAGTGTGAATTCTATTAGTTTCCTCAGTTCTTTCCTTATTATTCTGAGGGTTAACCCTACATTGGCCTGAAGAATGCCCCAGTTTAGCACAATGTCCACAGTATAGAGGGATATCCTCAAATTCAATTGGATATTTCCTATTGTTTGTTATTGAACCTAGCCTAATGTATTGTGGCAGGGGCTTCAGTAGGTCAATTTCAACACAGAATTTTATGGCCGAAGGCCTAGTAAGCATCTCAGTAGCATAATCATTCTTTATAAAGTTACCAATATTGTTACCAATAGCTTCAATAGATGAGGAGTTATAGTAGTAGAGTGGTACCTCCCTAATTGTACACCAAATCGGGACAATGGGAGATTCTCTCTGTGTAGAGAACTCAGGAGTCCACTTAAGCATTTTCAGTGAAACGCCATTGAAATTCCATATGCCTTTCATCCAACATCGTTGGTAGTCGTTAACCTGTTCAAAACGAATTAGTATATGTTTGTAATCAAGAGATCCCAATTGGTACTTACCTTCGAACCCAATAGTTTTAAGGGCAACCTCCATCTGATCCATTGAGATTCTACCTTTGGTAAATTTACCGACCAATGCATTGGAGTAATGAGCTGATAATGTGGCAATTTGTTCCTCAGAGTATAAACAAGCAAGATCACCTAGATGGGAGGATTTCGGGATTAGCTCGGGGTTATTGGGGAGTTGTGATGACAATGGAGGGGATTTTGTCTGAAGAGCAGCCGCAAACGTTTTAGGGGGCGGTGGCAGATTGGAGTTGGAGGTGGAAGCTGCCATCGATCGTGGGGAGGAGACCCCGCCAAGTGGCGGAGAAAGAAACCGTTACCAGTGGCTGTTACCGTTGCCGGCGAGTAACGGTCAGAAGAGAAAAGGGAAAAGGAAGGAGTAGATGAACAGTAGTGAAATCAGAAAATTCGCACACACTTTCGCACCGTTTTCGCACACACTTTCGCACCGTTTTAGTTGCACGTGTATATTGAGTTTTAGGTGATATGAGTTGATGTTTGTGGCTAATCTGGTGAAATAGGTTGATGTTTTGTAGTGCTTTGTTTTCTTCTGTTGCCATTTTTCATTTTTTGGGTGAAGTTTATGTGATAGGAATTGATTTTTTTGGCTTTTGGGTGATATAGGTTGATGATTCTAGTTTTTTTTAACCATCGTAGACACAGAGGAAGAAAAAAAAAGAGCCAAATTCCGGCTAACTCCGATGGTAGAACTTTTAGCAGAGCATAAGCTTTTGTTATTGCGCGATACCAGGATTGGTGGAGCGTGGCCAGATCCTGCCACACGTGAAAGTCATTGATGGCGTGTGCATCTCAATCGCATAATCAATGAAGTCTCTCCTCAGTGAAAACCTTCAGATCTTTGAGCGTTAATTCCAAAACTTTTGAAAATGTCACCTCCTAGAATCAACTGGTGGATGTGATAGTATATATGATAATGTTTGATTGATTGTAATAGATATCACGTATCTCTACTATGTATATATTAAGACTCATCTAATCAATTGTAAAGATAATTGTAATTGTATATGTTGATATGAATCAACCACAAAAATCATGGTGAATTCAACTCTTACACATTATAACAATAATTGTTTTGGAAATGGATACAATCATACCACAAACAATCTAGTACTCAAAGATAGATATCCTATGAGCATAGATACATACACACACAAACTAAGAAACAAATCTAGGTTAACAATGGTGCTGAGGATTCTTGTTTCCTTAACAAAACGCATCCAACACCTATTTCATTTTCGGGTATGTAATGGTTGGTACGTTTTAGAATCAAAACATCTTCAACCGTAGGATTTTGCTGCTTTTTGGTTAATTTATGGTCATTCTGTAGAATATCGAGAAGTTGTTGGTTTAATTTCTTGGTAGAACACAACACATTTTGCTCACGTTTTGATCATTTGCGTCTCGCCACTTGAATTCCTAAAGGACACAAGAATGATATACTATTAGCATGATTCTACTGTTGATATTTTTGTTGGATGAATCAAGGGCTTGGAAAAGAATTATTGTCCTTTTGGATATGCTACTTTAGATTTTCGATTGAGGAAGTAAATCAAAGGAGCGTACACTTTTTAATAAGAATGTAATACTCATTAAAATATATCTTAAATTCAAAAATATATAAATAGTGTACCATTTTTGCGGGTTGGTCCTCTTTCCATCTAATTCATATTTCACAAAAATAGGTCAAGAAAAATGTAGTTAATTTTGAGAGCAATGCACCCCTTTACATATATAGTAGCATCACGGAGCTGGAAACCGTATATTAATGAAACCAAATCGGTAAATCATATTCAGATAATATGTTAAATTAAAGACGGTGTAAATTTTTGCTTTTATTCATAAATTATAGTTGTGCTGTAGATCAACGCACTAAATTTAGATAATCCGTCAAATTTAGACAATCCCTTAATGAGTCTTTTGACAGATGGTTAGTCCATAACCTTATTTATAGGTCAGGGATATATTTTCAATTGATAAAAATTGGTTATTTCTCGCGGGTCGAATCCATTGCAAATGAATCGGGTCACAATGTTTCATCCTCAACACAACAAACATGCACAAAAACCTTTTACCGTTGTCATTCCAAGCCAAAACCTCTCGCTTCCAACACACACTTCCCTCTCTAATTAATTTGTTCCTCTCCTAAACCCTTACAATTCCTATGAACTTTCTAATCAATCAGCCATTCTCCGACCAACCAATCCAGTTTGATTTTGAAGAAGATCGACATCCAATCACAATCGGAACATATGAATTTTCAAGCACCCCGTGCATTTAAGAAAATCCAATTTAAAAAACTTGATTTCAATTTGAAATGAAGGTTTGCTAAAACTAGTATAGATTATAGTACACAGACTAAAGGTTACATAATTCTGTAGTTTTTCAATTTTCATATGGACTGCATTTAAAACCTTACAAAATGTACTGATATGCACTTTTTTTTTCAAACACATGAGCATATTTCCTCGATTTAAATCAAATAGATTTTACAGAAAGTCTTGCAGGCATGAAAGAATTCAATGTAGAAACATTGCATACTTTGTATAAAAAGCATGTGAATGTCATCGGTTTCAGATACAAGAAGGACTCTCAACATCCGCACAGAAGGAAAGATACGGGATAAATACTATAAGTGCTCATGTGCTGGTCAATCAAATATTTTAAAGGCGATATTATCAACAATATAAGTTTTGTAGACTAAAAAGGTGGTTCTGCAATATTAAAGAAGAGGAAAATAAAGGATACGGCAATAAAAACTTAAGTGTAAAACTAAAACATATACTACAAGTGTAGGATATGGAAAATAACATTGGATTAAACATAAGTATATTCCTGATTAATTGACAGAAAACACCCATTAGGAAACTTATATTTACAGTATTATTGTTATCGAGATCAACGAACAATCTCTAATACAATGAATGAATTGTCAATCTCAAATGATGGATCATCTTCGAATTCCTCTAGTTCAGTGTCGTCTTCATCCTGATCCTCCTCATGCTGGAACGTCCTGTGGTGTCCAATGTTCAATAATTTTTGATCCCTTACAAGGTATAACCACTTCACGTTTAGATCCAGCTCCTGCAAAAAGTCATACACGTTGAATAATAACAAATGTAGCATATAGTAGACAAATGAAGTTCCTAAATCAAAATGAACAATCAACAACGAATGAAAATAAAAAGTCATACACAATACAATTAACAAGTACACACTACATTCTAACAAATGCAACACTGAAGCAAACAAATATAGTTCCTAATTAAAAATGAACAATCAACAACAAATAAAGATAAAAAGTCATACACAGTATAACTAAAAAGTACACAATGAATTTTAACAAATGCAACATATAAGTAAAGAGATGCAATTCTGAACACAAAATGAACAGTCAACAACAAATGGAACTAACAAGTCATACACAATATAACTAACAAGTACACACTGGATATAAACAACTGCAATATATAAGTAAACAAATGCAATTCCTAATTAAAAAATGAATAATTAACAACAAATGGAAATAAAAAGTCATACACAGTATAACTAATAAGTACACATTGAATACTAATAAATGTAACATATAAGTAAAACAATGCAAATCTTAATTCAAAATCAACAATCAATAACAAATGAAAATAAATGGTCATACTCAATATAACTAACAAGTACACACTGGATACTAACTAATGCAACATATAAGTAAACAGATGCAATTCCTAATTTAAAATTGACATTCAACAACAAATGAAAATAAAATGTAATACATTGAGCAACTAACAAGTACACATTGGATTGTAACAAATGCACCATATAAGTAAACAGATGCAGTTAATAATTCAAATGAATATGAACAACAAATGAAAAGTAAAAGGCATACACACTACAAGTAAGAAATACACATTGAATACTAAAAAATGAAACATATAAGAAACAAATGTAATTCCTACGTGTTTAACTAAAAACTTAAAGTTATCTTAATTACAAAATCAACCCCATCAAATTTTATTACTTATTATAAGAGTGAAGTGCGTTTTTAACCCTATATTTTGAGTGAAAGTGCAGACATGACTTTGTAAAATGTGAAAGTGCAAAAATAACCCTGAAAATCAATGACCAAATTGTCAACAGCCAATTTGGCTGAAAATACCAAAATGACTATTATATCCCTGATTAATTTTTTTAAAAAATAGAAAATGACCAGAATAACCTCCCTCTTACTAACATTTCTCCTTCATTTTTTCCCATTTTTACTTATTCTGATGATTCTTTCTTTTTAGATGGGTGGAGGGTGAGAGGAGAAGTGGTGCAATAAGTGGTGGGGGAGAGGAGGAGCGGCGCAATAAGTGGCGGGGGAGCGGATGAACGACTGACTAGACGGTGGAGGGCTAGGGTTCAAATGACTGGCGGGGGAAAAGGAGAGCGACGGGTGCTAGGGTTTCCCGTGGTGAGAGCTTACTGGTGGCAGTGGTTCTAGTTAGGTGGTGAAGGTTCAGTGGCGAGCGGGTGGGATCTAGGCTTCGGGTGGGTGGGGATGTGGAAGGGCATAGACAGCGGTGGTGGATAGGCGGTGCTCGGTGGTTTAGAAAGGTGGCTATCTTGTTGGTTAACTTGTTATTAGCTTGAGGAATTGATGGTATGAAGATATTAGAAGAACATTCATATCCATTTGTTATGCGTATTTTTCTCTGTGGTGCTGGAAAATGGCAGAGGCGGGGCTAGAGCTGCGGGGACAATGCGGCGGAGGAACGGTGGCAAGGAGGTGGTGGCACCAGTGGCAGGTGGTGGCCATGGTGTGTTTAGAGAAGAAGAAAGAGAAGAAGAAGTAGATGTCTAGGGGTAGAATTGGCATTACAATTGTAGTTTTGAGTCCAGGGGATATTTCTATCTTTTCATTATTAGTTAACACCGGAGTTACATCGGTCAACACCGAAAATCTGTCAAAAGGGAAAAATTGCACATTTTGACTAAAAGATAGGGTTATTTCTGCACTTTCATATTTTACAAGGTTATTCATGCATTTTTTCAATCTTACAGGGTTATTTTTGCACTTTTCCCTAAAATTATACATTACATTTTTCATTTTCATTCATAATTTGTGCATCACATGGGAGTTATATAGTTTGTGTTCATTAATTAATAAAATTAATCATTATATGATTTAATTTTATTCAAAACCACTCAATTCCTTTAAGTATTGTTCTCATGTAGGGATTACTATTCACCAGTGGTTACTGTAGCGCCGCCGACCTGGCCGCAGTGTCAAGGCAAGAGCAGCACTAGGCGCACTGAAGGCGACTGCTGAGAAATAAATGGTAAAACCCTAATAAAATATTTGGCTGTTAGAGCCTATTTTTGGTTGGGCCAAATTAGGCAAGCTATATGGCTGGGCCATTTATTTCTAACAAATTAGGCAAACAACATTGTTGCTGGACCTCTTATTTCTCTTCACCTCCGGGTACTTCATGGTCTAGCCCAGCCGGTCTAACCACACTAGGTTATGATCTTCTGGTCTAGTCTTTGTTGAACCAAGCCATGTCGGTCCAATAGTAAAATTAAAATATAAATTAAAATTAGAATATTTTTTACCGGGTTGGACTGAGTTTAGTGGGTCAGTTTCCTTTTAATTAATTATTGAGTGGGAGTAATTTTTTTGGAAAAGGTTTTACTTTCATTCAAAACTTCCCAAACTTGAAATTTACATACCAACTTCTCCCTACTCTCCTACTCAGTTAGCATCAACCATAAGATTAGCACGAAGAGCTTTGAGATTAGGCCTCATCCATGCTCTATATACTATGTTCTCCATAATACTATTGACAATATGTATCTCATTTACATTCTCCTTAAAGGATTTCTCATTCCTCAGCATCCAAATACCATACACTGTTTTAGCAATAGCCAACTTCATCAATTCAGCCTTCTCTCATTTGCCCTTGCATTTTCTGCTTAGTCATTTCAACTCTTCATCCTAGCTGCACGGTTTCCTGTCCACCTACAACCAGTCCAACACACTCCCCCATATGGGGTTGTTTTTCTGCATTGAAATAACAAATTTGGAAATGTCTCCACTTCACTGCAGAATGCACATTTCTCATCCACTTACCAATCTTCTTCTGCCTGTCTTTGGTAGCCAATCTTCCAAGATAGCTCAACCACAAAATTAATTTGGCTCTTAGCCTAGCCTGGTTACTGTAGAAAATATCTTTTCAATCAATTGGTTCACCATTTTTCCTCAGCTCTTTATAAACATCTCTGATATAGAACTTGTCTTCCCCGACTGCCTCCTCAAAGCTTCCAAATTCTGCACCTTCTGTGTGATCTTGTTCAACTTTTTCAGCATCAAAGAATTTGTACTTAGGAACGACACATCTAATACATTTCTGTATTTGATAGAGTAGGTGTGCACCTACTTAATCCATAGCCTATCTGTCTAAAAAGGTTCCATAAGACTTTGCTTAAATTTGCCACACTCCATTCAGTCAGGGTGGTAACATTCAAACCTCATGTTCTCCTTGGCTCACAAATTTTCTCTCAAGCAACAAGAGCTTTCCTTGTTACAGTTTCCCCTCCACTCTAAATGCAGGACCTGCATACAGCTTCAATATACTGCAACACAACTTTAGATATAAGAAAGCATTGTAGCCAATAATTAGTGATAGCAAACAGTATGCTTTTTATCAGTTGAAGCCTTCCTACATAGCTTAAAAGTCTGGCACTCTAATGTTTCAGTTTCTCTAGAACTTTATCAACTACAAGCTAGTACAATCGGATAGACAATCTCCTGCTAGCTAATGGCACTCCAAGATACTTGAAAGGCAGTATTTCCTCTTCAAACCTTGTTATCTCCCTGATCTACCTTTTCTGATCTTCCTGCATTGCTCCAAAGTAAAATCTATATTTTGGTTTGTTTACTATGAGCCTTGTTGATCTCTCAAATTTTTGGTATGCTTCCATTAGTACCTCCACTGATCTGGCCTCCCATTTAGCTGCCAATAGAACATTATCACCAAAGCTAAGGTTAAATCAACTCCAGCTCATCACATTTAGGATGAAATGGAAATCTATATTTATTCCAACCTATTGCAAGCATCTTCACATGTACTCAAAGCCTAAGACAAATAACAGAGGAGCGATAGGGTCTCCTTGTCTCAGGCCTCTTCTTTACTGGATGAACTGTGTTTAGGATCCATTAATGTTGTATTTATATCTCACTGTTGTGACACAAACCATCACCCATTCAAAAAATTTATCAGGTATCCCCAGTTATCTCATTATCCCCTGTATAGCACTCCATTCTATAGTATCATAGGCCTTCCTAATGTCCATTTGTATCATACACTTATCCCCTCCGGTTTTCCTATTATAACCCCTTATCAATTCATAAGCCAACATAACATGGTCATGAATGCTTCTACCAGGAACAAATGCAGCCTGGTTTTCCTGTACTGCTTCAGCAATCACCTTACTCATTCTGCTAGTCAATATCTTAGAAGTTATCTTATATAGAATAGTACAACAGGAAATAGGTCTGAGATTCTTCACCTATTTTTCTACAGAAATTTTTGGTATCAGAGTAACTATTGTGTTGTTTACTTCCTTATACAGATTCCCTTTTTCAAAGAAATCATTGACTGCCCACATCACATCCTCCCTCATAAGCTTCCAGATCACCTTAAATAATTTTTCCCCAAAACCATCAGTTCTTGGTGCTTTTCTGTTTCCTATCCCTTTCAAAGCTTCCTGGACTTCTTTTTCGTGAACTTTCTCCACCAGAAGCTTTTTGTTCTCAGTACATAATGTTTTCCCACTCCTTATTGTTGTTATATCAATTCCTTCCAGGTATTATGCTCTTCTCCCACCAACTTCCCATAAAAGTTCATAACCTCAGTCTCCGTGTCATGCTGCTCAGAAATTTCAGAGCCACCCCGCCTTATCATTTTCTACATTCCTGCCAGTCTATTTTTACCTTTAACCATTGCATGGAAATATACATTGTTCTCATCCCCTAATCTCAGCCAGTCACAATTAGCTCTTTATTTAGAAATTTTCTCGTCTATCTCCCTCCACCTCTTCACCTTTCAATCCCTTGTATAACCTCCCTTATGTTGTTTCTATCAATTTTATGATTTTCCAGTTTTTTCTGTGCAGTACTCAGCTTCTCCCTTGCTTTTGGCACCACTGATTCTCCTGGTGTGTTTCTTCAATATATCTTACATTGGCATCAGTTTTTTCCATACTACAAACATAGGTTTCCCTTCCAGCTTCCTCTTCCAACTATCTTCAATCACAGTCAGAACCCCTATATCATAAAAAAGACAATTCAGTATCTTAACTATTTTCCCCGTCCTTCCTGCTTCCTCATTTACTTTAAGTCTTAACATAGAATGATTTGATACACTAGGCTCTAGGTTCTCCATTATCACAACAAGAAAATTAAAAAACTAGTCAATATTAGCTTAACTATTTTCCCCTTCCTTGTACTTTTATACGGTTCGTGAATTGAACTTCTCGTGGCCCTGGTTGCTTGCCCATTCTTCTCGCTTCTTTTTCTCCAAAACCAAATGCTCCCTGCAAAAAAATCAAGCAAACCAAACGTAATAGTGTTCCAAAAAAAGAAGAAAAATTAATCATGAACTCCAGTTAATACAACAAATATCCACAATTCTTAACAAAAAAAAAGCTCACAATTACATCGACGGAGTGTTACAAATTACTATCCGGATGATCAAAACCAAGTTTATTTAACATCGTTGGCACGCCATACTCCCCTTTCTTTTCAAGCTTCATGCAAAACACTCCTCGGGTTTTTGGAATCAACATCCATGATTCCACCCATTCTTGTCTCCACATGTATTGGTCTCCAACATTGCCTCGCCTTAAACCTCATCTTCAGAGCCAAATGAACTTGTGCATCTTGTCCCTTTTAAGATGGTTTTGGTGACTCCTTAGAGTGAAGGGGGTTTAGATGATGTTTCTTCAACCCCTTCTTCACTCGCTGCAAGTTAGTACTGGAGACATTCGCATATGCAACATTAACCTTGTTCAAAGTACTAGAAACTTTCTTAGATGCCTTACTCATTCCATTAAATACAACTAAGCCAATCATGTGGCAATTTTCAAGTTTATTATGAGGTTCATGCAAACTTTCAAGTATAGTGACACCATGGAAAGACATTTTATCCTTGGGAAGCTCTTTATCCTTGTAGATCTCATAACCTACTTTTTATCCGTCAAATTCTAAGGTCAATGAACCCCTATGCACATCGATCTTAGTTCTCACCATTTTAAAAAATGGTCTCCTTTACAAGATAGGGGGTGCACTCTCATCATGCCACATATCAAGAATATAAAAATTGGTGGGGAAATCTAGTTTTTCCACTTTAACCAACACATCTCGCACTAGTCCTTTCAGAATAGCTTGTGAATAGTCGGCTAATTGTATAATCACCCTAGTTTCATGCAAAGTTCCTAAGTTAATAGTCTTGTATAGAGAGTAGGGAATTACATTAATAGAGGCTCCTAGGTTTATCATTATCCTTTTCAAAAAATTTGCCACCTATGACACAAGGGTTGCATTTAGGAGGTAATTTCTTTTGAAAGAGAGCTGACATTTTTCCTCCAATTTTAATTTTTTTCAATATCCTTCAATGTTTTAGTTCTTTTAGGTGTGCATAAATATTGAAGGAATTTAGCAAACCTAGGCACTTGGTTGATAGGACCAAAAAGGGAAATGTTTAGCTCACATATGCGGAAGACTTCAAAAGGGGCTTTGTTATCATCCTTGCAATTTTTTTCCCCGCAAAGCCATCGGAAAAGGTGGTGGTGGAAGGATTTTTTCAATATCCCTCTTCTTTGGCGGTTGAGTGCTCACCTCCTCGACCTCTAGGCCTTTCACCAAAATCTCCTCTTCAACTTCCTCTCCATCCTTAACAACTCAGTTGGGCTCCTTTGTTTCTTTCCCATTCCTCAAGGTGATTGAGCTTACATTTCACCTTGGGTTCAATTCTAGTTGCGAGGGATGTTTTTTGGAATTCCTAGCCTCCAATCGGGTCATGGAGGATACAATTTAGCTAACTTGACTTTCCAAGTTCTTGAATCTAGCCGAGTGCAGTCCTCAAAATTTGTGACTATGGTGGTTATGGCACGCATAAGCTCTTCATACTCCGACCTTGATCTCCCCTTTCGGGGCTTAGATGAGCCCTCATCCATTGGGTAGCCTTGTTGTGGTGCCCAATTATACCCTTGGTTTCCTTGGTAATGGGCTTATGCCCCTTGATGATTTGGTTGAAACCTACCTTGATTTCCTTGAAGACCACCTTGAGAATTTGATTGACCGGCTTGCTCATCTCTCCGCTGAAAGTTTGGATGGTCTCTCCACCTGGGGCTGTAAGTTTGGGAGTATGGATCATACTTCTTCTCATGAGATGTCCCCTTTGGAGACCTCGTCTGCCTTACCCTTGTCCACCTTGGTATCCATGATTTCCTTGGAAACCTTGGCCTTGACCACCTTGGTTATCCATTGCCTTTAATTATTCATACCTTTTATCTTGGAGTTGAATTCATACATCGGTGTAGTGATTCAAAACACCTTGCTCTCCAGAGTGTTCCTAAAAGATCGGGGTCGTAGCGCATGTTCTTGTCTATTGGTACGAGTATTGACAATAAACCAAGAACCATAGCAATAAAACCTTATCCCAAGTAACAATCACAAAGCAAGTAAAATGCTAACAACAAACAACTAAAAACAAAAAACATTTAAAAAACTACACGAACACTTTAATAAAATATGCATTTTCCAAGCCAGCGGTGCTAAAATTTTGGAGGCTTCTGCGGTGCCTCTTAAAGATAATATTTATAAGCCTAAATTATGGCTAACTACTAAAGAGTAGCTAGTGGTAAGACGGGGTCGTCCACGAGGAAAAGGTTGTTTTATCAAGCATTGAAGCATAGTTGAAAAGCACAGGAAGGAGTCACTCTACGTGTGTAGTAACAAACATAGGATATTTTGGTTTTGAAAAACACTACGACTACTTTAAACTACAAAATTAATAACCAAGTAAACGAACGGTGCAAAAATGATCACAACTAGCACAAATGATGTAACTAGGATTATAACGAGTCTTGGGCACAATTGGTTTACATTTCTAGTCATCCTTTGATTATTGATTAATTATCCTATTTTTATGCATTAATCACATATCATGGAAAACTTGTCAACACCTTTTGAGTGTTGATATTTCTCACCTCTCCTTGGTAATAGTTAGAGTGGGCGATCAGCGCCACACAATAACCCTTATCCTCGGGTCACCCTAGACAATTAGCGTTATAGAATTCCCCGAGAATAGCAATACTTATGGAGACCCAACATGAATACCACAATGTCCTACAAAAGAGAAACATATAGATAGCACAAGTATATTTACTGATATCGACTACAAGGATCGGCCTTCATGCTAATCGTTATTAGTGGGCTACATTGATAATTATCCAAACCCATCTAAATTCAACCTAAGTCTAAGCAACTCTATCAATCAACAATCATAGTTGTCACTCCTAATTATAACCTAACATTGACCGATAACAATCACGTTGAATAAAAGTCAAAGTCTTCTTGGTTTGACCAAAAACCTAGCACATAATCAATCCACAATCTCCAACTAGGTGATCACCCTAATCTAAATATACTTGATAGTCAAAGCACAAATTAGGATTAATAGAATCTCACAAATTCATATTGGAAATGCTTACGAATTGTTCCAAAGAGTATATTTACCCTAGATTATGAAAACCCTTAACAAAATAGAAAGAATCCATGGAAGAAATAAAAATAAATAAGAAAAGATTCGTGCAAACTAGGATTTTAATATCTAGGTTCGGCCTTGGGTGAATGAGGATGAAGGGGATAAGGTTTGGAGTATTTATAGCACAAAATGTAGTAAAAAATGGTCAAAGCCACTTGAAGGCACGTAGGTGCGCGCTGGGTGCACTGGCCGTGTGCGGTCCAGAGGCGGTGGAGCAAGGTTAGGCGCCAAGACTGGGCACGAGGGCTGCTAGGGATTTGTGGGACCATTTTTGTGGCACGGGGTTGGGCACAGAATCTATCCAGTCTTCACGTCGGTCGGCTGGCCTTTGTTCTTCAACTCCAGGCTTTCTTCTACCACATTTAGGTCATGGCCTTCAATCTTCTACCATTTTAGCAAATGGCCTTCACCAAACTAATCTGAAGTGCTTACGAGTCATCTGCAATTTAAGCTTACAAAAAGAAATCTAGACACTCGTAAGGACCAAAAACCCATTGGACTTTAAATATGTTACAAAATGAAGGATTTAGATATGAAAACCAAAAATGGTTATCTAAACCCCTTATGATGTAAACCTACCTAAATCTAGTAATCTTCTAACAAAAAGATAACAAAAAGGATGTTAAATGCTTTGGAAAATACATGCATTTGATGTCCTATCATAAAGCCAGACATTCTCTGCCACAGGAGCCATTTCATAAGAGGATTTGTTCAAACGAAGCAATCACATTTAGTGAAGATGATGCTACTCTTAGCGCTTTGCCTCATAACGACTCGATGGTCATCATTGCTAAAATTGGGAATGCAACAATCCATAGAGTGATTGTTGATGACAGAAGTGCAATTGAGATACTATTCGATGATTTCATCGATAGGCCAGGATTCAAGCGATCGGACCTAAAGAAGTCCACATCCTCTCTTGTAGGATTCATAGGGTGAGCAGAATTACCTTAAGGTAATATACAATTGCCTATTACTATTGGTGAGAGTGATAGAAATCGTACCATCATGTGTGATTTGTAGTCATTAATGTTCCAAGTCCATTTAATGCCATAATCAAAAAGCCCTAGATGAACACAGAAAAGGTGAAATTGTTCTCGTACCACTTAGTAATGAAGTTCCCAACCCTAGGTGGAATTGCAACAATAAGAGAAAACCAACAAACAACAAGGCAATGCATGGTTATTACAATGTAAGAAGGGAAAAATATTGGGAAAAAACTAGGATGGTCAGCACTGTTTTAGAAGGTGGCTCACTCGAGAAGTCAGAATTAGAAATAGGCCTTGGGGAAGAAATGGAGCTAGTCACAGAGGATGATGAAGATGAAGCTAGGTGTTTTAAGATAGGGAAACACCTTCCACATATGGTAAAGGAATATGTCCTGTAAAGGTACAAAGATACATTCACATAGAGCGTATGGAACATGGGAGGAGTCGACCTAGGAATCGATACCCATTCCTTGAATGTTACTGACTCGGTCAAACCAATCAAACAAAAACTGCATAGCTTTGCTTGCAATAGGCGAAGAACGATTGAGGATGAAGTTACAACCCATCTTGAGGACTAATATTAAAAGAGGTTATCTATCCAAAATGGTTGGCGAATCGAGTGATAGTGAAGAAATCAAACGTAGGGTGGATAATGTGCATAGACTTTACCAATCTAAATAAGGCATCTCCAGAGGACTTTTATCCTTTGCCTAAAATTGATCAGCTAGTTGAAGCGATTTCAGGGTATGAAGTTCTAGCCTTTTCGGACGCATACAAAAGATACCACCAAATACTGATGAATCCAGAAGATACAGAGAAGACAACATTCATAACAAGCTTGGCACATTTTGTTGTGTGAAATTTCCTTTTGGATTAAAAAACGCAAGAGCAACATATCAGAGAGTGGTCGATAATGCATTTTACTATCAAATAGGACAAAATGTAGCAGTATATGTCGACGACATGGTTATTAAAAGCGGAAAGGTGAACAACTTTGCAGCAGATTTGGAAGAAACTTAGGATACACTGAGTAACATTGAGATGAAGCTTAATCCAAGAAAATGTGTAAATAGTGTGGGTACAAGGAAATTTTGGGAAAAAAAAGTTTTCTTTGAAGGGATCGAGGCTAACCTATAGAAAATCTAGGCTATAGTAAGCCTCCCTCAGCCATGAATAGTTAAAGAGGTACAAATATTGATGGGATCATTGGCAGTGCTTAGTAGGTATTTTTCAATGGCAGCAGAAAAACATTTCCTACTCTTCGAAGTCTTGAAGAAGGTAAAAAAAGTTATGCTAGAGTGAAAAATGTCAAAAATCGTAAGAATTCCTGAAGGAGCAGCTTCAAACATTGACAACACTGAAATCACTTGTTTAAGGAGAAACATTATATCTGTACTTGGCAGTTTCTTAGAACGCAATAAGTTAACTGTTGGTGCATCAAGAAGGCAAAAAATAAGTACCGGTATAGTACATTAGAAGAATTTTACAAAGCGCAGAGGGAGAATACATGCTTGTTGAAATGCTAACCCTTGATATGATATACTCAGTGAGAAGATTACAAATCTATTTCAACAGTCATCAAATCATTGTCTACGCTGATTTCCCCATCAAGAATATCCTAAGCAAGACTGAAGCATCTGGTAGAATGACAAAATGGGCTCTTCAATTAGGCCAATGAGAGATCTAATTCTAGCCAAGGAAAATCAAAGTGGGTGGATGTTGCAAGGAAATTGTTCATCAATAGAGCATTTAGCAAAAAAGGTTGCGGTGCAGGATTACTATCAGTTAACCCAGAAGGGGGAAACACATATATTCACTTCGTTTTAACTTCCCACTTATAAAAAAATGAAACAGAATATGTGGCATTGATATGTGGCCTTGCCCTTACCATAAAAATGAATGTCAAAAGTGTTCAGGGATTTAGCGACTCACAAATTGTAGTTTAGCAAGTGCGGAGAGACTATGAAATGCAAGAAGAACAACTGGTAAAGTATTTATGGTGGGTTCATCAGCTCATTACCCAACTCTAATACTTCAACTTCCAGCATGTACCAAGAAGTAAAAATACAAAAGCAGATACACTAAGCAAGCTAGCAACTGTTAGATTCGATTCTCTGGTCGAATACAAAGATGTAATTATAGAGGTTGTTCCAGTCAGAGCATAGTAATGACAACTGTGTCAACAATCCAGATAAGAGGTAAACTTGATGACACCACTAGGGAAAATTTCCAACAAATAAAACACGAGCCAAGAAGTTGGAATTGCAATCTTTTAACTCATCTATGACGAGGGAGTTTTATAGAAGAAAGTTTTCTTGTCTCTATGGTTAAAATGTGTAAACCATCGCAAGCAAGCGAAATCTTAAGGGAAGTGCATGAAGGGTTATGTGGAATTCATAAAGGATAAAAAAAATTGTGAAAAAGATAATTCAAGTGGGATACTATTAGTCGGCTATGCTTAATGATGCGCATAACTTCGTGCTCAAATCCAAAAGCTGCCAAATTAATGCTCAAACCACGGAGTGCTTTAAGAGGAATATATGGAGCTCGGCCATTTGATGAATGTGGAATTGACCTAGTCGGACCCTTCCCAAAGGGCGCAGGCAATTCCAAATTTCTAATAGTGGAAATAGATTACTTCACGAAGTGGGTGGAAACAAAGCCGTTAGGATGAGTCTCAGCTGAAGTAACATGAAATATTTTGTAGCAAAACATAGTTTGTCGCTTCGGGGTGCCACTCACTATCGCCACAGATAATGGCTTGCAATTCACAAGTGGTACCTTTACTGAATGGTGTTCAAAGTTAGGGATTCTACAAAAGTTTACATCTGTAGCTCACCATTAAGATAGGTGTAAGTAACAAACATAAACATATTCCAGGGCATTCAAAAAAGGCTGGAAGGAAAGCAAACCGGCTGAGTGAATGAGTGATGTGTCCATTTTATATGCATTATTTAGTAGTATTTAGGATCACTTTTGTGCTCTTTTATTATCGAGAGCTTGTGTTTTACCTTGAAATTCTCTTAGGAGAGGTAAGAGCAACTTAATGCTCTTTTACCTCTTCTAAGTGGACTTTGTGTGACAAGGGAAGAACACGGAAGCAACGAAGACCGGAAGACATTGAAGACTACACTTTCGAAGACTTTTGAATACTCACTTCGAAGACATGAAGACCGGAGGCCGTTGAAGACCATTTTTGGAGCCGTTGAAGACTTGAAGATTGAGAGGGATGACTATAAAGAAGAAGAAGAAGAAAACATGCAAAATTCTGGCACCGTCGCGAGTCGCGACGGACTCGTCGCGACCAACATGTTCGTCGCGAGTCGCGACGAAGTTCGTCGCGACGGCCACTGACCAGAAATCCACTTTATCTTCTTTTCACTATAAATACCACTCTTTTTCCTCCTCTTCTCCAGCTTTTGCCCAGCCCATTTTTCTCTGGTTTTAGGGCTTGAAAACCCTTGGTTTTCTTCTCTTTCTTTTCTTAGTTTTTGTAGTTTAATTATGTCTTTTGTTGTTCTAGCTTAGTTTTTACCTTGGGAGCAAAGGATTGAAGCTTCCATATCTATGTATTGAGAACCATTTATATCTATCTATTTGGTGTTTTTGCTATTGTGCATTTATTGTGCTTTGAATGTTAATTGTTGATTTCATTGATGTTGTTGAGAGCTTGAGCATATGAAATACTTGTATGAATTGCTAGCTAGGGTTTGGGGGATTTGGGTTGATTTCCCCCCTGTTCTTGTTAGGAATGTATGAGTATGATTTAGAGCTTTTGATTGTGTTGATGGATTGATAATGTGCTAGATGAATGTGATTGATGTTGAACTCTTCGTCATGTTCGTTTGTGTAGCAAACGAGAGAGTTATATGCTCTTGGATGAATGTGCGTTGCACGTTCATCCAATCTCGTGTAATTGCATGAATTGGTTAAATGCTTAGTCACGGTGTAGTGGTCATAAGCATTGCCAAGCTTGTTGGTTCTTCGTGCTAAATGCCACCAATGGGATACCTTGAGTCGTGGTCTCGACAACGAGAGTCATTGGTGAGGTTTGACAAGAGATGTCGAATTCACTCTTGCAAACTATGAACTAAGAAGGATAGAAGTTTAGTCTTCACAAAAAGTAGTTGAAGTAGTGAATAGATGGTTTTATTCATCCTTGAAGCATTTGTTATTTAGCATTTGTGTATTCTTGATGGTGTGTTTCCCTTCATTTATACCATGAGTTGTTTGAGAATAGGGAGTGTTTGTATGATTGAATTGGTTAGGTGTTAGGAACGTGACGAATTCCGTAGCTCCTTTGTATGAAAATCTATGAATGTGAACTTAGAACTTCTTGTGCATAATGTGTTGTGATTCTCGCTAGAGAGGTATGATAATGTTAAGCCAAGTAACGAATGCGATAGGATGAGTGAATGGTTCAATGATCTACATTAGGTTTGGAAGTGGATATCCATTGCCCCCAAGGCTTTATCTTTGTAGTTTTAAAACCCCTTTTCTTAGTTTGGTTTGATGATTAGGATAGTCACTTGACCTTGCTAGTTATCTTGTCTTTTTACTTTCGTAACATAGGACAACCAACCAACCAAACCCCCCCATTTTACTTGCTTTTATGTGTGTGTGTATATATATCTACTCCTAGCATAATATCAACCATTTGTGCTTAAGCGCTTAGGAAGATCCCTCTTCTCCTTGGACAACCCCGATTTGCCGCTATCTACCTAGTTGTAGAAAGTAAGTAGAAAGGGCTTATAAATTATCTTTGCATAGGGGTGCGACGACTGCCCGCTATCAATGGGATACATAATACTCTATAGCCATATCGAACAACCATTCAAGAACCAACGTAAGAGATACCGTAAAGTCTCGTCTATGATCATGAGGCAGTAATGCCGGTAGAAATTAGATATTCAAGTCTTCGAGCAGAAGATTAGAAGGAGGACGACAATCCTGAAATGATGAAAATAGATTTCGATGAGCTAGAAGAAAAAAGATAAATGGAAGTGATCACAGAGGCAAAGTACAAAGAAAAACTGGCTAGAGCTTACAATCAGAAAGTTAAAGAGATGCAATTTCAGGTTCGTGATCTCATATTGGTAAAATATTAGGCAAGTCTAGCAAAGGAAAAAAGGAAAGCTAAGCCCAAAGTGGGAAGGACCCTACAATGTTACGAAGGCACACCGATCAAACTGTTAAGAGCTAGAAAGGTTGGATGGCAGCAGTGTTCCCAACACTTGGTATGTGATTAGCTTGAGGAAGTAATATATCTAACTTAAAGGAAGAAGATAGGAAATATCTAGTTGTACAGAAACCATGAAATAATCATTGGTTACGTTCCGTCCTTTATTTCCAAGGTGATGTTATCGTAATCATACATTATAAATATCAAAAAGTATCTTTCTGGGGGCAGAATTACTTTTTTAGTTCTTTATTGGCACACTGTAGATGTTAGCAAAAATTCACAACATCACAATCAAATCATTAAGTCTTACGATCGTAAGAAATCAAATACGATTATGCATATCATAGCAAACTATGAGGTTGTTTGTAGTTAACAAACAAGTGCAAACGTTCGGTCTTATGATTGGAAAAAAACAATTACATAATTTTGCAAGCTATTGATCTCGCAACTTCACAAATCTTACTTTCGCAAGCTATAGATCTTGAAAATGGTAGACATGCTAAAAAAAACCACACCAGCAAGCGATAGATCTTATGGTTTGCACAAATTGAAGCTCTTAAATTTGCGAGCAATAGATCTTGCAGCTTCGCTATACTTACTAGGCAACCTATAGATCTCGTAAAATGGTAGATATGCCTACAAAAATAAAATAAAAGAGATACAACCAGGCTATAGACCTCGCAACATCGTGAACTTAATTACACAAGCCATAGATCTTGCAAAAAAGGCATAATATCCCACACAAACAGCAGAAGAATACATCATAGAATTTTGCACATCAATTAATAGTGAATGAGTATGTGTCCAAAATCATAACAACGTTATTTAGAACATCCCAAAAAATAAAAAGTAGCACGAATACAGAAGAACTATCTACGCCTATATGATCGTGATGATCCTGAAGATGACGAACCACCATAATGATGAATCTGATCGACTTCACGATGGGAATGCCCTGCCCTACGACGGTTTTCCTCAGCCACACACTCCTCACTTAGTACATGATCGTATCACAATTTCATGTGCAAATAAGAAGGATAACACGTTGGACCCATTCACTCCTTATGACCAAGATATCTGGCATAATTAGCCTTAAAGCCAGTTATATGACCAAATTCCTCACGGTCCAGCTGCATACTCGTAACACCAACATTTTCTTGATAACTCTTATTCTTAGGCATCAAAATTTACACTTTTTCCTCTAGACATCAAATGTTTGATCGAATAACCTTAGACAAATTAATTCTATGCCCACCAATTTCGATAGTAAGATCTCCATGCACAGTAGAACCACGAGATGATGATAGAAGGGGCGGAAGCTTGTCTTTATAGTTAACACAAGTTTGCTCGAGCTGATGCATAGATGAGTCCAGCCGATTACATTCAGCATGAAGTTGATCCTTTTCACTACAAAGGTGAGTATTTATAGCAAAATGATCATCAAATTTACTATTCCACCTGATCGTAGAGGAGGACAACTGATCACACCCGTCTTATTTTTTCTTTAACCGATCTAGCAAGTCGTTAATGTGAGTGCCTTGTTTATCAATAATAAAGGTCTTTTGATGAGCTTCGCGAGCCTTACTGGAAGCAAAGTTCTTAGCTTCCTCCTGCCGATGATTCATTTTAATCATACTCAACTGCTGACATTGAATAAGGTTTTTTTGTCCAGCACATAATTCTCTCAATTCACGAACAGAGTCTTGCATTTCCTTTATAGTCTTCTTCCATCTCGCGTTAAGGTCGTCAATATTTAATAACATATATTGCAGACGAATTCCTAATGATAATGTCCATTCATGAACGCGAATAGGAAGATTGAGCGAACACATGTAGGCACCAACAGACTCAAGATCGACTAACTTACGAAAAATATCCTAGTCAAGTGACTCAATACTATAATCTTCAGGTATGAAATGGCTACAAGGATATGATGTGGAAGAAGAAGAAGTTGAAGAAGAAGCAGGATTCGACTATCCAATACTCAAGGGAATAGACTCCACATGAGAAAACTGATCAGAAGACACAAGTTCACAATATTTCTTGAATGAATACTGGGTAGCTTAAATAAATTTTATGGGTAAATGAAAACAAGGAAACAAAAACCCAGATTGATGAGAAAAACGATTGTGTCCCAGATATTCAACACTTTTCAAAAATTTATTATCAACCACAATATCAAAGCCCTGCATATAAATAAATACTAGGAAAACGGTAAAAATTATAAATATTATCAAAAAGATAACATCCTTGATAAAACAAAATATTCCAAACATACTTTAGAATGTTGTTAAAATCCATAGCACTAGGATTGACTAACTCTAGAAGAAGATGTAGATGAAGTCTGGACAACAACAGCAGAATCCTCCTTGCTCGCGTGCTGAGCGGAGCCTTCAACATTCATATCACCCTCAGTGTTCACATTGACATCAAAATTAGAAAGAAGATAATAAATGCAAAGCTCAGAAGCCGAGGAGCTAAACGGAATATTCTCAAAGTAATCAACTGCTCACTCTTTCAACTCATCCGCAGAAGGCAAATTAGGAAACCTGGCGAGAAGGGATAGTAGCACATAAGGATGACCACCATCAGAAATGTTGCTAATGAACCCTTTGTTAAGAATAGCCTTCCGCTGCTACAAAACTTTCTCAGACTTGGCCAATCTAAGTAGCTTATCATCCTTCACAGTAGAATTCATCTTTCGCAGTTCGACTAAAGCCTCGCAGCACCCAGCGTTCCGAGCGCAAGATGAAACCTCTTCAAACAGGGCATAAAAATATATTTTTTCTTCACAAGTAGATCGACTAGAACCTGAGGATACCCAGGCGAAGCAGGATTAGTAGTCTGCTTCTCTTCTAACCGTGAATGAAGCTTATTCATTTCAACTTCAGTAACCAAAGCACGATCTTCAACGAAACGCGCTCTCTCATCAGCGACTTTAAGAGAAATATTCAGGGTAGTACACTTCACTTTTCTAGCTTACCATTTATCTAGAATGAACCCATCTCCCTTAGCGAACTTGGCAACCCGTTCGCTGACGAGTTGAAGACTATCACCAACCTTTTTTTCAAAATAAGCAAATAATTACAATGGTTAGAAATTAAGAAACACCAATTTAAATCACAATACAATTCCTAAAAAGAACATACCAGAGCCATTGTCCCAGGAAGTGAAAGCTTAGAAATGGTAGAAGGAATTGTTCCTTCTACCATTAAATCATGGCTTCGAGACAGAAGTTTGGGAAGAGAATGGCTAACACACCCCTTCTTCTTAATAGAATCTAATGTGTCCATTTTATGTGTGAATTTTGGGACTTTTACGGATCACTTTTGTGCTCTTTTGTTATCAAAGCTTGTGTTTTACCTTGAAATTATCTTAGGAAAGGTAAGAGAAACTTTTACGCTCTTTTAGCTTTTCTAAGTGAATTTTGTGTGACAAGGAAAGAACATTGAGACTTGAAAACTAGAGGCCATTGAAGATCATCTTTTTAAGACTTTGAAGATTTGAAGACTAGCTCTTAAGATTTGAAGATTTGAAGACTTGAAGACTTGAAGACTTGAAGATTTGAAGGAGTGTGTAATGGATTGAAGGCTAGAAGACAACAAGAAGAAGAAAATAGATTATGTTCCTGGGCGCCCATCGCGACTCGCGATGGACCTTATTGCGAGTCACGATGAACGGGTGTCCTGAATCCTTTTGCCTTTTCTTGTAAAATAAATAACATTCTATCTCTTCTATCTCCTCACTTCTTCCTTAGCACGATTTGGGAGCAATTGACTAAGGCTTCCAAGCCCATGTCTTAAGAACACTTTGTATTCCATTTAATCATTTTACTATTATGCATGTATGGAACATTCAATGTGGTTTGTTAATGTCATTAATGTTCTTGAAAGTTTGATTATATGAAGTACTTGTATGATTGCTTGTTAGGGTTTGGGAAAAGTGGCTGATTTTCCCTCTTCTTGATATAAAATCCAAGAATATGAATTATAGCTTTTGATATTGTTGATGGGTTGAAAATTGCTAGATGAATGTGATGATGTTGAAATCTTTGTCATGTTTGTTTCAGGTAGAAAATGAGAGAAGTATATGAACGTTGATTGTTCTTGACTAATCTTGTATAAATGCATAAATTAGTTCAATGCTTAGACATAGTGTAGTGTTTATAAGAGTTACCAAGCTTGTTTATTATTCGTGCTCAATGCCACTAATGGGATACTTTTAGGCATTTATCACCTAAAGGGGTCATTAGTGAGGTTTGACAAGAGATGTTGAATTCACTCTTGCAAAATACTATCTAAGAAGGATAGAGGATCCATCTTCACTACAAGTAGTGACAGTAGTAAATATGTTGCATGTTCAATGATACATAATAGGCTTGGAAATGGAAGTCAATTGCGCCCAAGGTCTCGTAATTTGTGTTTTATCCTTATTTTAGTATCTTTTTGTATGCTTTTCATATTTACATTTCTTTGCTAGTTACTTGTCTTTTAGTTTTTTAGGAAAAACCAACCAACATACCCCCCCCCATTTATGTGCTTTTATATGTATGTGTATATCTATGCCTACTGAGTTTTCCACTTTATATGTTTAAACACTTATAAAGATCCCTCTTCTTCTGGACGACCTCAACTTTCCATAATCTACTTAATTGTAGATAGGAAATATAAGGTCTTAAAAATATTAACTTTGAGAGGTACGGCGACGACCTCCCAAATTTTAGCGTCGCTGCCTGGGAAGTGGCGTTTATTTTTAAGTGTTTGGGCATATTATGTGTGACTATGTGCTAGTTATATATATTTTTTAGTTTTTTTATTATTTTTGTTTTTAGTTGATTTGCAATTTTTTCTTGGCTTGGAGACGTATCGTTCGAGTTCTTAGTGTATGGTTCGTACACGATCCTCTTCACTAGAACCCCTATACTACACCCCGATTTAGATTTGAATTTGAGAAGGGCTACGAGGCTTTCTTTGGAAAGTGTGGATAAAACTCTCCTAGTGACCATTTTCTGATACTTCTAGTTCCATGGATCATCACGACAAGCATGAAGATGAACATCCGGTAGGAAAACATCAACATCCTCTTCTTCAAGGAAGAGATCCTCCTCTTGGAGGGAATATTCCTTTGAGGTAGGCTCTATTGAGGGATGTTATGGCCCCCAACCTTGATCAACAATTAATGTGCATAAAATATCCATTGGTTGGATAAACCGAACTTCGAGCTTAAGACAGGGTTGATAAACTTGCTATCGATATTTCTTTGTAGGAAAGGGGAGAACGCCAACAAACATTTCTCTTAATTCCACTTTATTTATTATGGTACGGTTCCCCACAGAGTAGATAAAGAATTCTTCAAATTAAAGGCGTTCCCATTCACATTGAGGGGTGGTGCAAGGGATTGGCTCCACTACCTACTGCCCAAAAGCATCTAAACATGGCTTGACATGAAGAAAACCTTCCTCGCCAAGTAGTTCCTGGCCTCAAAGTCCACCGCTTTGAACAATGACATAAGAAACATCCTCTAATGGCATGAAGGTCTATTCAACAACTATTGGGAGATGTTCAAGAAGATTCTCTCGAGTTTCCCTTACCATGGCTATTCAGAGAGAGACTTGGTCTACTATTTTTACAATGGTCTACTTGAGGAAGATCAAACACAAGTGAAGGCTTCTTGTGGTGGTACCATTGTGAACAAGACTTCGATGGAGGCTATGGATCTATATGAGGAGTTAGCCAAGGAGTCAAGGAACTTTAGTTGAAGGGAAAATTTGAGGAGAAGAAATCCCAACACCGCAAGTAATTCTTCCAACAGTGGAAAGCTCGAGGACCAAGTCTCGACCCTTACTTCTATGGTGATGTCTTAAATGACCAAGTCCGGGAATGTGGCACATGTAAAATCTTGGGAAATTGTTCATCGGTGCATCCTACAGACACTTGACCTACTTTACAAGATAATTATATCGGTGAGTGCCATGGAATATCAAAATGGGCAAGGTTACCAAGGTTATCAAGTTAGGCAAGGCTATCAAGGTGGGCAAGGCTATCAAGGGAATCAAGGCTACCAAAACCGGCCTTACAATGTAGGTAATAGAGATTGCCCAAATCTCTGGTATGGAAACCCTCTAGGAGGTCAAAATTCTCAATAGTATTTCTTTCCTCAACAACAATATCGGTCACCTCAACAACAACACCAAAGGCTTCAAGACAAGCCCCAAGATCAAGGGGAGAGCTCGGGCTTATCGAAAGATGAGGTGATTTAAGCCATTCACAGGTTGAGTATGTGTGTGAAAAAAGGTGAAAAATTCCAAGATGAAGCCAATGGGAGCATTAAAAACTTGGAAACTCAAGTGAGCCAAATATCACAAGCTGTGAATCGGATAGAGGCACCAACTGAAATTGAATCCCCACCAAAATGCTAGTACTATTTCTTTGAGAAGTGGTAAAGAGGTTGGTACTCCCCCGGGTCGTGAAATTGTCGAAGATGAGCCTATAAGGGTTGAGGTGTTTGAAAAGGAGGTGGAAGAAGAGGCTGAGAAATTGGCCAAGGAGAAAGTAAGGAAAGGGAAGGAGAACGAAGAGGAGGTCATTGTAGAAAAATCAACCTCCATTCCTGAACCTTCCTCCCCTCCTCACAAGAAGGAAAAAGTAGTGGAAATTCCTCCATATGTGCCAGAACCACCATTTCCAGAAGCTTTGAATGACAATAGGAGGAAGAAGGACAACAAGGACATCCACGAAGTCTTTCATAGATGCGAGGTTAACATTCCACTTTTAAATGCCATTGAAAAGATTCCTAGAAATGCTAAATTTCTTAAGGAATTATGTGTTGTGAATAGAAATAAAAGAGACAAGAATAAGTTAAAAAATGGGGAAAATGAGCATGTTTTCGCCTTGTGTCAAAGAGAGTTACCTTCTAAGTGTAGCGATCTTGGTATGTTCACAATCCCTTGCATAATAGAAAACGCACAATTTGAAAAATCCATGCTTGATCTAGGTGCATCAATAAAATGTGATTCCTTACTCTTCGTATGAAACCCTCAACTTAGGTACTTTGCAAAAAATTGGGGTGGTAATCCAATTGGCCGATCGTTCTAGTGCATATCGTAAGGGTATTGTCGAGGATGTGTTGGATAAGGTGGATTCCTTAGTATTCTTCGTAGAATTTTATGTCCTTGACATGGAGCATGATAAACATGCTGCCCCAATTTTATTGGGGAGGCCATTTTTGAAAACTTCTAGGATGATGATTGATGTGCATAATGATACCCTCACCATAGAATTTGATGGGATAAAAGTAGAGTTTAACATAAATGACTCTATGAAGTATCCTAGTGAAGAATATGCTTTCCATGCTTTAGATGTTGTTAAAGATGTTGTGCAAGATATTTTTTGAATTAAGTGGTGATGATTCCTTGTTAGTTGCTTTGAAATGTGATAGTAAGGATGCATACCATATATTCTATGAGCACTAACTTGATGGAAGGCTTCGAGAACTTGAACTGGCTTGTAGAGATGAGATCAACCCTCCGAAACCCTCCTCCTCTACCCATAGAGGAACCCAAGAAGCCAAAATTACTCCCATCACTTATGCAAGCCCCGGTTATTGAGCTTAAACCTTTTCCAAGTGACCTAAAGTATGCATTTCTTTGGGAAGGGGAGACGATCCCTATTATAATTTGAAGTAAGCTCACCCAAGAGTAGGAGGAGAAGTTAATGGTGGTGTTGTGGGAGAACAAGGAAGCAATTGGATGGACTATTGCCAAAATCAAGGGAATAAGTCCATCCACTTGCATGCATTAAATTTTGTTGGAGGCGGATGCAAGACTCAGATGGCAACCCCAACGCCTTTTGAACTCACTTATAATGGAGGTGGTGAAGGAGAAGATCCTCAAGTTGCTTCAAGTGGGTAAGATCTATCCAATCTTGGATGTTAAATTGGTGAGCCCAACTCAAGTGGTACCCAAAAAGAGTGGGGTGACAATATTCAAGAATGAAAAGGGTGAAATGGTGGCCACTCGAGTCCAAAATGGGTACCACGTTTGCATTAACTACCGCTAAATGCGGAGACTCAGAAAGATCACTTCTCGTTGTCGTTCATTGATCAAATGATCAAGAGGCTAGAAAGCTAGCCATTCTATTTCTTTTTGGATGGGTACTCAGGCTACTTTCAAGTGGTCATTGCTCTGGAGGGCCAAGAAAAGACAACCTTCACATGCCCCTTTAGTACGTTTGTTCACCAGTGTATGCCTTTTGGGCTATGTAATGCCCCTACCACTTTCAAAAGGTGTGTGGTAAGCATTTTCTTGGAATTTTGTGAAACATTTGTTAAGTTTTTTTCATGGATGACTTCACCATTCATGGTAATTCTTTTGAAAATTATTTAGCAAATTTAGCACAAGTTCTTAAACGTTGCATTGATATTAGTCTTGTGTTAAATTCCAAGAAGTGTCATTTTATGGTATAGCAAGGCATTGTCTTAGGCCATGTTGTCTCCTCTAAGGGTATTGAGAAAGATAAGGAATAGATAGGCATGATTTAAACTTTTCCTTATCCTACTAATGTGCGCGAAGTGCGCTCTTTTCGTGGCCATGCATGATTCTACCGCCGGTTCATCAAAAAACATTTCAAATATTGAATCTCCTTTGTGCAAGTTGTTGCAAAAGGAGGTGGAGTTTGTAGTGGATGAGGGTTGTAAAGGGGCCTTCAATACATTCAAGGGAAGGTTAGTTTCAGCCCCTATCATACAACCCCCAGATTGACCTTTACCCTTTGAGATCATGTGCGATGCTAGTGATTACGCTGTCAGAGCGGTGCTTGGTCAAAGGGTTGGGAGAGTGCCTCACGCCATCTACTATGCATCATTTTATCTCAATGAGGCCCAAAGAAACTACTCCACCACCAAAGAAACTACTCCACCACCAAATAAACTACTCCACCATGGCCTCTCTAATATTTCTATGCAATTGTTGTCATGCTTAATATAGTTTAGCTACGGGTCTTGCATGTTAGCATTTTGAACTTATTGATGATAGCTGAACTAGTTTAGGCGCAATTATAATTTTAGGTAGTGGCATATTGGATATTTAGCTATGACATAACCTCAATGAATGGGAAATGTTGGACTGATTGAATGTGGCTTGATTTTTTGTTATGTATACAATTATGGGCCATACATAGACTAGTTTAGCTTAGGCTTAAATGTTGGCATCTTGGAAGTTGTATATATGTGATTTTAGGGTTGATTGTGATTTTAAAATATTGCATATGTTTATGTTTTTGTGCATTTGACATGTTTGCTATGATTGATAGACATGTCCCCCATGAGACCTAGGACAGTTCCACGACGTGCGAGCTCCGTTTCTCCACCTCCACCATCGACTCTAAAGCCGAACCCTGTACCCCCCTCCAGTCCTATACATAGGTTTGACTCGGACTACTGGGTCTTATGTGGACATGTGGGCCATTTTTTCCACCCTCGAGCTCCTGGAGATGAGCTTCATCGATCAGACGGTACTTGATGCTCTCGGGTTGACAGAGCCAGTCCGTTACCTTCTCTCCAGAGAGGGATTGAAGAGTTTCATGACTAAGAGTGCCCCCACCTACAAGCGCTATACCTTGGATTTTCTCTCTACAGTAGAGTTGTGCAGCATAAGGGGTAATGAGCTAAGCGAGAGGTACATTCATTTCCACCTAGACGATGTATCCCAAGAGATAATAGTCTCGCAGATAGAAGCATCATTTGGATAGGACATGATAGAGATCCGGGCAAGGTTGGACCTAGGTGCCCTAGAGCTCTCGACCGTGGAAGATATGTTGTTTTGGAGCAGAGTTACAAGGAGGAGGGGTAACTCACATGAAAAGAGCAACGTCATCATCCATCTCGCACTCTGATTTGTGAACAGGTTTTTAGCTGGCATGCTGTTATGTTTGTCGAAGCTAATGAACGTGGTTGGAAATGATATTCACTACCTGTGGTATCTTATGAGTGAGGGGTGGGATATGGACTATGGGCTGAGTTGTGGATAAAGAGAGTTATCACTGTGGCTGAGAAGCCGAAGAGTAAGATTATCGTAGGGGTATGATTACCCTCCTAGAGCAGTACTTAGGCTTTGTTGTCCCAGACGGCTTCCTGCGCTTGGGCAGACATTCCTCATACCTCATCACTATGAAGAGGATGAGGAAATTCAGCCTGATCGACACCACTGAGGTTCAAGAAGTATGCCCCTAGTTGTATGAGGCGAGGAATGTCACCTTTATGACACTTTTTCAGCTCAATAGGACCAAGTTCAAGTTTGATACACCTGTGGGGGATCTGGAAATCTAGCCTGATATTTCATGTAGGGAGGATTTTGAGCGGGAGCTTAATGACCTCCATCCACTCCTTGTTCAGCCTGACGAGGGTGCCTTACCATCCACTGATCTTTTTTTTTATTTAAAACCATCCTGGGATGGGGGGTATATATTTGGCTCCCCAAACCAATAGAATAAGCCAAAATAGGCGCTAATTGTCGTAGTACAACACAATTTATAAAAATGATCATCCTGTAGATGATCCCAGAGCTAAGTAAAGCTCCTGAAGCAAAACAGCACTTGCTTCCAAAAGTGGTGTTTCCACCCTAACAGTCAAATAACCAAAATTATAGCTAAAAGAGCCTAGGTAAAACAAACCATCCAGCTAGAACTTCGCGAACAGATCGAAGAAACGTATAAACAAGACTCTTATTTGTCAACTATGTGCCGGCCAAGATGATAGATTATGTCCTAAGTGGGGAACAAATCCCGAGTAGCAGCTTCAAAAGTCAGGTGATGGAGTTATGAACCAAAAGGAACCTAGCTGTAGATCCTTGTGTAGCCATTGTAGTACTTTGCTCGAACCTCTGCTCAATCCCTGTGATCAGTCCCTGTGTAAACTTTGCAATCCCTGTGTTCAGTTCGGAAGAAGAGGCTCAGCTCTATCCTTTGCTTCAGGTGAAGGCCTCCATTGCAACATTGCTACAGAAATCAGCAACACTTCATTGCTCAAAATGTCCTCTCCTGCACAGTAGAGAAACACCAGCAGTTTCCATTCGAAGAGTGAAAAGAAATAATATAGAAGAAACTTAGTTACTGAGGTAGGTATAAATGTATTCTAAATACTCTAGGTATTACCCATATAAGAAACAATTCTCACTCCATGTACTCCGATTTTATCCAATAATAAAAGACCCCTAAGAAAAGATGGAACATTTTCTATGTTTAAATCTCCAGTCAGGTTCTTTTCCTTTGCATATTTTGCCAAAAAATCAGCAGCTGTATTAGATTCTCTGGGGATGAATTTGATTGGGTTAACTTTGTGCCCTGCATTCAAGGTGCTACAAATAGAGAAAACTCTCCATGGACTGCCCATTGGAGCATGTATTCCTTTTACTGCTGATAAGCAATCTGACTCAATCACACAGCAATGAAGATCAAGATCTGAGCATAATTGATATGCACTCTGTATGCCTACCAATTCAGCATGTAGAGGAGAATCAGAATGGAAATTATCTACTCTCAGTCTAATCACCTCTCCATTCCAATCCCTTACTATAACTGCACATGAGGACTCTCCTTCAGTCATCCATGTAGCATCAGTGTTTATTTTGAAACCAAATATTGGTGTTTCCCAAGTAGCAGCAGATAAAACTCTTTTCTTTTTTTGGATGATTTTTGGCATTATTCCAGCTTGAATTAAGTCCTTGTGTTTTTCTATATTACCTACCAGTGGATTGGCAGTAAAAATTAAGTTTATCAGATCTTTGACGTTGTGAAAGCATGCATCAACTGAAAAGGATTGATTGTCAAATAGGATTTTATTCCTGTATATCCAGAGAGACCATGTTGTGACTAATAGGGCTGCTATAAACAAGTTGGACAATATCTTGGAATCTGCCCTTATAGAGAGGTAGTATTCTACTCGGTTCCTAAAGCTCCCTAAGACTGGTTGATGTAAATGTATGAGATTGTTAACTCTAGTCCAGATTTCAAGTGCAGAAGGACAGGAGTTAAAGAAATGATCCAGGGAGTCTGAGTGGTTCCTACACAGAGGACATTTAGAGGCTAAAGAGAAACCAAATTTACACAGTATGTTATCAAAAGGCAGTATACCATTAAGAGCTCTCCAAACTAGAACTGACATTTTGGAAGGAATGTAAGGTGACCATACCTTGTGTAAATGTCTAATGATTGTACCTTTTTGTCTGAAAATCTTGTATGCTGAGCTGGTAGAGAAGTTCCCATCCAATGAAGGAGTCCAGACCAACCTGTCTGCATGTGAGTTTGTAATTCCCACCTCCTGCAAGAGAATTTTTGTAGTGGTAGCCAAATGAGGCTCCAAGTTTTGAAGGTAGGAATTTTTGTTAGCAATAAAAGAACTAAGAGATATATCAGGAAATGGGATATCCATCCCATCGGGCCATTCATAGAACAGGGCACCCTCACTAGTCCAATTGGCACTCCAGAGAGAACATTCACCAGTTCCATGAATAACTCTAGTAAAACTATTTGCAGTTTCAGTAACCTTGCATATTCTATTCCATATGTGAGATTTTTTATATGATGCAGGTAGAGACCACAAATGTTGAGACCATTGGGAATTGTTAATTTGCAATTTCTACCAAAGTTTGCAAGAAAAAGCATCTACTATAGCCTAGAGGTCTCTGAATCCTATACCATTCTCCTGAATTGGCAGACTCATTCTTTTCCAGGAGTGCCATTTTTTCTTATTTTCAGAAGTCTCAGTGTTTCCCCAAAAGAGTCCTGAAGCCAATTTTTCCATTTTCCTTAAAACTAACTTTGGAGGACTGAGAACAGCAAAAAGATGTGTGGGAATGGAGAGAAAATAGTGGTTAATAAGAATGATTTTACCTGCAGTGCTTAACCACCTGTTCTTCCAGTTGTTAATGGGTTTTTCCATTCTCTCCAATACAGGATAGTAATGTACCTGTTTATTCCTTCCAGAAAAAATGGGAACCCCTAGATACTTAAAAGGAAAGGTGCCTCTAGCCATACCTAAAGTCCTGGTAACTGTTTGTACTCTATCCAAAGATGTTTTAGGATCAGCAAAAAAATTAGATTTTGAGAAATTAACTTTCTGACCCGAGGTCTGCTCATAAGCTTTCAGAAATTTTTTAAGTCTTTTCAAGTTTTTAAGATTACCTTTCAGAAAGACTGCAGTATCATCCGCATACATGAGGTGAGTTATCTGTGGGCATTTTCTAGGCAAACTGAAGTTTTGCAGATATCCTGTGTTAAAACATTTTTTAACCCTCGAGAAAAAGCCTCAGATAGAATGTTATACGGAAAAGGTGATAGTGGATCACCCTGTTTAATGCCTCTATTGGATGCAAAGAAACCTGAAGTAACACCATTTATTAAGACTGAGGAATGAGCTGAGGCTATGTTCTGCATTATGCGGTGCACAAATATCCCATGAAATCCGAATTGAAGGAGTATTGAGTTAAGGAAAGACCATGAGACCCTATCAAAAGCCTTCTGCATGTCTAGTTTAACTATGAGATTTGGAGCTTTAGATTTTCTGGTTAAACATCTAGTCATCTCCTGCATCAGGATTATGTTATCAGATATATCCCTCCCTTTTATAAATGCACTCTGTTCAGGGGATATGAGGGAAGTCATTAGAGGTTTAATCCTCTCCATTATCATCTTAGCAAAAACTTTATTCACAAAGTTTGATAAGCTTATGGGCCTGAAATCAGAGAAGGTAATTGGGATTGGTCTTTTGGGGATCAAGGTCAGCCAAGTACTTGAGATGGCTTTAGGAATATTACCACTTTTTAGGAATTCATTTGCAGCATCAAGGAGATCTCCTTTAATAGTATCCCAGAAAGTGGTATAAAAAACTCCAGAATATCCATCAGGTCCAGGGGAGCTAGATTTATTTAGGTCAAATACTGCTGATTTAAGCTCCTGAAGTTGGAATGGGGATAGAAAAAAATTGTTATCTTGATCAGTAATTACTTTAGGGATTTCAGTGAGGAAGTATTGTAGATATGTTCCCATTTTTTGTGAGGCTTCCTCATTAAATAGTTCTTTGAAAAATCTTACTGCTTCCTCTTTGATCAGTAATGGTTCTGAAATCCAATTACCTTTTCCATCCTTAATTTTACTTATTCTTGTTTTTGTTCTCCTTTCCCTAATTGAGTGATGGAAGTAACTCGTGTTAGCATCTCCATACTTGAGCCAATTTAACCTAGCTTTTTGCTTAAGATAGATTATTTTTTCTTTTTGAGCTCTCATCAGCAAATGTTTGGATTTATTTAGCTCAGCTAGGATTAACTCATCTTGTGTTTGCTGAAAAGAGATTTCCAGGTCATTAACAACATTCTCA
This sequence comes from Rubia yunnanensis, assembly GCA_037428765.1. Taxonomy (NCBI): domain Eukaryota; kingdom Viridiplantae; phylum Streptophyta; class Magnoliopsida; order Gentianales; family Rubiaceae; genus Rubia; species Rubia yunnanensis. The sequence goes on along the minus strand of CM075063.1, from coordinate 36,517,693 downwards.
TAGTGTGTCAAATTCTGAGACACATTACCAAAATGTAATTTATTCCATTGTTTGATTTCCATCTTTAGCCTCTTAAGTTGAAAAACTAATCCGTACATCCCAGTGAAAGGAGATGCTAGTTCCCAGTTTTTGGCTACAAGGTCCTGAAATTCCTGTCTGTTTGACCACATTTCTTGGTATCTAAATGGTCTAGGGGCTTGTTCTTCGGATGATTGTACAGAAAGAAATGAAGGGGAATGATCCGAGGTCATCCTATTTAAAACATGAATGGAACTGTTAGGAAATAGATCTAACCAATCTAATGAAGCTATACCCCTATCTAACCTCTGAAACATTAAGTCCTTGCATTTATCCTTATACCTATTATTGCTCCAAGTAAAAGAGTTCCCCACAGTAGGGATGTCATGAAAATCCATAAGGTTTATAAATTCATTGAACTGTTTCATACTTTTTTTTGGTGTAGACTTCCTACCCTTATATTCTGATACAGATACAACAGTGTTAAAATCTCCTATATATATGGAGGGGTTATGCATTTTAACCTTTAAATCATTCCATAAAGCCTCCCTCATTTGTCTATGTACACTAGCATATATGAAGAAACAGTTCCAGCTAAAAGAGGAGGCAGCTTCAGATATATTGACATGCACAAATTGATCTGTCTCACTTAAGGTTGTAATGCTGAAAGCTTGATTCCATAAGATCCAAATTTTTGCACATTGAGCAGGAAAAGCATTTTGGTATCCAAGTTCATGCTTTAAAACAGTTAACATATGTTTGTCCTGCCAGGGTTCTATTAAACACGGGATATCAATCTTATGATTGAGTTTTAAAACCTTTAATCTATCAAGAGATGTTCCAATACCCCTCACATTCCAGACTAGAATATTCCCTATTATGGTGTGTTTTATCATTTAAAACTTTGGGGGTAGCTTTCTGTGAAGATCTTAGGTTTCTACTTGTCTTAGCTGAAGTCTTACCTTTATCACCTGATTTGCCATTACTATTTTCAATATTAACCGAGGTAGACTTCAGGTCAGAATTGCTTACCTTATTCTGCATGTTCTCCTCTTTCTCTGATAACTTATCAGGTTACGAAAGATCCCTTATATTTACTCCTGAGGTGGTGTTTTGCTCTGTGGCCCCTGTATGAGGTTGCTCTAGAAGAGAAGGAGTAGATATAGTGGTTAGATTATCATCAGAAATGAGTATAGCTGAACCTTCCTGTGATTCCACAGATTCATGAAATATCTCCACCTATCCTTCCAAATCATCTTGTAGATCCTCTAATGTTTGGAAGGCATTAGAAATTGTTACTGTGTTACCATTTGTAGCATTTTCCTGGATAAGAGGAAGTTCTGGTATCTGGTTCTTTTTTCTCCAGAAAGATGTGGCTATTGGCTTAGAAATATCATCAAGAGAGTAGAAAGAGGCATTTCTTTTCTTGTGGCTAACCTTAAATAAATTGAAGTTATTTCCATGGTGAATTCCTGAAAATGTTTTTTGAATTTGAAACTCCTTCTCTTTTTGTGAGACAGTTAAAGTAGAGGAACCCTCGATGTTAATTGTTTCTTTTGGAGGGGACTCTAAACCTTTTTTCTCCTTATGTACATTTCCTTCAGTTCCCTCAGTTTTTTTCAAGGTTTTTTTCCTCAGCTCAGGATGCAACTGGTTACAACTTGTGTTACTGTGACCCAATATTTTACAATGGGAGCAGTATAATGGCAAATCTTCATATTTAATAGGGTATTCCGACACCTTATTACCTATTCCTACCACTATGGTATTAGGGAGCTGTGATAACAGATCAATCTCAACGCAGACTTTGATAGCAGAGGGTCTAGTTAAAGCTTTGGTAGTAGCATCCATCTTAAGGAATCTACCTATCTGACTGCTAATACCCATAATTGCAGAATTGTTGTAGAAATGTAAAGGCAATTTATGAAATGTTACCCAGACTGGAACTATGGAGGATTCCACAGTTGGTGAGAAGTCCGGCGACCACTTCTGAACTTTCATTGTGAATCCTTGGATTGTCCATTGACCCTTCATCCAGCACCTTTGATAGTCCTCGCTTTCCTGAAAATGAATAAGTACATGTCGGTAATCGATTGAACCTAGTTGAAATTTTGATTTAAAACCAATGGATTTGAAAGCATGTTGCAGAGTATCCATTGGGGGTTTCCCTCGGATGAACTTTCCGACGAGGGCATTCTGATAGTGCGAGGCTAGTAGTTCGCCTTCCTCTGGGGGGAGGATGTAAGCTATTTTGCCCTTGAATTCCATAATGGGATGTAGATTTGGAGTGTCGGGAAGTGATGTGAAAAGCGGAGATTGTTTTGTGTTGAGCACTTGGATGAAGCTTTTGTGGATTGGGTGTGTAGGGTGCGTAGGGTCAGGGGGTGGAGTTGGCGTCGGCGACGCCATGGTCTGCCACCAGTGAATCAGGGGTGGTGACTACGGACCAGAGAAACAGTGAAAGTAACCGTTGATAGTAAGAAGTTGAGGTGAAGAGGAAGAACAGAGTTAGTGTGTGAAATCGCAAGAAAATTCGCACACAGTTAGACAAGTCAAAATTCGCGTAGAAATTAAGTTTAAAATATTCCATCCACTGATCAACAGGGTGAGCAACATCTTCCACCCCCTTATCATCTGTATGACTTGCATGATTTAATTTCAATAGTAGAGGTGAGCGGTTATGTTGCAAACATAGTTTTACACCTATTGTGCAAGCTTGAATTTCTATTTGCAAAGTATTCTTAGAGTTAGGTATACTCTAACAAGCTAGTAGGATATGATGTCCCTTATTATCTCTAATGACTATTTCAGCCGTCGGATTACTAAGTATGAAAAAGGATGTATATAAGTTCATATTAAAACAAGTATCAGTAGGTCTCTATATATATGATTAAAATCTATTTGTCATTTTAGTTTCAGGATTTGATAAGATTCCTGGTGTAATAAGTACCAATCAATAGAGTAAAAGTAATAGTTTCTCATCCATGATTCCTGTTCTTTAACTTTTTCTCTCTATAATCAGATTGGGAATCGCATAGAGTGAAGGTGTATCGCACGTACTGGAAGAACTAATTTAACACAATATAAAAGTTTTCAGTAACTCTCTAATATCTTTGCTAAAGGAAAAAGTGAAAATTGTCTGTAAATGTGTCAACGATGAGTAAGAAATAAGTGTTATACCATAAATTCACTTCACATTCACTCGATAGCTCGTGATTCACCAACTAGAACAATTTCAAACATAATTACACTTACGATATTATGGTAATATACCCGTAATTCTAGTGATTCCGTCGTAATTATTCGATTATATTAATCTTTTTTATCTTCAAGAAAAATTATCTTGGGTGTTATTTGACAAATTTATATGAAATTAGAAAAGTATTAAATTGAATGAATAAATGACATGAGTATCTTATAAAATATGAAATTTTAAAATCTTTATGTCATTTCATGAAAACAGTATACGCACACAGTGTGCACAAACTACAATAGGAAACAATATAAAGGGGAATTATTTATTGAAAAGAAAGAGAAATTAATACCTCACTTGAATTTTGAATGTAAAGTAAATGATCAATATGAATTAGTAATTCATTGTGATTGAATTCCGACTTGATGTTTAAATGTATCTTTCCTTTTCATTCTTTTGGGGGCAACAAGTGTTGCTCCATTAGCCAGTGAGCTCTTATGTATAGGCTACTATTGTTTCGGCTACTTTTTACTCTGTCTATTTTTTGGCTCGGGAAGGCCTAATTGAATTTCCCCCATCTAAGGATGGTTTTAATTAAAAAAAAAAGAATTAGTAATATTGTGATTGAACTTTTATATTTATATGCTGAGAAGAGAAGCACACCAAATGAAAATTTCAAAACTAGAAGCACACCAAATGAAAATTTCAAAACTAGAAGCACACCAAATGAAAATTTCAAAACTAGAAGCACACCAAATGAAAATTTCAAAACTAGAAGCACACCAAATGAAAATTTCAAAACTAAGTGTAGCTTGTAGAAAAACTAATTTCCATGCTAAAATATATCAATAGTTCCAAAAAGTAATAAGAACAAAATTTAACAAGTTCTCATTATGTTTGCAAACAATACATATTTGTTCCTTTTCCCTCTTCCCACTAACTCTGAATCCAACGGTTTTTTTCCCCGCCGGTAACGCCTTCTTTCGCCGCTAACGGCTCCTTCGTGGCCGACAAGCGACGGCGCTGGCTACGGATTCCCTGCGGCCAGCCACCATGGCAGAGAATAGCAATACTACCCACAACCAAAAATCCTTTCTCTCTGCCCTTCAATCGAAATCACCACCACTCTGCCGAACGCTCCCGGACAACCCTGAATTGATCCCAAAATCGGAGCACCTTGGTGAACCCGCATACCTATACTCCGAAGAAGAAATCTCTAAACTCTCAGCCCACTACGCTAACGCTCGGGTAGGCAAATTCACCAAAGGTAGACTCACAATGGAGCAGCTAGAATCATCTTTCAAAACAGTGGGGTTTGCAGGTAAATATCAATTGGGATCTCTGGACTTCAAGCATGTCCTCATCAGGTTCGACCACATAAATGATTATCAGCGATGTTGGATCAAGGGGAGCTGGAGTTTCAATGGTGTTCTAATGAAAATCCTGAAGTGGTCTCCAGACTTCTCAACGCATAAAGAATCCCCAATCGTTCCTGTCTGGTGCACAATCAGGGAAGTTCCCTTATACTACTATAATACTTCATCAATTAAGGCTATTGGTAATAGTATAGGTAACTTCATCAAAAAAGGCTTGGCCACTGAGATATTAACTAGACCTTCTGCCATCAAATTGTGTGTAGAAATTGACTTACAGAAACCCCTTAACACCTTTATTAGATTAGGATTAGAAAGTAACAATAGGAAGTATAACATTGAATATAAAGATGTTCCCCTGTACTGTGACCACTGTGCCAAACTGGGACATTCTCTTAGTCAATGTAAAGTTATCCCCCATAACAATTCTGATCCAATGCCTAAATGGTATGCTACAGGGAATAAGTTTGAAAGAGCTCCTGTTAGGTTTGCTAACACTCAGCCTCCCTCTAAGATGCCCAGCTTAGGAATCACTTCCCATAAGTTAGCTAATACTAATCCTGTCTCTAATCCTCTTTCATATGTCCCTAAGATAACAGAAGCAGTCCCTAACATCATTACAACTCAGCTACCTCAACCACCCTCCCCACATCAACCCTCTGCAATACAAGAAGAAGAATTAGAAAAATCCCAATCATCTCTTAGGGAACTAATAATTCGAACTGAGGTCACTACCCCTATTAGGACACCTATAGTATATGCTAAGGATGATATTGTTATTGGTTCCCATAGTTTGACTCTTCTCCAGTGCTCACCTACTAACCCCCCACTTTCACACCAAGGAAAGATGGAAAATAGATTTTCTATTTTGCAGGATATTGATGATCATTCTAGTACCGATGAATGTATGGCTCAGGACCCCCAGGACCTTTTGGATGATTGTAAAGATCCTGCTGAGGACACTCACCCGCTGCCTGAACCTCAGGTAGTTTCAAGCAATCTATCAGGTAAGAATGATGGCCAAGGTAAGGCTAAGATTAAAAAAATTTCCTACATCAGTCAATTAAATAAGATGATGCTAAGATCTTCCACTAAAAGCCATAAATCAGGTGAACAATGATGCACTGTTTCAAATTTAATTTTCTGATATGGAATCTGAGAGGAATTGAAACCTCATTGCTAAGATTGAAACACTTACTGTTCATAAGAAAATTTAGCTTCTATGTATAATAGAACCCATGCACGATAATTCTCAATGCCAAACATATATGGAGAAGCTGGACTATTCTCATAACCTCCCTCTTCATAATGGCAAAATATGCCTTATGTGGAATGACTCAATGACTGTTAATCTTGTATGCCACCATGAACAATTTTTAAATGTAAAAATCACTCATTTAGGCTCTAACTCTCAAATGGAAATGGTCTTTGTATATGCCCTTAGGAATAGAGAAGGTAGAAAGAAACTACGGCATGACCTAAGCCTCCTTCCATCTAATGAAACTGTTTTCATAGGTGATTTTAATACAATCATCACACCTGATGAATATAGAGGCCCTAGCTCTCCTAATCTAGGCAGCATTAGGGATTTTCATAATTGGATTAATAACTACGGACTATAGGAGATCAATACAGTAGGGAATATGTTTACATGGACCAATTCTAGACTTAGAAATCCTACTTCAAAAAGGTTGGATAGAGGATTATGTACTGTTCAATGGAGTAATAAATTCCACTCCTCAACTATTCAGATCCTTAATAGGCAATAATCAGATCATTCTCCTCTTCTCTTACAAATTGCATCCCAGGTCCCATCACACCCTAAACCATTTAGGTTTCTCAATTGCTGGTTTAATAGATCTAATTTCCTGGATTTGATCAAATATAATTGGACCATTCTTGTTAACCAAACAGGAATGATGAGACTATACCTAAAGTTTATCAGAGTTAAGAAAGTGATTAAGATCTGGAACAAAGAAAGATTTGGAAACATTGACTCTAATGTAATTAATGCTGAGGATAATCTGAGGAGAGAAGAAGTTGTCTATGATCTAACACACTCAGAAACTGACTTTATCAACCTTAATGAAAAAAGGGCTTTACTTCTTAGAGCTTTAAAAGAGAAAGAAAAGTTCTGGAAACATAAGTCAATGCTGAACTGGTTTAAGTGTGGTGACAATAATGCTCAATTTTTTTTCAGAAGACTGTTCAGGAGAAAAATTGTAGACTGCATATATCCAAGATCAAAAATTCTCTAGGTCAATGGCTTGATAACACTGTACATATCCAAAAGGAAGCTATTAATTACTTCTCTGACCTGCTGACTGAACCTAGGAACTCAGTGGATTCTACCTACTACCCCCATTTCATTAGTCAGATACCTTACATCATTACTGAGCAAGACAATCTTAGACTATCCCAGCCTATAACTGAAACTGAACTTAAACTTGTGGTCATGAGTCTAAATAAGAATAGCAACCCATGACCTGATGGTTTTTCAAGCAAATTTTACATTAAATGCTGGGATTTCATAAAAGAAGACCTCATTATTGCAGTAAATGATTTCCTTTCTGGTTCTAACATGCCAAGAGGTATCTCTAGCACCTGGTTAACTCTTATTCCTAAAAAACCTACTCCATCTTCATTTGATGATTTCAGACCTATTAGCCTTTCTAATGTTGCTAAAAAAATCTGCTCTAAGGTCCTCATGGAAAGATTGAAACCCTACATGGAGAAACTAATCTCAAATAACCAAACAGCTTTCATGAAGAACAAAGATATCTCTGATAATATCTTATACCTTCAGGAGATGGTTAGATTCCTAGATAGAAAAAATAGGATCCCCAATTGTATGCTCAAACTGGACTTAAAAAAATATTTTGATAGGGTTAGCTGGGGTTTTCTGCAAAGTATACTGTGTAAATTTGGTTTCTCAGGTCAATTCCTCAGGGCTGTTATGAACAATCTTTCCAAGGCCTATTTCTCTGTGCTCATCAATGGTAACCCTGTTGGTTTTTTTAAATCAGGTAGAGGAATCAAACAAGGTGATCCACTCTCTCCTTTCCTCTTTAATATTTTCACTGAATCTTTTTCCAGGAGTCTTTCATTCATTTTTCAAAATAACAGTTTGCAATATTTCTCACTGCCTTCTAACATTACCCCAGTCACTCATTTAAGCTATGCAGATGATACCATTATTTTCATGCAAGCTTCTAAACCTGGTTTGATTAGGATTAAAGCTTTTCTGCATTTTTTTGAGTTAACATCAGGCCAGAAAATTAGCTATGAAAAATCTGAGTTCTACATTAGTAAGAGGGCTACAGTTGCAAAGAACCATCAGATTAGATATATCCTAGGGATGAAGAAGGGATCTTTTCCCTTTAAATACCTGGGCTGCCCTATTTTTAAGGGTAAAACTCTAACTAGATACTTCCACCCCATCCTTGAAATCATGGATAAAAGATTTAAAAATTGGAAGAACGGATGGTTAAGTCCTGGAGGGAAAATGATACTGATCCAATCATGCATATATTCTCTCTCCCAACACATTTGGTCTGTCCTTAAACCCCTCAAATCTCACTATGGTTTAGGATTTAGATCCATTCAGTCAATTGTTGATGCTTGTTCACTTAAACTATGGTGGAAAAGCCAGTTAGGTAACACAATGTGGTCAAAATTACTGTGGTCACTTCCCCAGTCTCACAATAATTCAAAAACATGGAAGAGAATCTGTAATATTAACCCTACTGCAGAAAAGAATTCTCTAATTATTTATGGACAAGGTAAGTGTGATTTTTGGTATGCTAAATGGTGTCCAAATGGTCCGTTGATAAATTGTATACCATCTCACATCATATCCATGTTCTATCCATGCTCAGTTGCTGATTTTATAAACAACAAAGTATCAATTTTATCACAGATAGCTACTTTCCTGGAGCATGATACTTTATTTTTTTTGCAGGATGCAGAAATTGAACATGGTAGAGAGGATAAATTGATTTGGAAACCTGAAATAACTGGTAGATTCTCTTTCAAATCTGCCTATAAAATACTAACATATAAATAAGGTAATTACCCAGTTACTAAGCTCATATGGAATCCTAGGTTACCTAAGAAGATCTCTATCTTTACCTGGAAATTGCTTAACTCACTCTTACCATTTGATGATATCCTCATAAAATGTGGTTTTAGCTTGGCCTCTAAATGCCCTCTGTGCAATCAATCTAACTCCATGGAACATTTCTTCATAAATTGCCATCTTGCTAAATCTATTTGGATTCAGAGTTCTACTTTAGTTAATTTCAATTTGCAAAATGTGCATAACATTGTGGATACTTTCTTCATTTTCTGGAATTGTAGTGACCTTTCTGGGGTTCAGAAAATGCTATGTCACCTGATACCTCCACTGATCTGCTGGGCTTTATGGAAGGCTAGGAATGCCTATTATTTTGATGCCAAACCATTTTCTTATTTTGATGCCAAACCGTTTTCTTTCTCCCATATTAGCAAGGAAGTTACAGATACTCTTTACCTTTCCATCACATCCTCTCCCTGCTTCCCAACCATATTTCCTAACTCAAGCTTTCGGTTCTCTTCTCTGATATCCCCCCAGACCACCACCAAAGCCAACCATTGTATATTGGGAATTTCTTAATCCCAATGTCATGAAGGTTAATGTGGATGCATCATGGTCGAATACCTCTGTTTCTATTGGTTTAATTGCTCGAAATTACCAGGGTTTCCCAATCCTTATCAGATCGGAGCCCATAACAGCCACATCACCATTGGAAGCTGAAATTAAGGCAATTCTTATGGCTTGTCAGATCTGTCTTGATAGATATCCTAACCTCCTTATAGAATCTGACTCGCTCCAGGCAGTAAACATGATTAATAATCCTTCAGTTTCCAAGTGGACTCTATAGCCTCTAGTTTTCCGAGTGCACACTCTCTTATCCCATGCTACTCTTAAGCATACATACAGAGAATGTAACTCAGTTGCGGATGCCATTGCTAAATATCAATCATCCTCCCCGTCCGTTTCTCCTTTGCATGTGAATAACATCCCGGCACATATTAAAGGCTTAATTTATATGGATAGTGGTCATACACCTTATATTAGAATCCATAGGCAAGCTTTCAAAGATGATTGATATTGCTGATTTTTTATTTCGTTTCTATCAGGTTATGGACTATTCCCCTTAATGGCTCTGGATCTTCTACTCCTCCACGATGGCCACGGTTTTCACTGTCTCATTTGCGTTTTCACATGGCGGCTTTCCTTTATCTACCAATGGATGCAGAAGCCCAGTTTTGCTACTGATCTCTGGAATCAGCTCAATTTTCCTCAACATACGCGTGTCTTAACTTACTGATAGGTTTCGACCGGTAGTTGCCTGGCCAAAGTTGTGAATTAACACGGGGTGTGGAGATTCGCTACTTTGGAATCGCAACTACTTTACTCAGTTTTTTCTTCACCCTAACCACTGATCTTACATATAGTTGATCTATAGTTTTCAATTATGGTACATGGTAGATATTCCTTTTCTTTTGTAGGCAATGATTTTGCCTTTTTGTAAAGACTACTATGCATCCTTCTTTGGTATGCTTCATTTTGGACTGGGGTACCAACATACCAACCCCCACCCTTGGGTGTTTTCATAAAAAAAATACATATTTGTTAGTTTGCCACATATGAGGGACATTGTTGTGTGTGTGTTCAGAGGCAAATATGGGGTTTATGGGTGTGGAGGGTTCATAAATAATATTTTCTCTATCTTTGCTGAAGGAAAAAGTGAAAATTATTGGTAAATGCGGCAACGATGAGAAAGCAATCAGTATCATACCACAAATTCACATTTCATTCACTCAAAGGCTCTTGATTCACCAACTAGCACAATTTTGAATAGAATTACAGTTAGGATATTAAGGTAATACTTTTATAACTCCAATGATTCCACTATAATTATTCGATTATATTCAACTTTTTAATGTTCAAGATTTATCTTGGATCTTATTTGACAAATTTATATGAAATTACAAAATTATTAAATTGAATGAATAAATGAGATGAGCAATTTTTAAAATAGGAAAACTTTGAAATCTTTATGTCTTGTCATGAAACTAGTCTATGCACAAATCATGCACAAACTACAACTTGAAACAATATAAAGGAGAATTATTAATGGAAAAGGAAAAATAATACATGTTTGTAATTTCTCCATGGATGGGACATTGATGTGTGTCTTCAATGAGGTGTTTGGTTTATGGGTGTGGAGGGTTCATAAATACTTTTCTCTCTATCTCTGGTAAAGGAAAAAGTGAAAATTGTTGGTAAATGAGACAAACATGAGTAAGAAAATAGTATAATACAATAAATTCACTTCTCATATACTTGATGGCTTGTGATTCACCAACTAGCACAATTCAAACATAATTCAAGTTACAATATTATGGTAATATTTTTATAACTCTGTTGATTCCATTAAAAAAATTCAATTATATTCATATTTTTTTATCTTCAATAAATATTTATCTTGGGTGTATTTGACAACATTATATGAAATTAGAAAATTACTAAATTGAATGAATAAATGACATGAGAAATTTTTTAAATAGGAAAACTTTGAAATCTTTATGTCATGTTATGAAACCAGTATATGCACATAGTGTGCACAAACTACAACTTTAAACAATATAAAGGAAAATTAAATTTTGAAAAGAAAAATAAATAATCACCTCACTTGAATTTTGAATGTAGAGTGAATGATCAATATGATGTTCAAGGCTACTTCAAGGCTTCTAAAGCATACTATTCAGTTCTACCAAGGGCCTATGATGCTCTTCGAATCTGTCATCCTGATACACTTAGTGATACCACCTTCATTAATTGCCTTCATGAGGATCCAACGACACCTGGGTCTGGATTTGAGCACATGCTAGTTAACTGAGTTGATGCTTTCGATTTCTAAAGGATGTGTCACTTGTAATTGCTAGTGTTTTAGGTTGATCTTTGGTGCTAAATATCCTATGACTTTGTCTATGTTTGTATGTAAACTTTACTTAATTTTGTCGAGGTGTTTCTTTACCTTTGGATTTTTTTAAATTTAAACCATCCTAAGATGGGGGGAATATATTGGCTCCCCAAACCGATAAAATGAGCCAAATAGGCACTAATTGTTACATTACATCGATAATTAACCAACAGTCATTCCAAGGAATGTATATTCAAAGTAAAGTTCACTTATATCTAATAGGTATGTGAATATCATCACTAAAGCAAAAAATGGCTTAAAGAGCCCCAATGTACCCTAAAATTGAAGCGGAAACATCACAAACAGGTCGAAGAATCGTACAAAAACGAGACTCCTATTTGTCGATAATGTTCCTGCCAAACAGAAGGGTCTTTGTAATTTAAAATTTCCTATGATATCATAGAACTTAGAGAAGAAGCCTCAGATAGTAAGCCTCAATGTATCTTCCTCGCTTGATTCTCTTTGAGTTGAGATATAATCCTTCCTAACAAGCTGTTTTTCCATTTCCACTGATCAGTTTGTAACCTTCCTAAGCTGTGTATATTCATGGCCACCTCATCTGAAAAACAGCAAACAATAGAGAGCAGTATCCAGTCGAAAAGAGATTTTATAGTATAAACATCAGCTCCTACCATAAATACTGTAACCACTAGCTATGCACTATTAGGTTCCCATTCTGATTCCATGCACCCCAGATTTATCCAACAGTAACAGGCCTCTAAGAAAAGGAGGTATATTTCCTAAATCTAGATCACCAGATAGTTTTTTTTCCTTAGCATGTTTAGCCATAAAATCTGCTGCTAAGTTAGCCTCCCTAGGGATATAATGAATCAGAGCTCCTTCATTCCATTCATTCAGGGTGCTGCATAGTGAGAAGACTTTCCAGGGACTTCCTTTTGGATTTTGAATTCCTTTAACAGCAGTAAGACAATCTGTCTCTGTGAAAGAATATAGTTCAAGTTCTAAACCTAATTGATAAGCAAAGTGGATACCAATAATTTCTGCATGTAAAGGTGAGTCAGCATTAAAATGTTTCACTCTTAACTTAATCACATCTCCCCTCCAGTCCCTAATTATAACTGCACATGTTGACTCACAATCAGGTTTCCATGTTGCATCTGTGTTGAGTTTGTACCCAACAGTTGGTTTTTCCCATCTTACTGTTGTGATCAACTTCTTATTTTTCTGATGGGGGACAGGAATGATTCCATTTTGTATTAAATACTTATGTTTATCAAGATTACCTTTTTGTGGATTAGCATTAAAAATTTGGTAAACCTGATCTTTAACATTCAGAAAACATGTTTCCACAGAGAAAGATAGATTTTCAAACAGTTTCTTGTTCCTATATGTCCATATTGACCAAGATGTGACCATTATAAATGCTATTATCAAGTTGGACCAGATCAAAGATTCAGCTCTGATAGACAAATAGAAGTCAATTCTGTTCTTAAAGCTCCCAAAAACTGATTGATTAATATGCAAAAGTAAGTTCACTTTGTTCCAGATTGCAATAGCAAAAGGACATGAGTTAAAACAATGATTTAGAGAATCTGAATGCTTCCTACACATAGGGCATATTGAAGCTAGAGAAAAGCCTATCTTACAGAGGATATTGTCAAAAGGTAAGATTCCATTAAGTGCTCTCCAAACTAAAACAGACATTTTTGCAGGAATAAAGTGTGACCATACCTTATGTAATTGTCTTACAGTTGCTCCTTTCTGTCTGCAAATCTTATAAGCAGAGGCAGTATTAAATTCACCATCAACTGAAACAGTCCAGATCAGCCTATCCTCATGTAAGTGAGTGATTTTTGCATCCTGCAAGATTAGGATTGTACTGGTAGCCAAGTGTGGCTCCAAGATATTCAGGTAAGAGTTTTTGTTCATTATAAAATAATTGAGAGATATGTCAGGGAAAGGAACTTCCTCATCTTGGGGCCATTCATAAATCAGAGCACCTTTTCCTGACCAGTTTGCATTCCAGAATGAACAATCTCCTTTTCCATAAATAACCTTTGAAAAACCATTAGCTAATTCAGTTATTTTACAGATTCTTTTCCATACATTAGATTTCTTATAGGAATCAGGCAGTGTCCATAAATGATGTGCCCAAAGAGAGTTATTCATTTGCAGCTTCCACCACAGTTTGCAAGAGAAGGCATTAACTGTTGCTTGTAAATCTCTGAATCCCGTGCCATTCTCTTGGACAGGGAAACTCATTCTAAGCCATGACCTCCATCTTTTCCTATTTTCTGTGTACTCACTACCTCCCCAGAAAAAACCATAAGCCATATTCTCCATTTTCCTTAATATTGCTTTAGGTGGATTCAGAACTGAAAACATATAAGTAGGAATTGAAAGAAAACAGTGGTTAATTAGAATGATTTTGCCTGAAGTATTTAACCACCTATTCTTCCAATTACTAATGGCTTTTTCCATTCTTTCTAAGATAGGGTAATAATATCTCTGCTTATTCCTTCCTGGAAAAATGGGAATTCCTAGATAAATAAAAGGGAAACTACCTCTGATCATGCTTAAGTTCCTGCTCAGAGCATGTACTCTGTCCACAGAGGTATTGTGAGCTACAAAAAAGTTAGATTTTGCAAAGTTTACTTTTTGGCCCGTGTTTGTTCATATGCTGTGAGAAACCTTTTAAACCTGTCCAAATTTTTTTTATTTCCATTAAGGAAAACAGCCGTATCATCCGCATACATAAGATGAGTAATCTGAGGACAGTTGTTAGGCAAGCTAAAATATTTTAGATAGCCTAAACTAAAAAGTTTTTTTAAACCACGGGAGAAAGCCTCAGAAAGGATGTTATACAGAAAAGGAGATAGGGGATCTCCTTGTTTGATTCCTCTATTAGAAGCAAAGAATCCTGAAACTGTTCCATTAATTAACACCGAAAAATGAGCTGAAGATATATTCTGCATAATCCTGTGAACAAAGATGCCATGAAAACCGAATTTCAGAAGAATTGAATTAAGAAAAGACCAGGAAACCCTATCAAAAGCCTTCTGCATGTCGAACTTAACAATAATATTTGAAGCTTTAGATTTCCTAGAGAGTAATCTGGTCATTTCCTGCATCATTATGGTGTTATCAGATATATCTCTCCCTTTCATGAAGGCACTCTGTTCCAGAGATATTATTTGTGACATATAAGGTTTTATCCTGTCCATTAGCAACTTAGAGAAGACCTTGTTCACAAAATTTGAGAGACTTATTGGCCTAAAGTCAGTAAAGTTTATTGGAACAGGTTTTTTGGGGATTAAAAATAACCAAGTGCTGGAGATTGCATTAGGAATATTTCCAGTTCTTAAAAAGTCATTTGCAGCATCTAGAAGATCATCCTTAATCGTATCCCAAAAAGTAGTGTAGAAAGAACTAGAAAAACCATCAGGACCTGAGGAACTATTTCTGTTAAGATCAAAAACTGCACTTTGAAGTTCCTGAATTATAAATGGAGACAGAAGAGATAAATTTTCCTAATCTGTTATCACATTTGGAATCTCATTGAGGAAATGTTGAAAATAAGTTCCTTGTTTTTGAGAAACATCCTCATTCAGAAGTTCTTTATAATATCTCACAGCTTCCTCTTTTATCAGGGTGGGATCAGTAATCCAGTTTCCATGATTATCTCTTATTTTGCAGATTCTGGCTTTTGCTCTCCTCTCCTTAATAGCATGATGAAAGTATTTAGTATTAGCATCGCCATATTTTAGCCAATTTAACCTAGCCTTTTGCCTGAGGAATATATTTTTTTCTTTTTGAGCCCTCATCAACATTTGTTTAGATTTATTAAGTTCTGCTAGGATAAGTTGGTCCTGGTTTTGCTGAAAAGCAATTTCCAGATCATTAACTCTATTTTCCTGTTGGGCCAGATTTTGATCCACATTACCAAACTGTGATTTGTTCCAATTTTTAATTTCCAACTTTAGCCTCTTTAGTTTAGCAACTAACCTGAACATACCACTAAAAGGAGTAACTAAAGACCAGTTAGATACTACTAATTTCTGAAATTCCTGTCTATTTGACCACATTTCCTGGTACCTAAAAGGCCTAGGTGCTTGTTCTTCAGCAATTTGAACTGAAAGAAAAAGAGGAGCATGATCTGAGGACATCCTATTTAAAACCTGAATAGAGCTATTAGGAAATTGATCAAACCAGTCTAGAGTAACAACTCCCCTATCTAACCTTTGAAAAATTAGATCCTTACATTTATCTTTATATCTATTGTTACTCCATGTGAAGGAGTTTCCCACAGTTTGGATTTCATGCAAGTCCATAGAACTAAGAAAATCATTAAACTGCTTCATGCTTTTTTTAGGAGTGGACTTTCTTCCTTTATATTCATTTACTGATGTCACAGTGTTAAAGTCCCCTATATATAATGTATGATTATCCTGCTTTCCTTTTAAATCATTCCATAAAAGTTCCCTTATTTGCCTATGAACACTGGCA
This sequence comes from Rubia yunnanensis, assembly GCA_037428765.1. Lineage (NCBI taxonomy): Eukaryota > Viridiplantae > Streptophyta > Magnoliopsida > Gentianales > Rubiaceae > Rubia > Rubia yunnanensis. The sequence goes on along the minus strand of CM075063.1, from coordinate 36,501,611 downwards.
TAAATGAAAAAGCAGTTCCATGAGCAAGAAGAAACAGAATCAGTTATTTTAACATTCACAAATTGGTCTGTTTCACCTAAGATTGAGATACTGAAAGCTTGATTCCATAGTATCCATATTTTTGCATGCTGAGCTGGATAAGCATATCTGTAACCAAGAGTATGTCTAAATTCTGGTAGTTTATGTTTATCCTGCCAAGGTTCTATTATGCACATAATGTCTATTTTATGCTTGCTTTTTAGGATCTTAAGTCTATCCACAGATGTACCAATTCCCCTAACATTCCAAACAAGTATATTTCCTATAATTGTGTGTTTAATCATTTAAAAACTTTGGGGGTGGCTTTTTGTGTGGATCTGAGGTTCCTACCAGTCTTTGCAGAATTTTTTCCTTTGTTCCCTGATTTACCAGATTCTTTTTCACTCTTCCCTATAGCAGGGCTTTGATCAGAATCATTTACCTTATTCCTCAAGTTATCCTCCACTAAAGTGTTATGATCAAAGGTATAAAGACTCTGGCTCAGGCATGTTACCAACACAGTGGATGTTTCCTGATCAGTTCCTAATTTTTCTGGCTCAATATATGAACCTGATTCTGTATTTATGTTAATCTGATCATCAGAATTTATGATTACTGGAATGTCATGAGATTCCAAAGATTCATGAAGAATCTCTACAATCTCACCATCCTGCTCCTCAGCGAGGTTATCTAATGTTTGGAAAGCATTAGAAATTGACACTGTGTTTGTTATTTCAGCATTTTCCTTAATTGGGACAAGATCAGGGTGTATCTTTTTTTTCCTCCAAAAGGTTGTGGTTATTGGCTTAGAAATGTCATCAAGAGAATAGAATGGAGAGCCTTTTTTCTTAGTGCTAATTGTAAAAATATCAGTGTTTAGATCACTATTTCCTTCTGAGTTGATTTTTTGTTCCTGGACATCCTTTTCTTTTTGTGATACTGTTAAGGCAGAGGAGCCTTCTAGATTAATTAAGTCTTTTTGAGGAACAGATTCTAACCCTTTAGCAACCTTATGTTCTATACCTTGCAACTTTTTCTCCATCTTTTTTCTTAGTTCAGGGTGCAGGAAGTTACACCTATTGTTGCTATGTCCAGTGATCTTACAATGTGAACAATATGTAGGCAGATCTTCATATTCAATTGGGTATTCAGCAACCTTATTACCTATTCCAACAACAATTGTACTAGGGAGCGATGCTAATAGGTCAATTTCTACGCATACTTTAATGGCAGAGGGTCTGGTTAGAGCAATTGTCGCCGCATCCATCTTAAGAAAACGACCAATCTGACTACTAATGCCCTTGATTGCTGAGTTATTATAAAACATAATTGGCAGTTTATGGACAGTTACCCAAACCGGTGCTATAGATGATTCCACTGATGGCGAGAAATCCTGCGTCCACTTTTGAACCTTCATGGTGAATCCGTTTATCATCCATTGCCCCTTGATCCAGCATCTTTGGTAATCTTCTTGTTCCTGAAAACGAATAAGCACATGTCGGTAATCGATAGAACCTAATTGAAATTTCGACTTAAAACCTATTGACTTGAAAGCCATATGAAGAGCCTCCATATTTGGTTTCCCGCGAAGGAATTTCCCGACGAGCGCATTCTGGTAATGCGAGGCTAAAATTTCTCCCTCTTCCGGGGGAAGGATGTACGCCACTTTCCCTTTGAATTCCGTAACTGGGTGTAGATTTGGAGTATCGGGAAGTGACGAAAGAAGGGGCGATGGTTTATTGTTAAGGGCTTGAGCAAAACTTTTGGGAATTTGAGGGATAGGTTGTATATTAACCATGGAAGCAGTAGGATCAAGTGTCGGAAGGGGCGTCGGCGACGCCATGGTCAACCACCAGAGGTGGCTTCGGCATCCACCAGAGGGCGGTGAGCCAATATGACCGTTAGCTGAAGAGAGATAACGATAAACCGATGAACAATATGAGTAGTATGTTTTTCGCACTATCAATCGCCCACAGAAACAGTAAGTCCTCAATAATATTGCAAGCGTGTCACACAATGATTTTTTACCTTTGGATTGCTATTTTGTTTACATGAGCAATTTTTAAATAGGAAAACTTTGAAATCTTTATGTCATGACATAAAACCAGTATACACACATCCTGCACAAACTATGACTTGAAATAATATAAAGGAAAATTATGTATTGAAAAACAAAATTAATTATCTTACTTGAATATTGAATGTAGAATTAATGAGAAATATTAATTAGTAACTCATTAAAAAATTGAACAATGGGAATAAGTGTGATTGAATTTTTATATGCACCAAATGAAAATTTCATAATTTAGTGTAACTTGTAGAACAAGAAATACCCATGCTAAAAGATATCAATTGTTCAAAAAATTAATAAGAGCTTAACTTAACAAGTTTTCGTGACATAAAAAATTTAACTCTCTCTGAACTCTCTCTCTCCCTCAACAGTACTTCTTCTTCTTCATCTCGTTCCAACGGTAATATCTGATACGTTTCTCCAGATTCCCTGGGGAAACCATGGCGTCTCCGACGCCTCATCCGCCGGTTCCCAATCCCCCTATCCCCCGGGGCCACAAAAGCTTCATCCAAGCGCTTAACACAAAGCAAACTCCCTTACTCTCATCACTCCCAGACACTCCAAACCTACATCCGATTACTGAATTCAAAGGCAAAATTGCATATATTCTCCCACCCGATGAAGGAGAACTCCTTGCTTCGCACTACCAAAACGCCCTAGTTGGGAAATTCTCCCGGGGGAAACCTCCAATGGATTCTCTGCTACAAGCCTTCAAATCTATAGGTTTTAAATCCAAATTTCAGATTGGTTCAATAGATTACCGACATGTGCTAATTCGATTTCAGGATAGCGAGGACTACCAAAGGTGTTGGATGAAGGGGCTATGGACAATCCAAGGACACTCGATGAAAGTACAGAAGTGGTCGACCGATTTCTCACCCTCGGTGGAATCCTCCATTGTGCCGGTCTGGGTAACGTTTCATAATTTGCCCTTACATTTCTACAACAACTCTGCAATAATAGGTATTAGCTCACAGGTTGGAAGATTTCTTAAGATGGATGCAGCTACCAAATCCCTAACTAGACCATCGGCTATAAAAGTTTGTGTAGAGATTTATTTGTTATCCCAACTCCCAAACTCAATTGTGGTAGGAATAGGGAACAAGGTGGCAGATTACCCAATAGAATATGAAGAGCTGCCTCAATACTGTTCTCACTGTAAAATGTTAGGTCATAACAACTTAAAATGTAACCAGCTGCACCCTGAGTTAAGACATGAGTTAAGGAAAATAACTATGAAAAAGACAGAAGTTCCTCAGGCTAATCTTCATATGGAGAACAAAAGATCAGAAGTACAATTAAAAGAACCTAATATGGAAGGATCCTCTGATATAATTGTTCTTCAAAAGGAAAAGGAATCTCAAAATCAAAAATCCTTTTTATTGCAGCAAGAAATTTCCAACAACATGCTTAAGCTTAGTCATAAAAAGAGAAATGCAACTTTTTACTCTCTTGATGACATATCTAAGCCAATAACTACTTCTATTTGGAGGAAAAAGAGTCAATCAAATGAAACACCTCAACCCCAGACAAAAGCCTCACATGAACATGTAGTTACTATCTCTAATGCTTTCCAATCATTAGATGACTTACAGGAAGAATTGGAAGATGAGGTAGTAGAAGCTCTTCATGAATCTGTGGAATCACAGGATGTAATTCCTCAAATTATCTCTGATAATATAGAGACCCCTGCTCCTAATCATCTTTTTGTTGAGAAATCCCCAGCAGGAAACACAGAGCAGATTACTTCAGAAACAAACACAGGAGCTAACAAAGGGGACTCACTCAGAAATGAAACTGAAAAGGAGGAAATTATGCAGAATAAGGTTAGCTCTCCTGATTTGGTTTCCACTCTGGATAATATAGAGACAAGTAATGATAAGTCAGGTGAGACAACAGCAAAGAAAGTTAGAAATTTAAGATCCTCACAGAAAGCTAGCCTCAAAATTTTTAAATGATTAGATACACCAAAATAGGAAATGTTTTAGTGTGGAATGTTAGGGGTATTGGGACTTCAGTAGAAAGATTAAAGGCCTTAAAACTTAAACATAGAATAGATATTCTGTGTTTAATAGAACCATGGCAAGATAAAAAAAGACTCTCAGTATTAAAACATGAGCTAGGATATCTTAATGCTTTAGCTGCACAAACTGCCAAAATCTGGATTTTATGGGAACCTTCCTTCCAAATTACAATTTTAAATGAGTCAGATCAATATGTTCATGCTAACATAACTGAATCAGCTTCATCTTTTACCTGGCATTGTTTCTTCATTTATGCAAGTGTGCATAGAGAATTGAGAGAGGACTTATGGAAGGATCTAAATGACACAGCTCAAGCCCCCTCTTTATACATAGGTGATTTTAACACAGTATTGTCAGTTTCTGATTATAAGGGAAGAAAGTCCACACCTAAAAAGAGCATGAGACAATTTAAAGACTTCGTAAATTTTAAGGACTTGCATGAAATTCCCACTGTTGGGAATCCGTACACATGGAGTAACAACAGATTTAAGGATAAATGCAAAGATTTGATGTTTCAAAGATTAGACAGGGGATTAGCTACCATAGACTGGTTGGAGCTTTTCCCTAATAGCTCCATCCATGTACTAAATAGGATGACTTCGGATCACTCCCCCTTACTTCTATCTGTCCAATCATCTGAGGAACAAGCTCCTAGACCTTTTAGATACCAAGACATGTGGTCAAACAGACAGGAATTTATTGAGCTGGTAGCTAAAAACTGGCAGATAGCATCCCCTTTTCAAGGAATGTTCAGGCTTGTATTTAAATTGAAAAGGCTAAAGATGGAAATTAAACAATGGAATAAAATGCATTTTGGTAATGTATCACAGAATCTGGAAAAATATGAGAAAGAGGTCAGAGATCTGGAAATTACCTTTCAGCAAACAAATGATGATTTAATCCTTAGTGAGTTAAATAACTCAAAACAGTTGCTTATGAGGGCTCAAAAAGAAAACTTTATATTTCTTAAGCAAAAAGCTAGGATTAATTGGTTTAAATTTGGTGATGCCAACACTAGCTATTTCCACCATTCAGTTAGAGAAAAGAGAACCAAAACCAGAATAAGCAAGATTAAAGATGGAAATGGCATTTGGATCTCTGATCCTTCTCTAATTAAAGAGGAAGCAGTGAGATTTTATAAAGAACTTTTTCATGAGGAAGATAATCACATAGAGGGGACTTTTTTCAATCACTTTCTCAAAGAAATACCTAGGATAGTTACTGATCAGCAAAATGATCAACTCTTATCTCCCTTCCAGCTTCAGGAATTAAAAAATGCAGTTTTTGACCTAAATCCATCTAGCTCACCTGGACCTGATGGATACTCAGGAGCATTTTTTACCACTTTTTGGGAAGTAATCAGTACAGATCTTTTGGAGGCTGCTAATGACTTCTTAAAAACTGGAAATATTCCTAAAGCTATCTCTAGTACTTGGATAACATTGATTCCCAAAAAACCTGTTCCAGTAACCTTTTCTGATTTCAGGCCCATAAGTTTATCTAATTTTGTGAACAAGGTTTTCTCTAAGATGATCATGGAAAGGATAAAACCACTAATGAATTCTCTCATATCTCCTGAACAAAGTGCCTTCATAACAGGGAGAGACATATCAGATAACATAATTATGATGCAGGAAATGACCAAAATTTTAGTTAGGAAATCAAAAGCCCCAAACCTCATCCTTAAATTAGACATGCAGAAAGCTTTTGACAGGGTCTCATGGTCATTTCTTAACTCTATCCTGCTGCAATTTGGATTTCATGGATTATTTGTGCATAGAATAATGCAAAACATAGCCTCATCTCATTTTTCAGTGCTAATAAATGGTGTAACTGCTGGTTTCTTTGCTGCAAATAGGGGCATTAAACAAGGGGATCCTTTATCCCCTTTTCTGTATAACATAGTCTCTGAGGCCTTTTCAAGAAGCCTTAAAAAATTGTTTCATCTAGGCTATATTCAGAACTTCAGATTAACCAGGAGTTGTCCACATATTACTCATCTTATGTTTGCAGATGACACAGCTGTGTTTCTGAATGGTAATCAAAAGAATCTGAAAAGATTTAAAAAATTCTTGTATGCATATGAACAAACCTCGGGCCAGAAGGTAAATTTTACCAAATCTAACTTCTTTGCTGATCCTAAAACACCAGTGGATAGACTGCAATTAATTTCCAGGACCTTAGGTATGACAAGAGGCACATTCCCCTTTAAATATTTAGGGGCTCCTATTTTTGTAGGAAGAAATAAACAAGTTCACTACCTACCTGTTTTGGAAAGAATGGAAAAAACTTTAAACAACTGGAAAAATAAGTGGTTAAGTTCTGCAGGAAAAATCGTTCTCATTAATCACTGTTTTCTATCCATTCCTATACATCTGTTTGCAGTACTAAGTCCACCTAAAGTAGTCTTAACAAAAATGGAAAAACTAGCATCAGGACTATTTTGGGGGCAAAATGAGATCACTGGTAATAGAAAGAAATGGAGATCATGGAAAAAAATGAGTTTCCCAATTCAAGAAAATGGAATAGGATTTAGAGACATTAATGCAACAGTAGATTCCTTCTCTTGTAAACTTTGGTGGAAATTACAGCTCAATAAGTCTCAATGGACTCAACATCTGTGGTCTCTCCCAAATTCTTATAAGAACTCTCACACTTGGCAGAGAATTTGTAAGGTAACAGAAATAGCTAACAGTTTTACTAGAATTCTCTATGGAAAAGGTTCATGTTCATTCTGGAATGCAAACTGGATAGGTAGTGGTGCTCTATTTTATGAATGGCCGGATGGAATGGAAGTTCCTTTCCCTCAGATAAGCTTGAGCTCTTTTATAGCTAACAAAAATCTCTACTTACCACTATTGGAGCCTCATTTGGCTACCACTACTATTCTAATTTTGCAGGAAGTGGCACTTCAACACACGCATGAGGATAGACTGATTTGGACTCCTACAATGGATGGCAACTTTTCAACTAACTCAGCCTATAAGAATCTTAGACAAAAAGGTACACAAATCTTAAACCTTCATAACATCTGGGCACCTTTCATTCCTTCCAAAATGTCCGTGCTAATTTGGAGAGTGCTTAATGGAATCCTACCATTTGATAACATTTTATGCAAATTTGGTTTTTCCATAGCATCTACATGTCCTTTGTGCAGAAATCATTCGGATACTATTGACCACTTCTTTAACTCATGCCCCTCCTCACTTGAAATTTGGAACAGATTTAACTCTATCATACATCTTCATCCCCCAATTTTTACTAGATTCAGAAATCGGGTTGAATTTTACTTATCTAATAGAGCAGACTCGAAGTTAACCTCCACAGTGATTAAGGCAATCTTAATAGTCACAACTTGGTCCCTCTGGACTCATAGGAACAAGTGCTTACATGATAATCAGCCTTTTTCCCTGGATGCATGTTTTCATAATGCTATGAATTTGATCAAGCTCATCTTTACTGCACATCCACTTAGAGGCAAAAAAGAGAAACACAAAGACCTAATAAAAGCAGGCCTCATACCTGATATAGTACACAAGAAGAAAAAAGATTTTGTAGCTGTAAGATGGGAAAAGCCACAATTTGGATTTAAATTAAACACAGATGCTACATGGATATCCGGGGGTACTTCTTCATGTGCAGTAATTGTGAGGGATAACAACGGTCAGGTTTTCAAACTGAGAGTTAATGTCTTTCATTCTGAATCACCAATTCATGCTGAACTGATAGGAATTCAAATGGCATATGATTTATGCACAGAGCTTAACTTACATGGCTGTTTGATTGAGTCAGATTGTCAATCTGCAGTTAAAGGAATTCACACACCTCTGGCCTGTCCTTGGACAGTTTACTCTACCTGCATATCTTTGCATGAGCTGCATAAAATAAACCCAATCACATTCATCCCAAGGGAGGCCAATACAGCTGCAGATTTTTTAGCCAAATATGCTAAGGAAAATAACTTGCATGGAGATTTAAACATGGACATTATCCCACCCTTTTTCAATGGTCTAATTCAGCTTGATAAAATTGGAATGCAAGGCATTCGTTTTGCCTCTTGAACACAGATACAAGTTACCAGATGCTCTATTATAGTTTTCATTAGCTACTATGGATACTGCTGCTGTTTTTCTCTTGTTTGCAGGAAAGGAGCAAATCAAAAACGGAGGAAGCAAATGCTAGCTCATACTGATGGTGGTACTGATGGGGGGCACACCTCAACAAATGAAGGACATCTATTCAGCAGATTTTCTAAGGAATTTAGCTAATACTCTTTTACATTGATACACAATTTCATCTTAACGGTCGCTTCGTTGACAAATAGAAGTCTCGTACCTACGTTTCTTCGCCCTGTTCGTGAAGCGATCCGTTAATGATCTTTTCAGAATAGATTCACCTCTCTATCAAGAGGATCTCATGCTCTCTAAGTTGTCCGACAGGGGCAATATTAGCTCTAGGTTCATATTTTTGTATGACCTTTTGTAAATCCTATATACTTTCTGCTTATTCTGGCCTGGGGAGCCAATATATACCCCCCATCTAAGGATGGTTTTAAAATAAAAAAAAAAAACAAGTTTTCGTGAAGTTTACAAACAATACATATTTGTTATTTTCTCACCACCACGATTTTCTTATTTTTATTTGATTCCATCATTCTTCATTACCATTGTTTTGTTTGCTCTTTTCTATTCCTTCGGTACATTTTTAAACTTTCATTTTTATGTTTTCTATTTAAAAACACATAAATTTTGTTTTTAATATTTTATACATATAAAAAAATTATAATATTCAATATTTAGATAATACTCTATATGATAAATTTAACAAGATATATTATGGTAATGTATGTATTATAAAATTTTGTTCTTAATTTAAATTAGTTAAAGTGGAAAGTTTAAAAGGATATTGAACTAGTGCCTTCCTGTTATTACTTCAATTTTTTTACTGTTATAATAATAACACATTTTCATTTAAAATTTTAAAGAAACCATTGTTTTTTTGTGTGTGTAAATCATAAAATTTGGAGTAAAATAAATCGGAATTGGTGCACAATCTTGTCCGATTTCCAAATTTTCGCTTGTTTCCTTATTTTTTTGATAATAGAGTCACTGATAGCTTCTTTATAGAAATTTATTAGATTTTCACCACTTACTAATCCAGTATACGTATAGTAGGCCTCCTTCGCCATGGCAGCGATAACTTGGGATATCCACTATACGACCATTAACTAAAATATGTCTATGGTTAACTAATTGGCAGGCAGCAGGAATAGTCGAAGCCATACCCAATCGAAAAAGGATGTTATCCAAACGCATTTCAAGTAATTGGAGTAAAACTTGACCTGTTGACCCCTTGGCTGATGATTCAAAACATATCCTTATTGTATTTGAAGGTATTTCCCTATACCCTCATTACCTTGCATAATTTTTAGTACGCTAAAAAAGTTGAACAAACATAAAGTGACCCTTCCCGCATTGCACTTGAGCACATTCCAAACCTCAATAAACATATCTTGAATCGACAAAAGAAAATTTTTATAGGGGCCCAAAATGATTTCTCTCCCAAGACCTTGAAATACATTGGACTGGCCCTGCTTGTACTGCAACCCTCTGCGCTCAATGTAAACTTCAATAATTTTGAACTTTTTCTCCACTCCTTGCTTCATCCATGATTCTAGCCCCTTCACTCTTTCTTTCCATGATCAGATTGGGAATCGCACAGTGTAAAGATGTATTACACATACTGGAAGACCTAATTTAACACAATATAAAATTTTCAACAACTCTCTAATATCTTTGCTAAAGGAAAAAAGTGTAAATTGTTGGTAAATGTGACAACGGTGAGTAAGAAATGAGTATAATACCAAAAATTCACTTCTCATTCACTCGATAGCTTGTGATTCACCAACTAGCACAATTTCAAACATTATTACCCTTGCGAAATCATGGTAATATATATGTAACTCTATTGATTATGTTATAACTATTCGATAATATTCATCTTTTTTGTCTTCAAGAAAAAAATTTCATGGGTGTTCTTTGGCAAATTAATATTAAATTAGAAAATTACTAAATTGAATTAAATTACATGAGTAACTGTTTAAATATGAAAACTTTGAAATCTTTATGTCATTTCATGAAACCAGTATACGCATATAGTGTGCACAAACTACAACATGAAACAATATAAAGGAGAATTATTTATTGAAAAGAAAAATAAATTAATTTTCACAGCAATTAATTAATCAAAAAAATTAATTTCTTCCAATGCAGCAAAACAAAACGAGTTTGGAAGGCAAATTTTGCTATGGCAGCAGAAGGACAGGGAACCAAGAGCATGGGACGAAGAGCTTCTGTGGATCACAAGAAAATGCACGGGCAAAGGAGGAAGGGAAGGTATCATGAAAATCGCTATTCCTGAAACAATATATAGTATATGGAATTCGAGGAATGGTAGGAGTTTTAAATAGAATGTAAATGATAGAGATGTATTGAAATAATTCTCGGATAGTATAGTGTATAGAGCATGGATGAAACCCAAGATTAAATTGCATTGTGCAAAGCTTATGGTTGAAGCCGAGTAAGTAGATGTGTGAGTTGAGGTTGAATGAACACTTTGGAAGATTTTAATGAAAGTAAACTTATTTCCAAAAAAAATGAAATTAATTTTTAGTACCTCACTCTAAGTTTGAATGTAGAGTGAATGATCAATATGAATTAGTAATTCATTAAAAAATTTTAATGATATGAGAAATTGTGATTGGATTTTTATATTTATATGTAGAGAAGAAGAGCATGCCAAATGAAAATTTCATAACTGAGTGTAGCTTGTAGAAAAACTAATACCCATGCTAAAAGATATCAATAGTTCCAAAAACTAATAAGAACTAAATTTAACAAGTTCTCGTGAAGTTTACAAAAAATACATATTTGTTATTTCACCACAGATGAGGGACATTGTGTGTGTGTGTTCAGAGGCAGGTTTGGGGTTTATGGGTGTGAAGGGTTCATAATTAACTTTTTTTCTCTATCTTTGCCAAAGGAAAAAAGTGCAAATTGTTGGGAAATGCGCAATGATGAGTAAGAAATCAGTTTCATACCACAAATTCACATCTCATTAACTTAATGGCTCGTGATTCATCAACTAGGCCAATTTTGAATAGAATTACAGTTATGATACTAAGGTAATGCTTTTATAACTCCAATGATTCCATTATAATTATTCGATTTTATTCATTTTTTTTTATCTTCAAGAAAGATTTATCTTGGGTTATATTTGACAAATTTGTATGAAATTACAAAATTACTAAATTGAAAAATAAATGACATGAGCAATTTTGAAAATAGGAAAACTTTATAATCTTTATTTCTTATATGAAACTAGTATACGCATAAATCATGCACAAACTACGACTTGAAACAATATAAAGGAGAATTATTAATTGAAAAGGAAAAATATTAATTACCATACTTGAATTTTGAATGTAGATTGAGTGAGCAATATAATTAAGTAACTCATTAAAAATTAGAATAATGGGAGAAATTGTTATTGGATTTTTTATATTTATGCTGAGAAGAGGAACACACCAAATGAAAATTTCATAATTGAGTGTAGCTTGTAGAACAAGTAATACTCACGCTAAAAGATATTAATTTTACCAAAAACATTATAACAATTAAATTTAACAAGTTCTCAAGAAGTTTACAAACAATACATGTTTGTTATTTCGCCACGGATGTGGACATTGTTGTGTGTGTCTTCAAAGAGGTGTTTGGTTTATGGGTGTGGAGGGTTCATAAATTTTTTTCTCTCTATCTTTGCTAAAGAAAAGAAGTGAAAATCGTTGGTAAACGCGACAAAGGTGAGTCAGAAAATAGTATAATACCATAAATTCACGTCTCATATACTCAATGGATCATTATTCACGAACTAATACTACAGCAAACAACACCTATTACCTCGGTCTTTAAAGCATTTTTACTTCGGTTTTAAGCCGTGAAAAAACCGCAGTAAATATGGGTGAAGTAAAAATTACACTTTTGACCTTGATTTTGAACCGAGGTGAAAAGTATTTTTTACCTCGGTCAAGTGCGACATCGCACCCCTATTGGGCTTACTAAAACCATACTGACAGCAGTGCAACGTTGCACAAAAAAACCGAGGTAAAAACTTAATGACCGAAATTAGGTGAGAAGTTAATGTGACGCAGCACCTGCTATCGGTAAGACCAAAACAAGGTGAGAAGGTGGTGCGACGTTGCTCTTACCATTTCAGAATTTTTTTAAAAAAATTACCAAAGCTTTTGGTAGTTCACATTTTCGGCCAGCCAAATTCACATTTCCAGCAACCCAAATTCATATTTCTGGCCACCGAAATACACAAAATCATATCCCAAATTCAATTCGCATCAAACAAGTCCCTCGATTAAAATTAAAATTTCAATTAACAAAATACAATACATTTATATTCAAAATACAAAATACAATACATTTATATTCATTCAACTCGACATCAGGTCAGTGACCCGGCTGCGCACCCGTCGGGTCGAAGAAAGCTCTGACCGGAGGCGAGGCGACTGGAGGTGATACTCTGACCAGATGCGCGGTGGAGCTTCCGAACTCAACACAAAAAAGTCTGGTACAAAGGACTTGGGTACGACAGAGATGACGGAGATCTAAGCGGAGATGACAGAGATCTTATTGGAGATCCGACGCCGTGGAGAGGTGGCGGTCACCGGCGTAGAAGGAGGAGGAGGAGAAGGAGAAGGCTGCTGGAAGTTAAGTGAGAATGATTCTTATGTTATGTTGAAGGAAAAGGAGAATACTTCTTGTGTATATATACTAGGGTTTAGGTTAGTTGTGTTTGTGCTTAGGGCTTAGGCTTTTGGGCTGATTTCTTAAATATTAGTTTATGAATAGAAATAAAAAATATTGATGTGAATATTGATGGATATTATTTTTTTTAAATGATGAAGAAAATTTTTCATACAACAACTTGTATATCTGTAATTTAATATTGACATATTTCAATATTAATTATTTGAATAAAATAAATATTATTATTTATAATAAAATTACAAAATATTTGATATCCTAATATTTTAATATAGTTACTATGTGTGAATATTTTTTTTAAAATAAATCATATAGTAATATGTAATACTAATAATGTTACATTTCTGATTCAAATTAGTTTAACTAAAATAATAAGGTACAAAATTGTGTCTGTTTGTAGCAATTGAACTCGAATAAATATACAGAAAATTACAATATATATTTACTATAGAAGGGGAAGATGTGGTAATAATATTCACTATGAAGAAATGGAATGTGAGAAGAATTTTTTTAATTTATCCTCAAATAAAGACTCAACCGTCTATTAGTTGAAATTAAACATTCTCATCAATGTTTATATACAGAAAGTCAAGTAATTGTTGTCTGTTGATTAGTTCAAGTAAAATATTTTCATTAAAATGTTTATATATGGAAATTCAAGTAAGGATTAATGTTTATGTATGGAAAGTTAAGGGTTGATAGTTTATTAGTTAAGTTCTAACTTTTAATTAGTGTTTATGCATGGAAAGTTAAGTAATAAGGGTTGACCGTTGATTGTTATGTTCTAACAATTTTATTAGTGTTTATGTATGGAAAGTCAAGGGTTGATCAGTAATTCCTCAATGTCAAACCTTTTAATTAGTGTTTGTGTATGTAAATTCATGTAATAAGGGTTCACCATTGATTAGTTAAGTTCTAAACATTTCATTAGTGTTTATTTATAGAAAGTCAAACAAGGGTTGACCATTTATTTTTTAAGTTTCTAACCTTTTCATTAGTGTTTATGCATGTAAAGTCAAGTAAGCGTTGACACTATTGATTAGTTAAAATCAAACCATGTTATTTGTGTTTATATATGTGATGGGGTAGCCTGTTCAAGTTGCCTCTTCTTGGTTCACTCGTTTCGATTCCTTTACCTGCAAATGCAGCCCTAGAAGTAATTCTAGGAGAGCACCTCCGACAATCAAGTCATTCATCTCTTCAAGAAATGGAATTTCTCTGTATCGTATCACTTACCTTAGCTCCTACAGAGCTTGTTATATTTATAGGCTCATTCCATTTATAGGTCCCTATTCTTAGGAATTTGAGATCGTGGACGCGCCACTCCTACCACGTTCCTTAGTCGTGGCCTTTGTGTATGTTGTGTGTTCTGTCTTTGACGATCCACGTTCTCTGCCACGATTAGTGATGCTTGCATTCGCTGCGTCTACCTGTTCCTTGTTTTGGACCAAAGCTTGGCTGGATAATGTTGGGTTGGGCCTAGTGACTCTCAGCCCTCTGATTGTTGGACCACACATACACCATAAGCCCCCTTAGCCATGAAGATTATAAGAAACAAAGCGATGGTGCTATTTGTAGCCTGAGTGCAAACTGATGTTACTCTTGTACAGAATGTTCGTGCTAAACAAGCTACGTTCAGCCTTGTGAAGTGATGTAGTCTTGTTGGCTGTATTTCTATCTTCGACCGCTCTTCAAATTTTAAATTTTTTAATCTTGAGGTCCTCATGACAAGGCAACATTTACGGTGGTTTTGTTTTTTAAATCCGCAATTTGCACCCTGTTATTCGTTATTCCAGTCCACAATTCTCCGACGTTTGTTATCGCTATATCTCTTAAATGGGGAATTTGAAACGAAGAATTTAATGTATCCCTTAAATAGTGTGTTGTCTTCTCATAAACCTCCACCGTCTCGATATAAGCAAAAGGGTACTTTGCTTTTTGTCAGATACTCATCATTATGCTTTCCTCCTCAATTACTCCTTTTATTGTTGTATTTAAGTTCCCTTTTTCACTTTCATTTCAGCTTCTCCTTTCCATTATCCAGGGTCTTTTCCTGTACCAATTCCTAAATTTGTTGCGTGTAGTCTACCTTCAGCTCCTTCAAAAGTAAGTTCCATTGTTTTAATTATTTCTCATATCTCTGTCGTGTTCTTTGGGATTGGAGTACTTTCTCTGATTCTGGTTGTATGTGTAACTTTTTTCCGATCATCTTCTCCAGCCTATTTTCTGTAAATAATTTTTCTACTAGATTTGTTTCCATTGAATTTTAACTAAGATTATTACCTCTCCATTTTAGGATCTCCATGTCTTCATTTAACTACGGTAAGTCCCCCATAGAAGATGTTTCTTTCGATGGGGATTCCGACCATGTTTCCGGATCCTCCACCATTACCAGTATCTTGACCATCTCTTATGTAAATGACTTAAAGAACTTCTTTCCTTTTTTGTCTGCTTTTAAGCTTTGTTCGCCTTCCAAATCTGAGTGTGTTCGTAACCCTCCTCATGGCTATATTTATTGTTATCTATCATATCTAAACTTTGGCCTCTATTTCACACTTTCCGAACATGTGATTGCACTACTTCATTCATATAAATTGTGTTGGCCCAATTTCATCCTAAGGGCATCGCTATTATGATGGGTTTCCTTCGTATGTGTAAAATGCGAACATACCTTTCACAGTTGACTTATTCCGCAATTTCTACCACCTTCGAAAAGTGAAAAATATTGTGGATGAATTTACCATATATCCTGTGATTTATGGGGTTGAGCTTGTGAGTGGCTTCCTAATTAACGTTGGTGATTGGCGTAGGAGATATTTTTTATCAAAGCCAAAAAAATTCTTGAGTCTGATGTACCTTAATGGAACTACAAAGTACCAAAGTCTAAGCTTCCTAACTTGAGTGTTCGTTATACTAAGGAGATGCCGATTGTTGCTACGCTTCATGTATATACCCAACATCTTTGTCACACTGACTCAGACACTAACAGTGTCTTGTTCACCTATATTATACTATATTTTACTATGTACTTTATAGTTTGTTTTATTGTTATTTTTCTTTCTTGCCTGAGTTCATTTTGACCTATGTCGTTTCTTACTGTGGCAGATATGGATCTCACGAAAGGTGACATTGATTCATCAATCTTCAGTGATGAAGAAGTAAATTTGGCTATCATTCAGACTGACCATGCTGGTGGTGACAACGCCGTACCTACGATGACGATCATCACAGGCTCTAGGGATAAACAGACTGAGGGTGGGCAAAATAGACATCGTTGAGCCCTAAACCCACAGAGGGAGAAGAAAAACAAGAGGGATCGGAGCAACAGTCATTCAGGGTATTATTTTTCTCCTCTTAAAAAAGGTGCGTGGTAACCAAATTGGCTTGCCAACTACAAAGAAAACTGAAGTTCATTGCCTTTCCCTACCTGACACACTGGCTGCGGTAAGGCTACAAATTTCCTTGAGTAACTTTTCTTATGTATTAATTTTTCGTTTGTAATGTAGTGAATAACTTCGTTCCCTATGTTTCATGCTATTAAGGTTGGTGAGGGCCTGAAGATTGCGAGCGAGCAGTTGTCCAAGCATTCTCCACCTAATGATTCAATGGTGGAGAAATACAAATCTCTGGAGACTAAGTGTTTGTTATTAGAGAGTTCATTGAAAACTATTGAGGAAAAAATGAAGGTTGATGAGGAGAAGGTGAAAGCTTGTGAAGAAGAGGCGAGCACTGCTAAGGAGAGTGCGTGGCTCGTGGGGGTGGAATCTTCTGGGCTTCATTTTTAGTTTGATGAGATGCAAACCAATTGACATTCTTCCCTTCAATACCCCCAAGTGTTGGTGAATCATCTATGCAAGACAATGTCATTTTATATGTTTTTTTAAGATATCTCCAAGGTTGCTTGAATTGTCGGGTATTGCGAGGCCGTGAAGAATGTAAGGCAGTGGAACCCCAGATGTGATTGCAAAAGTGTGCCCAGTATGTCTAAGTTCATTGAAACCCTAGAAAGAAGCCGATTTGAATTAAGCCTTCATCGATAAGATCGCTGACAGGGGGCATCTGTACTTCTCTCTTTCACATCTCACTAGTCTTCCTAGTCTCTCTTCATTGGCTGAGATGAAATAATGTGAGGTGGATTATTATGAAGAACTCTCATTTAAGCCTAGTGCTGATGTTGCGACTCTTAATCCAGATGCTAATGTGGGTAATGAAGTACTGAAACTCCTCTCCTTCAAGCCAGCAATGGTGATTCCACTCAGCGGTCTAACCAAGAAGTCTCTGCAATTGCTTCTCCAATTCCACCTAACCCCAACCCCAAAGTTAGTTAATTTTTAGTATTTCTTCATACACATTGGGTTCTTAGGTATGTGCTATATGCACGGCATTATTTATAAGATTTGATATACTTGTCTTGGATTTTCTTATTAGCCTTACTCGTTTGCAGGGTTTCAACATTTTATTGATAGTAAATTTTTTAAAAGCTTTCATTTTATAGGACATAAGGACCTTCTTTGCGAACCTGTCAGTTTTCTTCGTGCTACTCGATCGTTCACTGAAGAATGTGCAGTGGTTATTTCTTTCCTCTAACCTTTTTACATGAGTGGAATCACTTTCCCTATGTATTGGGTGGAAAATTCCTTTTCCTTCCAAGCCTCCATCTTCGTCTGCGAGTTGCCCTTGTAGCAAGCTTATTCCTGATGGATGCAATGTTGAATCGCTTGGGAAAGACATTGTTCGTGGTTTAGTCGATCTTGAGTCTGCTGGCTCATATCTGATTGCTTAACCTTCCTATTCATGTTCAAGAGTGGGCTCTCTTTTTGGGCATCTATTTGAAGTATATGCTCCAGGGTATCGATGATCTTAAAAAGAAATGGGGTATAGTTGTGAAGGAAACTTAGGATACTTAGCGAGTTCTGCACAGAATCCTTAGCAAACAAAATGATCTTATTTACCGTCAGCAACTGAACCTTGCGAAGATGCTCTAGCAACAAATGGAAGCTAGGGAGTGTATCGCGACCATGACTAGGAAATCTCATCAGAAGATGATTATTATTTATGTGCCTGTATTGATGGCCTGCTGGAAAATCCTAAGAAGAAACATGCTGAAAGTGACCACTTCTCGACCTTGTTGTTAGATGAAAAATAATTTGACGAACAAGTTTCCATAAACATGCAGCTATAAGAAGAAAATGGAGATCTTCATGTTTAATGTAATCCTCTTGATTCATCTGTTCATTGGTTGGAGCAAGCTTGCGGTGACTACAATAATCAACATCAAGTTTCCCCTTCGTCATCACGTCGTACCTCAAGCCGTGGTGATTTAACTGTTGGTGGCAGCGGTCAAAGAATTAGATTGTCAGATGTTGTCCAATCTCATATTGGTTGTCTTGAAAAGGAAGTTTGGAATTTAAGGACGAGAATAGAACAGTACGAGGAAATGGTTAACGTTATGAGGATGCAGTTGGATCGCAAAGAGTTTGGTTCTATAACTGACTTTAAGGCTTATTTTGCAAAACATCTTGATCTTATGGGACGAAGAGGTATGACCCTCCATCCTACATACTTATATGCAATGGAAATATGATCACTTAGTTAGCGAGGAGTGTGAGGCATAGGAAAGTTACCGCTGAGCTGAGCAATGTCCTTACGGTTGTGAAAGTGATCTTCTCGTAAAACAGAGCGCCCTCTTCTTCTAGACCATCACACTCTTTAAGGCATAGATAGTGTTTCTTCTTTGTTGCTATAGATAATATGATCGTCTGTATGTTTTGTTACTTTTGGGGTCTATCACTCGTGTTGTACAAATAATGATTGTTTCCTATCTTTTTTGCTGCCACATTTTTCTATTATTATCGATTTTCCGCGATCTTGTGCTGTGTGGGCATATCTACCTTGTAGATAAATATATCGCTTGCTTTGTTGATGTTACGAAGTTGCAAGATCTATTGCTTGCAATTTGTTTAATTCACAAAGCTACAAGATCCAAAGCTTGCCAGCATCGGTAATTGAGCAAGATCTATAGCTTGCATTTGTTTGATTTGCAATGTTGCAAAATATAGAGTTTGCAAACATCGCCATTTGTGAAAGATCTATGGCTTGCAATTTGTTTGATTCATGAAGCTGCAAGATCCAAAGCTTGCTAGCATTGATATTTGAGCAAGATCTATAGCTTGAGTTTGTTTTATTTGCTAAGTTGCAATATCTAAAGCTTGCAAGCATTTCCAATTTTGCAAGATCTATAGCTTGCGGTTATTTGACTTGCAAGATCTAAAGCTTGTGAGTGTTGACAAGAATGTAGGATCTATATCCCAAAGAATAGGAAGAATAGGAAGCGTAATCATGGTCCAGCAAAGTTGGTTTTTATATTAAATATGTACGATGGTGATCATATCACAGCGGAACAGTGATACTAATGGAAAACAAGGATAATCTCCTTGTATCTATACAGGTAGTCATTCGTAATTTTTCTTTTAGGTATAAAAATTCCTTAAATTAGCCACATGCCACGTGTTCAAGACTCCGGTGCCATCAACTCTTTCTAACTCATAGTTGTTGAACTTATGAGCCTTCATGACTTTGTATGGTCCTTCCTACTTTAGGCATAGCTTTCCTCGTTCTTTAGCCTACCTAGCATAGTTTTTTCTCAGCACCAGATCATGAATCTGAAATCACCTTTCCTTCACTTTCTGATTGTATGCTCCTGACACTCTTTCCTTGTGTTTAGCTTCTGTGATACTTGCCAAGTTTCTTTGCTCCTCCAGTTTTTCTAGTTCCAGCTTCAACACATATGGATTGTCCATCTCCTTATAATTGCTTATCTTGAGACTTGAATTTCCAATTTCTACGGGTATGACTGCTTTGTTACCGTACACTAAAGCGTATGGAGTCTTCCCTTTGGCTATTATATGGTTTTTCTATAAAACCATAACGTGGTCGGTAGCTCATTCACCCACCCAGTTTGCTTTCCTTTTAATCGCTTCTATATCCCCTGAACTATGATTCTGCTTGTCAGTTCCACTTGGCCATTAGCTTGAGGATGTGCCACAGAGGTAAACTTATGAGTAATCTCGAGCTTCGAACACCAATCGGTGAACACCACACTTGTGAATTGTGTACCGTTATATGTGACAATGGTCTGTGGCACTCCAAAGTGGCACATAATGTCTTTCCATACAAATTTCCTAGTGGCTCCAGTTGTGACACGTCCTAATGGCTTAGCTTTAACCCACTTTGTGAAGTAATTGACTACTACAATGAGGAACTTAGCGTTGCTTTCTCCTCTTGGGAATGGTCCTACTAAGTCTATCCCTCACTTGTCAAATGGCCAGGCTTCGTTGATTCCTGTCAAAGTTGATTGCGGCTTATGTAAGCATTGATTTGGCATCTCCTACACTTGAGGATAAAGTTGTGTGTATCATTGAACATAGTTGGCAAGTAGTACCCTGCTCTGATTATTTTTCTAGCTATCATTCTAGCTCCCTGGTGCATTCCACATAAGCTTTCATGAACCTCTTTTAAGATCTCAATTGCCTTTGTTGGCCCTATACATTTTATCCATGGGGACAATAATCCTTTTTTGTACAATGTCCTATCTTTGTAGGCGTAACTAGTGGACCACAATTCCAACTTTCTAGCCTCCACCTTAGCTTTTGGCAATGTCCCTTTTGGGAAAGAAATCCATTAGCATAGTTATCCAACATGCTTCATCTTCTTGGATTGTTAGCACCACCATTGATTTGGTGTTTCTAACTGGGATAACCTCCACAATGACATCTCTCTATTGAGTAAGGGAATCAAACCCTGCAGTTGCTAGCTTGCTTAATGCGTCCACCTATGTCTTTTTGCATCGCGGGACGTGTTTTATGTCAAAATATTCAAGCTGGGCTATGAGCTATTGCACCTTCACCAAATATTTCATCAACTGGTCTGCACATACCTCATAGTCACCTCGCACTTGTTGGACTACAATTAGTCAATCACTAGATACCCGGACACTTCTTACTTTATAACTGATCGCGAGATCTAATCCACAAATTAGAGCTTTGTATTATGCTTCATTGTTGGTAAGCAAGAAGTCGAATTGTAATGAGTGTATGTGTTCGCCCCCATTTGGGTCCACTAAAAACAGTCTTGCTCTGTATCATTCCTTGATTGATGCTCTATCAATGAACAATGTCCAAGCCAAATGCTCCCATTTTGTCTTACCTTTATCAATTGTGAAACTCTATTGGATGCTCGCTCTTTGTGTCTCTTCACTTAACATTCTACAATGAAGCCTGGCAATGCTTGAGCTTTGATTGCTGTTCTAGTTGGTCTTTCAACCCCTCATATGCTCTCTGGTAATTTTCCCTCCAGCTAAATTTTCTTGCCTTTCATAGAACATCAAAGAGTGAAAATGCTTTTCTACATCCTTTGATACGAAATGACTAAGTGCTACCAATGATCCCATTAAGATTTGTACTCCTTTAATTATTCACGGTTGGGGAAGATTCACTATGGCTTGTATTCTTTCTGGGTTAGCCTATATACCCTTTGAGGAAACCTTGTACCCCAAGAAATTTTCAACCCCCACTCCAATTACACACATTTTAGGGTTGAGTTTCATCCCCATGTCCTTTAAAGTGTCCAAAGTTTCTTTCAAGTCTTCATTAAAGTTTCTTACCTTCTTACTCTTGATCACCATATCGCTAACGTACGCTCCAATGTTTCTCCCTATTTGGCTTCTGAACACCTTGTCAATCACCCTCTAGTATATCGCTCACGTGTTTTTGAGCCTAAAAGGCATCTTCACATAACAAACCATTCTGAAGCTTGTTATGAAGGCTGTTTTCTCTGCATTGTTCGGGTTCATCAGTATTTGGTAATATCCTTTGTATGCATCCAAGAAATCCAAGACTTCGTGTCTTGAGATCGCTTCAACCAGTTGATTGATCTTTGGAAGAGAATATGAATCCTTTGTACATGCTTTGTTCAAATTTGTGAAATCAATGAACATTCTCCAAGCATCGTCTGACTTCTTCACTATGACTGGGTTCGCTAACCACGCTGGGTATTTGACTTCCCTTATTATGCCGGCTTGCAACAATGATGTAACCTCCTCTTTGATCACTTTTAGTTTATCACTAGCAAAGTAATGTTGTTTCTACTTAACTGGTTTAACTGAGCTACTGACATTCAACGAATGGGTAGTGGTTTCTATGCTTACTCCTCCCATGTTCTATACATCCCATGCGAATGTATCCCTGTGGCTTTGCAATATGTGAATTACCTTCGTCCTTTCTTCAGCTGGAAGATGTTTTCCAATCTTTACGCATTTGGAGTCATTTTCGGCATCTAGGTTTACTAACTCTGTTTCTTCACCTAGGTCGATTGATTAATCCAAATGTTCTAGTAAGCCTCCTCCTGAAATGGTGTTAACTAGCTTCTCCTTTTCTCCTGTCTTTCCTACCTTCATTGCTATAACCATGCATTGCTTAGCTGCTTGCTGGTTTCCCCTAATTGTTGCTACTACAGCAAGGGCTGGGAATTTCATTACCAGGTGATAAGGAAACTAGATTGCCTTAGCTCTATTTATCCATGGTCTTCCAATTATGGCATTAAATGTATTTGGGGCATCCATAACCACAAATCCCACATGACTGTGCAATTTTTCCCACTTTCGCCGATCGTAACAGGCAATTGTATATTTCCTAGAGGTGTTTCCTATCGCCCTGTGAAATCGACCAGCGAAGATGTGGATTTTTTTAGATTTGTTCGCTTAAAGCCCAAACTGTCAAAGAAATCGACAAATAGTATCTCGACCGAACTACCGTTATCTACGAAAACTCTGTGGACAGTTGTATTTCCAATTTTTCCTATGATAGCCATGGGATCATTGTGTGGCGAGTCACTGGGTACTACATCCTCTTTGCTGAAGGTAATTTCTTTGTTTGGGTGGAACCTTTTTTCATCTGGTTCTTGTGCATGAGAGTACCTTGTCTTGGCCTTCCACGCATTGTTAGACAGCGACTCTATGGAACCATGTATAGAGAAGATAATTGTCTCTGGTGCTTCGCTATCCACCCTGTCGTTATACTCTACAACTACTATCATTTTTTATTTATTTTTAGTCATTGTTGTCGCAGTACCTTGGTTTCATGGAGATGGGTTCGATGTCTTGCTTGCGTTCCCATATTGATCTGTTACTTCTTTTTTATATTGGCCCAAGTTTCCATTCCTCAAATTTTCTTCAATCTGTCTTCTTAGGTCCCTGCAGTACTCTATGTCATGGCTATGAGCTTTGTGAATGGCACAGTAAAACTCTCGTGATCTTTTTTTCTGGTGATACGATCAGTGGTGCTTGTTCTTAGAATAGATCCTTATTTGCTAGCCGTATTTGTTTCCTTGTCTTCGTTAGAGGCGTATCTTGATACTCATTAAAATTGACAATGTAACAATCAAGCAATTTTCCATTCTATCTCAAAGCATTATAATGAGCTTGAGCAAATAAATAAACAAATTTTACTTGATCGTACCCGGGATTGTGTCCAGTGGATTATAAGATTTTGGAACTTTCATCGAACCTCCTCTAGACATGCTTTTCCTAATCTTTTACTAATGCTTACTTGATCGGATAAAATCATAGTTGCGAGACCGTGAGAGAACTAGGGTTTTTTTAAAAAACAAATTGGGGGAGAAAATTATGAATCCGAAATCAGGTTTTTTTTATGCTCTGGCATATTTATGAGTTTGTAAGAATTTCTTGTCTATTTTATTGAAGAGCCAATTTGTCATTTACGAACTCAGAATTGTCATTTTTGGGGCTTTGTAATAGGAATCAATTTATTTCCGAGTTCGGAAGTTTATTAATTCCTAAAAAACAACTACCATTTTTTGCCCAACAAGGGCCAGAAATGGGAGTCAAGCTCAGAACCTACAGTTCAAAACTTCTAACCTAAATCAGATGCTAAGTGTCATTGGAAACAAATCACTTACGAGACCGGAAGTGATTCGGGTCCATTTTCTTTAAAGAGCATAATCACTTCTGAATTTGGAAATTAATCGTGTCGTTTGGCCTTTTCCCTAAAAACCAAGCTTGAATGGATTTTTTCCACAACCAAATCAACTATTAATTTCACAAATACTCCCTCCATCCCAGCTCAAATTGCATAGAATTTTTTCACAGTCTCCAATGAACACTTTTGACTGTAAATATATGTAATTATGCATAATAACGTCACACAAAAAGTTGATATTTTAAAACTTCATGTTACAGTGAATCTAACGGTATCTCATACAATAATATTATTAGTTGTTTACTTTTCCAAATACATGGTCAAATTTTGGCAAGTTTGACTGAAAAAAATATTCTTTGCAATTTGAGCTGGGACAGAGGGAGTGGCGTTAAACATAATTTGAAGAAAATTTCAACAACCTATAATTCAAAGTTTCAAATCTCTAAATAGTTTCACATCAAAAATTAAAATACGAAAATCTAGTCTTCTTCAAACATGTACTCAATCTCTAATCCATATCGTCCTGTTGATCCCCGCCATCTCTCCCAGCCCCATCATTTTTGTCCTCATCATCTGTGAAAATTGGCTGGAAATTGGGTGGCTCTTCATATTCTCTATCTTCTAGCTTTAATCCCCGGGTTTGTAAAAATCGAGCAGGTTAGACTTCCATTGTCATCAGCATCTCGTGCGTCGAAGCCACGTCGTGATGTATACAATTTAACTACTTGCTTATGGTACTTTTCCAACTGGTCTAGGATCATGTAAAAATTTTTATATTTAATTTCCTTCGATTAATTATACAAAAAAAATTAATTTCATAATTAAAAGGGTGGAGATCAATTTTCAAGGGAACACGATGTCTCTATTCTATCTAGTCCCGCTTCCCTTGACCTCTTTGATGCTTTTCAAGGGATGGGGCAGTGCTCCCACTTGTTGTCAAAACCCAACATCAGGTGTTTATGCTAGAACCATCTCTAATTATAAAACTCCAATCATAGAGGTTGATCCACAAGATGTACCCCAACTTCCTTGATTAAAGCAGTGACCAATTCACCCTGCGTGAGATTCTTCTTCTCGGTCCCTGGAGCCTTGAGCATGCTGCAAATGATGGTGTAGTCCAAGTTTATCTTCACCCCTCCATTACGTAATAGAAGAGCATCAGGTTCCTTATGGTTGACTCACAAGCGTGCCCACTCGTCGACAACACATTCAAATAAATTCACTCATAAATTATCCATTTTTCAATAGTAAACACACCAACATCATAACGTTCTTCTTGGCCTGATGTATCTCCATTCCTATGGAAGAATCTCCTAGCCATTGTTACGGGATATAATAGGGTGGATTTAGTCATACCCAGCCAGTTTTGTTGGTGATAAATATCTAGCAGACCATGGGGATCATTGGGTCTCAAATTATCCAATTCAACATAGGGGCAACCTGGGACTTTATTAATGGTGTTTTTGTCAAAGTTATCACAGAACCATTCACCTTCGTGTCATCACGGTTATTACTACTTTTCCCTAAACTGGCATAGAATTGGATAACCTCATCAACGTGAACTCTCTCCTCTAAGCATAACAATTTATCAGGGTGTTGTTCTTTAAGATAAGCAAGCAAATACCCTAAGCACAAATCTTCAAAATCGTTGGCATGTATAACCTTAGGATTAGTACATCTCCTACGAGAGAAATTCACATATCGTTTTCCTGCGATTTTGTTGAAGAACTTCTCTGACAGGTGCTACTCAGTCAATGGATGATGACTCAAGTCACTAGCTTTTGAATTGCCTCCCCTAGTCCTCCCCATTGTGTTTGGATTGGGTTTGTTTGGTGGAATTCAAATTGGAGGGTTTAGGTAATTTTTTTTATTTAGGGGTGTTTGTACGAATTTTAGTCCAAACATGGAAATTTGTCGTAGGGTTTATTTATATGGTGGCGTTGCTGTTACAAACTCGGAAGAGCCTCCCACGCATGTTACGAGTTTAGAACCTGAAACTGACGGGAAAAACCATTAAAGGGGGGGTTTCAAAGGGTGATTAATGATGCTTGAAAGAGCCGTGAATCCCCCCTCTCCCCCCCCCCCCAAATTTTCCATCTCTACCTCATTCAATTTCATCTCCAATCTTACAATATTAAATCATTCAAGTATCAAAGGTATGTATTCACTAGTTCCACCACTCTAAATTTAAATTGTTACAACATTCTCTAATCCATTGGAATTTAATAGGGAAAAACTTCATTTTGGAAGAGGAAAATTGGGTGGGAATTCCCTCAAATCAAAATTCACACTTATTGGACGAAAAGGTAAGTGTCACTCCTCTTACTAAATAATTCTCCAAATCAAAGCTCTCACTTGTTGTATATATATATATATATGTATTGTATTAGGGTTTAGGGTTATTGTTTTTGTTATTGATTAATTTTACATTTTAATTAAAATCTAGCATTAAATGTGTGAAAACCTAGGGTTAAGTTGTATTCTTCATTTAATGTTACATTTTTTATTTTAAAATGTCTAGTATCGAAGTGGTTTTAATAGTATTTCACAAAATGTGTGAACGTAGGATAAATAATGTATAATAAAAGGGGTCGCGATGATTATTTATGTTCACATAATGGTAATCCAGCTACATCGAAATATGATTGCAATGATGAATATGGATCCGACAAGGTCGGAATGACAAAGACTCGTTGTATAACATTAGAATGTTGAATGGCTAGAAGAAAGTTAACTTTGTTGGTATTTAATATGTCTGGAAAGTGTTTGTCAAAAAAAATGTGCTAAAGGGTGTAGTTGGGTAGGAAAATATGATAGTTGACATAATATACAATAGTTGGCATGATGTCCCCAAAGAGTACAAGGACACCCTATGGACGGAGTACTAAAAGGTACCGTTATATTTTGAAGTCATATTCCCCCCTAATTCCCCATGTTTTTATCTTACTAATTAATTCTTTATTTTCCACATGATTGTGTTCAAAATCCTTATAGGGGCTGATTGAGATCGATGCCCTGGACAAGGCATATCTATGAAAGAAGGAAATGCACAAGTTTTCCAAGAGTTGGCGGGAATAAAAATACACGTTATCTAGGAATTACATTTGCCGGATAAGAAAGGAGATTGCCCATTTTTAGCTTACACACACATTCAACTGGAGAGGTGAGTGATTCACAAGAGAAGGGCTTTAGATAATAGCAAAAATGTTAGTACATTTATTTAAAATTTAGAGTGTATTTAGATTAACATGACTTTAGTTGTGACATGTCTATACATAACATCCTATCATAGGGAAGGAGGGAACAAAACAATGCATTGCCTCGAAGAATGCAATTCCTCATTGATTGAGATGTGGGCATTACGGATTGGCGGCACTCGAGTTAGTGCGGGAATGTTTCAAAAAGGATGTTCAAAATGAAATTGAAGGGGGGTGATTGAGGATGAGGCAAGTTCATCGATAATATCAACCGAAGTGGATAAATTTGAGAGGTGTGGTCTTTTCCTAAAAGGGCGACAAAACTAGAAGGGTGCATATTAAAAGCCAAATAAAGTTAAAATTGTGGAATGAGTGGTAGCTCCTTAGTCATTCTTTCCTCTATAAAGCATTTTCCCATTTAGATGCACTAACATTTTTTTCAATTGTGCACATAGGCTAAGTTGAAGAATGGTCAATTAGAAAGTCAATTCATTCTGATGGGTAAGCACGACATCCTTTGGGAGGCAACGGGGAAATCCAACCACCTAGGGCATGAATAAAGAGTGGGTGCATTCTTTTCTTGAAAAGAGGTGTTTTGAATTATTTGATCATTTGATCGGGAAAAACCATCGAGAATCCACACACTGCAAATGTAAGCACTTTTTCGAGATTAACAAATAGAGGAACAGTACATTATAATTCTTAAGTTCATCCAACACACTAGACTTTCTCAACTAATGCCCGATTGGACTCTGCATTCAAGAGGATCACACCATTCTCCCAGAGAGATTGAGTTTAACCAAGACCCCATTCAAAACCAAATAAATGAGGACAACAATCTCGACAAAGCCATCATAGCCAACCCAAAAAAGGTTTGAAATTGAATTGTCTTTCACTACTTACCGTTTCATTAATATCATCCTAAACACAACCTTTCTATATCATGTAGACATAAAATTTGTGTGAGCTATACATTGATCGAGGAAACAATGGTAAACCACTCCAAGTAGCCGATGTAATTTTACATGAGTCGATGCGACATTATCACTCTGTTCCTATAGTGGATGGTATTTCTATAGTTTTGTTAAAGACCCTGGTGGTTCTCAACACTCTTTTGCCAATTCCAGATTGCCACTACAAGCGAGTGGGACCCGCTCGAGGAATGTAACTTCTATGGCCTCATCGTCTAATATATGTTAATACTATAAAGGATTGACATTTGGAAATTCCTATCCCTACGACACCTAAACCTGTAGAAAGTAAACCGAAAAGGGTTATACCTCTTGTTCCAAAGGCACAAGTCACTAAAGATTCCTCACACTTCATACGGGGTCTTATATGATTTAATTGTACATCATGAGTGCAACTCAACATATGCATTTTTGGGAAATGAATGCTTACTTGGTCAAAAGTGGGAAATAATCGCGTTATGGAGTGATTTTGAAGATATATGAAGATGTGAGAAAGTTAACCAAAAATGAATGTCTCTCTACCTATAGTGAGTATTATATGCATTCTAATTTTCAAGATTTTATTTCAAACAAGATTACCAAACGCTAATGTCTCTCTACCTAGTTGTTATGAAGGTACTTATATTACTTTTCTAATAAAAAGGACAAGGGTTGTGATAGCGGGCAGTCGTCGCACCCCTATTCAAAGATAATTTATAAGCCCTTTTTGCTTACTTTCTACAACTAGGTAGATAGCGGCAAGTCGGGGTCGTCCACGAAGAAGAGGGATCTTCCTAAGCATTTAGGCAAAAAGGTTGATATTAGGCTAGGAGTAGACATATATACATACATATAAAAGCATGTAAATGGGGGGGGGTTGGTTGGTTGGTTTTCCTAAGTTACGAAAGTAAAAAGACAAGATAACTAGCAAAGTCAAGTGACTATGCTAATCATCAAACAAAACTAAGAAAAAGGGGTTTTAAAACTACAAAGATAAAAAGCCTTGGGGGCAAGGGATATCCACTTCCAAATCTAATGTAGGTCATTGAACCATTCACTCATTCTATCATATAGCATTACATGACTCAACATCAACATACCCATCTAGCAAGAATCACAACACATTATGCACAAGAAGTTCTAAGTTCATACTCGTAGATTTTCATGCAAAGGAGCTACGGAATTCGTCACGTTCCTAACACTTAACCAATTCAATCATACAAGCACTCCCTATGCTCAAACAACTCATGGCACAAATGAAGTGAAACACACCATCAAGAATACATAAATGCTAAATAACAAATACTTCAAGGATGAATTAAAATCATCTATTCAATACTTCAACTACTTGTTGGGAAGATAAATCTTCCATCCTTCTTAGTTCGTAGTTTGCAAGAGTGAATTCGACATCTCTTGTCAAACCTCACCAATGACTCCCCTATTGCTAGGAGTATCCCATTGATGGCATTTAATCACGAAGAACCAACAAGCTTGGCAATACTTATGACCACTACACCGTGACTAAGCATTTAACCAATTCATGCAATTACACAAGATTGGATGAACGTGCAACGCACATTCATCCAAGAGCATATAACTCTCTCGTTTGCTACACAAACGAACATGATGAAGAGTTCAACATCAATCACATTCATCTAGCACATTATCAATCCATCAACACAATCAAAAGCTCTAAATAATACTCATACATTCCTAACAAGAAAAGGGGGGAAATCAACCCAAATCCCCCAAACCCTAGCTATCAATTCATACAAGTATTTCATATGCTCAAGCTTTCAACAACATCAATGAAATCAACAATTAACATCCAAAGCATAATAAATGCACAATAGCAAAAACACCAAATAGATAGATAAAATGATTCTTACTACATAGAAGTGGAAGCTTCAATCCTTTGCTCCCAAGATAAAAACTACCCTAGATAAACAAAACCCATAACAGAGAACAACAATCTACAAAGAAAGAAGAAGAAATGGAAGAAAATGGTGAAAAGTAGGGTTTTGGAGCCCCAAAGGCGGGCTTGGAAGCTGTGTAGAAGAAGGGGTGAAGAGGTATTTATAGGGAAAGAAAAAGGGGAGAAAAATGCTGCTGCAGGGCTGAATTCACACTGTCATCGCGACTCGCGACCAGTTCCATCGCGAGTCGCGACTAGATCAGTAAACTCCAGCCCTGTTTTGTTTTGCTTCTTCCGGGTGAACCGTTGATCCGTTTTGGGAGTTCTTGTAGTCGATTTTATAGTGCTCGAGAAGAGGAATCCAATGGTATCACTCTTGAAGGCTGATTCTTCTCTTAAATTATGAAAACCCTGGACCATCCTTCACCCGTTGCTTTGCTCTCCTTTCTTCACCTCTTCACTTCTTCAAATCTTCAAAAAGCACAAGTGTAAGTCTTCAAATATTCAAAGATATCTTTCAAAGTCTTCAAATCTTCAAATTCTTCAAACAAATCACCTTGTCACACAAAATCATCTAAAAAGTGATAAAAACGTCAAAGTCGCTTTTATCCCTCCTTAAATGATTTCAAGGCGGAATGCCACATGTAGAGCACAAAATTATACAAAATCCAATCCTAAAAACCCTATTATAACCGCATAAAATGGCCTCATCAGGTTGGATTGGGTACTTGTGCCCGATGATGACACAAGAAATTTTATCTACGGAGCAAGAGAAGTTCAACTACATGCGCAAGTCCCTAGGGTAAATGAATAATAAAGTATTCGTTGCGCCATACATTGAGAGCTGATGGTTACGATGTTCATTTTATTTGTTAATATCAATATAATAATATTTTATGGTGAATATACTTTCACAGAGACCAATGGAGATTGATTTTTTTTGTCCCCCAAAAAAAAAGTCCACTGGATGGATCCCCTACACATCCAACCATCTGAAGTATTTGTAAAAATTTTGGATTCGCTATGAATATCCCTAGCGACGAAAGTGATATGAGTTTAGACGTAGTTGAAATTAAGGTCAAGTTTCTCCAAGTATTATTTTACATACTGTAGTTTTATCTTATTAGCATTATCATAATTTACGTTGCTATATATATGTACAAGAAACAAGTAAAAATATGGGAGTGCGGGTATTGTATAATGTTATACACAGCGGGGTGCATTCAACAAGTACGATTGGGTTACCTAGGAATTGACAAAGTAAGTATATAGTTTTTTCTAGTTACCATTTTTTTCTAACACATTTGGTATTTTCGTTGTTCAACAAAATTTGTTACAATTTTCTATTCACAGATTTTTCCGAAGGTAATCAGGCCATATTCACAAGATGATATCAACACTTCAAGAAATTTCTTGGAAAGGAATTTAATTCACACTCACTCAATGACTTTAGGGAATTCTAACATGGTTGAGTAACACACATTGTGTAAATACTGATGATATGGATTGTACGGAATAGATTTCTTGTGATTTTTATTCCTATCCATAGATTATTGTTTACTTAGCTTAATCGCTAGATTTTCGTTAGAGTGTATCATCATGTCTTGTATTTTGTTACATTATGATTCTGTAAATGCAGGCTATTTAAGGCAAGGATTATGAAGGAAATAAATTTTTTACCACACTGACCATAGTTCCGAGTTTGGAAGTCTGTCCCCTCTTTATATGTCATTGAAACCATAAAACAGAAATTCGGTGCCAAATTCGGAACAGGATGACCCAAAATACTTTTCGAACATGGAATATGCAGTGACTTAAATAATTTTTGAAGTGTCTTCTGACCTGAGAGCGGCAGAAAGTAGACCTGAGACAGGAATTTATTGGAAACCCCAATCTAGAGTTGGCATGTTTCCGAGTTCGGAAGTCAGTTATAAGTTTGGAAATGTTGAAAGGGCCAAGCTATACTACTAAGGTTACGATTCGGAACCTAAGGAAGGCCCAAGCCATCCTACACGGGTTCCTATTTTAGAACCTATTAAAGGATATACATAACCCCATTTGATGGAGTTTTCTAAAGGCGGTTTCAAAACCACCTTTGATCGTGGCTGATCAAATGCGGGACCATAGAAGGCAATTTGAAAGTTCATTTTCTGGTTCGATGAAATGTTCTTTAATCCCCCTTTTACTAGTCCCTGTTCCTATAACTTTTAAGGTAATATTATAATTGTTTATTGTTTGAGATATATTTTAAAATGTGTTAATTATGGAAACTTCATTGGAACGTATGAAAACAAACATCAAATAATCTCATTAACTATAAAACGATTTCGTCTAACTGTTAGGCAATGTAAAACAAGACTTTGTGTAATATTAATATGATATTAATAACTATAGGCTCAAATTTATATGTTTTAATCAATCACAGCCCATTAAATTGGGGTAGGATTATATAACTGTAAATCCATGTTTCTTTTAAGTTACCTAATGGAACTTTATCTATATCCCAAAATTCCCTTAGGGAAATGTTTATATAATGTTTAAAAAGAATTAATTAAAACTCACCTAAGTGAGACGGTATATATTAGACTCCCCAAACCTATAAAAATAGATGTATAAAGTTGAGCCATAAGTTGACTATGTGCAGCTAGTGATAGACGTGGAATAACTAAAAACAAAAATATGAATCCATAACCTATGTCTCCAAACCCCTTGTTAACAAAGGTTATGGCTTCAATCCCCTTTCGAGACATATTATGACCCTCTACCTTTTTCCCCTTACCCACGTGTTGACAAACAGAGGTGGCTTTCCATAATAGTCCCTCACAAATATTTTCCACCAGAAAATATTCACTGGAAACCGTATCAACTCAGCATTTGTAAACTCTACAGCTAGCAGCATCCCTTGGAAAACTGCATCTGGACTATAGAATGTGTCATCTAGATTTTGTTGAGCAAGTTTGAGGAAATTAGCAACCCTATTCCAAATTTGAAGGCTATCACTTGATTGAGCAGCAATGCTTCTTGCTCCAGTCTTGTGTACCTACAATTTCAATAGAGGAAGAGCAATAAATATTCCCAATAAAACTAATAAAACATAAAAGTTTTTTAATCATGATGTTTGAATGTAGAAAAAGCATATAACATCAAGATGAATCAGTCCCCTGATCTTTCTAGGTAAACTGTTGAAATTGAAAGAGGTGTTCACCTTGTTCAAACATGCAGCTTTGGCAAGACATTCAGCTACACTATTTCCATCTCTATAAATGTGTGAAATTGCTCCATTAATTTGTGTAATCGTTTTCCAAATTTCCCTCATTAGTGAAATGTGTTTCCATGTGATCTTGAAGTCTTTCCTAACCATCTTAACAAGAAAGACGGAATCACATTCAATGTCTATTTGGATGCATTCATGTTGAATAGCTAAATCCAAACCCAAGTTTAAAGCCTCAATTTCTGTCCGCGGACAAGAACACTGATCTAGTGGCTTAGAAGCAACTATAATCATTCTGCCTTGAGAATCTCTAATTATAGAACCAACTCTTGAATCTCTATTTCCGAACACTAAACCATCAGTGTTGAGTTTAAATAGAGTGGGAAAGTTCAGTTGCACTATTCTTTGTGTGATCTGTCTTTTGCTTTCAACATATTTAGATCTCAAAAGAACAGGAAATCCATAGGACATTGTGAATTTGTATCTCAGCTTATGAACATGTAATATGTCTTGAAACTAGGATAGAATGCTTTTGATCATCAGCATAGTGTTAGGTTTAATGGATTCAAAATATTGTCTGTTCCTTGAACACCATACAACTAGACCACAATGCATGGGATGATTCTAACTAAGTTCAGAAAATTAAATGATTCATGAGATACAGTCCAATAGAAATAGAACCTATCCCTTAGAGTAGTAAAATTAGTATCTTGAATGTTAAAGATCCCATTTATAGTATTCCAAACGTGTCCAGTAAAGCTACAAGAGTAAAAGATGTGGTGAATGTCCGCAGAATCATTTTCACAGAAACAACACTTAGATGGAAGATGTAGATTAAAATATTCTAACACATAGAGTAAGGCCACCAGTCTGTTTAATATTTTCCAGTTGAAGATACTGATTCGCTTTAACGATTAGACCATAAAAATCTGAATGAAGGGATTACATCCCTTTTAGGTCTATTGAGTTCATATGTTGTTTTGATACAAAAACAAACCATGTACAGAAGGTTTCCATATCAACTTATCATTGTATTCAGGAAAGAACATCACATTCCTTTTGAGATATGCAATGTTTTGAGTTCAGGTTATTTGCTGCATAAGCAAAATATTATCTGCCAATTAGGATTGCAGAATTAGGATCTTTGACAAAACAAGGGAATTTGCAAACCCTTCAATGCCGCACGAAATTCAAGGTCTATCCCTCGGGATATACTCAATTTCGACTCGCTCTTTAACTAGCCCTCGGGGTCCGATTACAAGGTTTATTGGTACTTAACTAGCCCTCGGGGTTAAGCAACAATGGAATAACTCGCAAGCAAAGAGTATGAACTCAAAAGGTTATATATTTGGTTGATGAAAAGTGTTCAGGTAAAAATTAATGTTGAAACCCATCCCTATTTATAGTACATATGTATGGTCTTCTAAAATACAAACAAGAAACTGAAAAGGATTATGGCAGCTTTAAGAAGCTAAAACCATACTTAACTAGACTACCTAAAATAAATTAATATATTCTTGAAGCTAAATCTTGAATGAATATTGCCTTATCTAATCTTACCAAATCTAATTCTAATCAAATCAGAACTGAATATTCTAACACCTAAAATAAATGCATGACCAAAACATTAATTCTTCCAAGGACAACATGGCTGAATTAATGGGTTTTATTCTAAAATAAAATAAATGATCACACTACATCATTAAAAAATCTAATAAATAAAAATAAATAAAGAAACCTAATTCGTATCATTTTTCAGGTGAAATAAGAGATGGCATAAGCGGTTTCAGTCTTAGACTAACTAATTTGGACAAGATTTTGTTCACAGAGTTACAGAGGCTTATCGGTCTGTAGTGTTGAAAGAAGAGGTGACTTCTATTTTAGGGATCAATGTTATTAGAGCTGATGAGTTGCTTTTGGAATAGAGTTACCCTGCATGAAGTCATGTATAGTTGATAATAAATAAATTTTGATTATGTCCCAGCAAGCTTTAAAGAATTTTCCTGAGAACCCATCAGGTCCAGGAGCCGAGTCTGAATCCTTAAAAGCTAGGCATATGATACTTCTTCCATAGAAACTTGCTTTCATAAATCATGATTCATCTCAATTGTTACCATTTTAGGTATATTTTAAATTAGCCATGTAGTGTTAATACCAGTAGGGTCTGCATTGTCCTCAATTAACAGGTTAGAGAAGAAGTTGACAACTTCCAACCCTATTTCTTTCTGATCATGTAACCAGTAGCCTTGTGATTTTTTTTTATAGAAGCTATGTATTGCTTAAAGTGCTTAGCTTTGACTGAATTGTGGAAGAATTTAGAGTCAGAGTCACTTTCTTTTAACCATTTAATCTTGGATTTTTGTTTCCAGGAGGTTTCTTTTTGTGATAGTGCTAGATTTAATTCAGCTTTGTCTTTGTTATATGCAATTAGATTTGAATCATTATCCAAAGATTGCAAATCTTGCTCAGGTTCTAGAAAATTTTCTTTGCAATTTTTCACCTTGTAAAAAATATTACCAAATG
Organism: Rubia yunnanensis; assembly: GCA_037428765.1. NCBI lineage: Eukaryota > Viridiplantae > Streptophyta > Magnoliopsida > Gentianales > Rubiaceae > Rubia > Rubia yunnanensis. Next base: position 36,465,874 of record CM075063.1, on the reverse strand, counting down.
TGTTCTTATTCCAAATTCTAATCTTTCCATTCCATGAAAGATTAGATTCAGTTTTCCATGATTCCTATATTAAGGACATGAAGGAAGGGTGGCTAATCCAATAATTTTGGAACAAAAGGGTTTAGAACTTGTAGACCAGTTATGTTCTTTAATGTGTAGGATTAATGAAAAATGATCAGACTATTCTGTAGTTATCACATTTATATATGACGTAAGAAAGTCATTTAACTAGAGATTATTTCCCATACCCCTGTCAAGTATTTTCCAGACTCTTCATTTTGGTCTCATTCCTGTCCATGTGAAGAAGCTACCTGATGTTGGTAAGGTAATAAAATTACCAGCAAACTTAAAGGAGTTAAAATCAGTTATAACTGATGGATAAGGAGTTGATTGTCCCAGGTATTCAGACTTGATTTTCAATCACATTCAGATCACATATAGCTAACATAGGGATATGTTTATGTGTCAGTAAATACTCCCACTAGAGTAGAAGGCTCTATTTAAGGCACCGTTAGAAGGTGGTTCCTTTGGAACCACCCTTAATTGAGGTCCGAAAGCATGTCAGAGTTTGAAAATGGTATTAAAGGTGGTTTCACATTAATTAAAAGTGGTTCCACCTTAAATTAAAGGTGGTTCCACCTAAAATTGCCTTTAATGAGGGCCGAAAGCATTTCCGAGTTTGGAAATGACACATTTTGTAGTTCGAAAATAGTTTCCTAGGTCACTTTTTCATTTTAAAGGCGGCTTTAATGGGTTGAAACCCATACTTAACGAATTCTCAGCCCAAATCTTCCCCCTCTTATTTCTTTCTTCAGCCCATACTTAACTATTTTTTCATTCTTCAGGCCTCTTCCATTGTTCTCACTTCTCGTCTCTCACCTTTATCCTGCCTCCACCGAAACCCTATTTTCTGTCACCTTTTTCCTCCTCCTAAACACCGATGCATCCACCACCTCACCCACCACCGCCTCGACCACCTCACCCTCTGTCACCTCACCCTCTGTCACCTCACTCTCCATCTGCCGCTGAGCTGCCATATCACTCTCCATCTCCACCACCTCCACCACCGGTGCCTCCTCTTTCCACACCATACCCACCACCGGTGCCTCACCCTCCCTTTGCCGCTAAGCCTCCACCTAAAAACACCTCACCTAATTGCATCCAGCGACTCTACCCCCGACAGAGAACAAGAAGCCTGTCGCTCGATTGGTCCGGTAGGGTTCATCGCCGGAGAAGAAGAAGCTCGCCTGATAAGGTTTCTAGGGTTTCTCAATGGAGAAGGAGAATCGCCACCGCGTAAGCTACTTTGCTGCTCGTTACCGCCACCACCACTGCTAGGGTTCAGCATATTGCATTTTGCTCTATATTTATGTGTTAATTTATTCTTTGTTTTGATGTCTAACAGATTTGTTGTTCTTAATTTGTTTTTAACTATTCATTTGATCAGATGTTTGGATCTATCATTAGTCAACGACCAAAGCTAGCTCCCCTTAAACATGAACATATTATGGAAACTACTTATCTTTGGGTACTTATTAAAAGAAATCATGGCAGTCCCATGGTTGACACAAATCATCGTCAGGGGTAGAGTAGTAAATTTGCAGGCTACTATTCATGCACATGGCTACATAACATTATAGGAGCTGTGAGGTGCTTGCCCATAATGACATTGTTTTGGGCATTTTAAATTTAAAATGGCTGCCTAACCATGTGCGTCTGTAGGTGCTGTCATGTGGGTGCCTTAAACGACATCGTTTTGGGTACCAATTTTAGGGGTGCCCATTCGAGAGGTTCCCATTCGAGAGGTGAAGGTTCAGGTGGAGAGGGTTCCATTGGAGGGGTTTGAGAGGTAAGGATTCGAGATGTGAAGGTTCCATTAGAGATTCGAGAGGTGAAGGTTCCAGTGGACATTCAAGAGGTGAGAGTTCGAGTGGGGGGGGGGGTTTGAGAGGTAATGGTTCAAGAGGGTTCAAGTGGAGGGGTTCCACTTGAACCATTCGAGAGGTGAAGGTTCAGTTGAAGAGATTCAAGTGGAGGGGTTCTATTGGAAGGGCTCAAAAGGTACCCATTCGAGAGGTGAAGGTTCTGGTGGAGAGGGTTTAAGTGAGGGGTTCCAGTCGAGGGGTTTGAGAGGTAGCGATTCGAGAGGTGAAGGTTGGGGTTTAGAGGGTTCAGGTGGAGGGATTCGAAAGGTAAGGATTGAGATGTGAAGGTTCCAGTTAAGATTCGAGAGGTGAGAGTTTAAGTGGGGGGTATGAGAGGTAATGGTTTGAGAGTTACCAATTCGACAGGTGAAGGTTCAGGTGGAGAGGTTCGATAGGGTTTCATTGGAGGGGTTCGAGAGGTAACCATTCGAGAGGTGAAGGTTTAGTTGGAGAGGGTTCAAGTGAAGACGTTCCATTGGAGGGGCTCAAGAGGTACCCATTCGAGAGGTGAAGGTTAAGGTGGAGAGGGTTCAAGTGGAGTGGTTCGAGTGAAGGGTTCGAGAGGTAGCAATTCGAGATGTGAAGGTTGAGGTCAGAGAGTTCAGGTGGAGGGGTTCGAGAGGTAAGGATTTGAGATGTGATGGTTCCAGTGGAGATTCGAGAGGTGAGAGTTCGTGTAGGGGGGGTCGAGAGGTAATGTTTCTAGAGTTACCGATTCGATATGTGAAGGTTCAGGTGGAGAGGTTCCATAGGGTTCCATTGGAGGGGTTCGAGAGGTAACCATTTGAAAGGTGAAGGTTTAGTTGGAGGTAAGAATTCGAGATGTGATGGTTCCAGTGGAGATTCGAGAGGTGAGTGTTCGAGTGGGGGGTGGGGGTTCGAAAGGTAATGGTTCGAGAGCTACCGATTTGATAGGAGAAGGTTCAGGTGGAGAGGTTCAAGTGGATGGGTTCCATTGGAGGGGTTCAAGAGGTATGGATTCGAGAGGTCAAGGTTCAGGTTGAGAAGGTTCACATGAAGGGGTTCCATTGGAGGGGTTCGAGAGGTACAGATTCAAGAGGTCAAGGTTCTATTGGAGGTTCCATTGGACACTCGAATTGGTACCTCTCGAAGCGCTTTACTCAAAACCCTCCACCTGGACCATTTCACTTGAAGCTTCACCTCGCGAATCAGTACCTCTCGAACCACTCCACTCAAACACCTCCACTCAAACCACTCCACTCGAACCCCTCCACTCGAACCACTTCCTCTCGAACCCCTCCACTCGAACCACTTCCTCTCGAACCCCTCCACTCGAACCACTTCCTCTTGAACCCCTCCACTCGAAACCCTTCACCTGAACCTCTTCAATTGAACCTCCACCTCATGAATCTGTACCTCTCGAATCGTCCTCTTCAACAATACCACCATCTCACCATCTCCACACTTCAATTACATGTAAAATTAGTACATTTGTAGCTTCAATTACAGCTCTATTAACATTTCTAAAGAATTTCTATAATTTGTTATCAAGCTCACCGTGTAACGTGCGGTGTTACCTTACTAGTATATTGAGTAGCAAAGTATTCTGAAAACTTTGTTATTATGTCTCTCTTAGAATCTGCAGATTTTGTTTCCTAAATGATGGTGTTCGGCTTCCTGCACTTGGTGTTTTAGAAAATAATGTTGTGGTTAGCCCATTGGCTTATGCAGAAGCTAGACTTACGAAACGGAAGTCATAAAATTGAGATTAATCAAGCTTCCTTTCAAAAGGACTAGAAGAGAAAGACAGTTTTTGCATCAGATTAGAACTTTAATTGTGTTGTTAGTTTGTTTTTTCAGATATGTTAATCGTTTGGCTACCGAAAACCAATTTTTTTCGATAGATGTTTTTTAAAAGGTAAGAAATGGTTTCCGAGTTCTAAAATTGTCCTATTAAAGGAGGTTTTATTATCAAATTAAAGCCAGTTTTTAACCACCATTAAATTAAAGGCAGTTTTATCGTTAAATTAAAGGCAGTTTTTAATCGTCTTTAAATGCAAATTTAATAGTGGTTCCTTGAACAACCTTATTTTTAAAGCACAACCATTAAAGGAACAAAAAAAGTACCTTTAAATTGCTGATATAACCGCCTTCAATTGGCTATTTCTACACTAGTGTCCCAAAGTTTTGCTTTTGCTTTTTGTGAATGTTTTGTATAAACAATAGCAATATAACATTCCTTATTGAGGTAAGGATGTTTTATTTTGGTTAGGATGTATTGTTTATGTGTTTTAACTATATTAGCTTTAATACAGTTGTCGCAAAATAACCAAACATTGCATCAAAGTAGTAGAAGTTTTTTATTCCAAATCAAAAGCATTTTTTGAAATTTAGTAGTCTTCTTGAATTGGTTCAATAAGGGCAAAGAGGAAAATCTTATGTCTATTTTTAATGTCTTTAACTCTTATTTTAGAAGCTTGATTACCTATTCCTCTTACATTCCAAATACAGAGATTTACTTCCATTTAAAACTATTTTCAAAAGGCAATGAGGATCTAGTAAATACAGTTTTAGGAGTGGAAGAATAGTATTTTCGACTATATTTCTTGGATTAGGATTTAGTTGCTCGAGCTTTATCCTCAGCAGGTTGATTTAACAAGACATTAAATCTATTTTGTGAACCAACCATATCTGAAATAAAGTAGTCTTGTGACATGGATACAAGCAGATCAATAAGGGCTTTAGATTCTGAGTTGTATCCACTTTTAAGTTCAATCTCATTTTCATGGTTTCCTCTTATCTTCTTCTTGGATTTAGAACTTGATGATAGCCGAGGAGATAAGCCAGCATTTATTTCAATGTAGTTGTCCTTAAGATTATTCTTCATTATGATTCCTTCATTAGTAGGATGTATTGAGTCAGACTTATTAGGAAGCTGTTGAATTGTGGAGTTCTCCTGAATTACAGCTTCTTGGACTGAATCAGTATCCAGTCTTGTGTTATTAGTCAAAGTGTTTTCTTCTGAGTTGTATTTTCCACATTAGTTGTCACCATAGAATAAGAAATAATAGCTTTAGAGCCTAAGTTAACAGCATGAATAGTACTCTTTTTAGCATTAACAGAAAAAGTAGGAGAGACAGAGTTTAGCATTTGGACATTAGGATCAACAGTAGAGCTCAAAACAACAGTTATGGATGCATATCAGAAGTTCTCTTTGAGACCATATCAACAATATTAGATACTAAGTGAACAACCTGAGGAGTAGCACTAGGGCATAAAACAATATTACTAGGAGCGATCATATTAGACACATAACTGACTGTGATATTAGGTGGGTTCACATTAAGAGTAGAGAGGTCCTTAATAGCCAATCTAGGAGAAGAGGTTAAATTACTATAGTAAACTTAGGAGGAACCTGAGCCTCTGTCACAGAGGTGAATTCTTCTGAACTTGTAACATTTTTGTCACTGGATTCTTTATCTTCCTTAGAGTTTGGTCTCCACAACTCCTACATTAAATGAGCAGCAATTTCGTGAGTTGGAATTGAAGGATTATCTTTGGTGGAATACCTGATGAAGATGGATTGTGCCCATGCTACTTAGTAATGGAGACTTTCTTATTTGGTCTCCAAGCCTAGGGTTTAACATGCAAGTAATCAAATTTACAACTGGCATCTAAGTAGCCTAGTTTAAGGCACTTGGCACAATAATTGGGAAGACCTTCATAATCAATACATTGCCAAAAATCAACCCCTCTATAATCTATCCAAATTCGATTAGTTCTAGGAAGATTAATATCTAATTCAATATAGACTTTGGCCACATGATGCCTAGTTCTATATAGAGTTGCCTTATCAATCTTGACAGGATGACCAATAAGATTTCCAATTGATAACATTACATCCTGATCAAAAAACTGTTATGGCCACCCATTAAGTCTAGCCTGACAGGAACAATAGACGAATCAACATTAGAATAAAAATTAGCAGTCCATTTCGAAATTCTTGACAAATAAGGACCAAAATTACACACTTTATGTATCCAACACCTATAATAATCATCAGGTACTGAAAATGTGATCAACACTCGACGATTATCTAATCCATGTGTTAACAAAGAATCCAGCATTTTTACCCTTTCGGAGTCTATTATCTGCCATTTTTATGCCTCCACACCCAGTGTCCACATAAAAGGATGACCTTACATACTAGCCCCCGGAAAAACACTTCCCCAGAAGTGAAATAAGAACCAAAGCAGATGGGGTCCTATTACATGAGTAAGACTCCAAAATTGCTCCAAAATGAGGCTGCTCAGGTTTTGCTTCAGGTTGGTGATGCAGTTTCCAACCAGCTTTGTGCTAATTCTAGTCATGCTCCAGATGCACCAATGCTGCCAGTTCATCCTCTTGATGTACCTGTCATAGTAAAGAGGAAGGGAGAAGTAATATGTCCACAATATATTAACCATGCCTAATATAGGGAGTAAGCAAAGCATTAAGTGTAATCAGTCCCCAATTTTTCCTTGGCAAGCTGAAAAAGACAAATATGGAGGATACATGTTCATAGCTTGCTAATTTTGTGGGAGGTCATCGCCGTACCTCTCAAAGTTAAATTTAAAATCCCTAAATGCTACCTATCTACAATTAAGTAGATAATGACAAGTCGGGGCCATCCACGAAGAAGAGGGATCTTTCTAAGGGTTTAAATATATAAGGTTGATATTAGACTAGAAGTAATATATATATATAGGTATATAAAAGAAATTAAAAGAGGGGGGGAAGGGGGGTTTGTTGGTTTTTCCTTAGTTATGAAATTAAAGAAAAACTAACTAGTAAAGTCAAGTCAAGTAACTATGCTGATCATGGAACAAACTAAGAAAAAGGGGTAAAACCTACAAAAGACAGAGCCTTGGGGGTAATTGATTTTCACTTCCAAACCTCTTACCTATCCTTGAATCTACAACTTATTCATTACTTTAACAACTTGTTGGGAAGATTAATCTTCCATCCTTCTTAGATAGTAGTTTTCAAGAGTGAATTCGACATCTCTTGTCAAACCTCACTAATGGCTCTTTTATTCGATAAACGACTAAAAGTATCCCATTAATGATGTTGAGCACGAAGAATCAACAAGCTTGGTAACACTTATAAACACTACACCGTGTCTAAGCATTGAACCAATTCATACACTTACACAAGATTAGTCAAGAACGTTCAACACTCATAGACCTCTCCTATTTGCTACAATAAACAAACATGACAGAGAGTTTAACATTATCACTTTCATCTAGCAATTATCAACACACCAACATTATTAGAAACACTAACTTATGCTCTTGGATTTCATATTAAAAGAGGGGAAACTTAGCTACCTCCTCCCAACCCTAACAAGCAATCATACAAGCAATTCATATACTCAAACAACCAACAACATTGATGCCATTAACAATCCACATTAAAAGCTCCATAAATGGACACCAAAAAAAGCAATAAATAGATGGAAAGAATTCTCAAGATATGGCTTATAAGCCTCAATAAATTTCTCCCAATTAAAAACTAAGCTAGATAATCAAAACTCATAACATAAAAGAAAGATCTACAAAAAAAGAAGAAGAAAATGGAAGAAAGGGGTGAAAAACTAGGGTTTTGGAGCCCCAAGTCGGGCTTAGTAAAATGGGGAAGAAGGAAGGCTATTTATAGTCCAAGAAAATAGAAGAAAAGAGGCCAAAAGTGTAAAATTCTGGCCTATGGGCCACAATGACCAATCTGTCATCTGCTTATTTCCATCGCTATGGGTGAACTGTTGCTCTGATTTTTTAGTTCTTGTTGTCTATATTATATTTCTTGAGAACATGAATCTAATGATGCCATCCTTGCAATCTGATTCTTCTCGGATCATTTTAAGAACTTGGTCTAAACTTCCGGGTCACAATTCATCCGCTTCTTTGTCTTCCTTCTTCGACCCTTCTATCTTCTACTACGTTTTGGTTCATGGCCTTCATTAAATCACTCTGAAGTGCTCACGAGCAATCTATAAATTAAGCTCAAAAAATGGAATCTAGATGCTCGTAAGGACCAAAAATTCATTAGACTAAACATAGGTTACAAAGTGACAGATTTAGATATGAAAATAAAAAATGGTCATCTAAACCCCTTATGATGTAAACCTAGCTAAATCTAGCAATCTTACAACAAAAAGATGACAAAATAGATGTTAAAAACTTCAAAACATACATGCATTTGGCGTCTCATCATTTTGCCAATGCATCAGCTACATGATTGGACTCTCTAAATGCATAAGAAATTGTTGCTTGAACCATTTCCATTAGCTTCCATATGTTTCTGATTTCCAAAGCATACTTAAATGGAATTTTGAACTCCCTTCTTACTATTTTAACAAGAAGAAGGGAGTCACATTCAACCTGTAAGTTAAAGTATCCATGCCGATGTGCCAGTTGTAGTCCAAATTGAAGAGCTTGTATTTTAGCTATAAGGCTTGTACCCTGTCCAAGATACTTAGTATCTGCAACTTGTAATTTTCCTTGTGCACCTCTGATGACTACCCCGGCTTCTGATTCACCATTCAGCAAGGATGAACCATCTGAGTTTAACTTCAGATGTGTTGGGAGCTGCCAGAGTACAATGCACTCTTTGTCTCATCTTTTGGCAGATATGTGATGCTTATAAAGTAGAACCATATTGCCACCATTAAGTGTCATTTAAAAATCCATCTTGTAAGCCTTAAAGATGTCATTGTATTGAGTAATCACTTTCTTGATAATAAGATTAGAACATGGTTTGACTGACTCATACAAACACTTATTTCTTGCACACCATATAAACCAAACCACTATACAAGGCAAGATTTAGATCAAATTAAGTAGGTTAACATTTTTTATTTTAAGGTTCCATTAATAAAAGAACCTATCCCAAAGAGTATCAAAGTGAACCAACTGCTAGTTGAAGTGATTATAAAGTTTCTACCATATGATATATACTGTAATGCAAGAATTAAAAGTATGATGTAAAGAATCAGATTCATAGTCACTGAATAAGCACTTGGAGGGTAGATTAAATGAGAAATCCTCCTGTATATCAGGCATTACCATAAGTCTATTTATCAGTTTCCAAGTGAAAACACTAATTTTCCTTGGTAGGAGCTTAGACCACAAATATTTGAAAAAAGGTATTAGAGATCTCTTTTCTCTAATCAGCTCATAAGCAGATTTGACTAAGAACAGTCCACTATCTGCAAGTTTCAAAATAAGTGTATCTGGATAGTCGATGTGGCTTAAATTGATGTTTAGGTTCTTATTAATAACTGATACAGGCAGACCATGCTCTATATTTTCCAGGAACTTATTCTGTTTAAAGAAAAAATCTTTTATAGAGGCATCTTCTCTTGGAAAAGGCTCTGAGGATTCCCAAAGAGATGCTAGAGTACTTAAGTTATTCCAGTTCGAGTACCAAAAAGAAACATCACCAGAGGCAACTTGAAGATAAGAGTTATTCATTGCAATTGTTCTCTTCCAAGTTTTTGATGTTCTTTGTGTTTCTAGTATAGACCACATCACTTGAGACCACAAAGATTTTCCAAGTTGTAATTTCCACAATAACTTAAGAGCAAAACTGGAAATCATTTTATAAAGATCTTTAAAATACAATCCATTTTTAGTTTTTGGAAAATACATGTTTCTATAGGATTTCCAAACTTTCTTACTGCCATGTTCATCATTGATAATCCTACAGAAGAATTTTCCTAACAGAATATGTAGTTTATCAATGATGCATTTGGTAGGCTTGGGGACAGTAATCTGATGAAGAGGAATGACAGCTAAGACATGTTTGACTAGTATCATTCTCCCAGCCTGATTTAAGGTATTGTTTTGCCATACTTGGAGTTTTAAGGATATTGTATCTAGAAGATTATGAAAATATATATTTTTATTCCATCCTAGAAAAATTGGGCATCCTAAATACTTAAAGGGGATCATTCCTGTTTCATTGAGAATTATCCCCTTCACTCTTAGAGTGGAATGCTTGGATAGAATGAAGGAAGATTTTTCAAAGTTGACCTTCTCTCCAGTAGCATTTTCACAAGTGTTTAGAAAGCCAAGTAGTGTTTTTATGCCATTTTTTTAGTATTTTAAAAAAACTGTAGTGTCATCTGCAAATGACAAGTGTGTGACTTTAACCATTGACCTAGGCAGTTTGTAATATTCCAAATTTGCATATTAGAATAAGAAATTTAGATTTCTAGTAAATGCCTCAGCCTTAAGGATAAACAAGTATGGAGAAAGAGGATCTCCTTGTTTTAATCCTCTTGATGGTTGAAAAAATCCATTTGGACTTCCATTAACAATAACTGAGAAGAACGAGTGTTTAAGATTTCCCATGCTTATTTTAACCAAGTGCTCCGAGAAGCCAAATTTGAGGAGGATTTCGGTTAAAAACTTCCAAGAAACTCTATCAAATGCCTTTATCATATCAAGCTTGAATATGATGTTATAGCCTCTGGATTTGGAATTCAGGAAGTTAGTGATTTCCTGCATTAGAAGTACATTATCAGCTAATTCCCTTCCTTGAACAAATGGTGATTGTTTAAGTGAAATGAGGGAGGGAATTAAAGGTTTCAACCTATGAGCTATCAGCTTAGTAAAAATCTTGTTTACAAAGTTACAAAGGCTTATTGGCCTGAAGTCCTTAAAGGATGAGAAGACATCTTTTATTGGGAATGAAGACTATCAGAGTGGAAGAAATAGCTTTTGGAATATGTTTACCATCCAGGAAATCTTGTACTGCTTGAAGGAGGTCAAATTTGATGATATTCCAACATGATTTAAAAAAATTTCCATTAAAACCATCAGGTGGAGGAGCCGAATCGCTTCCATGGAAGAGACTAAGTTATATAGTTAATCCATGTTGATTGGCATGGTTAGGGACTGATTCATGTCCGCAGTGACCAACTGAGGGACATTCTCAAGGAGAACTGATGAATTAATTCAAGTAGGATCAGTATTTTCATCTTTTAAGAGATTAGAGAAGAAGGAAATAACTTCCTGTACAATCTCTTTTGGATCATCAATCAAGTTCCCATTAGAGTCTTTAATTGAGGCAATATGCTGGCAATGATGCTTTGCTTTTACTGTGTTATGAAAGAATTTTGTGTTGGCATCACCTTCTTTAAGCTATTTTATTCTTGATTTTTGCCTCTAATAGCTCTCTTGTTGTGCTAAAGCCAAAGTTAGCTCTGCTTTTGCTTTGTTATAAGCTACTAGGTTGGAATCACATTCTTGATTTTGTAAGTCTATTTCACTTCTTAAGAAAGTCTCTGCACATGTTTTCACCTTATCAAAAACATTTACAAAGGTATTTTTGTTCCAAATTTTCAGAGCTAACTTTAGATTTTCTTCTTCCCATCTTCTTCCTATTTCTTCATTTATTATTGTTATATTCTTCTTTTACTCGTTCTTTTATGGAATTAATTGATTATTCATGAAAAAAAATTTTCTCCTTGTATTATAAATATCACAAAAATTTGACTGGAAGATTTTGGCTCAGTTTTCAAGACTGTGGGTTTCGCAGGTAAGTATCAACTCGGTTCCCTTGATTTCAAACATGTTCTTATCCGTTTCGAATTGCTGAATGATTACCAACGAGCATGGATGAAGGGTATATGGAATTTTAACGGAATTCTTTTGAAAATGCTTAAATGGACTCCTGATTTTTCAATTCATAAAGAATCTCCAATTGTTCCTGTTTGGTGTACGATTAGAGAAGTCCCTTTATATTACTATAACTCTGCTGCAATAGAATCCATTGGTAACAGCATTGGAAATTTTATTAAGATTGATCTGGCTACTGATAGTTTAACAAGACCATCTGTCATTAAACTTTGTGTAGAAGTTGATCTACTAAAACCAATCAGTACTTACATAAGGCTGGGATCTATGACAAATAACAGGAAATATCTTATCGAATATGAGGACATCCCCCTCTACTGTGATCATTGTTCTAAACTAGGACATTCCAAAACTCAGTGTAGAACCTTTCCCCCTAATATTAATGTTCAAACTGATGTTCAAACTGATGTTCAAGCTGAGGTCCCCTGCATAACTCAGAAACAACCAGTATGGCAGGCCACTGGTAAGAAATTTACCATTCCTCCATTGATCTCTACTGAAGACCAAATAGATACAGTTCAACCTGGAAATTTGTCAGAATCGATCTTTGGATCCCTACCAGTGTCTGCTAAGTCCCCAATAATTGGTTCTCATTTTACATCTACTAAATCCCCAATAACTGAAAACAACAACACACCAGTGTCATGCCCTAGAAAGTTAACTCAGGTTACACTAGACAAGTCCATCTCTAAATTGCTTATCAGCTGCGCTCAATATGCGGGACGGGATTTCTGTTGGATCATTTGGACCTAGCGAAAAGGACTCTAAGCCTTCAGGCAAGCAAGCGCAAGAGACACAAGCAAAGTGATACTGCTTTTACTAATTATACTCCAGCTACTTATGCTACTGATGATATCCAGGTTGGGACTTCCAATCCTGATTTTACTAAACAAAAAAATGCAACCACCTCTCTTCAAAATATAGTGGGGAACAGATTCTCTGTTTTACAGGTGGACATGGATGAACCAACCCTGGACCAGGAAACAACTTCCATTATGACTATCAGTCCAAGTTCTTCACCAACACTGAATCATGGCCTCTTACCAGGTAAGGCAAAAGGTAAAAAAACAAACTACTTTAGCCAAATTAACAAAATGATGCTTAGATCATCCACTAAGAGTCACAAGTCAGATGAACAATGATAGGTCCTCTTTCAATTAATTTCCTAATATGGAACATTAGGGGAATGGAAACATCTATGCTCAGACTTAGTAATTTAGTTAAACTGAAAAAAATTCAATTTTTATGCATAATTGAACCCATGCATGACAACTCTAAACTCCAATCCTATATGGATACTCTTAATTTCTCCAATGGTCTCACCTCATACAATGGCAAAATATGGCTGATGTGGGGAAATTGTTTTACTGTTAATCTCCTCTCATATCATGAACAGTTCCTCCATGTGCATATTTCTCATTTCTCGTTTGACTTACATATGGATGCTGTTTTCATATATGCTCTTAGGAATAGGGAGGGAAGGAAAATCCTATGGAAAGACCTGTCTGCTCTTATTCCTGGGGATACTATTTTTATAGGTGATTTTAACATTATCTCCTCCATTTCTGAGTATAGAGGACCTAGCACCCCATCCTCAGGTAGTATTAGAGATTTTAACACTTGGATAAGTAGCTCTGGTAGTCAGGAAATTAGCACGGTTGGAAATCTTTTTACTTGGTGTAATTCAAGACTTAGAAATCCTACTTCCAAAAGGCTTGATAGAGGATTAAGTACTATCTCTTGGAATCAGAAATACCCTTCCTCTTCCATTCAAATTTTAAACAGGCAAACCTCTGACCACTCTCCCTTGCTCCTTAACATAGAAAATTTATTTAGTCTTAATCCAAGACCATTTAGATTTCTTAATGTTTGGTTTAACCGTACTGAATTTTTCACTCTAATTCAAGATAACTGGGATAAAAGAATAAATCAGACTGGTCTAATAGGTTTCTATCTAAAACTTGTGAGGCTAAAAAAGCAGATTAGAATTTGGAATAGGGAGTCCTTTGGTAATACTGACACTAACCTAATTAGGGCTGAGGAATCTTTAAGAGTCCAGGAATCAGTGTATGACTTGAACCCTTCCCAATCTGAGCTCATAAATTTAAACCTCAAGAAAGCATTACTGTTGAGAGCTCAAAAAGAAAAAGAAAAATTTTGGAAACAAAAGGCAAGATTAAAATGGAACAAGATGGGAGATAACAACACACAGTTCTTCCACAAGGTAGTCCAAGAAAAAAACTGTCATTTACAGATCTCAAAAATAAAAAACAGTAATGGTCAATGGGTTAATAACCAATCTGATATTCAAAATGAGGCCATATCATACTTTTCTGAACTGTTATCCGAGCCTAACCAGGGAACTAACAAGACCTACTACTCTCACTTCCTGAGTCAAATCCCTTCTACAATTACTGCTCAAGATAACATAGAGCTAGCTAAACCAGCTTCAGAATCTGAGGTTGAGGCAGTAATAAAAGGTTTAATAAAGAATAGTAGTCCAGGCTCGGATGGATTCAGCAATAAATTATACACTAAATGCTGGTCCATAATAAAAAAGGATTTAGTTGAGGCAGTTAATGATTTTATTAGGGGCTCCCCTCTTCCCAAAGGTATATCTAGTACATGGATCACCCTAATACCTAAAAAAGCTACTCCTTGCTCATTTGATGATTTCAGGCCTATTAGTCTTTCAAATGCTCTTAATAAAATCTGCTCAAAGGTTTTAATGGAAAGACTAAGGCCATATATGGACAGATTGATCTCACAGAATCAGTCAGCATTCATGAAAAACAGAAATATTACTGATAATATCCTCTATCTTCAGGAAATGGTTAGATTCTTAGATAAGAAGTCTAGGCTCCCAAATTGCATTCTAAAACTAGACTTACAAAAGGAATTTGATAGGGTCAATTGGGATTTTCTAAGAAGTGTATTGATAAAGTTTGGATTCCAAGGTTCTTTTCTTAATGCTGTTATGTCTAACCTTTCTTAAGCTTACTTTTCGGTTTTGATCAATGGTAATCCTGTGGGCTTTTTCAAAGCAACTCGAGGAATCAAACAAGGTGACCCTCTTTCCCCTTTCCTTTTTAACATTTTTTCGGAGGCTTTCTCTAGGAGTTTATCTTTTATCTTTTATAATAGTAAACTCTCTTATTATCAGATTCCATCATCTTGTTCAGCAATCTCTCATCTTATGTATGCTGATGATACTATTATCTTGATGCAAGCCTCAAAAACAAATTTAATCAGAATTAAGGCCTTTCTAGATATATTTGAACTCAGTTCTGGTCAAAAATTTAATTTTCATAAATCAGAGTTCTTCATCAGCAAAAGAGCTTCGATGATTAAACTTAACCAGATGAGAATGATTATGAAAATGAAACAAGGTGCTTTTCCTTTCCAATACTTAGGAGTTCCTATATTCAAGGGTCAAACTTTGAATAAATACTACCAACCACTGATGGAAAAACTAGATAAAAGGGTTCAGAATTGGAAAAACAAGTGGTTGAGCACTGGAGGGAAATTCGTACTGATCAATAGTTGTTTATATTCCTTGCCTCAACACTTATGGGCTGTAACTAATCCCCCAAAACACATTATCAAATCTTTTGAGAAGAAGTTGGCTAGGTTTTTCTGGGGTGAAACTGATGGGAAAAGGAATAAAATCTGGAAAAAATGGAAAGACTTGGCAAAACCAATATCCATTAATGGCTTAGGCTTCAGATCTATTCAAGGAATAGTAGATGCATGCTCCCTCAAACTTTGGTGGAATTGTCAGTTAGGAGTAACACTGTGGTCTAAGCTGCTATGGTCTTTGCCACCCTCACACAGAAACTCAGTTACTTGGAAACGTATTTGCTCAATTGATTCCTTAGCTGAAGAAAATTCCATTGTTATTCATGGCAAGGGGACATGCAATGCCTGGACAACTACTTGGTGCCCTAATGGTCCACTGTAAGATAAGATCCCAAGCAACATAATTGACACTTTCCAGGGATACACTATATCTGATTTCATTAACAACAAATCTCATATTTTACCTGAGATATCACTCTTCCTGGAAAATGATACTGCCTTATTCTTACAGGAGGCTAAATTGGTGACATGCAGAGATGATAGACTTATATGGAAACTGGAAATTTCAGGGAACTTTACTTTCAAATCTGCATACCGTACATTAACTTTTTCTCCAGGTAATTTCCCGGCTACCAAATTTGTTTGGAATGTCTTATTGCAAAAAAAGGTTTCGATTTTCACTTGGAAAATGCTACACTCTTTTCTCCCCTTCGATGATATACTTATAAAGTGTGGTTTCAGTTTGGCTTCCAAGTGCCCTTTCTGTTGTCATTCGGACTCGATTAACCATTTTTTTCATATCATGCACACTGGCAAAGACAATTTGGAATAATATAGCTGCCCTGACTCTTTTCAATCTGCCCGATAATCAATCTATTGCACAGAGATTTTACACCTTATGGAACTGCAATGATTTACCCAAAGGTAACCAAATGATTTGTAAACTGATTCCATCGATTCTGTGTTGGCGCCTTTGGAAGGCTAGAAACAGATATATTCATGATCAGGTTCCGTTCTCGGCAGACCTCATCTGTAGGGAGATTTCTGTCCTCATCAACCTCTCCCTATACTCATGCCCTTCAGTTTTGAGTCCCCATACTGGTCTCCCCAACCTGCTCAGACACCTCACACCTCTTCTCAGACCACCTCGGAAGCCAATTATTAAACCGGTTTTCTGGGATAAGCCAGGCAGACACTGCTTCAAAATAAACACTGATGCTTCTTGGCTCCCACACACTGCTTCTGTTGGGCTTATTGGGAGAGATAGCTCTGGATTCCCTCTTTTCATTAACTCATATACTGTAGATGCAATATCTCCCCTCCATGCTGAGATGTTGGCAATCCTTGCTGCATGCCAATCCCTCCACCACTGTGATGGCTCGACTATTATAGAATCTGATTCCCTTCTTGCCATTAATATGATTCATGATCCCTACTCAGCTATCTGGAAGCATTTCAATCTAGCTTATAAGATTAAAAACCTTTTAAATGGGGCAGTGCTTCACCATGTACATAGAGAATGTAACTCTGTGGCAAATGCTATTGCCAAGTTTCACTCATCTAATAATCAGCCTCTTTCCCTTACTAATTTGCCGATCAACATCAAAGGCCTTATTGACTTAGATGGGAAACAGGTCCCAAATCTTAGAATTTACAGGAATGGCCATAACAGGACTTGATACTGCTAATGTAAACTGGTTTTTATGCAGGTAATGGCTACCAGATTCTCAACGTCACGAAGGTGATATTCTTCGGGGTCATAACAATCACGGCCGATCTATACTCCTTTATCTGCAGATCAGCTTCCTGCCTAATACTACTACAGTGCTACACCCATTCGAGATGCAGATCTGCATTTTATCAGCAACCTCCTAGCACTATTACTATTCGTCAGTACTCTCCCTCCTTACTAGAACAATCAAGTACTCGATATTACTTAGTATAGTTGCCTGGCCAAAGTACGAATTAACACGGGGTGTGGAGATTCGTGGCTTTGGAATCGCAACTTACTAACTTTGATTCATATTGATGATGATTAGGATATTCATTTTGCGGGCAACGCTGTTGCCTTCTGTAATTTTAACTTCTCTACTATGGTTTTGCTTGGCTTGGGGTACCAATATACCAACCCTCACCCTCGGGTGTCTTTCATTAAAAAAAAAAAGCTTTTAGTTGTTTAATTCTGATAGTTTTTTATTAGATGCCTTGGTCATTATTTAAATTAGTTGTCACTATATTTTGTGTTTGGAAAATAATTTTTTGTTATTTGCGTGTTTAATAAATGAGTTTGCCTCTTGAAAGTTGGTATTTCCATAAGTCATGGAAAGATCAATGTTTAAAGTGTAAATTAGAAGAAATGAAGATAAATTTTTTGGGTTGCATGAATCGGGTTATAAACTTTATTACTACTTCACGTTGCATGATAATGTTTTAATATTGCAACTTGGACCTTTTACCTTTTATTATTTTAATTAAACTCAATCTTTCCATGAGCGTATGGAAAGACTGTCTTTCCCCAGACTTTGCCCTATATTAAAGATATATATTGATGATATTTATTAATTACCCTACTATAATAAGAATGTTTTAATTTATGTGTAGGCAACTCCATTTGGCGGAGTGGACCGAAAAAACCAAACTCGTACCATGTAATGCTTGTGGTGTGAGGTGGAAAAAGCAAGGAAGTTTACACAACTATACACCATGACACACATAATATAATAAATGTGGGCAATCTCCTAGCTCACCAAGATCTTCACCTTCAACTATTCTTGCAGATACCATTGATGAAGGTTTTTTTTTTTGTAAGGATACAAATCTCGTATTTATTGGCAAACAAAAAGTCTCTTGATATTTTGCATGCATGAAGTAATACATATTCTGAGTATATATTTATTTTATTTATTCATAAAAACATTGACATTTCCTTTGGTGTAGTTTCATGAGAAAATCATAGTTTATCAATTTATCATATTAGAATTATAAATATTAACTAGCTAACTGAATTAAATATAACCATTTGAATCAATATGTTTTCATATTTCACTATTTAGTGAATTAATCTTCTTATTCTTTTCTATAAAAAAATCATCATAATGTTGGAGTTTTGCGGGTACTCATCACTTTTGTTTAAGTTCAATTGGCCTTGATTTTTAGGGATTGTAAAAATGGAAAACAATAAAGATTAATATATTAGATTGCAAACCTTATATAGCTAATGAAAAACTACAATGGGATCACTGTTATTATCATAAAAGTGGTAGAACAAGAATATATTGACTCTTGAGAAATTAAAAGAAAAAGAGAAGTTCATATTTTATATTTCTGACGTGTAATTGAATGCTAAGAGTATTTTATGTTAGTTTTTGTTGGACTCGGTAGTTTATTAGGATGAATAGTATGCCTTTGTTTGCCACATCATTCACGCAGAAGGGATGTATAACATAAAACAAACTACTCATCTTTTTTTTAATCCTAGTTTTTTTTTTCTTAAGCTCCAAGCAATATATAATGCCACAAGAGAAATAATCAGTACGCGAGCGGGTTATAATATTAGAGCCTCCTACCGGGAGTTTCTCCAAGAACTTCAAAATATTCTGCTACAGGAACTCAAGTTCTCTTCAATTCTACAACGCCTTGAGGAGGAAGACGCAGAGGCGGAACCAATGGTACGCGAGGTAGGGCTCCACCCCTACCTAGATCGCCAGCCGGAGGTAGCAGGAGGCGGGAGCGCGTCTTCCGGCGGAGTCGAGCGCGTCTTCGACGCGGCTGCAGCAATGTTCAAGCCCTGCTTGTCGGAGAAGAAGGCCGACCTTTTTTTTAATTCCTAAGTACTAAAACGACGTCGTTTCACGTTAGTGAAACGACGTCGTTTCATTTGGCCTTCTTTTTTTAATGCCTAAGTACTAAAACGACGTCGTTTCACGTTCTTTTTTTAATGCCTAAGTACTAAAACGACGTCATTTAGTAATATGGAAAAAAAATTCGAAATGTGAAATGGATTGGGCCAAAACTGAGCCCAATCCAATAACCAAACCTTAATACAAATATGCTGGAGGCGAGACTCGAGAGCAGCAACAGCAAGCCTCATGTTGGACCAGTTCCCTCCTCTGCCTCACAGCCTCAGCCGAGTCGTCCGCCGCCGCGCCACCGCCGTCCGCCGGAAGCTGCCTCATCCCGCCGCCTCTCCAAACCACGGTAAGTCGGTAACCACCGCCGGTATACTTCTTCTCTTTATGCTAAGATTTATTAATTTTAGGGTTTATTCACTTTTTTATTTATTTCTTCAAAACTTAAATATTTGTGAACATGATTTTTAGATTGGATGTTGAATTGAATTTATATGGTTGTATTATATATGATTGTTGAAATTTAGTTGAATTGCATATCTGAATTTAGTTGAATTTCATATTTAGTTGGAATTTAGTTGAAATTTAGTTGAAATCATAATTGTTTGATTTATTTTGTATAATTGTATGTGAAAATGAAATTGTCAATTTGATATAATCGGTTTATGGAATTATCAATTAGGGATATTTGTTAAATTGAATTTAGATGAATATGATTTTATAAATTTTTTATTTTCATTTGTTAATTATCAATTAGGGATATTTTATTAAATTGAATTTGAATCGATGAAAAATAAATCAATTTACATATTTTTCCAATTTGATATTTAATAGGTTATGGATAAATTTTTAATTCGAAGTAGCGGATTAAAGAGATCGAATGAATCTAATGAACAAAGGCACAATGAAGAGGGTAGTAGTACAAAACAATCTCGTGTAGAATTCAATCAGAATGATGTTATAAGTGATCCCGGGCCACGTAAACCTATTGAAGAGATTGATGTTTCTATTAGAGATGAAATGCTAAGAGAATATATATTAAGAGGTCCTTCCCAACCTAAGAATCATACTTTTCCAAAGACAGTGTTCAATGATGAATTTAGAAGTTTTCAAATGGGTTGGTTTGATGAATTTAATTGGTTGGAGTATAGTGTTTCAAAGGATGCGGCCTTTTGTTTTCCTTGCTACCTTTTTAAGAATTCAGCAAAGGGGACGGCATATACTGTGGATGGGGTGATGAATTGGAAGAATGCCCTTAAAGTATTTAGGAAACATGCTAAGAATGTGGATGGAATTCATCATGGTGCAGCAATCAAATTGAGAAATTTTAGCCTTCAAAAGCAAAGTATCTCACATTGTTTGGATGGTCATTTTACCGAAGCAAAAAAGGCATATCGCACACGTTTGAATGCGGTTTTGGATGTGACAAGATACTTGTTAAATCAAGGTTTGGCTTTTCGTGGTCATGATGAAGGTTGGGATTCCATCAACAAGGGTAATTATCTTGAATTGGTTGAATTGTATTGCAAGCGAAGTGAAGATGTTGCTAAGGTAATGAATGAAAATGCTCCCGGAAATTGCAAGTTAACATCCCCCAGAGTTCAGAAACAGCTCTCAAGTGCTTGTGCTGGCGAGGTAACTGATGCTATTGTTCAGGGGCGGAACCAGAAAATTTTTCCAGGAGAGGCTGAAAAATTTTTGGCGTCCGGCGTGCATAGGCGGCGGGACGAGGCAGCTTCCGGTGACGCCGCGGCGGAGACCTGGTGGCGGACGGCTCTCGGCTGAGGAGGGAATTGACAGAGGGAAGAAAGGGTGATAAATACTACATAATATAATAAATCAAGTAGCATACAATAATATTTTTACAAGTTCACCAAACTACTAAAATAACTACTTTCTAACGCTCGAATTACTAGAAGTAGAACTAGGAAAAGGTGGGGGCAACAGATATCTACGAGACTCCATGGCTTGATAACGTTGCATAATCGGTTCATTCTCAATCTTAACAAAAATATCCTTTTCAATATATACCGTCATAACATCGTTCAACCATTCATCTCCCATTCTATTACGAAAATCGGTCTTGAATTCTTCATGGCAGAAAAAACTCGCTCAACTGAAGCAGTTGCAACTGGTAGAACTAATGCTAACTCAATCAGACGATATACCAATGGATAGAGTACCTTGCTACGTGATCGAACCATATGCTGAGCAAGACTTCCAAGATCATTGATGATCGAATAGGCATCATCATCTCTCACATCATGAATGAAGAAATCAAGTTGTTGCTCAAGTTCTAAACGATCAACAAGGGAGAAGTCATCCGAATAAAGTTCAGCAAGGCGAAGCAACTTACCAACATCAAACATGGCAAATCTTTCTCTCGGATCAAGGCATGCAATACAAGTGAGTAATTCCGAGCTTGCTTCGCAAAATCGATGATTCATTTCAAGAATCATCTTGTCAATGGTCTAGTATTGAAACAATAAAAAATATAAAAATAAGATAAAAAATACATATAAAATATTTTAAACAAAATAAATTAAACTATGTAAATATTAAAGTAGTACCTGAAGAAAAATATCAACACGGTAGAAATCATGATTGGTTGACATTTCTCCCCGTCATCTAGAACGGTGACGAATTTTCCGTTGTGCTTCCATCACGTCTACTGTGATCTCATGCTTCACACAAAATGTGTTTACTCCATCCAATAATTTATCAAAACCACAATCTCTGAATTCTTGCAATTCAGTCTTCATTCTATTCATCATTCGCACAGCCATTGAAATATTTTGATCTCTTTGTTGCAAGGCAAGGGACAATTGATTTGTAGCTCCCAACAAATGCTTCATCAAAAACATACAAAACACAAATTCATAGCTCTCCATTCTATCAATCAAACCCTTTGTTGTAGAGGCATTTTCAACTAAATTGCCATGCTCACAGATATTAAGAAGCACTTGAATAATTGAAGACCACATAGCCTCAAAGCGAAGAATAGTACTGTAATGTGATCCCCAACGTGTATCACCAGGCCTTCTCGAACTCATTTCTTGATTTTTGCCTCTTCCACTAACATTGTCCCCACTCTCCAATGCCTCTACAAGTCTAGCATGTTCTAATTGCACAAGCATCTCTTTTCTAACACATGAACCTCCAACTAGATTCACAGTTTGAACAAGATACCCAAAAAATTCACCCTCAGATGGAGTAATATATGCAACAGAAACAAAAACCAATTGAAGTTGGTGAGAGAAGCAATGAATATACCTTCGGCCAGAAGAGTTTTCTTTCAATATCAAAGCTTGCAATCCATTAAAAAAAATAATTTCTGCCATATTCACATTGACTTCTGCTTATGATATCAGAACACTGTGTGTATGTGCGATCTGTGGTGCGATACTGTGTGCGAACCAACGTTCATCTTCCTTTCCATCCTAATCTTCCTTCTTCATCCTATCCCTAATTCATCCCCTCTTTCTGATTAATCCCTGTACCCCTGGTCTTTGCTGGATCTCCTTGGCCGTTAGTGGCTATTTTAGCTGTTAACCGCTACCGCAATGTCGGGCTTATTTGTTCCGGCTGCACTGGATATCAACCAGGGTATACAACATACTCCTCCTCCTATCTCCTTCGCCGCTGTGCTCAAAAACAAAGCCCCCCTCTATCAAAGCTATTACCAAATAATCCCGAGCTTATCCCCAAATCACAGCACCTCGGTGAGGCAGCTTGCCTATACTCAGAAGAGCAAATTGAGAAACTATCATCGCACTATGCGAATGCCCTAGTCAGCAAGTTTACCAGGGGTAGATGTTCAATGGAGCAACTGGAACAAGTTTTCAAAACTGTGGGCTTCACAGGTAAGTACCAACTTGGCTCCCTCGATTACAAGCATGTTCTCATTAGGTTTGAATTGCTAAATGATTATCAAAGAGCATGGATGAAAGGAATTTGGAATTTCAATGGGATACTCCTTAAAATGCTAAAATGGACCTCTGACTTTTCAATCCATAAAGAGTCACCTATAGTTCCAGTTTGGTGTACAATTAGAGAAGTTCCTTTGTATTACTATAACTCGGCAGCAATTGAATCAATTGGTAATAGCTTAGGCAGTTTTATAAAAACTGATCTGGCTACTGATATGCTCACAAGACCTTCGGCCATCAAATTATGCATAGAAATTGATCTTCAAAAACCTATCTGTAATCACATCAGACTTGGTTCTGTAACTAATAACAGGAAATACCAGATAGATTATGAGGATATACCCCTTTACTGCGACCATTGTTCTAAACTAGGACATTCCAAATCTCAGTGCAGAGCTTTTCCCCCAAATGCTAACGTTATTACTGTTGAGCAAATAAGGCATCAGGCACAGCCTCAATGGCAGGCCACTGGGAAAAAATTTGATACTCCTCCCATGCTCTCCCCTGATGATCACACTGCCTTGGAAATTACTGAGACCTCTAAGGAACTTAACATCGATCCCATACCTTCATCTCCTCTTAATCTGGAAACCAACACTTACCTAGAGACTCCTGAATTTCCTGTATTGGTTAGAGACAATCCAGCTGTCAGACTCCCTAATCCTTCTACTCAGGCTCCACTGGATAATTCCATAACTAAACTATTAGAAAGAACTGCTTTCAAAAGTTTTACTTCAGTAGCCTATGCCTCTGATGATATCCAAGTAGGAACCTCCCACACCAATCTGTTCAGAAAGAAGGGGACATCCCCCTCTCTTTTTGATAGAATGGGAACATGTTCTCTATTTTGCAGGTGGACTTAGATGATACTGCTCAAGATCAGGATGATCTAAACCCTCAAGCCAGTTCGAGCTCAACTCCATTACAAGGACAGAACCTTCAGTTTGGTAAGGCAAAAGGTAAAAAGACAAATTACTTCAGTCAAATTAATAGAATGATGCTTAGATCATCAACAAAAAGTCATAAGTCTAGTGAACAATGATAGGTTCTCTTTCAATAAATTTTTTGGTTTGGAATATAAGGGGTATGGAAACATCAATGTTGAGATTAATAAACTTAATCAGGATTAAAAAGATCCAATTCTTATGCATCATTGAACCAATGCATGATAATTATAAATTCCAATCCTATAAGGATACACTTAAATTTTCTGATGGATTAACTCTGTATAATGGTAAAATATGGCTGATGTGGTCCAGTTCCTTTTCAGTAACCCTTCTCTCAGCTCATGAACAGTTCCTGCATGTGGACATATCTCATAGATCTTTAAATCTCCACATGGATGCTGTTTTCATTTATGCTCTAAGAAATAGGGATGGTAGGAAGACATTATGGAGAGACTTAGCAGCTATAAATCAGGGTGATACTATTTTCATTGGTGATTTTAATTCTATTACTTCCCTTTCCGAATATAGAGGCCCTAGTACTCCCTCTATGGGTAGTATTAGAGACTTTAATACTTGGATAAACACTTTAGGAATTCAGGATATTACCACGGTTGGCAATTTATTCACTTGGTGTAACTCTAGACTTAGGAATCCTACTTCCAAAAGGCTAGTTAGAGGACTAAGCACGATCTCATGGAATCAGAAATTTCCCTCCTCTTCTATCCAAATTTTAAATAGACATACTTCTGACCACTCCCCTCTGCTTTTAAATATCTCTAATCTATCTACTCTTAACCCAAGACCTTTCAGATTCTTTAATGTTTGGTTTAATCGTCCTGATTTCACCATTCTAATCCAGAACAGTTGGGATAAACAAATGGTAGAAAAGGGTATGCTAGGTTTCTTCCTCAAATTGATTAGGTTAAAGAAGGAGATAAAAATTTGGAATAAGGAATGTTTTGGTAATATAGACACCAATCTAATTAATGTAGAAGAAACTCTTACAATTCAGGAATCAGTTTATGATTTAAACCCCTCTCAATCTGAACTCATTAAATTAAACCAGAAAACAGCATTACTACTGAGGGCTCAGAAAGAGAAAGAAAAATTTTGGAAACAAAAGGCAAGAATGAAATGGCATAAATTAGGAGATAATAATACACAATTTTTCCATAAGGTTGTACAGAAGAAAAATTGTAGATTGCAGATCTCAAAAATTTAAAATAGAGATGGTCAGTGGTTAAAATCTCAATCTGAAATTCAGAAAGAGGCCATAGCATACTACTCAGATCTGTTATCTGAATCTAACCAGGGTCCCAATTACACTTACTATGCTCATTTTCTGAGTCAAATTCCCACCAAAATTACTGCTCAAGATAATTTCGAGTTAGCAAAACCAGCCTCTGAATCAGAGGTTGAGGCAGTACTAAAGGGTTTAAGCAATAATATTAGTCCTGGTCCTGATGGATTTACTAATAAGTTCTATTCTAAGTGCTGGTGCATTATAAAAAAGGATTTAGTGGAGGCAGTGAATGATTTCATTAGGGGTTCACCCATTCCAAAAGGTATATCTAGCACATGGATTACATTAATACCTAAAAAACCAACCCCCATCTCATTTCATGATTTCAGGCCTATTAGTCTTTCTAATACTATTAATAAAATCTGCTCTAAAGTATTAATGGAAAGACTCAGACCCTATGTGGATAACCTAATCTCCCAAAATCAATCGGCTTTTATGAAAAATAGAGATATTTCGGATAATATCCTCTATCTACAGGAATTGGTGAGATTTTTAGATAAAAAGGCTAGAACTCCAAATTGCATTCTTAAATTGGACTTACAAAAGGCATTTGACAGAGTCAACTGGGACTTCTTAAAATGTGTACTTAGGAAGTTTGGTTTTGATGGTCCTTTTCTTAATGCTGTAATTTCGAATCTTTCTCAAGCTTTTTTTCCAGTTCTAATTAATGGAAATCCTGTGGGTTTCTTCCAAGCTACTAGAGGAATTAAGCAAGGTGATCCACTATCTCCTTTCCTCTTTAACATTTTTTCAGAAGCTTTTTCTAGAAGTTTATCATTTATTTTCAATACTAGTAGGCTATCATATTTTCAGATGCCATCTGCAATTTCACCAATTTCACATCTTATGTATGCTGATGATACCATTATTTTCATGCAAGCTTCGAAACCTAATTTAATCAAAATCAAGGCTTTTTTAGATATTTTTTAACTCACTTCTGGCCAAAAATTCAATTTCCATAAATCTTATTTTTACATTAGCAAGAGAGCATCTAATATTAAATTAAATCAGATGAGGTCGATTCTGAAAATGAAACAGGGATTTTTTCCGTTTCAATACCTTGGCTGCCCAAATCTTTAAGGGGCGAACTTTGAATAGATATTTTCAACCTTTAATGGAAAAGTTAGACAATAAGTTGAAAAACTGGAAGAAAAAGTGGCTAAGTTCTGGGGGAAAATTAGTCTTGATTAAAAGTAGCTTGTATTCTATACCACAACATTTATGGGCTGTGACTAATCCCCCAAAATACATAATCAGATTGTTTGAGAAAAAGTTGGCCAAATTCTTTTGGGGTGAAACTGATGGGAAAAGGAATAAAACATGGAAAAAATGGTCAGAGCTAGCTAAACCAACATCTCTAAATGGCCTAGGTTTTAGATCTATCAAAGGCATAGTTGATGCATGTTCCCTTAAGCTGTGGTGGAAAAGCCAGTTAGGAATAACTACATGGTCTAAATTACTTTGGTCTTTGCCTGACTCATATAGAACTTCTGTTACCTGGAAAAGAATTTGCTCTATCAATTCCATAGCTGAAGAAAATTCTCTTATTATCCATGGTAGAGGTGCTTGTAATGCTTGGACATCTAATTGGTGTCCTAATGGCCCGCTGATCAATAAGATCCCAAGCAATATCCTTGAGGCATTAAAGCTGTATTCAGTATCTTACTTCATTAGGGATAAATCAGTAATTCTTTCTCAGATATCACCCTATCTGGAAAATGATACTTTGTCATTTTTGCAGGATGCGATGGTGGTGGAAGATAGAGACGATAGGATCATATGGAAACCTAATACTTCAGGTTCATTTTCATTTAAGTCAGCATATTACACCATCACAAACTGTACAGGTAACTTCCCGTTCTACAAAAATGTGTGGAATGTAATGCAGCAAAAAAAGGTTTCGATTTTTACTTGGAAATTGCTTCATTCATTCCTTCCATTCGATGATGTTCTGATAACTTGTGGATATAGTTTGGCTTCAAAATGCCCTGTGTGCAGCCACTTTGATTCAATAGATCACTTTTTCATCTCCTGTACACTGGCATAATTGATATGGAGTAGAATGACTTCTCTGATAGATTTCAAACTGTCTGATCATCAACCCCTCTCTCAAAGATTTTACTCTTGTTGGTACTGTCCAGACTTAACTAAAAGCATGCAACTGATATGCAAAATGCTCCCTTCTCTCATTTGTTGGAGTCTTTGGAAGGCTAGGAATAGATATTTCTATGACCAGGTCCCATTTTCTGCTGAGCTAATATGTAAAGAGATAATTGAGCTTATCAAATTATCATTATACTCATGCCCTGCTAAGATGATTCCTACTACTGCATTCCCTTAAACACTTATGCATCTATTTCCCCTTCTTAGACCACCTCCAAAGCCAATCTTTAGATCAGTCTGGTGGGAAAAACCTGCAATCAATTCTATAAAAATGAACACGGATGCATCATGGTTCTCTCATACATCTGCTGCTGGGATTATAGTAAGGGATAGTACTGGTATGCCTATTCTCATTAAGTCAATCACTATTGAGGCTGTGTCCCCTCTCCATGCTGAACTCTTAGCTATATTTGTTGCCTGTCAATCTTTTCCACATAGAAATATTCCTTTAATCATCGAATCAGATTCAATTTCTGCCATTAATATGATTCAGAACCCATACTCTGGTAATTGGAATCTTTTCAACTTGGCTTATAAGATTAAGAGTCTATTAGGTGGTGCTCATCTAAAACATGTGTATAGAGAATGTAACTCAGTGGCTAGTGCAATTGCGAAACATCATTCTTCTCACAAACAGCCACTAAATTTGTATAATCTGCCGCCACAGATCAGGGGTCTCATTTCCTTAGATATGCAGCAGTTTCCTTACGTTCGAATTCCAAAATATGGCCCTAATAGGACATGATACTGCTGATGGGTTTTATATTTGTATGCAGATTATTATGCTACATGGGGTGCACTCATGCGGATGCTGATTTGAGTGGAGTTGCTATTCACAATATGGCTGCCAATCTGATTTTACAGCCCTTCTCCACACTAAGAGACTCCTTTCGATACTGCCATGGCCTGCTCTAGTGAAGCTCTAGTCCTCTAATCTTACTTTTGGTTTCTGGAATTTTCAAGCTTAGCATTCGACTTACTTCCTTTGAAGTTGCCTGGCCAGGGAAGAGAATTAACACGAGGGGTGGAGATTCTCTCCGTTGGATCGCAACTTCAATACAGATTATGTCACTTTTGTATAGATGTTTAGTCATCCACCAATATAGATAGTTTGTAGGACTTTTGGAGGTAACTATGTTGCCTCAATATTTAAGGAAATCAAAACTCTGGATGTACAAATGTTTTTGTTCTTGTTACAAGGCCGGGGGAACCTTAATACATATCCCTCACCTTCGGGTGTTTTCATCAAAAAAAATGTGACTCCTGAAGAAACGTTTCTGGTCTCTAGCGGCTAAAAACTATTTCATAGCTATAGAGGAACAGTCAGGGTTGTCAAGATTTTTCTGTCTATTTAAAAGGCTAAATACTTTTAAAAATATTGGAGTAAAAGAAATTGGTAATGTTCACTCTAATTATAGGTTAATTGAAACAACATTAGGTGAATGTGAAGCCAAATACAATATACCTAGCTCAGATATAGACCTAATCAATGTGAATATGGCAGAAAAAAAATTGTTTGTTTGATTTCGAGGGGGAAAAAGAAGGATAAAATGAGATAGCTAAAAAATGGAGATCAGAACTCGGAAAGGCTCATAAAACTGTAGCTGAAAAATGTAGGAATTTGACAACAAACAAGAATAAGTACAACAAACATCTTTATCCTTCATTAGATGCGTGGCTATAAAAGTCAATGAGTCCTTACTTAGTGAGGATGTAGTTGATAAAAAAAACAATAAGTATGAATTACTTTCTCTAGAATATACCTCAAATCCTTACAACAACAAAAAAATCTCTCAATTTTCCCGACATTTATGGGTTAGGTAAATAATGTTGTTTTATCATTAGGAGAACAAACTTTCCCAGGTTTCCAGGTAGATATTTTAAGCAATCAGAAAACATATATAGGATTCACAAGCGCAAATATGAGAATCAATAAGATCTCGCAAGCATTGAACCCTAATAACAAGCAATGGAATCAACAAAAAAATTAAATTAAAATGTACCTAATATTATTGAATGAAAGATAAAGTATTTTTGGCCAACAAGATGTCTTTAAATGCAATAATGGACCTTTAGATAAAAAATAAGAAAAAATCAAAATTTTAAAATAAGCAAAAAAATTAAAACAATGCTTTGAGGCTTTATATGCACATAAACTGTTGAACCTTTGCAACGATCTAATACCTCATTGTTGGTGATGGTAACCGGCCTCTTTCTACAACAGTTCCTCACCTTGGTTGACCAAATCATAATTAGGTCATTTCTGTTGTAGTTGAGATTGCGGGTGCAAGTGCGGTTGAGAGTTTAGAAATTGACAAGGGTTTCTATTGCCCCTCCCTTCAACTCAATATCTACAAATTTCAATCACTTGATTCGTTGGTTTGGGATAAAAAAGTCTCTTGGAAATCAGCTCTCTACTAATAGTGGAATCGGGATATACGATCTTCTCAAAGACCCCTCCTCCACCCATCCTTCACATCTATATTTAAAACTCAACCAATTAATCATATTTACTAACAAAGGAGGGACAAGAGAAAGCCTTATTTTGTGAACTAAAGATAACCCCCAATTCATATACGGGCTCTGATGAAATTTCAATGCGCCATACCAAATCTCCAAAACGACATGAAATGGAGATCCAAACTAGAAAGTAGACAAGCAGAAAGAGCAAGGAAAACTCTAATTTTGCAAAATAGAGAAATCCTGAATTCCTAGTGGAGCTTAGTCGAATCTTGGCGGGGATATCGAACGCCAGTTAAAATCTTCGAGAGGAAAAATAAGGTATCTTTAATTAGTTTGAAATGAGATTGTTGCATTATTGATGTTTTGAATGAATGCTTATAGCTAACCCAATTCATTAGATTGGGAGGAATTAGAGAGGAAAAAGCAATGAAATTCTTGTGTTTACTTTCACATTTATTTGCTTTTTACAACACTAATTTCTATAAATACTTATCAACAACATAATCTTGTTCACCTCTCTTTTTTTGTTGGAAAATTTATTTTAGGTATTTATTAAAATAACAAGTTTGGCGATTCATTGTATAGTACATTTCACATGAGTATTCCTCTAGGATTTCAAAGTAATTGTATTTAGAGTGGACTAATAATTTACCTGACCAGTGGTATTGAATTAAACCGTACGGTTGTTTGATCATTGTAATATATTTTTAACTCTATTTATCCCATTATAATTAAATAATTATATATACATCTTATATATAATAAAGAAAGATATACCTTGTGTGCTATTTTCCAAGTTTGTGTGAATTTATAAAACTTAATTTAATGAGATTGAAAAATATTTAACATAGAAAAATTCAAAGTCTTTATGTCATGTCATGAAACCCGTAGATGTACGCATGCTGCACAAACTGGGACGTGAAACAGTGTTAATGAAAATTATTTATTGAAAGGGAAAAATTAATTACCTCACTTGAATTTTGAATGTAGAGAAAATGCACAATATGGTTAACCCATTAAAAATTTGACCAACGGGAGAAATCATAATTGGAGTTTAAAATTTTATGCTTAGAAGAGGAGCAAGCTAAATATTTTTAAAAAAATTAAGTGTAGATAGTAGAAAAAGTAATACCCATCACATCTCTACCGTTCAACAAATTAATAAGAACCAAAATTAAAAGATTCTAAAGATATTTGCATCAAATACATTTTTGTTATTTCACCAGAGATAGGGATAATGGCTAAAGGCGAAGATCTGCTCGTCCTCGGCGGCCCACTCTAATTGGCACCCCGATCAACGTATGAGAGGTAAATTACGATAATCCAACACAGGATCAGAGATAGGGATAATGGTGTATGCGTTCTGCGGGGATGTGGGGTTCACATATGCGGAGAATTCAGAAATACGTGTCTTTCTATCTTTGTTTAATGCAAAAGTTCTAATTATGAGTAAATGCAACATTGACGTGTAAGAAAGAAATACTACCTCCGTTTCTCTATTAGTGGCACACTTATCTTAATTGGATGTTTCTTTTATATTGGCACACTTTCCATTTTTGACAAGATTCCTTCAATTTCATCCACTCATTTTACTTTTTACTTTCTACATCCAATTTCATCCACTCATTTCCTCTACCTAAATCCAAACACCTAAACTTATGGTGTCAATATTAGTGAAACAGAGAGAGTATATAGTACCGAAAATTCAATTCATTTTCGTTCTATAGCTCGTGTTCACCAATTGACACGATTAGAAAAGTATGGAATTTATCAATTTCAAGTTTTTTACGCGTAGGGCAGTGCAGATAGCACACCTCCAGTATGAATATGTGTAATTGTTTTTAAAAAATATATCAATATTAATCACCATATCAATAGGCACCACCAAACAATAAAGATAATACTTTAAAAGAAGGGAATCTGTGAAGAAATGTGTGGTCTTCACCCAATTGTCCATGAACATTCACTTCTTTGGAGGATAGCAAAGACAATAGACATTCACTACTTTAAAATGGACGCAGCAACTAGTGCACTGACTAGGCCATCTGCAATCAAAGTGTGTGTTGAGGTTGACCTTAACACACAGTTGCCATCTACTATAGTGGTTGGAATTGGTAGCAAAGTAGCTGAGTAACCTATTGAGTATGACGAACTGCCTTCATATTATACTCAGTGTAGGATAATGGGTCATAGTAATGCTATGTGTAACTTCTTGCACCCAGAGCTGAGGAAAAAGCACCTTCCGATCCCCAGAATAAATGGAAAAAAGGAAAACAAAGCCACATATCAGGTGGAACTCTCTCAAGCCTTAGATCCCCATCCTACACTGGTCTTAGATGTGGCAGAGTCCTCGGGTCTATCAGCTTCCCAGAAAGAAGTAGGGTGTCTGTTACAACAAAGTAAGACAGGTCTTCATCTGAAAAATAGTATGGTACAAGCCTTCCCTGATATTAATAAGAAAAGAACAGGTTCCTTTTATTCTCTGGATGACATCTCTAAGCCTATTACAACCACAATTTGGAGAAAGAAAAAACACCCGATTGAGTCATTACCCATCCAGGAATCCCAGACAACAGAAAAAACTATCAAGATCTCAAATGCCTTTCAGTCATTAGAAGCTTTAAATGAGGGAGATGAGGAGGAGGAATCGGCAGAAATATTCCATGAAACACTGGAATCTAAAGAAACAAATGACAAGATCACAGACGAAACAGAACTTCCTCCCTCAGAAGAAATCAGCCCCCATGACAGACTCACAAAGCTCCCCATTACTTTAGTAACAAATACACCTGTCACTCCTATTACTGGCATCAACCATCATCCACTGTTCATCAAAGATGCTGGGCTGACTCAGGGGCCGAATCTTCAACCCCAGCCAGTTCCTACAGTGGTAAATAAGGGAGCTCAATCCACAACTGATCAGAACACAAAGGTATTTCAAAGCGCACAGTCAAAGGTTAGCACACATAAACCAATACCTAATTCATGTTTAGATAAACTTGATAAGAATCAGGATAAGCAATCAATGAATAGTAAAGCCACTGCTCTTAAAACAAGAAACCTTAGATCCTCACAGAAAGCAACCACCACCTGTTTTAAATGATTAAATACAACATAAATGGAAACATGTTAGTCTGGAATGTTAGAGGCTACGGAACATCCTTGGATAGAATAAAATCTCTTATGCTGTCTCACAAGATTGCTATTCTCTGTTTGATAGAGCCTTGGCATGAAAAAAATAAAATAAACACTCTGATGCATGAGCTAGGATTAAAAAATGCTCTCCCTACTGAAAATGCTAAAATCTGGATCTTATGGAATCATGCTTTTAATGTAATCAGCTTAAAAGAGTCAGATCAATTTCTTCAGGCTAGAATTACTGAAATTTACTCATCAGTCAGTTGGAACTACTATTTTATATATGCTAGTGTAAATAGACAATCGAGGGAAGCTCTTTGGAATGATCTAAAAAACCCCCCTCCAGAACCTTCTATATACATTGGAGACTTTAATACTGTGGTCTCAGTATCTGAGTATAAAGGAAGGAAATCTCCCCCCACAAGAAGCATGAAAGATTTTAATGCCTTCATAAATAATCTGGACTTGCATGACATCCCCACTGTAGGAAATTCTTTTACATGGAGTAATAACAGATTCAGGAATAAATGTAAGGATCTTCTGTTTCAGAGATTAGACAGGGCCATAAGCAATTTGGATTGGTTGGAACTCTTTCCAAACAGCTCAATTCAGGTACTAAATAGATTGACCTCTGACCACTCTCCATTATTGCTGTCCATTCAATCTTCTGAAGAAATGGTTCCTAGGCCTTTCAGATACCAAGAAATGTGGACAAATAGACAAGACTTCCACAATTTAGTGGAAAAAAACTGGAATTTACCGTCCACCTCTAGAGGAATGTACATATTAGTGCATAAGCTTAAGAGACTTAAGATTGACATTAAAGTTTGGAACATAAATACTTTTGGAAATGTCAATCAAAACCTGGGCGAAGCTGAAGCAAAAGTCAGTGATCTAGAAATAAAATTTCAACAGTCCCAAACAGAGTCTGACTTAGCTGATCTCCATAAGCACAAAGCCTTACTTCTCAAATCCCAGACAGAAAAAAAATATTTTCTTAAAACAGAAGGCAAGATTAAATTGGCTTAAACAGGGGGATGCAAATACCAGTTATTTTCACCACACCATCAGGGAAAGGAGAGCTAGATCTAAAATCAGTAAAATCAAAGATGGAAATGGAACCTGGATTACTGACCCACAACTGATTAAAGATGAAGGAGTTAGATTTTTTAAGGAACTTCTTAATGAGGAGGCTCCACAAAAAACTGGAACTTATTTGAAAAAATTTTTAGGGGAAATTCCCTCTCTGATTACTGAACAACAAAATCAACTCCTGCTTGAATCTTTCAATATACAGGAATTGGAATTTGCTGTCTTTGACTTAAATAAAGCAGGTGCTCCGGGATCTGATGGTTTCTCTGGTCATTTCTTCACATTTTTCTGGCAAACTATTAAAGATGACCTTCTGGAGGCAGCAAATGATTTTATAAGTGGAGGCATAATTCCTAAGACCATCACAAGCACCTGGCTTACTTTAATTCCCAAAAAACCAATTCCAATTTCTTTCTCAGATTTCAGACCTATTAGTTTATCCAATTTTGTCAATAAAGTCTTCTCAAAAATGCTTATGGAGAGGATTAAACCTCTAATGCACAACCTAATCTCTCCAGAGCAAAGTGCTTTCATTAAAGGAAGGGAAATCACTGATAATATCCTCCTAATGCAAGAGATGACCAGGATGTTGTCTAGAAAATCAAAAGTTCCTAACTTAATAGTTAAACTAGATATGCAAAAGGCTTTTGATAGAGTCTCATGGACATTCCTGAACTCCATTCTTCTTCATTTTGGCTTTCACGGGAAATTTGTCAAACTTATTATGCACAACATATCTGCTGCACATTTTTCGGTTTTAATCAATGGAGCTACTGCAGGTTTTTTTGCATCATCTAGGGGCATTAAACAAGGCGATCCTCTCTCACCATTTCTCTATGATTTGCTTTCTGAAGCTTTTTCCAAAGGATTAAAGAAACTTTTTAGCACAGGGTACCTTCAAAATTGTTCTCTGCCTCAGACTTGTGCTCCTGACTCACATTTAATGTATGCTGATGACACAGCAGTTTTCTTGAATACTAACCCTAGAAACATGAAGAGGTTCAAAAATTTCCTGATTGCTTATGAACAAACCTCAGGACAACAGGTCAATTTCTCAAAATTGGATTTTTATGTATCCCACAGAACCACCCTTTCTACTGTCAACTCTGTTAAAAAGATTCTGGGGATGGAAAAAGGATCTTTCCCATTTAAATATCTGGGAGTTCCTATATTTTCTGGTAGAAATCTGCAGGTACACTACCAACCACTACTGGAAAGAATGGATAAATCAATCCATAATTGGAAGAACAGATGGCTCTCTACTGCAGGTAAGATTATTCTGATTAATCACTGTCTTCTCTCAATTCCAACTCATATTTTTGCTGTTTTGAGTCCTCCAAAAATAGTTTTTAAAAAAATGGAGAAAATGGCCTCTAGTTTGTTTTGGGGGTATTCGGATAATCGGGAAAAGAAAAAATGGAGGTCTTGGAAAAAGATGAGTGTACCTGTCGAAGAAAATGGGATAGGTTTTAGGGATTTAAAGGCAACTGTTGATGCTTTTTCATGTAAATTGTGGTGGAAACTGCAACTCAACTCCACGCAATGGACCTCTCGCTTATGGTCACTCCCTAAGTCTTACAAAACCTCCCATACGTGGTCCAGAATATGTGCTATTACAGATAAAGCTAATAGCAACTCCAGAGTAATACATGGAATCGGTGACTGCTCATTTTGGAATGCTAACTGGACTGGAGAAGGAGCTTTATTTTATAAATGGCTTCAAGGAAGAGACATCCCCTTTGTGGACATCTCACTTAGGTCATTTATTAATAACAAAGCATCTATCCTTCCTCAACCGGAGCCATTTTTGGCGACCAATCTGTGTTCTATTTTGCAGGAAGCTAAATTGGAATATATACATGAGGATAGGCTAATCTGGATGCCAGTTACAAATGGAATTTTCTCCATCAAGTCAGCATACAAAATTCTCAGACAGAGAAAGCCAAAGATCCTCCATTTTCAAAAGGTATGGTCCCCCTTCATTCCCAAAAAAATGGCAGTTCTTCTATGGAGAGCCCTGAATGGATAACTTCCTTTTGACAACATTTTAAGAAGGTTAGGTTTCTATTTAGCATCTAAATGCCCTCTGTGTCAGAATCACAGTGACTCTTTAGATCACTTTTTCAACTCTTGCACCTCATCTACTGCTGTATGGAATTGTGTAACTAATTTTTTAAAGATCCAACACAACTCTTTTCCAACCTTGAAGAGCAGAGTTGAATTCTATCTCTCTTTTAAGGCAAAATCCAGTATTCAGTCTAATATCACCATTGCCGCTCTTCTTGTAACAATCTGGATTCTATGGATTAGAAGGAATAAAATCTTGTTTGATAATGATTCCTTCTCCCAAGAAACTTGTATCCATGAAATAAAAGGCACGATCTATCAAATTTTCTCAGTGAATCATTTGATAGGTAATCAAGACAAGAACAGATATTGGACACAGGCTAACATTATTCCTCATATTCAACAAAAGAAAAGGAAATCTTTTACTGCAGTGAAATGACAGAAACCCCTTACAGGTTACAAGATAAATACAGATGCAATATGGATTACAGGGGGTTTTTCTGCTCTAGCTATGATAGTTAGGAATTGTGAGGGGAAAGTGGTTAAAACGAGGGTAAAATCTTTTCATTCCCTATCACCTTTACAGGCAGAACTGATAGCCATCCAAAGTGGATATGAGCTATGTTCAGAATTGGATTTAAACGGATGTGAGGTGGAATCAGACTGTTTAGTGGCAGTACAAGGTATTCAAAACCCAAATATCTCACCCTGGAGGACTTTCTCTATTTTCCAATCTCTGAATTTAAAACATCAGATACACCCAATCCAATACACTCCTAGACAGGCTAACAATGCAGCAGATTTCCTTGCAAAATTTTCTTTAAATAATAACTTAAATGGGGACCTAGAACTGAATTTAGCCCCTCCTTTTCTTAAGGGACTCCTTTATCTAGATAGATGTGGAATCCCTTGGATTAGAGATGTTACCTGATAATATGCTGCATATGACCTTCTCATAGGATAGATACTGCTGATGTGTTTGTGGAATTTGACAGGTTCTCATCCACTCCACATGGGGTGGAGATTTGTCCATTTGGAATCGCAACTATCATATCAAGGGGACTTCCGAGTGCTCGAGGGGATTCTCGTGGCTAGACGGGACTTTAGAGTGCTCGAGGGAACTCTCATGTATTTGAGGAAACTACCGTGTGCTCGAGGTGACTCTCGTGTGCTCGAAGGGACAATCGCATGCACGAGGGAATACAGACTGCTCAACGGGATTTTCGACTACTTGAAGGGAATTTCGATCGAGTGCTCGAGGGAACAATCGTGTGCATGATGTGGCTTTCGAGTGCTCGAGGTGGCTTTCGAGTGCTCGAGGTGGCTCTCGAGTGTTCCAGGTGGCATTCGAGGTGTCTCTCGAGTGATCGAGGTGGCATTCGAGTGCTCGAGGTGGCATTAGTGTGCTCGAGGGGACTATCTCATGCACGAGGGGACAATCTCATGCACGAGGGGACTACAAACTGCTCGACGGGATCATCGACTGCTCGACGGGATCTTCGACTACTCGAAAGGACCCCCGTGTTCTCGAGGTGACTCCCGTGTGCTGGAGGTGACTTTCATCTCATGCACGAGGGGACAATCTCACGCACGAGGGGACTACAAACTGCTCGACGGGATCTTCGACTGCTAGACGGGATCATCGACTGCTCGAAGGGATCATCCACTGCTCGAAGGGATCTGCGATTGCTCGAAGGGATCTGCGACTGCTCGGAGGGACCTTCGTGTTATCGACATGCATACTAGCACATTTCTTTTGACAGTTTTCACTCATGGATCTCACCGACGGGTAGTTGCTTGGACAAAGTAAAGAAATAACACTTGATGTGGAGTTTCGTTACTTTGGAATCGCAACTACCTCCTCTACTTTCTGCACATACATAGTCTCATAGATAGTAGTAACTGATCTTTTGAAGGCAATGTTGTTGCCTTTTGTAAAAACTTACTTCATCATTTTGGTTCGCTCATCTTGGCTTGGGGTACCAATATATTAACCCTCACCCTCGGGTGCTTTCACGATAAAAAAAACATTCAAAGCATTAAATTGCAACACTATTCTCATCTCATGCTTAGCAAGTTGAAGCATTATTTCTTTGACTATTGAGGTTCAACTATCATGGTTTTTTTGGAAAGAACCATTTGAAAGTAATGTTCACAACCCATTCTTGAAGCAAGAAGGGGGATTTCTTGGGATATTGGGACAAGTTTTGTTTGAGAGCTCTTGGCCATTGGTGAACTTGGAGTAGTATAAATAGGGGATGAACTTAGTAGTTCAAAAACACTTCAAGCATATCATTCCTTTGCTACTTGCTTTCTTCTCTCTTTAGCTCTCCTTTGTAGTTGTAGAAGCCAACGCCCTCATCTTTATATTTTGCCACATAATTCCTTCATAGGTGGTAGGCAAAGTCTTGTAATACTTTCTTCACATATAGTGAAGCTTGCGGTCTCCTCCGGCCGTGGATGTAGGTCAACTTGACCGAACCACGTAAATTCTTGTGTCCGTTATTTCCTTTATTTTCTTTACGTTGTCTTTCTTATCCACCTTTTTTGGCTAATAGATATCTCGTGGGATTCGTATTCCTAACAAATTGGTATCAGAGCCATATCTCATATTTTTATCTATTAGCCATCATGACGGTAACAATGACTTCAATTGAAAAGTTTGACCGGAGTGTAAACTTTGGTATGTGGCAAATCAAGATGGAAGCCATCCTAATCCAGGATGGATGTGAGCTAGCCCTTGAAGGAGTGAAGGAAAGGCCAGCGGACATGTCGCCGGAAGATTTTGGTGATCTAGACAAGAAGGCTAGAATGACCATTATTTTAAATCTCTCTAACGAGGTTTTGCAGGAAGTTGCTAGTGAGAGAACTGCCAAAGGTATGTGGGATCAGTTGAAATCTACATACATGAAGAAGATAATGGAGAATCGCCTCTATTTGAAGTAAAAGTTGTACATGTTGAAAATGGCGAAAGGTACATCTATACTCTCACATCTTGATAAATTTGATTCCATCATTTTGGATTTGGAGAATGTAGATGCTAAAGTTGATGAAGAAGATCAAGCCATTTTATTGTTATGTTCCCTTCCTATGTTATTTAAGTAATTTCGAGATACTATGATTTGTGGGAAAGAGTCGGTCTCATACAATAGTATAAAATCTGCATTAAAATCTAAAGAGCAGATTGATAGGGACATTACAGGGGAATCGAGTGGAACTCATGCCGAGGGTTTGTTTGTGAGGGGTAGAGGAGAAAATAGAGATTCTTAAGGTGGTAGATCCAAAAGGAGATCGAAGTCTAGATACAGAAATAAAATTTGCAATTATTGCCAGAAAAAGGGGCACATCAAGGCTGACTGTTTTAAATTGAAAAATAAAGAAAAATATAAAAATGAGCAGAATTGCAGTAATGCTGGTGAAGCTAGTGTAGCAGAAGATGAGAGTGATGGAATCATATTTATGGCCATGGATAATAAATCAAGGTCTTCTAGTGAGTGGTTCTTAGATTCGGGCTGTTCTTACCACATGAGTTATGATAGGGGGTGTTTTTCCACTTATGAAGAATGGGATGGTGGAATTGTTTTGATGGATAATAATGCTCCTTGTAAAGTTGTTGGTAGAGGAATGATTCAAATCAAAATGTATGATGGCATTATTAGGACACTCACTAATATTAGGCATGTTCCTGACTTAAAGAAAAATCTCATCTCTCTTGGCACTCTTGGTGCTCTCGGGTACAGATATTCAGGTGATGGTGAAATACTGAAAATATGTAAAGGTGCTCTTGTGCTAATGAAGGCTTGCAGAGTTGGCACTTTGTATGTTTTGCAGGGATCTACAGTAACTGGGGCAGTGGCTGTCTCTACTTCCTCAGATGAAGACATCACCAAATTGTGCCATATGAGGTTGGGACATATGGACGAGAAAGGCTTAACATTGTTATGCAAGAGAGGTCTACTTTGTCGTCAAAGTACTGGTAAGTTGGACTTTTGTGAACGCTATATTTTTGGAAAGCAGAAAAGAGTTAGGTTTCGTTCACCTGCAGTTCATAAAAAAAAGGTATTTTGGACTACATTTATTCTGATCTTTGGGGGCCCTCTCGTGTTCCTTCTAAGGGTGGTGCAAGATATATTCTTACTTTTATTGATGACTATTCAAGAAAAGTTTGGGTATATTTTTTTGAAGCTTAAAAGTGATGTTTTCCTAACATTTAAACAATGGAAAACTTTGATTGAAAAACAGACAGGAAAACAAATTAAGCGATTGAGGACAGAAAATGAGTTGGAATTTTGTGGAAATGAATTCAATGAGTTCTGCAAAAATGAAGGAATAGCTCGACATTGTACTGTTAGAATGACTCCTCAACAGAATGGTGTGGCAGAGCGGATGAATCGTACTCTTTTGGAAAGAGCTCGGTGCATGATCTCAAATGCCAAGTTGACTTTAGACTTTTGGGCAGAAGCCATATCCACGGCTTGTCACATCGCCAACCGCTCTCCATGTGCACCTCTTGATTTCAAGACTCCAGAGGAAGTTTGGTCAGGTACTCCTGCTGATTACTCTAATTTAAGAAATAATATTTGGGTGTCCAGCTTATATGCATGTTAACGAGGGAAAGCTAGAGCCTAGGGCTAAGAAATGTATTTTCCTCGGTTATGCTTCAGGGGTGAAAGGATGTAGATTGTGGTATCCTGATCCCAAATCACCCAAATTTTTAATTAGTAGAGATGTTACATTTGATGAATCTTATATGTTACATCCTGGAAAAGAGTCTTGTAACCCCTGTGATTCAGAAAAAGAGGATAGTGCACAAAAGCATGTGGAGTTAGAGATTGGTGGTTCTTCCGGGAGAAACCCAACCCAAGAAGTGGTTGAAGAATCTGATCATGAACATGCTGAAGATCAACCGGGAGATGAGGATTATTCCATTGCCAGAGATAGACAGAGACGTGACATTCGACCACCATTAAGGTATGCAAATTTGGTTGCATATGCTTTATCAGTGGGACAGGAAACAGGTGGAGACGAGGAACCTTCCACATATTTAGAGGCAGTTTCCGGTGCTAATTCAGATAAATGGTTGGTGGCTATGAATGAAGAGATGGAATCTCTACACAAGAATAGAACAGGGGATCTTGTGGTGCCACCAAAAGGAAAGAAAATTATTGGTTTCAAATGGGTTTTCAAGAGAAAGGAAGATACTTTGGGTGTTGATAATGCAAGGTACAAAGAACGATTGGTCGCAAAGGGCTACAGTCAGGTACAAGGTGTAGATTTCAATGATGTTTTCTCACATGTTGCGAACGTAGCTCTATTCGTGTATTGCTTGCTTTGGTTGCCATGTATGATCTGGAGTTAGAACAGCTGGATGTCAAGACAGCTTTCTTGCATGGTGAATTAGATGAACATATCTATATGAGTCAACCTGAAGGTTTTGAAGTTCAAAGTAAGGAAGACCGGGTTTGCTTGTTGAAGAAATTCTTGTATGGATTAAAGCAGTCTCCAAGACAATGGTATAAGAGGTTTGATTCTTTTATGTTGGGTCATGGTTTCTCCAGGAGCATGTATGATAGTTGTGTTTACTTCCGGAAGTTACAAGAAAACTCATTCATTTATTTGCTATTATATGTTGATGACATGCTCATTGCGGCTGAGAATCTTGCAGAAATTCATGAGTTAAAGGCCTTGTTGAATAGTGAATTTTAGATGAAAGATTTGGGTGCAGCTAAGAAGATTCTTGGTATGGAGATAAGAAGAGATCAAGGAGTTGGAAAGTTGTACTTGACCCAGGAGAGTTATCTTAAGAAAGTTTTGGAGCGATTTGGCATGCATGATGCCAAGCCAGTTAGCACTCCTCTTGGTAGCCATTTCAGACTATCTGCTGCCCAATCACCAAAAACAGAGGAAGAAGAAAATTATATGGCTAGAGTTCCTTATTCAAATGCAGTTGGGAGTATAATGTATGCAATGGTTTGTACTCGCCCTGATATCTCACAAGCTGTTAGTGTTGTTAGCAGGTATATGGCCAATCCGGGAAAATCACATTGGCAAGCTGTGAAGTGGATTCTTAAATACTTAAAGGGTACTTCGAACATGTGTTTGGAGTTTGGTAGAACCAATAACACTCTTGTTGGTTTTGTAGATTCAGACTTTGCCGGTGATCTTGATAAGCGCAGGTCTCTTACAGGTTATGTATTTTGCATTGGAGGTTGTGCAATTAGTTGGAAAGCTACTTTACAACATGTAGTTGCTTTATCTACTACTGAGGCAGAATATATGGCAGTCACAGAGGCAATTAAAGAAGCTTTATGGTTGAGAGGTCTCTTCGGCGAATTTACTCTACAACAAAAGGTTACTACCATTCACTGTGATAGTCAAAGTGCAATTTACTTGACTAAAGATTAGATGTATTATGAGCGGACGAAGAATATTGATATTAAGTACCACTTCATTCGTGATATCATTGCACAGAAGAAGGTCTTTGTTCAGAAAATCAATACAAAGGATAATCCTGCTGATATGTTCACGAAGGCTCTTCCCTATTTCAAGTTCAAGCAGTGCTTGGACTTGATTGGTGTTCGTTGTTGGTGATTCGGCCCATTAAGGCCATGCCGGAAGAGGGTGAGTAAGCTATTACTTTTGGGGTTCAGACCAAGGTGGAGATTTGTTAAGAAATGTGTGGTCTTCACCCAATTGTCCATGAACATTCACTTCTTTGGAGGATAGCAAAGACAATCATTCAAAGCATTAAATTGCAACACTATTCTCATCCCATGCTTAGCAAGTTGAAGCATTATTTCTTTGACTATTGGGGTTCAACTATCATGGTTTTTTGGCAAAAACTATTTGTATTTGTTATCGATATTTTTAGGCTAACAGATATCTCGTGGGATTCGTATTCTTAACAGAATCGACATTAACCAATGGGAAAATCTCTCAGTGCCTAGATAAACACCACTAGCTATACCTGGAACTCCCATAACTTAGCATAAATATCATCAACAAGATAATCAAGTTAATATCTCTTTTTCATAAGGATTTTTTAATGTGTTTATTAAAATTATAAGTAAGGATATTCAATATCTAATACGTTTCATGCGATCATTCCTCTAAGATTTTCAACTATTTTTAGTTAGAGTATAATATTTATTCAGTTGGACCCATGGCCATAACCCTATTTAGTTATTGGTTCAATTGAAATTTTTTCATTTGGTTTTCCATCAAAAATTTCATATCAAACTTTCATAACCTCTCCACTAAATAAAAAAGTTTAAGAGAATGATTTTTTCCATCATTTCAGCATATTTTGTTAATTTCATCCAAACTAGGGAATGATGATGATGGTTACAGACTGGTTACTCTTAGTAATCATTATATGCCGAATGTTAAATGATAAAAGGTGGTAATTATTTGTATAAAAATTGGCACGAGAATTCAGTTGTTAAACTACATTTCAATCATCGTATTGATATTTTTCTTGCACGAATACAAATTTATTTAACATAATAAAAAAATAATTTATCTGAAAAATTAAATTTTAAATGATTCAACTGGTATCATATTACCCGATCTGATCAATCCGAGTACCCGCATTACGAATACCCAATTCTTTCATGCCGGGTCACATGCCACATTTTAGACTACTATGACATGCGAATACCCGAAAATATGGATACCTCTATTTAAACACCCCTACCAGCAGCCAACACCAAATCAAGATAATACTTTAAAAGAAGGAAGTCGACGTAAACCAATGGGAGAATATCATAGTGCCTAGATAAACTCCACTATTTATGCCTAGAACTTCAACAACTCAGCATAAAAATCATCGACTAATCTCTTTTTTATAAGGATTTTTTTAATGTGTATTTATTAAAATATTAAGTAATGAAATTCAATGTCTAGTACATTTCATGCGACTATTCCTCTCTAAGATTCCCAAGTATCTGTATTTAGAGTATACTATTTGTTTACCTAAACAATGTATTGACTTAAACGTTATGTTAATATAATCATGGTAATATTTTTCTAACATTATTGATTACATTATAATTATTTAAATATATTCATATTTTATATCTAAATGAAATATTTATCTTGGGTGCTTCACCAAATTTATGTGAAATCACAAAACTTAATTAAATGAACGAATGAATTTATCAATTTATGAAATAATAAAACTTGAAAATCTTTATGTCATGTCATATAATCAGTGCAAGCATGCATGTTGCACAAATTGCAATATAAAGGAGAATTATTCATTGAAAGGGAGAAACTTAATTATCACACTTTAAAAATTGATTGTAGAGAGAATTAGCAACATGAATAACCCATTAATGAGAGAAATCCATATTGGAATTTTTTTAAAAATTTATGTTGAGAGGAGGAGAAGACTAAATGAAAATTTTAAAATTAAGTGTAGGTTGTAGAATAAGCAAACCCATTCTAAAAGATATCAATTGTTCCAAAAATAAATAAGATTTGAATTCCCAGATTCTCACAATTTTTTCAACGAATACGTTTTTGGTACTTTC
Source organism: Rubia yunnanensis (assembly GCA_037428765.1). NCBI lineage: Eukaryota > Viridiplantae > Streptophyta > Magnoliopsida > Gentianales > Rubiaceae > Rubia > Rubia yunnanensis. Next base: position 36,421,245 of record CM075063.1, on the reverse strand, counting down.
CCACAATTGGCTCAATTGACTTCCGACATGTGCTCATCCGTTTCCAAGAGAAGGAGGATTACCAGAGGTTCTGGCTGAAGGGGCAGTGGAGTTTTAATCGTGCTCAGATGAAGGTGTTCAAATGGACGCCAGATTTCTCCCCTGAAGCGGAATCATCTATTGTTCCGGTATGGGTATCTATCCCTCATGTTCCTGTCTATTTTTACAACACAGCTATGCTGACAATCATAGGAAACCAAATTGGGAATTTCATAAAAGTTAACGCTGCAACTGCGGCTCTGTCAAGGCCATCATGTGTCAAAATGTGTGTGGAAATAGACCTTAAGAAAAAACTGCCTTTATTCATCAGAGTTGGAATAGAGGAAGATGGAAATGAATACAATGTTGTCAAACTCCCGTTAGAATTTGAGGACATTCCTCCTTATTGCAATCACTGTAAAACTATAGGGCATGATGACATAGCTTGTATCTATTTGCATCCAGAGCTTAGGAGATCTAAGTCCCAGTGGATTGAAAAGTGGTCCAAAAACGGTATAAACCAAGTAGTTCAAGATGAACTCCAACACATTGACCATGAGACTCATCATAAAGCTAGCTTAGATATGCATCAACAAGGTGTTATAAGAGCTAGCAATTCTGGTATATCAGTGCTGGAAAAACAAAAAAGCTTTCAGGCTCAAAAATTTAAATATGTCCCTAAGCAACAAGGAACTAAAGTGGTGCCTATCACAGCTACTGAATATGGAACTAATAAATTTAGTTCACCTAGGAAGGTCCCTCTTGAGACTGATTTACTTACTCCTATAGTTCCCTGTGAAGATCCTCAGGAAGTAGGAACTGAAGCCGAGGCTCCTACTACCAATGTTATTCAGGAACAAGTTACAGTAACAGACCCTGCACTCAATACTTTTGCTAATCAAATTGAAGATACAGCCCCCCATCTCTCACAATCACCTGACTCTGAGAAAGTTCTAACTAGTTCTGCTACACCCCAAGAGATATCTTCTAAGCCTAAGGATTTAAGACAATTAACTAACATTTCTCTATCTACCCCTCCTAACACTAGGATTAAGTTTGCCAAAGATGATTTACCTAACAAACGAGGCAGGTCATTCTCACCTTTCAATTTGATCATTGCTGCAAAACATTTCATCTTCTCTCAGCAGAAACACAAAGAGAACAGATTCCTTATCCTTGCAGATGAAGAAATATCAAATGAGGAGGCAAACAATGTAGATAATGCAATTATTTTAGAATCTCATGCTTCTCCCGAGACTTTATCAAACTCATTTTCTGATCATGGGGAAGCTGCTGACCAGGTAAGTAGGTTGTGCTCTATAAACTCCAATCCTGATACGCTTAATGAGGATAAATCAATAAGAAAATCTGACAAAATGAAAAATGATTCATTCTTCTCACAGAAAAACACCATCATGACTAGATAAAAAAGCTCTAGTAATGTTTCTCTATGAATAGTACAACTCTTAAGATAAAATTACTGGTATGGAACATTAGAGGAATGGACACATCAATGAAAAGACTTCATAATTTGATCAAAAGGCATAACTTTGACCTTATCTGTTTGATTGAGCCTAAGCATGATAATTTGCAATGTGATTCATATAGAAAACTGCTGAAATATGATAACTGCATCCCTGCTAATAATAGTCAGATTTGGATTTTTTGGAACTCTAGTTTAAGCATTTCAGTGAAAGTGGATAATTTACAGTTCCTTGCAGTCAATATGAATTGCATTAATCTTCAAAAGTCTATGGATGTATATTTTATATATGGACTCAGAACGAGAACTGGAAGAAAATCTCTTTGGACTGATCTTAAATCACACATTCACACTGAATCCCTTTTCATAGGTGACTTTAATGCAATTACATCTATAAATGAGTATAAGGGTCCTTCTACTCCCAAAGTGGGAAGCATGACGGATTTCAACGATTTTATAAATGCAACTGCATTAGAGGAAATTAATACTGTTGGGAATTTGTTTACTTGGACCAATAATAGACTTAGGACTCCCACAGTTAAAAGATTAGATAGAGGTTTATGCACTTCCTCTTGGTCCCTAGCTTTTCCTGATTCATCAGTTCATATTTTAAATAGATTGACATCGGATCATAACCCCATGCTATTAACTGTTGGTATTGACATTCCATCTAATCCCAGGCCTTTTAGATTCTTAAATACATGGTATAAAAGAACTGATTTTATGGAGGTCATCAAACAAAGTTGGGTAATACCCACACATAAATCTGGAATGCTCTCATTTTACCTTAAGCTTGTTAGACTGAAGAAGGAACTAAAAATTTGGAATAAAGAAAAATTTGGTAACATACAAAATAATGTTCTCCAAGCTGAAATGGCTTTGCAAGCCCAGGAGCTGATCACTGATCAGTCTGATTATGAGACTGAAATGGTTAAACTTAGGGAGGCTAGAGCTAGGGTGATTAAGGCATTGGCTGAACAAAAAAATTACTGGAAGCACAAGGCAAAGATTAAGTGGTTAAAGGAAGGGGAAAATAATACCAGTTTCTTTCATAAATCAGTGATGGATAGGAACAATAGATTGAGGATTAATAAAATCAAGAGTGTAAATGGGCAATGGCTAGACAGTACACAGGAAATAGAGGAGGAAGCTATCAATTTCTACCAGGAACTTCTGAGTGAAGATGCACCCCCCGAAAGCTCTCCTTTCCTCTCCCACTTTCTGAACCACATCCCTAATCTTATTACTCAGGAGGAGAAAGAGGAATTAATGAAACCAGTCTCATTAGATGAACTGAAAATGATTGTTTTTAGTCTTAATAAACTGAGTAGCCCGGGTCCAGATGGTTTTATAGCTACTTTCTACATTAAATCATGGAATATTATTGCAGATGATCTATTGCTTGCAGTCCAGGATTTTCTCTCTGTTAATAATATGTCGAGCGGTATTAGCAGTACATGGATTACAATAATTCCCAAAAAAAAGGACCCGGCCTCCTTTGACGATTACAGACCAATAAGCCTTTCTAATGTGATTAATAAGATATGTTCTAAATTGATAATGGAAAGACTGAAGACTATTATGCCTAGGATTATTTCCCCTAATCAAACAGCTTTTCTAAAGGGTAGGGATTTATCTGATAATGTAATCTATTTACAGGAAGTTTTCAGGTTTTTAAACCGAAAAAGAAGAGATCCAAACTGTATTGTAAAATTAGATCTCAAAAAAGCTTTTGATAGAGTTAGATGGTCTTTTTTATATAAGATCCTGGCTAAGTTTGGTTTTCATGCTAGGTTTATTTTCCCCATTATGAAAAACTTGTCACAAGCCTGGTTTTCTATTCTCATTAATGGCAAACCAGTTGGATTTTTCCAAGCCACTAGAGGAATTAAACAGGGTGATCCCTTATCTCCTTTTTTGTTTAACATTTTCTCTGAGGCTTTTTCTAGGAGCTTGGCTTTTATTTTCAATAATGGTAAGTTATCATATGTTGATCTCCCAGGTAATCCTCCCAGAATCTCTCACCTTTCATATGCTGATGACACTGTTATTTTCTTCAAAGCTACTAACCTTACTTTGATTAGATTAAAAGCATTCCTATTTACCTTTGAAGATGTCACTGGCCAAAAAATCAACTATAATAAAAGTGACATTTTTATTGGTAAGCATGCTTCAATTCAAAAGGTTAATCACATTAAAAAGACCTTGAAAATGAAAATTGGTGCTCTCCCATTCTCATATTTGGGGATCCCTATTTTTACTGGGAGAGCAAAGAAGATCTATTTCCAAAATCTTTTTGAGCAAATGACAGTAAGCTTGGTAATTGGAAAAATAAATGGATTTCCATGGGGGGTAAGATTATCCTGATCAAATCCTGCATCTACTCCCTACCACAACACATATGGTCAGTCATAAAGCCTAGCAAATTGATCATTAAACACATAGAGAAAAAACTGAGTAAATTCTTCTGGGGGGAAAATGAAATGAACCTGAAAAGATCTTGGAGGAAATGGACTGACCTCTGCTTACCAACTGAACAGAATGGATTGGGATTCAGATCAATATCCACAATAGTTAAAACCTGTTCAGTTAAACTATGGTGGAAATACCAAAAAGCAGAGGCATTGTGGACTCATCTAGTTGCTGCAATTCCACACTCATACAGGTCCTCTCCTAATTGGAAAAGAATATGTTCGGTTAATTCTTGGGCAGAGGCAAATTCAAGAGTCATTATAGGAAAGGGAGATTGTAACTTCTGGACCTCCAATTGGTTAGATAAAGGTCCCCTAGTGGATCATTGTGATCACAACCTGGTTGATATTGACCTAGACTGTACAGTCTCTTCATTCATCTCTAACAAATCTAACTATATCATCAAAATGAGTCCTCTTCTCAGTCCTGATATTATTTCTCTTATGCAGGAAGCTAAGCTATTTCCACATAGGGAAGATAGAGTGATATGGAAACCGGGCATTAGTGGTGATTTCTCATTCAAATCGACATATTCCATGCTCAGCAACAATCCAGGTTCATATGTATCTGTTAAACATTTTTGGAACCATAGAATTGAAAAGAATGTCTCAGTTTTCATGTGGAAGATGACAAATTCCTTTTTACCTTTTGACAATATCCTTAGAAAATTGAGATTCTCTTTATCTTCTAAATGTTGTATGTGCAATGTTCAGGAAGACTCTTTAGATCACTTCTTTAATCATTGTGACTTTGCTGTGAATGTTTGGACAATTGTTCACCAGTTTATGGGAATTAGTGATAGAAATTTTACATCCGTATGGGAGAGACTATCTTACTATATTACTATCCCTGCTCTAAGCTCTCTTCAATCCACAATGATCAAAATGGCAACTGTAATCACTTGTTGGAACTTGTGGAAGATAAGAAATAAATTCATTTTCAAGTCTATAAGACCTTCTCTGGCTCTGGTTCTTGCGCAGATTAGGGATCAGATTTTTTACTCTTTCTTTTGCAGTCCGGTCTTCATTACATCTGAATTTGACTCCAGTATTGCTCAACACTCTTTCCTGCCACTGATCCAAAGGCCTCCTAAGCCAAAAATTTTGAAAATTTCATGGCAGAGGCCTTCCTATGGGTTTAAAATTAATGTTGATGCTTCTTGGTGCTGCAATACTAACATGTGTGGGATTGGTATGATAACTAGAGATTGTAGGGGTGGTTTCAATAGGGCTTTCACAGAATATGATAATGCTACATCCCCTCTAGAGGCAGAAATAAAGGCAATCAAGTTTGCTATTCAGAAAGCTAATCTTTGCTCCTCACCTGTGTTGATAGAATCTGATTGTCTGAATGCTGTTAATTTTGTAAAAAATCCTTGTAGGGCACATTGGAAAGTGTTCTCTCTATCTGATGAGACTCATCAATCTTTGGGTGCTATACAGTTAGTTCACACTTATAGAGAGGCAAATCTTGTGGCACACTCACTTGCAAAAGAATGTCTGCTGCATAGATCTAATTCTGTTTTGCAGGGCTTCCCAGAACTCTCGAACACGATCCAAGGGCTAATCAGACTTGATCAGATGGGTACTCCGTCCTTACGAATTATTTAGCTCGGATGCTACTGATCTCTTTTCTTTCTGTACAGGTACACTTAATTGACTATGGAACACTACTGTTCAGCTTGCACCATTGAAGGCTTAAACTGATCCTCATCTTGGTGAGATAAAATGGGAAAAGCAAATGGAAATCTGTGGATGACTATGTACAAACTCGGATTCACTACTCTCACGGCAGTACTGACGATTTTGATCATCAATGCTGATTCTTGGGACATCCCTAGCTGCCGCATCTGATGCTATGAAGTTAGGAAATGATATGCTTCTAAACTATGGGAAGTTTTTGAACTGCCTTGTGTCTCTTTAATTAGATTCACTAACAAGTTTGATTACTTAGTCTATAGTTTTTAGCTTGTAATCCTCTTTCTACATCCTAAACTCTAGATAGGTTTTGAAGGTAACAAGTGTTGCCTTAGGAGCAGATTGCCCGTTGTATAGTACTACTTAGTCGCATTTCATCTTTTTCATTTCATGTACATTTTCTCTCTTTTTCTGGCCAGGGAACGCCAATTGAAATTCCCCCATCTAGGATGGTTTAACCTTAAAAAAAAAAAAAAAAAGTACTTTCCCACAATTAGAGACATTGGTTTATGTGTTTAATGGGGTGTGGGGTTTACGGGTGAGGTGGGTTCAAAAATGTTTTCAATATTAATAGGTCAGCTTCAACATGCACACAAGCGCACGCATATCTGGACCTAACACACGGTTGGAGGAAATCCGGAACCAATATCCATGATTTCCTTTTTTATTTCTTTCGATTCCCTTTATTTATTTTTTGAGCTATTTTTTATAGGCAAAGTCTTGGGAAAGACGGTCTTTCCATAGGCTTATGGAAAGACGGGGTTTAACTAGAATAATAAAAGGTAAAAGGTCTTAGTTGCAATATTAAACTTTTAGAATGCAACATGTAGTAGTTATAAAATTTATAACCCGGTTCATGCAACCCGAAAATTTTATCTCCATTTCTTCTAATTTACACTTTAAACCTTGGTCTTTCCATAACTTATGGAAAGACCGTCTTTCAAGAGACGGGCTCTTTTTTATATTTCTTTTTTTTCTTTTTAATTTTTTAATTAATGTTTTGTTAAGAAGATATTTTGTACTTCAAATTTTTTAAGGAATACCACCTGCTGTAGTGGGAGGTTTGGCAGACCCCTACCTATTTAATTATAAATAGTAAAAAGTACAAAAAAGAGGGGACATAATAGCCTTACCTCACAATGAAAGAAATGAACCCCTTGACAATATCTATACATAAAACCTAATGTAAACATAAGTCTAAGGGATTCAAAACAACGTTGAAAAAACATAAAAAAAGAGATCAGTATCTAAACTTATTACAAATATGATTGCTATTCATAATAAAAAGATAAGAACAAATCACTTCAATTTGCGGAAATATGGAAAAGCCCCTCCATCCATCATAACTCTGTTCTTTATTTCCAAAGGAAGACCTACATCCAAATAAGTTATATTTATCTTTTTTGAGCTCTCAAGTCTTGCTAAAGAGTCTGCAACCATGTTGGCTTCTCTGAAAATAAGCGATATCGACCATGAAGACATCGAACTGAGGAGCATCCAAATTTGCCTGATTTCTGAGTTGCATTGCCATGCAATCTTGTATTCCTTCTTTACCATGTTCACTAGAAGCTCTGAGTCGCGTTTCACTTCAATTTGTTTTATGCTTTGATTTGTTGCAACTTTTAGACCTTGTAAAAGAGCTATAGCGTTAGCCTTTAATCTGGAACATTTGATCAGATATGTTGCAGCAACAATAACATTGTGGCCCTTATGTCTCGTATGATCCAACCTGCACAAGACTCACCATTTCGTAGAAGTGAACCATCTGTATTCAGCTTAAATAAAAGAGGAGGATGCCACTGTATAATCCTTAAGACTTTATTCATAGACAACTTTTGCACTAGCAATCTAGGCCAAGCATTATTTAAATCCCAATGAAGTTGCATCTTATTTAGAATCAGTATGTCATTCATTTGGTAGAGAATGTTTAGGATAATACCTAAAACTGAAGGTTGTATATTATCATTTTTTGTTTCAAGCACACTAAATAAACCATATAACAATACATAGGATGATTATCAAAAGCCACTAAAATTCTGATATGAATTTACATGTCTAGTTGTGAAATATTCTATCCCATAAAAATGTAAAGTTATGTGATTAAATATTAAAAATCTGATCAACTGAATTCAAAATATTTTGATAAAAGGACATGAATTCAGAGAAAGATGAATAGAGTCACTATTAGCTTTGCAAAAGCTACATATTGATGGCATATTGAAAGAGAAATCTCCCGAAACATCAGAATAAGCTACTAACATGTTTAATATTTTCCAATTCAAAAAGCTTTTCTTCTTTTGTAGAAGGTGAGACCAGTGGAATTTGAATGAATTAAGTTTTAGCTTCTTTGGTCTTATGAGTTCATAGGCTGATTTTAGGCTAAAAATACCACTTTCTGTGGGTTTCCATATCATTATGTCATCAAAATCTCGAAACTACATAGGCTTCAGCATAAGAATGTTGATTATGTTTGATGGATGGTGATAGCAGGCAGTCGTCGCACCCCTATTCAAAGATAATTTATAAGCCCTTTTTGCTTACTTTCTACAACTAGGTAGATAGCAGCAAGTCGGGGTCGTCCACGAAGAAGAGGGATCTTCCTAAGCGTTTAGGCACAAAAGGTTGATATTAGGCTAGGAGTAGACATATATACATACATATAAAAGCATGTAAATGGGGGGGGTTTGGTTGGTTGGTTTTCCTAAGTTACGAAAGTAAAAAAGACAAGATAACTAGAAAAGTCAAGTGACTATGCTAATCATCAAACAAAACTAAGAAAAAAAAAGGGTTTTAAAACTACAAAGATAAAAAGCCTTGGGGGCAAGGGATATCCACTTCCAAATCTAATGTAGGTCATTGAACCATTCACTCATTCTATCATATAGCATTACATGACTCAACATCAACATACCCATCTACCAAGAATCACAACACATTATGCACAAGAAGTTCTAAGTTCATGCTCGTAGATTTTCATGCAAAGGAGCTACGGAATTCGTCACGTTCCTAACACCTAACCAATTCAATCATACAAGCACTCCCTATGCTCAAACAACTCATGGCACAAATGAAGTGAAACACACCATCAAGAATACATAAATGCTAAATAACAAATGCTTCAAGGATGAATTAAAATCATCTATTCAATACTTCAACTACTTGTTGTGGAGATAAATCTTCCATCCTTCTTAGTTCATAGTTTGCAAGAGTGAATTCGACATCTCTTGTCAAACCTCACCAATGACTCCCCTATTGCTAGGAGTATCCCACTGATGACATTTAATCACGAAGAACCAACAAGCTTGGCAATACTTATGACTACTACACCGTGACTAAGAATTTAACCAATTCGTGCAATTACACGAGATTGGATGAATGTGCAACGCACATTCATCCAAGAGCATATAACTCTCTCGTTTGCTACACAAACGAACATGACGAAGAGTTCAACATCAATCACATTCATCTAGCACATTATCAATCCATCAACACAATCAAAAGCTCTAAATCATACTCATACATTCCTAACAAGAAAAGGGGGGAAATCAACCCAAATCCCCCAAACCCTAGCTAGCAATTCATACAAGTATTTCATATGCTCAAGCTTTCAACAACATCAATGAAATCAACAATTAACATTCAAAGCATAATAAATGCACAATAGCAAAAACACCAAATAGATAGATAAAATGATTCTTACTACATAGAAGTGGAAGCTTCAATCATTTGCTCCCAAGATAAAAACTACCCTAGATAAACAAAACCCATAACATAGAACAACAATCTACAAAGAAAGAAGAAGAAATGGAAGAAAATGGTGAATAGTAGGGTTTTGGAGCCCTAAAGGCGGGCTTGGAAGCTGTGGAGAAGAAGGGGTGAAGAGGTATTTATAGGGGAAGAAAAAGGGGAGAAAAACGCTGCTGCAGGGCTGAATTCACGCTGTCGTCGCGAGTCGCGACCAGTTCCATCGCGAGTCGCGACCAGATCAGTAAACTCCAGCCCTGTTTTGTTTTTCTTCCTCCGGGTGAACCGTTGATCTGTTTCGGGAGTTCTTGTAGTTGATTTTATAGTGCTCGAGAAGAGGAATCCAATGGTACCACTCTTGAAGGCTGATTTGTCTCGGAAAATTATGAAAACCCTGGACCATCCTTCACCCGTTGCTTTGCTCTCCTTTCTTCACCTCTTCACTTCTTCAAATCTTCAAAAAGCCCAAGTGTAAGTCTTCAAATCTTCAAAGATATCTTTCCAAGTCTTCAAATCTTCAAAGTCTTCAAACAAATCACCTTGTCACACAAAATAATCTAAAAAGTGATAAAAACGTCAAAGTCGCTTTTGTCCCTCCTTAAATGATTTCAAGGCAGAATGCCACATGTAGAGCACAAAATTATACAAAATCCAATCCTAAAAACCCTATTATAACCGCATAAAATGGCCTCATCAGATGGTTAGTTTTCAAGATTTCATTGTAATGCTTTTGGTTCTGTAAGATTTCTAAAACTGTTAATTCAGAAAAATGATTATTTACATTGATATCCCATAAATTTTGTACTTCAAATATTTATGTATAATTAAGTATTATACTTTCAACATTTCCAATTTGGTATGGTTAATCACAATTTGATATTTATCTTATTTTGGAATAACTAATTTTTGTTTCCTTCTAAGTTTCAAAATACAATCTCCCATCTCTCATATTCCTTAGTTACTTGATTCAACCATAAGCTTTGCATAGTGCAATTTGAGCTTTGGTTTCATCCATGCTTTGTACAATACACACTCCAAAATTGATTTTAACATCTACTACATATGCACAATCTATTCCATCTCTAAAACATTTTTCATTTCTCATCTTTTATATTTCATAAACTGCTTCCGAAAATGCCATCTTCGTAAGCTCCACCCTTCATCATTTGCCTTTACACCGGTTTATCACCAAATTCATTTCTGCATCCCGTTATTGATGTCTTCTTAGCACCTTCATCCATCTCAGAACCTCAACCTAGATTTTGTTTACTATGCTTCATTCAAATTACAAATGTTGGATGCTTTCCTGCTACCCACATAGCTCACACTTATCATCAGTTATCACCCCAAATTTCTTCAATCTATGTTTCACGGCTAGCCTTTTGTGGCATGCCAGCCACAAGGTAAACTGAATTCTAGTTATTTCATTGTTTACATAGAATATACTGCTCCACCTATCTTGCATTGCTGCCCTCTGAGCTTTTTGTAAACTTTTATAATTTTGAACTTTTTCTCCAGTCCTTGCTTCCTCCATGATTCTAGTCCCTTCACTTTTTCTTTGCATCTGTTTAGGCTCTTCAGCATACATGAGTTGGAAATTGGAAAGTTAACTTCCATTATTTCCTTAACTTTATGTAGTAAGCATGTACCGACCTTATCCATAATTTGTCTACCTTTCTACATAAGTTCCATAAGTTCTTGCTTTTGGGTAGCTATACTCCATTCACATAGTTATATAACATCTAAGCCCCCAGCCTTTTAAATCACATACCTTATCCCATGCTATTGGTGTTTTTTTTGTTATCATTTCCATTTTACTCCACGTGAATGATCTACATATTGTTTCCACATGCTTTAACATTGTTTTTGGCAATGGAAAATACTGAAGCTAATAATTAGGAATGGAAAACATCACACCTTTGATCAGTTCCAATCTGCCAGCATGGCTCAAAGTCTTAGCACTCCAATGTTTTAGTTTTTAATCATCTTTTTTCCATTGACCCTTCTTCAAATCCAGTTGTTCCCCTGAATCTCTTTTTTTTGCTGCTCCTCAACTGCCCCCAAATAAATGATCAGTGCCATTTTCAAACTTCTAATAAGCCTGCACCAGTATTTCTACTGATCTCTTCTCCCCATTTACCAGTAATAGCACATCATTTGCAAAACAAAGATTCAACAATCCAATTTCCTCACATTTTGGATGATACCTGTATTCATCTTTCTCCTGCGATGTTTTAAGACACCTGCACATAATTCCATCACAAGAACAAGGAAAAGGGGTGTCAGTGGGTCCCCTTGTCTCAGCCCCCTTTCTGCCTTCACATATGTGGTCAACTTTCCATTAATATTGTACATGTAACTGACAGTTAATACACATATAATCACCCAACTATGGAATTGTGCAGGTATTCCTGGTTCCCCCATTATCACCTGTAAAGATTTCCACTTCATAGTATCATAAGCTTTTTGGATATCCATCCGTATTAAACACTTAGCTCCCCCACTCTTCCTGTTATATCCCCTAACTAGTTCACAAGCTAACATTATATGATTAGGTATATTTCAGCCAGGCACAAATACAATTTGATTTTCCTTAAATACTCCTGCTATTACTCTGCTCAATCTTTCTATTAATACTTTAGATATAATCATATATAAAGTAGAATAATAAGATATGGGTCTCGGGTCCTTTACCTTCCTTGTAGATGGATGTTTTGGTATTAAAGTGACCAATGTGCTATTATCTTCCTTGTATATTTTACCATTCCTGAAGAAATCCTAAGTAGCATTCATTACATTCTCCTTGATGACCTGCTAGTTTGCTTTAAAAATTTTAGCACCAAACCATCTAAGCCAGGTGCTTTTAGGTCCCCAATGTTTTTCAATGCTTCCCAGATTTCACCTTCCTGCATCTCCTTTACCAAAGCTTTATGCTTTCCATACATAATGTCTTACCTCTCTCGATCACCTTTATATCAATTCCATCCACTTTCAGCTTTCTCTCCGATCAGTTTAGAATAAAATTTCATAATCTCCTCCTCCATTTCTTCCTATTCATTAATTATTGTGCCATCATCCTTCTCCATCACTCTTAGACCTACCAGCATATTTTCCCCTTTAACTGTTGCATTAATGTAGGCATTATTGCCATCTCTCAGCCTTAGCCAATCAACATTTGATTTTTATTTTGCAATTGTTTCATCTATTACACTCCATTTATGTACATTTTCAATCCCCACAAGCACTGCTTCAATCTTCTTCTTATTTATTTTGTTCTTTCTTAATTGATTCTGAGCAATCTCCAATTTCTCTCTTTCTTCTTCAAGTTCCAATTTTTCCCCACTAACTTGCCTTGAGTATTTTTCGAGTTCTCCTTGAAGCCTCATTAGTTTCCTCTAGACTCTGTACACTGGGCTACCCTTTTGTTCTTTTTCCTAGCTTTTGTTCACTGCCATCATCACCTCCTCATTTTCCAGTAAACGGTTCAGAAACTTGAACTATTTTGGTTTCTTCTTCTGCTCCTCATAGAGTTTCACTCGAATCAGTGCATGACTCTGGACCCGTGGCTCCAAGTTTTCTACAATCATTTCTTGGTATTTTGTAAACCAATATATATTGGAAAATACCCTATCTATTCTTGAATAGATCACTCCATTAACTTGTCTATTGAACCATGTGTAGTAGTCACCCATACTATCAAATTCACCTAGCCAACTATGATTATTATTTTTCTCCAAGTCCCTGAATTTCTGCACCTATACTTCATTGCCACAAATCCTGTCCCTTTTAGTCAAAGCATCATTAAAATACCCTGGCAATTAATAGCCCCCGAACCATTGCACATGACTTCTCAATATCCATCCAAAACTACTTCCTCATTTTAAGTTGATTTCCAGCATACACTACTATTATGTAGAATAGTAATTCACCATTCAATCCAAAAACCTCCCATAACATCATATGATCGGTCAAGTTTTTTTACCCCGATAACTTCTTCCTTGATTCCATATCACTAGTATTCTGCCATTCAAATGAGCCTTATAATTATCCACGAAGTTTCGTTTTCCTCCAAACTTCCTCCAAACTCCAACTGCTTTTCCTTGTTTCACCTTGGTTTCTAGTAACATAGCAACATATAAATTCATTCCATTGAGAAGGGAGACAATATCAATATTTTTTGCTACCTTATTCAACCCCCTTACATTCCAAGCAACTATCATGGCACAAGGCCATAGTCCTTCTGAGAATCCCTCCAAACCCCAAGAGGATGCTCAAACTGTTTTCAATTGTTCTGTCCTGGTGACCCTGCTTCATTCCAAACTTCTTTAATTCCCAACTGATCATACTCCATTGTTTTTTTCCCTTTGTTTTTTGATCTCACCAGTGTCCATTAGCTACCAGCTTCCTTTTTTCCTCCCTCACCATCAATCACTGTTATATCTCCTTTCATCTCAGATTTTGCATTTCTCCATTCATTTCAGTTTTCTTTTCTATCTCTTTCTTTTCCTTCACCTACTATCTATGTACCACCTTCCTTATTATTACATATGCACCCTCCAATCTGGCATCTCTCACTGAACAGTGGTTTTCCTTCAATTTCTATCTTTTGATTTCATATCTTTCCATCCACATATTTGGTTTTTACTTCTTTTGGGACTTCTTGGGATATATAAATCTCCACCAATATTCTATCATACGAGATCCTCAATTTATTTTTCATGCATTTATCTGTGAAGAGTGGTTTTCCAATTGCATTTCCTTTCTTCCCTAGGCTTGTCACCCCCATAGATGCAGAGGTAATTTATGCTGCTTAACCCATACATGTACAGTTCTGATCATGTCTTTATCCATGGAAATGTTTGGCTTCCATAGATGTAAGAACATAGCAATACTATAGATTGTATAGGGTCATCTTTTTAGCACCTAATCCATGTCCTTCATGATCTTAAAGTTTACCACAAAATACCCTTCATTATTGTATAACAGATTCGGTGTAGCAACAAAGGACCAGAACTTCAACATATACCTTTTAACTGGGTTAATCGTTAATTCACCTCCTATAACATACATAATCAGTGCACATTCCCAATATTTCATCTCCTGTTTTACATCATCCATGTCTATCTCCACCTATATTTCCCCATTCACTACTGTGGGAGCTATGAATTCCATTTTTCAATCCATTATATGGAACCCTATTTCCCCTAATTAAATCAGCAAATAGATCCCCCTCACCTATACTAACTCCAGGTTTGGACTGAGTTTTACGGCTTTCTTGAATAAGAGTTACATCTGCTTGTTCTTCTACCAATTTTGTTTCAACACTCATCAGTTCATTTGCCTCTAACTCCTCCGTCTGTACTTCCTCTTCTTCCCGTCCAATATCCTCATGGGTAGTCTCCACACTCTCCCCTACAACGCTACTACATTCCACCGTTGACAAGGTAACCTTTTTCTTTGGCCTACCTTGTCCATGTTTCATGGTTGATGCGATCGTACTTTTAAGTGTGTATTTTTGCACCTACAGCAATACTATAGTATCCCCTAATTTATTTTATTTATAAATTTATATTTGAATACAAATTAATATTTTCTTTTCATTTTAATCTAAATGGTTTTAGACTACTTTTAAACTTTTTAGTTTAAAATTTAATGTATTAGCTCAATATTATAAAATATTACCTCACTATTATAAAATTTAGTTTTTTGTATTGATCAAAATTTTAAGATGGATATGAAATTTTGAATTTTATTATTTTAATTGAATAGATAAAAATTTTAATGTATCATCTCAATATTATAATTTATTTTGTTTTTGATAATGGTCAAAGTTGTAAGACTCATAAACATTGAGAAAAATGTCCGAAATGGTACCCACTTTTGTGTGAAATTCATCGTTTAGAACCCTATTTTAAAATTTGTTCTGAAGAGGTACCAACTTTTTCATTAATATCCTGAAAAGGTACTTTTAAGTTAAAAGTTGGTACTATTTTGGAATAATTTTGTTCCAAATTAGTACTCATTTTTTGTTGAAGGCTATCCTTTTGAGATATAATTGAAAAAAATGGGTACTTTTAAAGGACCAATTCAAAATTTTGATATCAAATTGTGAATTTCAATTAAAAGTGGTAACCATTTCGGACAATCTCTCCACAAACATTTTTAAAGTTCACAGTTTCACATGTTTGGATGATCACAGTAATACAATCTGATGTTTACAACTAGCAAATGTATAAATGATCCCATATGTTCACAATATTTGTTAATAGTTTTGAATACTTTGTTTAGAACCTTTGGCACGACTCTCTTGCAAGAACCGGAGGTGTGATTCACCGAAGAAAACCATGACTCCGCCATGCTAGAATTGCCAGCAATAACCATGACTCCCACCTACTAACTGGTGGTGGCGCAACCATTATTCAACGAAAAATCCAACCATTCGCCATAAATCAAACCACCTGTTACCCTCCCCCATCGTCTAAAAAAGCTAGCTTGGTCACCGTCTGAAAATCCAGCTTTGCCACCGTCTGGAAATCCAGCTTCGCCGCCGTCTAAAAACCTAGCTTCACCTGCATGCGAAAAGCCAGCCCCGCTAACCACCGCAACCTATCCCCCACCCAAGCTCAGCCCCACCCTGCTCGCTTGTAAGGCTACGAAGTAACTCTCGTGAGAAAGAGCCCGGTCCGGTGACCGCAAACCAAGGAAGAGCTCCGATAATGGTGACATACAATGGAGAATATGGAAGGTGAACGATGACAGAGAGCCGACGAACTCTACCCACACGTCCTGCCACCATTTTGGCCAGATTTTTTAACATAAATATCATCAGATAGTTTGTCCAGAAATAACTCAGCTTCTCGGATAATTGCCCTGAAACCGGCCGGGATTTTTGGATACCAAAAATTATTTATTTAATAGTGAATAATTATTTAATTTCTTTATCCCTTAAAATTAATTCGGAATATATATATATATATATATATATAATATTTCAAAAGTACAAATACAAGGCATGATTTAGTAAAATACAGGGCGTGATATAGCATTTCACCACTTTTCTCTCTATCTTAGCTATAGGAAACGATCAGTAAGAAACAATATAATACCACAAATTCCCATCTCATTCACTCGATTGATTGTGATTCACCAACTAGCACAGTTTTGAACATAAATACAGTTATGATATTATGGTAATATTTTATAACTCTATTGGTTCCATTATAATGATTCAATTGTATTCTTCTTCTTTTTTATCTTAAAGAAAGATTTGTTTTAGGTGTTATTTGACAAATTTATATGAAATTACAAAGCTAAATTGAATGAATAAATGACATGAGAAAATTTTAAAATAGGAAAACTTTGAAATCTTTATATCATATTATGAAACCAATATACGCACATCCCGCACAAAGTACGAATTGAAACAATTTAATGAAGTATTATTTATTGAAAATAAAAAAATAAATTACCTCATTTGAATTTTGAATTCAGAATAAATAGGCGATACAAATTAGTAACTCAATAAAACATTGAAAAATGAAGAAAACTGTGATTGGATTTTTTATATTTATGTTGAGAAGAGGATCACGCTATATGAAAATTTCATAACTGCGTCTAGCTTGTAGAACAATAAATACCCATGCTAACAAATATCGATTGTTCCAAAAATTAGTAAGAAATAAATTTAACAAATTCTCATAAAGTTTGCAAATAGTACATGTTTGTTATTTCGCCACAGATTGGGACATTGATGTGTGTGCTCATAGGGGTATAATTTTATAGGTGAGAAGGGTTCATGAATACTTTTTGAAACATATTTTTTTCTAATTAAAGGAAAACGTACAAATTGTTCGTAAATGCAACAACGTGCACATTTGTCATCAATCCTTCTCTCTCTAAACCCATTTTCTCCTTCTCTCTAATCTGACACAACTCTGTCTACTAACGGCTATATTTCACCGGACCTCTGACCATCTTTCGCCGGACTCTCAATCTGGTGACGAGCAAACTCACGCCGCCATGGCGGCTGCTTCAAATCCTACCAACTCTGCTATCACGAATGCTATTAACCCAGCTAGATCATTTGCTCAAACCCTATCACAATGATCTTCTCCAATTACATATGCTCTTCCGTCGATTCCAAACTTAACTCCTATTATTCAACACAAGGGTGAACTCTCATGCTTATATTCGTCTGATCAAATTGATAGGTTGGCGGCCCCATACAAAAATGCTCTGATTGGGAAATTTCCAAAAGGCAGGCCATCTATGGAGAAAATAGAAGATAACTTCCGCACAATTGGATTCATAGGTAAGTTCCAGGTAGGTTCTCTAGACTTCAAAAATATTTTGATTAGATTTCAACTAGTAGAATATTTTCAAAGATGTTGGTTAAAGGGTGTTTGGTCTCTAAATGGAAACACTATGAGAATACTGAGATGGACACCTGAATTTAGACCTAATACAAAGTCATCTGTTGTTCCTGTCTTAGTAACCATTAGAAATGTGCCTTTATACTACAACAACACTGAATCTATCCAAGCTATAGGCAGCCAGATTGGAATTTTCATGAAAATGGCCCTAGCTATTGAAAAGTTGATTAGGCTCTCTATTTCAAAAATTTGTGTAGAATTGGACCTTCAGGCCCCTATTCATTCAACTATAAGACTGGGATCAAAATCGGACAATTAGAAGTATAATATGGAATATGATAATCTCCCTTCTTATTGCAACCATTGTAAAAAGATGGGAGTTGCTTGTAGAATCTCACACCCTAATCTAGCCAAAAACCATTCCCAAACCAACCACAAAAACTAATCCTGTACCGACCCCTAAATCTGCTGTTAAGACTTACCCTGCCCCAGCCCTCAAACCTAACCCATTCCCAGCCAAGTGGACCCTAACCAAGCAAAAAGTGAAGGTAGACTCATTTGGTATGACTATATCTCAAAAAGACCAAGAGGCAAAAACCCAAGACTGTAACAATTTAACCCCTAGTAAGAACCAGCCTCAAAACATACCTCTAGCTGAAACCTTGGCAAATCCCACCCATCTTAATAACTTCTACATATATTTATCAGCTAAACCAATTAAAGATAAGTCCCCAAGAAAGCTATCAAGGGAAGATAACAGTCCTGATCCGGACATCATGACCCATACCTCTGTTATTACTCATCCCCCTGATTTATCTGATAACTCTTTATTGTCACTAATGAAAGCTGACAAGCCTAACATCAACCATCCATCCAAAGATGACTTATCAAGCATTGCCTTGACCATAAGAGATGACTCAGACATCAAAACCTTACATAACATATCACTCAGGAGCACTCCCATAGCTAAAATAGATGTGCCCTCCTTAGTGACGTGGATAATGATCCTAGCTCCAACCAAGAGTTTGAAAGACTTTTGGATGGCCAGGTAAGTAACCACCAGGTAAGTGTTTCCAACTCTGTCATCAATATCATAGCTGATAAATCCAGGAAAAGAACCCTATTTAATAAGGTGAACACAATGAACTTGAGGTCATCTTCAAAAAGCAAAGCCACAATTTTAGATGTCTAGTAACACTCAGAATGTTAAATGATTAGTATGGAATATTAGGGGTATTGACACATCTTTGATTAGACTCAAAAAATTGATTAAAATGCATGCTATATCTTTGATTTGTATTATTGAACCTAAGCATGATGCTAACCAAGGTGACTCTTACAGAATGAGACTAAACTTCTAGCATTTTTACTACCCCCAAACAGCTAACATTTGGCTTTTCTGGAATCCTGACCTCGGGGTTGATTTGATTGTTGAAACTGATCAATTCATTCATACCAAGATTTTTGTTTCATCATTGAAAAAACAAATGTCTATTGTTTTCTTACATGCTTCAACATCTGTTGCCACTAGGAAAACATTGTTTAACTCTTTGACTCCTGAAAACAATGCTAACAATCTGTTTATTGGAGACTTTAATGCCATGAGTTCGGTCTTGGAATGTAAAGGTCCCCATTCCCCAAAAAGAAGTAGCATAAAATATTTCTCACATTTTATCAACAAAAACCAAATAAATGAGATTTTCACAGTTGGAAATACATTCACTTGGTTTAATTTCAGGAGAATTTCTACCCTGATAAGGCTTAATTGAGCCCTATGGTGTAGCAACTGCTACTTTCCCTAATAACTCTGTTCATTCTCTGAATAAACACACATTTGATCCTTACCCTTTAATTATGTCAATTGGGAGTAATATACTTACTCACCCAAAACCATTCAGATTCATAGATGTCTGGCTTACTAGACTTCATATTAAGGACATAATAAAAGATGATTGGACTAAACTGTTGAGAGAAACTGGCATGATATTACTGTTCCTTAAACTTAAAATACCTAAGATAGTTTTAAAAGCCTGGAACAAGGAAGTCTTTGCTGAAATTAATGAAAACATTAAGATGGCTGAAAAAGAAGTGTTAGATCAGGAACTATTATACAAAAGCTCTAACTCTACCTCTGATCTTATTGAACTGAAACGAAAAAAAGCCATGCTGACAAAAGCTCTCCAGATTATTGGTCTAATGCATTCTAGAATTGCCAGCAATAACCATGACTCCCACCTACTAACTGGTGGTGGCGCAACCATTATTCAACGAAAAATCCAACCATTCGCCATAAATCAAACCACCTGTTACCCTCCCCCATCGTCTAAAAAAGCTAGCTTGGTCACCGTCTGAAAATCCAGCTTTGCCACCGTCTGGAAATCCAGCTTCGCCGCCGTCTAAAAACCTAGCTTCACCTGCATGCGAAAAGCCAGCCCCGCTAACCACCGCAACCTATCCCCCACCCAAGCTCAGCCCCACCCTGCTCGCTTGTAAGGCTACGAAGTAACTCTCGTGAGAAAGAGCCCGGTCCGGTGACCGCAAACCAAGGAAGAGCTCCGATAATGGTGACATACAATGGAGAATATGGAAGGTGAACGATGACAGAGAGCCGATGAACTCTACCCACACGTCCTGCCACCATTTTGGCCAGATTTTTTAACATAAATATCATCGGATAGTTTGTCCAGAAATAACTCAGCTTCTCGGATAATTGCCCTGAAACCGGCCGGGATTTTTGGATACCAAAAATTATTTATTTAATAGTGAATAATTATTTAATTTCTTTATCCCTTAAAATTAATTCGGAATATATATATATATATATATATATAATATTTCAAAAGTACAAATACAAGGCATGATTTAGTAAAATACAGGGCGTGATATAGCATTTCACCACTTTTCTCTCTATCTTAGCTATAGGAAACGATCAGTAAGAAACAATATAATACTACAAATTCCCATCTCATTCACTCGATTGATTGTGATTCACCAACTAGCACCGTTTTGAACATAAATACAGTTATGATATTATGGTAATATTTTATAACTCTATTGGTTCCATTATAATGATTCAATTGTATTCTTCTTCTTTTTTATCTTAAAGAAAGATTTATTTTAGGTGTTATTTGACAAATTTATATGAAATTACAAAGCTAAATTGAATGAATAAATGACATGAGAAAATTTTAAAATAGGAAAACTTTGAAATCTTTATATCATATTATGAAACCAATATACGCACATCCCGCACAAAGTACGAATTGAAACAATATAATGAAGTATTATTTATTGAAAATAAAAAAATAAATTACCTCATTTGAATTTTGAATTTAGAATAAATAGGCGATACAAATTAGTAACTCAATAAAACATTGAAAAATGAAGAAAACTGTGATTGGATTTTTTATATTTATGTTGAGAAGAGGATCACGCTATATGAAAATTTCATAACTGCGTCTAGCTTGTAGAACAATAAATACCCATGCTAACAAATATCGATTGTTCCAAAAATTAGTAAGAAATAAATTTAACAAATTCTCATAAAGTTTGCAAATAGTACATGTTTGTTATTTCGCCACAGATTGGGACATTGATGTGTGTGCTCATAGGGGTATAATTTTATAGGTGAGAAGGGTTCATGAATACTTTTTGAAACATATTTTTTTCTAATTAAAGGAAAACGTACAAATTGTTCGTAAATGCAACAACGTGCACATTTGTCATCAATCCTTCTCTCTCTAAACCCATTTTCTCCTTCTCTCTAATCTGACACAACTCTGTCTACTAACGGCTATATTTCACCGGACCTCTGACCATCTTTCGCCGGACTCTCAATCTGGTGACGAGCAAACTCACGCCGCCATGGCGGCTGCTTCAAATCCTACCAACTCTGCTATCACGAATGCTATTAACCCAGCTAGATCATTTGCTCAAACCCTATCACAATGATCTTCTCCAATTACATATGCTCTTCCGTCGATTCCAAACTTAACTCCTATTATTCAACACAAGGGTGAACTCTCATGCTTATATTCGTCTGATCAAGTTGATAGGTTGGCGGCCCCATACAAAAATGCTCTGATTGGGAAATTTCCAAAAGGCAGGCCATCTATGGAGAAAATAGAAGATAACTTCCGCACAATTGGATTCATAGGTAAGTTCCAGGTAGGTTCTCTAGACTTCAAAAATATTTTGATTAGATTTCAACTAGTAGAATATTTTCAAAGATGTTGGTTAAAGGGTGTTTGGTCTCTAAATGGAAACACTATGAGAATACTGAGATGGACACCTGAATTTAGACCTAATACAAAGTCATCTGTTGTTCCTGTCTTAGTAACCATTAGAAATGTGCCTTTATACTACAACAACACTGAATCTATCCAAGCTATAGGCAGCCAGATTGGAATTTTCAAGAAAATGGCCCTAGCTATTGAAAAGTTGATTAGGCTCTCTATTTCAAAAATTTGTGTAGAATTGGACCTTCAGGCCCCTATTCATTCAACTATAAGACTGGGATCAAAATCGGACAATCAGAAGTATAATATGGAATATGATAATCTCCCTTCTTATTGCAACCATTGTAAAAAGATAGGAGTTGCTTGTAGAATCTCACACCCTAATCTAGCCAAAAACCATTCCCAAACCAACCACAAAAACTAATCCTGTACCGACCCCTAAATCTGCTGTTAAGACTTACCCTGCCCCAGCCCTCAAACCTAACCCATTCCCAGCCAAGTGGACCCTAACCAAGCAAAAAGTGAAGGTAGACTCATCTGGTATGACTATATCTCAAAAAGACCAAGAGGCAAAAACCCAAGACTGTAACAATTTAACCCCTAGTAAGAACCAGCCTCAAAACATACCTCTAGCTGAAACCTTGGCAAATCCCACCCATCTTAATAACTTCTACATATATTTATCAGCTAAACCAATTAAAGATAAGTCCCCAAGAAAGCTATCAAGGGAAGATAACAGTCCTGATCCGGACATCATGACCCATACCTCTGTTATTACTCATCCCCCTGATTTATCTGATAACTCTTTATTGTCACTAATGAAAGCTGACAAGCCTAACATCAACCATCCATCCAAAGATGACTTATCAAGCATTGCCTTGACCATAAGAGATGACTCAGACATCAAAACCTTACATAACATATCACTCAGGAGCACTCCCATAGCTAAAATAGATGTGCCCTCCTTAGTGACGTGGATAATGATCCTAGCTCCAACCAAGAGTTTGAAAGACTTTTGGATGGCCAGGTAAGTAACCACCAGGTAAGTGTTTCCAACTCTTTCATCAATATCATAGCTGATAAATCCAGGAAAAGAACCCTATTTAATAAGGTGAACACAATGAACTTGAGGTCATCTTCAAAAAGCAAAACCACAATTTTAGATGTCTAGTAACACTCAGAATGTTAAATGATTAGTATGGAATATTAGGGGTATTGACACATCTTTGATTAGACTCAAAAAATTGATTAAAATGCATGCTATATCTTTGATTTGTATTATTGAACCTAAGCATGATGCTAACCAAGGTGACTCTTACAGAATGAGACTAAACTTCTAGCATTTTTACTACCCCCAAACAGCTAACATTTGGCTTTTCTGGAATCCTGACCTCGGGGTTGATTTGATTGTTGAAACTGATCAATTCATTCATACCAAGATTTTTGTTTCATCATTGAAAAAACAAATGTCTATTGTTTTCTTACATGCTTCAACATCTGTTGCCACTAGGAAAACATTGTTTAACTCTTTGACTCCTGAAAACAATGCTAACAATCTGTTTATTGGAGACTTTAATGCCATGAGTTCGGTCTTGGAATGTAAAGGTCCCCATTCCCCAAAAAGAAGTAGCATAAAATATTTCTCACATTTTATCAACAAAAACCAAATAAATGAGATTTTCACAGTTGGAAATATATTCACTTGGTTTAATTTCAGGAGAATTTCTACCCTGATAAGGCTTAATTGAGCCCTATGGTGTAGCAACTACTACTTTCCCTAATAACTCTGTTCATTCTCTGAATAAACACACATTTGATCCTTACCCTTTAATTATGTCAATTGGGAGTAATATACTTACTCACCCAAAACCATTCAGATTCATAGATGTCTGGCTTACTAGACTTCATATTAAGGACATAATAAAAGATGATTGGACTAAACCGTTGAGAGAAACTGGCATGATATTACTGTTCCTTAAACTTAAAATACCTAAGATAGTTTTAAAAGCCTGGAACAAGGAAGTCTTTGCTGAAATTAATGAAAACATTAAGATGGCTGAAAAAGAAGTGTTAGATCAGGAACTATTATACAAAAGCTCTAACTCTACCTCTGATCTTATTGAACTGAAACGAAGAAAAGCCATGCTGACAAAAGCTCTCCAGATTATTGGTCTAATGCATTCTAGAATTGCCAGCAATAACCATGACTCCCACCTACTAACTGGTGGTGGCGCAACCATTATTCAACGAAAAATCCAACCATTCGCCATAAATCAAACCACCTGTTACCCTCCCCCATCGTCTAAAAAAGCTAGCTTGGTCACCGTCTGAAAATCCAGCTTTGCCACCGTCTGGAAATCCAGCTTCGCCGCCGTCTAAAAACCTAGCTTCACCTGCATGCGAAAAGCCAGCCCCGCTAACCACCGCAACCTATCCCCCACCCAAGCTCAGCCCCACCCTGCTCGCTTGTAAGGCTACGAAGTAACTCTCGTGAGAAAGAGCCCGGTCCGGTGACCGCAAACAAAGGAAGAGCTCCGATAATGGTGACATACAATGGAGAATATGGAAGGTGAACGATGACAGAGAGCCGACGAACTCTACCCACACGTCCTGCCACCATTTTGGCCAGATTTTTTAACATATATATCATCGGATAGTTTGTCCAGAAATAACTCAGCTTCTCGGATAATTGCCCTGAAACCGGCCGGGATTTTTGGATACCAAAAATTATTTATTTAATAGTGAATAATTATTTAATTTCTTTATCCCTTAAAATTAATTCGGAATATATATATATATATATATATATATATATATATATATATATATATATATATAATATTTCAAAAGTACAAATACAAGGCATGATTTAGTAAAATACAGGGCGTGATATAGCATTTCACCACTTTTCTCTCTATCTTAGCTATAGGAAACGATCAGTAAGAAACAATATAATACTACAAATTCCCATCTCATTCACTCGATTGATTGTGATTCACCAACTAGCACCGTTTTGAACATAAATACAGTTATGATATTATGGTAATATTTTATAACTCTATTGGTTCCATTATAATGATTCAATTGTATTCTTCTTCTTTTTTATCTTAAAGAAAGATTTATTTTAGGTGTTATTTGACAAATTTATATGAAATTACAAAGCTAAATTGAATGAATAAATGACATGAGAAAATTTTAAAATAGGAAAACTTTGAAATCTTTATATCATATTATGAAACCAATATACGCACATCCCGCACAAAGTACGAATTGAAACAATATAATGAAGTATTATTTATTGAAAATAAAAAAATAAATTACCTCATTTGAATTTTGAATTTAGAATAAATAGGCGATACAAATTAGTAACTCAATAAAACATTGAAAAATGAAGAAAACTGTGATTGGATTTTTTATATTTATGTTGAGAAGAGGATCACGCTATATGAAAATTTCATAACTGCGTCTAGCTTGTAGAACAATAAATACCCATGCTAACAAATATCGATTGTTCCAAAAATTAGTAAGAAATAAATTTAACAAATTCTCATAAAGTTTGCAAATAGTACATGTTTGTTATTTCGCCACAGATTGGGACATTGATGTGTGTGCTCATAGGGGTATAATTTTATAGGTGAGAAGGGTTCATGAATACTTTTTGAAACATATTTTTTTCTAATTAAAGGAAAACGTACAAATTGTTCGTAAATGCAACAACGTGCACATTTGTCATCAATCCTTCTCTCTCTAAACCCATTTTCTCCTTCTCTCTAATCTGACACAACTCTGTCTACTAACGGCTATATTTCACCGGACCTCTGACCATCTTTCGCCGGACTCTCAATCTGGTGACGAGCAAACTCACGCCGCCATGGCGGCTGCTTCAAATCCTACCAACTCTGCTATCACGAATGCTATTAACCCAGCTAGATCATTTGCTCAAACCCTATCACAATGATCTTCTCCAATTACATATGCTCTTCCGTCGATTCCAAACTTAACTCCTATTATTCAACACAAGGGTGAACTCTCATGCTTATATTCGTCTGATCAAGTTGATAGGTTGGCGGCCCCATACAAAAATGCTCTGATTGGGAAATTTCCAAAAGGCAGGCCATCTATGGAGAAAATAGAAGATAACTTCCGCACAATTGGATTCATAGGTAAGTTCCAGGTAGGTTCTCTAGACTTCAAAAATATTTTGATTAGATTTCAACTAGTAGAATATTTTCAAAGATGTTGGTTAAAGGGTGTTTGGTCTCTAAATGGAAACACTATGAGAATACTGAGATGGACACCTGAATTTAGACCTAATACAAAGTCATCTGTTGTTCCTGTCTTAGTAACCATTAGAAATGTGCCTTTATACTACAACAACACTGAATCTATCCAAGCTATAGGCAGCCAGATTGGAATTTTCAAGAAAATGGCCCTAGCTATTGAAAAGTTGATTAGGCTCTCTATTTCAAAAATTTGTGTAGAATTGGACCTTCAGGCCCCTATTCATTCAACTATAAGACTGGGATCAAAATCGGACAATCAGAAGTATAATATGGAATATGATAATCTCCCTTCTTATTGCAACCATTGTAAAAAGATAGGAGTTGCTTGTAGAATCTCACACCCTAATCTAGCCAAAAACCATTCCCAAACCAACCACAAAAACTAATCCTGTACCGACCCCTAAATCTGCTGTTAAGACTTACCCTGCCCCAGCCCTCAAACCTAACCCATTCCCAGCCAAGTGGACCCTAACCAAGCAAAAAGTGAAGGTAGACTCATCTGGTATGACTATATCTCAAAAAGACCAAGAGGCAAAAACCCAAGACTGTAACAATTTAACCCCTAGTAAGAACCAGCCTCAAAACATACCTCTAGCTGAAACCTTGGCAAATCCCACCCATCTTAATAACTTCTACATATATTTATCAGCTAAACCAATTAAAGATAAGTCCCCAAGAAAGCTATCAAGGGAAGATAACAGTCCTGATCCGGACATCATGACCCATACCTCTGTTATTACTCATCCCCCTGATTTATCTGATAACTCTTTATTGTCACTAATGAAAGCTGACAAGCCTAACATCAACCATCCATCCAAAGATGACTTATCAAGCATTGCCTTGACCATAAGAGATGACTCAGACATCAAAACCTTACATAACATATCACTCAGGAGCACTCCCATAGCTAAAATAGATGTGCCCTCCTTAGTGACGTGGATAATGATCCTAGCTCCAACCAAGAGTTTGAAAGACTTTTGGATGGCCAGGTAAGTAACCACCAGGTAAGTGTTTCCAACTCTGTCATCAATATCATAGCTGATAAATCCAGGAAAAGAACCCTATTTAATAAGGTGAACACAATGAACTTGAGGTCATCTTCAAAAAGCAAAACCACAATTTTAGATGTCTAGTAACACTCAGAATGTTAAATGATTAGTATGGAATATTAGGGGTATTGACACATCTTTGATTAGACTCAAAAAATTGATTAAAATGCATGCTATATCTTTGATTTGTATTATTGAACCTAAGCATGATGCTAACCAAGGTGACTCTTACAGAATGAGACTAAACTTCTAGCATTTTTACTACCCCCAAACAGCTAACATTTGGCTTTTCTGGAATCCTGACCTCGGGGTTGATTTGATTGTTGAAACTGATCAATTCATTCATACCAAGATTTTTGTTTCATCATTGAAAAAACAAATGTCTATTGTTTTCTTACATGCTTCAACATCTGTTGCCACTAGGAAAACATTGTTTAACTCTTTGACTCCTGAAAACAATGCTAACAATCTGTTTATTGGAGACTTTAATGCCATGAGTTCGGTCTTGGAATGTAAAGGTCCCCATTCCCCAAAAAGAAGTAGCATAAAATATTTCTCACATTTTATCAACAAAAACCAAATAAATGAGATTTTCACAGTTGGAAATATATTCACTTGGTTTAATTTCAGGAGAATTTCTACCCTGATAAGGCTTAATTGAGCCCTATGGTGTAGCAACTACTACTTTCCCTAATAACTCTGTTCATTCTCTGAATAAACACACATTTGATCCTTACCCTTTAATTATGTCAATTGGGAGTAATATACTTACTCACCCAAAACCATTCAGATTCATAGATGTCTGGCTTACTAGACTTCATATTAAGGACATAATAAAAGATGATTGGACTAAACCGTTGAGAGAAACTGGCATGATATTACTGTTCCTTAAACTTAAAATACCTAAGATAGTTTTAAAAGCCTGGAACAAGGAAGTCTTTGCTGAAATTAATGAAAACATTAAGATGGCTGAAAAAGAAGTGTTAGATCAGGAACTATTATACAAAAGCTCTAACTCTACCTCTGATCTTATTGAACTGAAACGAAGAAAAGCCATGCTGACAAAAGCTCTCCAGATTATTGGTCTAATGCATTCTAGAATTGCCAGCAATAACCATGACTCCCACCTACTAACTGGTGGTGGCGCAACCATTATTCAACGAAAAATCCAACCATTCGCCATAAATCAAACCACCTGTTACCCTCCCCCATCGTCTAAAAAAGCTAGCTTGGTCACCGTCTGAAAATCCAGCTTTGCCACCGTCTGGAAATCCAGCTTCGCCGCTGTCTAAAAACCTAGCTTCACCTGCATGCGAAAAGCCAGCCCCGCTAACCACCGCAACCTATCCCCCACCCAAGCTCAGCCCCACCCTGCTCGCTTGTAAGGCTACGAAGTAACTCTCGTGAGAAAGAGCCCGGTCCGGTGACCGCAAACCAAGGAAGAGCTCCGATAATGGTGACATACAATGGAGAATATGGAAGGTGAACGATGACAGAGAGCCGACGAACTCTACCCACACGTCCTGCCACCATTTTGGCCAGATTTTTTAACATAAATATCATCGGATAGTTTGTCCAGAAATAACTCAGCTTCTCGGATAATTGCCCTGAAACCGGCCGGGATTTTTGGATACCAAAAATTATTTATTTAATAGTGAATAATTATTTAATTTCTTTATCCCTTAAAATTAATTCGGAATATATATATATATATATATATATATAATATTTCAAAAGTACAAATACAAGGCATGATTTAGTAAAATACAGGGCGTGATATAGCATTTCACCACTTTTCTCTCTATCTTAGCTATAGGAAACGATCAGTAAGAAACAATATAATACCACAAATTCCCATCTCATTCACTCGATTGATTGTGATTCACCAACTAGCACAGTTTTGAACATAAATACAGTTATGATATTATGGTAATATTTTATAACTCTATTGGTTCCATTATAATGATTCAATTGTATTCTTCTTCTTTTTTATCTTAAAGAAAGATTTATTTTAGGTGTTATTTGACAAATTTATATGAAATTACAAAGCTAAATTGAATGAATAAATGACATGAGAAAATTTTAAAATAGGAAAACTTTGAAATCTTTATATCATATTATGAAACCAATATACGCACATCCCGCACAAAGTACGAATTGAAACAATTTAATGAAGTATTATTTATTGAAAATAAAAAAATAAATTACCTCATTTGAATTTTGAATTTAGAATAAATAGGCGATACAAATTAGTAACTCAATAAAACATTGAAAAATGAAGAAAACTGTGATTGGATTTTTTATATTTATGTTGAGAAGAGGATCACGCTATATGAAAATTTCATAACTGCGTCTAGCTTGTAGAACAATAAATACCCATGCTAACAAATATCGATTGTTCCAAAAATTAGTAAGAAATAAATTTAACAAATTCTCATAAAGTTTGCAAATAGTACATGTTTGTTATTTCGCCACAGATTGGGACATTGATGTGTGTGCTCATAGGGGTATAATTTTATAGGTGAGAAGGGTTCATGAATACTTTTTGAAACATATTTTTTTCTAATTAAAGGAAAACGTACAAATTGTTCGTAAATGCAACAACGTGCACATTTGTCATCAATCCTTCTCTCTCTAAACCCATTTTCTCCTTCTCTCTAATCTGACACAACTCTGTCTACTAACGGCTATATTTCACCGGACCTCTGACCATCTTTCGCCGGACTCTCAATCTAGTGACGAGCAAACTCACGCCGCCATGGCGGCTGCTTCAAATCCTACCAACTCTGCTATCACGAATGCTATTAACCCAGCTAGATCATTTGCTGAAACCCTATCACAATGATCTTCTCCAATTGCATATGCTCTTCCGTCGATTCCAAACTTAACTCCTATTATTCAACACAAGGGTGAACTCTCATGCTTATATTCGTCTGATCAAATTGATAGGTTGGCGGCCCCATACAAAAATGCTCTGATTGGGAAATTTCCAAAAGGCAGGCCATCTATGGAGAAAATAGAAGATAACTTCCGCACAATTGGATTCATAGGTAAGTTCCAGGTAGGTTCTCTAGACTTCAAAAATATTTTGATTAGATTTCAACTAGTAGAATATTTTCAAAGATGTTGGTTAAAGGGTGTTTGGTCTCTAAATGGAAACACTATGAGAATACTGAGATGGACACCTGAATTTAGACCTAATACAAAGTCATCTGTTGTTCCTGTCTTAGTAACCATTAGAAATGTGCCTTTATACTACAACAACACTGAATCTATCCAAGCTATAGGCAGCCAGATTGGAATTTTCATGAAAATGGCCCTAGCTATTGAAAAGTTGATTAGGCTCTCTATTTCAAAAATTTGTGTAGAATTGGACCTTCAGGCCCCTATTCATTCAACTATAAGACTGGGATCAAAATCGGACAATCAGAAGTATAATATGGAATATGATAATCTCCCTTCTTATTGCAACCATTGTAAAAAGATAGGAGTTGCTTGTAGAATCTCACACCCTAATCTAGCCAAAAACCATTCCCAAACCAACCACAAAAACTAATCCTGTACCGACCCCTAAATCTGCTGTTAAGACTTACCCTGCCCCAGCCCTCAAACCTAACCCATTCCCAGCCAAGTGGACCCTAACCAAGCAAAAAGTGAAGGTAGACTCATCTGGTATGACTATATCTCAAAAAGACCAAGAGGCAAAAACCCAAGACTGTAACAATTTAACCCCTAGTAAGAACCAGCCTCAAAACATACCTCTAGCTGAAACCTTGGCAAATCCCACCCATCTTAATAACTTCTACATATATTTATCAGCTAAACCAATTAAAGATAAGTCCCCAAGAAAGCTATCAAGGGAAGATAACAGTCCTGATCCGGACATCATGACCCATACCTCTGTTATTACTCATCCCCCTGATTTATCTGATAACTCTTTATTGTCACTAATGAAAGCTGACAAGCCTAACATCAACCATCCATCCAAAGATGACTTATCAAGCATTGCCTTGACCA
The DNA here is from genome assembly GCA_037428765.1 of Rubia yunnanensis. NCBI lineage: Eukaryota > Viridiplantae > Streptophyta > Magnoliopsida > Gentianales > Rubiaceae > Rubia > Rubia yunnanensis. Next base: position 36,389,872 of record CM075063.1, on the reverse strand, counting down.
TAAGAGATGACTCAGACATCAAAACCTTACATAACATATCACTCAGGAGCACTCCCATAGCTAAAATAGATGTGCCCTCCTTAGTGACGTGGATAATGATCCTAGCTCCAACCAAGAGTTTGAAAGACTTTTGGATGGCCAGGTAAGTAACCACCAGGTAAGTGTTTCCAACTCTGTCATCAATATCATAGCTGATAAATCCAGGAAAAGAACCCTATTTAATAAGGTGAACACAATGAACTTGAGGTCATCTTCAAAAAGCAAAACCACAATTTTAGATGTCTAGTAACACTCAGAATGTTAAATGATTAGTATGGAATATTAGGGGTATTGACACATCTTTGATTAGACTCAAAAAATTGATTAAAATGCATGCTATATCTTTGATTTGTATTATTGAACCTAAGCATGATGCTAACCAAGGTGACTCTTACAGAATGAGACTAAACTTCTAGCATTTTTACTACCCCCAAACAGCTAACATTTGGCTTTTCTGGAATCCTGACCTCGGGGTTGATTTGATTGTTGAAACTGATCAATTCATTCATACCAAGATTTTTGTTTCATCATTGAAAAAACAAATGTCTATTGTTTTCTTACATGCTTCAACATCTGTTGCCACTAGGAAAACATTGTTTAACTCTTTGACTCCTGAAAACAATGCTAACAATCTGTTTATTGGAGACTTTAATGCCATGAGTTCGGTCTTGGAATGTAAAGGTCCTCATTCCCCAAAAAGAAGTAGCATAAAATATTTCTCACATTTTATCAACAAAAACCAAATAAATGAGATTTTCACAGTTGGAAATACATTCACTTGGTTTAATTTCAGGAGAATTTCTACCCTGATAAGGCTTAATTGAGCCCTATGGTGTAGCAACTGCTACTTTCCCTAATAACTCTGTTCATTCTCTGAATAAACACACATTTGATCCTTACCCTTTAATTATGTCAATTGGGAGTAATATACTTACTCACCCAAAACCATTCAGATTCATAGATGTCTGGCTTACTAGACTTCATATTAAGGACATAATAAAAGATGATTGGACTAAACCGTTGAGAGAAACTGGCATGATATTACTGTTCCTTAAACTTAAAATACCTAAGATAGTTTTAAAAGCCTGGAACAAGGAAGTCTTTGCTGAAATTAATGAAAACATTAAGATGGCTGAAAAAGAAGTGTTAGATCAGGAACTATTATACAAAAGCTCTAACTCTACCTCTGATCTTATTGAACTGAAACGAAGAAAAGCCATGCTGACAAAAGCTCTCCAGATTATTGGTCTAATGCATTCTAGAATTGCCAGCAATAACCATGACTCCCACCTACTAACTGGTGGTGGCGCAACCATTATTCAACGAAAAATCCAACCATTCGCCATAAATCAAACCACCTGTTACCCTCCCCCATCGTCTAAAAAAGCTAGCTTGGTCACCGTCTGAAAATCCAGCTTTGCCACCGTCTGGAAATCCAGCTTCGCCGCCGTCTAAAAACCTAGCTTCACCTGCATGCGAAAAGCCAGCCCCGCTAACCACCGCAACCTATCCCCCACCCAAGCTCAGCCCCACCCTGCTCGCTTGTAAGGCTACGAAGTAACTCTCGTGAGAAAGAGCCCGGTCCGGTGACCGCAAACCAAGGAAGAGCTCCGATAATGGTGACATACAATGGAGAATATGGAAGGTGAACGATGACAGAGAGCCGACGAACTCTACCCACACGTCCTGCCACCATTTTGGCCAGATTTTTTAACATAAATATCATCGGATAGTTTGTCCAGAAATAACTCAGCTTCTCGGATAATTGCCCTGAAACCGGCCGGGATTTTTGGATACCAAAAATTATTTATTTAATAGTGAATAATTATTTAATTTCTTTATCCCTTAAAATTAATTCGGAATATATATATATATATATATATATATATAATATTTCAAAAGTACAAATACAAGGCATGATTTAGTAAAATACAGGGCGTGATATAGCATTTCACCACTTTTCTCTCTATCTTAGCTATAGGAAACGATCAGTAAGAAACAATATAATACCACAAATTCCCATCTCATTCACTCGATTGATTGTGATTCACCAACTAGCACAGTTTTGAACATAAATACAGTTATGATATTATGGTAATATTTTATAACTCTATTGGTTCCATTATAATGATTCAATTGTATTCTTCTTCTTTTTTATCTTAAAGAAAGATTTATTTTAGGTGTTATTTGACAAATTTATATGAAATTACAAAGCTAAATTGAATGAATAAATGACATGAGAAAATTTTAAAATAGGAAAACTTTGAAATCTTTATATCATATTATGAAACCAATATACGCACATCCCGCACAAAGTACGAATTGAAACAATTTAATGAAGTATTATTTATTGAAAATAAAAAAATAAATTACCTCATTTGAATTTTGAATTTAGAATAAATAGGCGATACAAATTAGTAACTCAATAAAACATTGAAAAATGAAGAAAACTGTGATTGGATTTTTTATATTTATGTTGAGAAGAGGATCACGCTATATGAAAATTTCATAACTGCGTCTAGCTTGTAGAACAATAAATACCCATGCTAACAAATATCGATTGTTCCAAAAATTAGTAAGAAATAAATTTAACAAATTCTCATAAAGTTTGCAAATAGTACATGTTTGTTATTTCGCCACAGATTGGGACATTGATGTGTGTGCTCATAGGGGTATAATTTTATAGGTGAGAAGGGTTCATGAATACTTTTTGAAACATATTTTTTTCTAATTAAAGGAAAACGTACAAATTGTTCGTAAATGCAACAACGTGCACATTTGTCATCAATCCTTCTCTCTCTAAACCCATTTTCTCCTTCTCTCTAATCTGACACAACTCTGTCTACTAACGGCTATATTTCACCGGACCTCTGACCATCTTTCGCCGGACTCTCAATCTGGTGACGAGCAAACTCACGCCGCCATGGCGGCTGCTTCAAATCCTACCAACTCTGCTATCACGAATGCTATTAACCCAGCTAGATCATTTGCTCAAGCCCTATCACAATGATCTTCTCCAATTACATATGCTCTTCCGTCGATTCCAAACTTAACTCCTATTATTCAACACAAGGGTGAACTCTCATGCTTATATTCGTCTGATCAAATTGATAGGTTGGCGGCCCCATACAAAAATGCTCTGATTGGGAAATTTCCAAAAGGCAGGCCATCTATGGAGAAAATAGAAGATAACTTCCGCACAATTGGATTCATAGGTAAGTTCCAGGTAGGTTCTCTAGACTTCAAAAATATTTTGATTAGATTTCAACTAGTAGAATATTTTCAAAGATGTTGGTTAAAGGGTGTTTGGTCTCTAAATGGAAACACTATGAGAATACTGAGATGGACACCTGAATTTAGACCTAATACAAAGTCATCTGTTGTTCCTGTCTTAGTAACCATTAGAAATGTGCCTTTATACTACAACAACACTGAATCTATCCAAGCTATAGGCAGCCAGATTGGAATTTTCATGAAAATGGCCCTAGCTATTGAAAAGTTGATTAGGCTCTCTATTTCAAAAATTTGTGTAGAATTGGACCTTCAGGCCCCTATTCATTCAACTATAAGACTGGGATCAAAATCGGACAATCAGAAGTATAATATGGAATATGATAATCTCCCTTCTTATTGCAACCATTGTAAAAAGATAGGAGTTGCTTGTAGAATCTCACACCCTAATCTAGCCAAAAACCATTCCCAAACCAACCACAAAAACTAATCCTGTACCGACCCCTAAATCTGCTGTTAAGACTTACCCTGCCCCAGCCCTCAAACCTAACCCATTCCCAGCCAAGTGGACCCTAACCAAGCAAAAAGTGAAGGTAGACTCATCTGGTATGACTATATCTCAAAAAGACCAAGAGGCAAAAACCCAAGACTGTAACAATTTAACCCCTAGTAAGAACCAGCCTCAAAACATACCTCTAGCTGAAACCTTGGCAAATCCCACCCATCTTAATAACTTCTACATATATTTATCAGCTAAACCAATTAAAGATAAGTCCCCAAGAAAGCTATCAAGGGAAGATAACAGTCCTGATCCGGACATCATGACCCATACCTCTGTTATTACTCATCCCCCTGATTTATCTGATAACTCTTTATTGTCACTAATGAAAGCTGACAAGCCTAACATCAACCATCCATCCAAAGATGACTTATCAAGCATTGCCTTGACCATAAGAGATGACTCAGACATCAAAACCTTACATAACATATCACTCAGGAGCACTCCCATAGCTAAAATAGATGTGCCCTCCTTAGTGACGTGGATAATGATCCTAGCTCCAACCAAGAGTTTGAAAGACTTTTGGATGGCCAGGTAAGTAACCACCAGGTAAGTGTTTCCAACTCTGTCATCAATATCATAGCTGATAAATCCAGGAAAAGAACCCTATTTAATAAGGTGAACACAATGAACTTGAGGTCATCTTCAAAAAGCAAAGCCACAATTTTAGATGTCTAGTAACACTCAGAATGTTAAATGATTAGTATGGAATATTAGGGGTATTGACACATCTTTGATTAGACTCAAAAAATTGATTAAAATGCATGCTATATCTTTGATTTGTATTATTGAACCTAAGCATGATGCTAACCAAGGTGACTCTTACAGAATGAGACTAAACTTCTAGCATTTTTACTACCCCCAAACAGCTAACATTTGGCTTTTCTGGAATCCTGACCTCGGGGTTGATTTGATTGTTGAAACTGATCAATTCATTCATACCAAGATTTTTGTTTCATCATTGAAAAAACAAATGTCTATTGTTTTCTTACATGCTTCAACATCTGTTGCCACTAGGAAAACATTGTTTAACTCTTTGACTCCTGAAAACAATGCTAACAATCTGTTTATTGGAGACTTTAATGCCATGAGTTCGGTCTTGGAATGTAAAGGTCGCTATTCCCCAAAAAGAAGTAGCATAAAATATTTCTCACATTTTATCAACAAAAACCAAATAAATGAGATTTTCACAGTTGGAAATACATTCACTTGGTTTAATTTCAGGAGAATTTCTACCCTGATAAGGCTTAATTGAGCCCTATGGTGTAGCAACTGCTACTTTCCCTAATAACTCTGTTCATTCTCTGAATAAACACACATTTGATCCTTACCCTTTAATTATGTCAATTGGGAGTAATATACTTACTCACCCAAAACCATTCAGATTCATAGATGTCTGGCTTACTAGACTTCATATTAAGGACATAATAAAAGATGATTGGACTAAACCGTTGAGAGAAACTGGCATGATATTACTGTTCCTTAAACTTAAAATACCTAAGATAGTTTTAAAAGCCTGGAACAAGGAAGTCTTTGCTGAAATTAATGAAAACATTAAGATGGCTGAAAAAGAAGTGTTAGATCAGGAACTATTATACAAAAGCTCTAACTCTACCTCTGATCTTATTGAACTGAAACGAAGAAAAGCCATGCTGACAAAAGCTCTCCATGCTTTGTGTACCTTCATTGCATTAGACCAATAATCTATTATGCTAAGAAAAAAGTATTTGTGTCTAGTGTCAGCACAAAGTATTTGTGTTTTCATAAATGACTTAAAGATGGAGATTAAAACACAAAGTATTTTCATGCTTCGGTCAAGGAAAGGAGAGCTAAGATATCCATTACAAAGAATAAAGCTTCTAATGGAAACTGGCTTGATAATAGCTTGGAGATGGAGAAAAAAGCCATCTCTTTTTTTATCTAACCTCCTCACAAATGATCTGGAACCTAATGAACAAACAATTAGGAATCACTTCCTTACTCAAATCCCTAAGCATATTACAGATGAGAACAACACTAGACTATCCAGAATCCCTGACCTAGAGAGAATTAGATCAGTGGTATTTTCCCTTAATACGAATGGATCTCTTAGTCCATATAAATATACAACTTCTGTCACTAGAGAATGCTGGGAGTTTGTAGGTAGTGATGTATTTGATGCAGTTATTGATTTCATGAAAGGAGGAAAGATTCCACCTGGCATCTCAAGTACTTGGATTGTACTAGTCCCTAAAATGGAAATACCAATTTCATTTTGAGATTCTAGACTTATCATCTTATCAAACTTCATTAATAAGGTTTTCTTAAAACTGATTAATGAAAGAATCATTGAGTTTCTGCCTAAAATTATATCAGATAACCAATCTGCCTTCATGAAGGACAGAGAGCTAGCAGATAATGTCATTTATCTGCAAGAAATGACGAGATTCTTGAATACTAAACAATCTAGTCCTAACTGCATCATTAAGCTTAATCTAGAAGAAGCATTTGATAGAGTTAATCAAAGTTTATTGGCTTCTACTCTTCAGAAATTTGGTTTTCATGCTGATTTAATTTAAATGATTATGAGTAATCTATCATCTGCTTACTTTTCCATTCTCATCAATGGCAAACCTGTTGGCTTCTTCTCTGCTACTAGAGGAATTAAACAAGGAACCCCATATATCCCTATTTTTTAAATATTTTATCAGAAGTGTTTACAAGAAGCCTCAAATTCATAGTTGCTAATTGGGAGGCCGTCGCCGTACCTCTCAAAGTTAATATTTATAAGCCCTAAATGCTTACTATCTACAACTAAGTAGATAGCGGCGAGTCGGGGTCGTCCACGAAGAAGAGGGATCTTCCTAAGTGTTTAGGTACAAAAGGTTGATATTAGGCTAGGAGTAGACATATATACATACATGTAAAAGCATGTAATTGGGGGGGGGGGGTTGGATGGTTTGTGGTCCTAAGTTATGAAATTAAAAAGACAAGATAACTAGCAAAGTCAAGTAACTAGGCTAATCATCAAACAAAACTAAGAAAAAGGGGTTTAAAACTACAAAGATAAAGCCTTGGGGGCAATTGATATCCACTTCCAAATCTAATGTAGATCATTGAACCATTCAGTCATTCTATCCCGTTCATTACTTGACTTAACATTAACATACTTATCTAGCAAGAATCACATCACATTTTTCACAAGAAGTTCTAAGTTCATGCTCATAGATTTTCATGCAAAGGAGCTAAGGAATTCATCACTTTCCTAACACCCGAACATTTCAATCATAAGAACACTTCCTATTCTTAAACAACCCATGGCATAAATGAAGTGAATCTACCATCAAGAATACATAAATGCTAAATGACAAAGGCTTGAAGAATGAGTGAAACAATCTATTCAATACTTCAACTACTTGTTGTGAAGATAAATCTTCCATCCTTCTTAGGTGGTAGTTTGCAAGAGTGAATTCGACATCTCTTGTCAAACCTCACCAATGACTCTCTTATTACTAAGAGTATCCCATTGATGGCATTTAGCACGAAGAATCAACAAGCTTACCAAAACTTATAAACACTACACCATGTCTAAGCATTTTAACCAATTCATGCATTTGCACAAGATTAGTCAAGAACGATCGACATTCATAGACCTCTCTCATTTGCTACCTAAAACAAACATGACAACGAGTTCGACATCATCACATTCATCTAGCAATTGTTAACACACCAACATCATTTAAGAAGCTCTAACTCATGCTCTTGGATTCCACATTAAAAGATGGGAGAATTAGCTACTTTCTCCCAACCCTAACAAGTAATCATACAAGCAATTCATATACTCAAGATTCCAACAACATCAATGCCACTAACAATTAAAATTCAAAGCTCAATAAATGCACAATAGCAAAAGCACCAAATAGATAGATATAATGGTTCTTACTACATAGAAATGGAAGCTTCAATCCATTGCTCCCAAGTACAAAACTAAGCTAGAGAATCAAAACCCATAACATAGAACAAAAGATCTACAAAGAAAGAAGAAGAAATGGAAGAAAATGATGAAAAACAAGGGTTTTGGAGCCCCCAAGTCGGGCTTAGAGTGTTAGGGAAGAAGTGGGTGAAGAGGTATTTATAGTACAAGAAAAAGGGGAGAAAAACGCTGGCTGCAGGGCAGGATCGCGATGCCGTCGCGACTCGCGACTAAGCATCGCAATCGCGACCAGATCAGTAAAATTCAGTCCTGTTTTGTTTTGCTTCTTCCGGGTGAACCGTTGATCTGTTTTGGGAGTTCTTATAGTCGATTTTATAGTACTCGAGAAGAGGAATCCAATGGTACCACTCTTGGAGGTTGATTCTTCTCTGAAATTCTGAAAACTCTGCTTCAAAACATAGATCATCCTTCACCCTTTGCTTTGCTCTCCTTTCTTCACCACTTCAACTCTTCATATCTTCAAAAAGCTCAAATGCAAGTCTTCAAGTCTTCAAATCTTCAAAGATATTCTTCAAAGTATTCAAAGTTTTCAAAGTCTTCAAACAAATTACCTTGTCACACAAAATTCTCTAAAAAGTGATAAAAACGTCAAAGTCGCTTTTAACCCTCCTTAGATAATTTCAAGGGAAAATGTCACATTTAGAGCACAAAAGTGTACAAAATTGAATCCCAAAAAACCTAATATAACCGTATAAAATGAGCACATCACTAATGGAAAATTAGCTAAGTATAAACTCCTTACTGGAGCACCTCTGGTTTCACATTAACATATGGTGATGACACAATATTATTTCTTCGGATAAATAGGTCTACTGTCATTAGGCTTAAGGCTTTTCTTTCTGTGTTTGAAGCTACCACGGGGAAAAAGATAAACCATGAGAAGAGTAGTTTTTTCATTAGTAATGAAGCTAAACCCTATCATACTCATCACATGAAGCCTAAACTAGGCATGGTCCAAGGTAATATCCCTTTCACCTATCTAGGATGCCCAATCATCTCAGGTAGAGCAAAATTTTCCCATTTTAGGCACTTGATTGAACTGCTTGACAAAAGACTTAAAAACTGAAAGAACAAACGGATTAGTATGGCTGGAAAGATAACACTGTTTCAATCAGTCATGTATCTAATCCTTAACATCTTTGGGCAGTGATTAAGCCTACAGAACAAGTGCTCGAAATATTTAGGAAGAAGCTTAATACTTTATTTTAGGGCAAAAAAGAAAAAGGGGAAAAGAAAGTATGGAGAAGTTGGGACAAAATCTTTTGTCCAAAGATGGAAAATGGCTTGGAATTTAGGGAATTTAAGAAGACTATTTTGGCTTACTCTTTGAAGCTATGGTGGAAATTCCAAACTGGAAAAACTTTTTGGTCACAGTTTCTTTGGTTTATGCCACAGACCAAAAAAAGCTCACCAAACTGGAAAAGAATAATTTCAGTGAACCAGCTGGCCGAAAGTAACTCCAGAGTTATTCATGGCAAAGGTATTGCTAAAGCTTTCTCATCTAACTGGACAGGCTTTGCTCCTTTGCTTGATTACTGTGAAGACCAACCTGTTAGTTTAGATACATCTCTTACTATAGCTGAATTTATTCGGTTAAGAAATGTGATTTTACTACAGCTACAGTTCTTACATCTCCTACTAGCATTCTCCAATTTTTACAGTTTGCAAAAATCAATCAACAAAGAGAAGACAAATTGGTATGGACCCCTGCAAACAATGGAGAATTCTCACTCAAATCTGCATACCAGACTATTGATGATAAGAGAACAACCAGAACGTCACTTAAACAGGTTTGGCACCTTATGATCCCCAAACAAAAATCAGTGTTTTCATGTGGAAACTTGCTAACTCCATTCTTCCATTTGATGACATCATTTCTTTCACCAATATTTCCCTTGCTTCTAAATGTTGATGTTAATACTCTTTCAATTCTATCTCTAATTTTTTCAATGACTGCATTCTGGCCTCAGAGATCTGGAATCATTTTGAAAATTTGCTTAACCTGAATTGGCCTAAGTTTTCATCTATCTAGGATAGATTAGCTTTCATCTGGACATCAGTGGGTTTTACCAAAATACACACTAGCTAATTAGAATCATTCCCTCATACGTGTGCTGGTATCTATGGAAGGCTAGAAATAAAATCTTTTTTGATCAAATGAATCCACAAACTTATGTCTTGATTCATTATTCAAACTAGAAGTCCACCTAGCCTTTTATAACAAGTCTATTAGAAGCTCTAAACCCGATGACCGGTACTGGTTTAGATTATGTCTGATTCCAAAACCTAAAGCACACAACAAAAAGAAGATTATCGTTGCTAGTTGGTCTAGACTATTCTCAGGACTGAAAATCAATATTGATGCTTCCTGCTCTATTCAGAACAATAAAGCTGGTCTTGGGGTCATAATCAGAGATCACAAAGGCAATTTATTTAATGCCTCGTGTAAAGTAACCAAGGCCATATCCATCTTACATGTAGAACTGCTTGCAATTATGCACAACCTAAATTTTGCCTTGAAACTGGATTTAACCAACTTCAGGTTGGAATCAGACTATAAGCTAGCTCTAGAATGCATTAATGATACAACCAAAGCTCCATGGGCTTTGTCAAATTTGGCTTACACAATTAGAGAGGACAAAATCCATTCCTATATCCCATATTTGGGGACAAGCAAATCAAGTAGCTGATTTGGGGACAACCAAATCTAGCTAGAAATGCACTACAATTAAAGATCGCAGCTGTACCTTAACTTGTGAATCACTTGATAAAACTGCAGTTGGACTTATTAAACTAGACCAATGTGGAACTCCTGCTATTCGTGTTTAAACCTTGAGTCAGATGCTACTCATATCTCTACTTGACACAGGTACTCCCATGAAGATACAAAGCGATAGAAGGATATGAAGGATTCATAAGATGGATTTTGCTCACTCAGTTTGCATTCAGGATTTCGCTCACTCAGTTTGCTCACTCAGGATTCACAAGTATCGAAGGATACCCAATCTGCTCTAACAACAAGCTGCAGTCATCAATTTTTATGTCAAGACTCAACATGGAGGATCAATTCAGAGTTTTGCATACTGAATTACTATCATCCACAATCTCTCTCTCACCTTGTAACATTTGTTTTAAATGATCTGGCCCTGAAACTATTCACACAAGGGGTAGATATAGTTTACCAAGAAAAATCATTAAAAAACGGTACAAGTATATATATTGTCCTAACCTAGAATGGCATCATTTTCCGTTTTTGACGTTCAAGCTAGGATTGAACCATTTTTTTCATAATTGAATCTCTATTAGGTTTGGGGATCCTTAAATAACCCCACTCCCACTACCAGTGGAAATTTATTTTCAAAAAAAAGATAAGTAAGAAAATAGTATAATACTCTTTTGTAATACTCTTTTGTTGGGTATTATACCTTCTTCAGTTCCAACAATATTATACCTTCTTCAGTTCCAACAATATTATACCTTCTTCAGTTCCAACAATATTATACCTTCTTCAGTTCCAAAATTTACTGATTTCCCCTTGTTCTCCACTCAACCTCTGAGTTAATTTGGATAGAATTCTACCTATTTTAAGTTACACTCCATTGAAATCTCCTTTATTTCTTTCATGTTAAATATTGTTGAAACATGAGACCATCATCACCATCTTGTCATTTTTGAACCGGATCATGATCAACAACCTCTTCTTCATCTCTCTTAAAGCATTGCATAATGGTACCTGCAACATAGACATCAAATCCCTTGTATATCTACACTCGAAAAATAAATGCTGAGTCGTTTCCAGACCTGCTTGGCACAACACACAATCAAATCATCTTGTCAAGATATGAAAGGCGTGAAGCTTGTCAATAGTTGCCAACTTCCCATTTATCATCATCCACACAAAGAACCTGTGCTTGGGCAGTATCAGTTTGCGCCATAGAAATATGTTTTTGTATTTAACTTCCTGTCCTCCCACCATCATCTCATAGATTGCACCTATCTTCAGTCCCCCTTTACTTTTTAATCAGTTTTTTAGCTTAGTAAAAAATCCATCTATGATTCTCATAAGCACCTTCCTAGGCCAGATTTGAGTAATAGAGTATTTGCAACTTTCAACATTATTACCCTTTAATTAGTATTCTTGTACCCATTTACCACAGTGCTGCTTTGTTCCATACAGAGGGTTCCCTCTAACCTGGGCCACCCTTCTTTTTTCCTCTACATAATGAATCCCATGCTACTGCTGTAAATCCTCTTTGGCTTTCTTTCCTGCCCCACTAGTATGCATTATACAACTTAACAAGCCTTCTGTGAACCTCTTGAGGTACCTTCATTGCATTAGACCAATAATCTATTATGCTAAGAAAAAATCCATCAATTAATTGAGTTCTCCAGCAAATGATAAATTCCTTGCAGATCACCATTTAATTATTACCTGCGGTCTTTCAATTATCATTTAATAATCCATTTTGCTCTTTTTCCCTGAAGAAACTGGCAGTCCCAGATAAGCCATTGGCAATTTTCTGAAAACTTTCAGGATTAAAGCTAGGCCTTCTTTAGTGCCTTCATCCATTTAAAAAAAAAACCCTTTGATTTCCCATCATTGATTGCCAACCCTATAACTTTCGTGAATTCAGTAAATATCCTCCTTATACCTTCCATTGATTTTCTATTAGTAGCACTAAAAAAAGCATATCATCCGCAAATAAAAAGGAGTGGATTGCAGCTTTCTTGCATCAATGATGGTAGTCTACTTTTCCTTTCTCAAATTCTCTATTTAACATTCTTGTCAAATACTCCATACTAATAACAAAAAAGAGAGGGGGAGATTGGATCACCCTACTTCATTCCTCTCCTGGCCTTAAAACTATTAGAAGACCTTCCATTTAAGTTCTAGCAAATCCCAAAATCCATGATCTGATCCATTCAATTAACTGATTAGGAAACTTTAAATCAGCTAAACATTTCAGAATAAATCCCCAATTCAAACTATCAAAAGCTTTACTAATGTCAACTTGAGAAATTCTTGTGGAGTAATTCCTGGGCTGAAATCATATAATGTGAAATGAATCTCCCCTTCACAAAGGCACACTGATTAATAGTGATAGTTTTTGGCAGCACACCTTTCAATCTATTGCACAATATATTAGTAATAGCATAGTAAATTACTGAACAACATGCTATGGGTTTGTAATCAATTGGAGCGTGTAGTTGCACTACTTTAGGGATTAAAGCAAGTACAACATTTTTGAAGATACCTGGAATTGGATCTCCTTTGAAGAAACACTTTATGACAGTAATAACATCTTGCCCTACAATGTCCCTATTGTCTTTGAAAATTTTGCTTGAATAGCCATCCATTCCAGGGCTTTTGTTTTAGTGGATTCCTTTACTGCTCTCTAAACTTCTGCGTTATTAACTGATCTTACTAACTCAGCTCGCCTCTCCACACTTAGCTCAACTCCAAATTTTACAACCTTAGAATCAAGCCTTTTTGTTTGTACTTCTATCCCCAACTGTCTTCTGAAGTGATTAAGAAACTCCACTTTTTTTTTGTCCATTATCACCTGATCACACTTTTTGATAGTACAGTGTGGTTATGATATTGTCTTTGTTTTATTTAGGCATTGACCATTTTGGTTGGTCTGTCTCAATCAATAATCCATTCCACTTTTTCCTTCTGTTGTACATAGCTGTGTTCAGCTTCTCTGAGACCTTCAGCTTCTTTTCTGTCTTTTTGTTCTTGTTCCTGCAACACTTTTGAATCCAGTTTTTTATTCAAACTTGCTTGAGCCTTCATCCATTGATCAGTAGGTGAATCTGCCAATTCTCCTATGCTTCCAAATTCTCTCATGTTTAATATGCATAATGGTTTTTCCAGCCTATTAAGTGCTTTAGCCAAATCCTCCAGGTTTTTTTTCATCAACTTCCAAATTCCCGGAACTGTTCTACCGAATAACACAGATTTAGACCACATGCTGAAGTATTTTAATGGCCTTGCTTTTTGTTCATCATAATTTATGAATATGAGAACTAATGGGAGATGATATGACATTAATTCATGCTTCACCTCACATATATTACCTTTCATATCTTCTATCTAGGCCTTATTTACAAGACATCTATCAATTTTGCTCATTATTCGTTCTTCATCACCTCTTCTACTACTCCAAGTATAATAAGGCCCCACTGTTTTGATTTCTTCCTGGTTCAAGACATCTACTACTTCCTGAAAGTCCACAGTCCCCATTTCTCCTATTATACTCCCTCATATTCTATCCACCAGTGTTAATGGGGAATTGAAGTCTCCCATCATTACCCAAGCACCATCTCATTTCTCTAAGTCTTTCAAAAAAATTCCATAGTCATTGTGTTTCTTCACCCTTGTTATGCACATACACAAAGGTACAATAAATTTTATCCTCACTGTTCATCTTAAGGCATTCAACATCAATCCACCATTCCCCAATACTAATGATATTCAAATCATAGTAGTCTTCCCTTCAGACCAACCATATTCTACCACCCTTCACCAACTCTATATTTGTAATCAGTTTCCACCCTAACACAATTCATCCATATATATATTTCTCCTATTGTTTTCGTATTTGAATTTCTAATAATCCAAGAATCTCATCTTGGTTTCTCAGGAGAAAACCGTTAATCAAGCTGTGCTTCCCAGCTTTATTAATTCTCCTAACATTCCGTGCTGCAATGTTAACAACCATTAAGGGGTTGTGTTTGATGCAGTTCCCATTATTGGACATATATTGATTTTATCATGCGAAAATTAAATGTCAAAATTGAACGAGCAATTAATATGTGCAAGAATAATAAACTTTTATTAATTATTCAAGCATACAATCGAAAACTTAAATTACAAATAAATCATGTTTCAAGTAATCACAAAGTGATGAAGTCACGAGTAACACTCGCTGCCCTTGAAACGAATGAGTCCCTTCGTGGACATCGTTCCCTAAGATAAAACCATCGAAGGTAATTTTAACAAGTAAAAATTACCTCGGAGTCACACAAAGCCCGAAGGACTATCACCGACAAAGACAGAGAAAGAAGATTAAGACTCAAGTTTAGAAGTAGGAAGGAACTTGAGAATGGTGCAAGGTTTCTGTCTGACATAGAGGCTCTATTTATAGATGTCTAAGAAACCCTATGGGAAGATACGTGGAAGATCTGATTCCCGTAATCAGAGAAAATATTCTCTAACCACCAAATATTTTACAAATATTTGAATAGATTATGGAAAGATAAGAATATCATATTCCTTATCATGATTAACCGCGTATCAAATCTCAGATATTCCACACGTGATTCTTAGAATATTTGTTACGCGGTTTGGGCTTTCTAGAGACTTTCACACGATCCAAACGCATTTTAGACAGTCAAAAAATTACAGAATACTTAGTACGTGCGAATGAATTTCCGCCTAAGTTTCCATTCTCAGAGTGACTCTTTGAGCATCCATATCTCATTCACCCTTTATCCGTTTTGAGAGTTTAAACAGTCGATTTTATAGTACTCGTAGAGGAGAATCCAAAAACGACACCCACTGACTCTAATTTAGTTCAAGCCCAACTCAAAACTAAGCCCAAAAGTTGACGAAATTCAACTTATTTTACAATCATTTTCCAACAAGCCCCCACATGAATAGAGTTGGATGTAGAATCAGAACAATCACGCCAGACACGGAGTTTTACTTGGTGATAGATTCATTTCGACGGCATAGATGCTGCATAGGATAAGTAGGTGTCACCCTTTGAACTTTCCCTTGAGAGAGTACACTTAGCCCACTGGTTAGGAAGTAGACGCGATGTCCTTGAACTTCACCTACCGCTTGTGTGAACGACAATGCACTTCCCACAGACATCTTTCCTAGCCCTTGCGCTTTCCTCAGTTGTGTCCATTAATCAGGTCATGGCACACGCCTAGTTCTATAAGGTTTCTAAAGAATTGCGTCCCAACAATTCCCTTTCGAAGCGGCCACACTTCTTGCTTCCATAGGTGATTCTTAGCGTAAGAGCAGTTCCGTAAACTATTGCGCTCTTTCGAGTACTACATACTCGATGTCTTGAATCATTAAAAGCAATTTAATGCTTAACCTCCTTTCACATCACTGTTTCTTCATCATAGGAATAAGACAGGAGGTATGAAACCCCCACAGTGATCGCGATGGGTCTTTGCAGTTTAGTTGTCCCTTTGAACCTAGATCTTGGGATCTCCAGTCACATAGGTTGGGTGTCCACGTACGTAACCCACCATTTATTGGACTTAGTCATATTCCTTTCGATGAGTTCTCAACTAACTCTCGATTCAATTTCTTCGTCAAGAAATTAATTCAATCCTTTCGTCAAAGAATCACAACTCTTATCATATTGACCTTACGTAGTCAACATTGATAATTCTCGTAGAGTGTAGTCATCCAATGGTAACGTGTCTTTGTCGAGACATGCCATCATCTATATGGCTTTACGCTACACCAATAAGCATACACGCGCTTTGGTCATCCTAGGGTATATCTTTCCCAATTTTTTTCCAACACGATGGACTTAGATTCTTCTATGAATCTAGCAGGAGAGAACCATTTCTCTACACAACTCAAGCCATATCCACGAGTCTCACACACAGCTTGTTTCCAGTGATCTTTTCTAGATTACTCGTGTATCATCTTACTATCCATTGTAAGAATTGTCTAATCTGCACTTTAATAAGTACAACAGACTATCAATGACTCATGAGTTCTCTTCTTAAGAGACACCTCACCTTTACAAAAAGGTAACTCATAATTTTTAAAGTCATTCCATTGATTACGACATATCTCCAAGAGACTCAATCATCGTATCAATTTTTCTATCAATGAGAAAACCATCAATTCAAAGACATAAATGACATGGTCATTTTGCGTGTCCCTTAGCATATCCGCTTCATCAAACTCATTGATTTAATATCACTGGCTAAACAACAATTAGTTTGGTCACATGATGGGTCATTTAGGAGCATTGAGCTTTTCATTTTTCTCTATTCAGATCTTAATATCTAAATCTCCAAATAACCATTTAGGTCCATTAGATGTACTTCTAGCTTTCTCAAAGTCTTGATAGCAAATACCATCATCCTTTGACTCATTCTCATGTCTAGAGAACACCCATCAAGTGCACAAATATGCTTACTAATTGTTCAAATCTACTAGTACTCTAGTGATTTGCAATCATGGTAGATCAAACTCTCTATTGATCACCGCTTTCCACAAACGTCATTTCATGGAGTCTTGTTTCCTTCATTGGTTTATCCCTGATCCTTAATGATTCCATCTATTGACTCTTAAGTCCATTTAAGATGAATTAGGATCTTTAACAGAAACTTCCACAAAATACACTTTCCATCAAGAATATTTCTAGTTACTGCATAATATTCCTTGTGAATTTCAAGAAATTGATATCACTTCAGCATTGTGCATATCTAGTGAAGATACCGTTTAAGTATTCATTTTACTACCTTCACAATACGCCAGCCCCCACACTCGAAAGAACTTTTAGGATGGCTCTATGAGGAGCTTTGTTTTCCTCCTTCTGGGGTATCTTATTTAAAATATCGCCAGCCAACTTAAAGGCTCCCCCACATCGCTTGATCATTTCTAGCAATTTCCTTCAATCACCATATGACCTTGCAAATTTCTACATTGTGAATCACATTCCTCAAAGGATTCTATGTATTCACATCATGGTCACAGATAACCTTATATGTTTTCTGTGCATCACGTAAGTGGTTTCGTTAATATACAAACCCAACTTACTAAAAGTCTGTGTGTTCAATAATGAATCAAACACTAGGTTCTTACCCATAAAATTTCTTTTAGGGCTAGATCCTTTCAATAATCAAAACACCTTCATGTATTGATCTTTTATCGTGAAAGTTCTCTTATTCCTTCAACTCCCTTGAGATTAGAGATAACTAAACTTTCAAATCTCAATTAATCATTCTTCCTCGCATGACCAATACCACAACCGATGTAGTATCAATCAATCAAGGATTCGATTATCTCTCACTAGGGCGCATTGTAAGTTTACCAACTCCACACAATTTCATGCCCATTTTAAAGCCAAGTTTCAGTACAAGTGTACTTTACTTTCAGACTACTCAATTCAAACTTGAGTGCCTTTATGCTCGAAACACATTCAAGTCTATTGCTCAACTCAAGGTTGAGTGCACTACCCAACTTGATTTCGGGTTTACCCTTTTAGTTCGAGTTAAATTCTTCCCAACTTGAACAACTTGATTCAAGTCTCTCGTGACAACTTTTCATCTCAAGTACCTATCAAAATTCATATGGTCATTGAATTTTTAGGTTTTCGTCTACCCCTCACATTGGGCTGATTTTATTAAATATCCCTACACGTGTTAAGTTTCTCAAAACTTCGTGTCTTGGGGTTCCTAGACCAAATGTACCAGGATTCCTCATCTCAGAATTCTAAGGCTTTCCAACAAAAAATCGAGAGAATTGACCAATTGTCTTGGGATTCCATATCTCATGATTCTTAGATATTTCAACCATAAATCAAGAGATTTGACCAAAAGTCTTGGGATCCCCATTCTCAGGATTCTTAGTTTTCCCAACCAAATTCTTGAGATTTTCCTCTCAATTCTTTGATTACAAATAATCAAAGGTTTTTAGCATAGTCATTATAACTCATGCTTTTGGGTTTATACCATGGTTCACAAGAACCAATACCCTAGACATAGTTGTAAACTAATGTCTACACGTTCACATTTATCAGGTCATACAAAATAACCATAATATGTCGAACTTCGAGCTCATATGCTCTATCTGTGCAATCTAACAATTGTCACTCGTGAGCCATATGCTCGTAAGCTATCAATCAAGATGGCCAATTATCGGGAATAGTCTTGTCAAATATTTCATTGCATCAAAAGGCACTTTCCCAAACAATTAATATAATCATAGCATATAAAAGCATAACACAATTTCAGACACATCATAGATCTAAAATTTTCGTTTATTCAGCCAAATCAAGTCCCTAAATGAACGAGAATACATCATGGATCAAATAACCCAATGTCACATCCTTCATTTATGCACAAATTTATTACACTCTTGCCGAGAGATGTCATGTTTAAGTGCAAATGAAGTTTACCATTTTATCGCATGCGATTCTCAGACCAAACATATAAAAGTCATGAATCACTAGCAGCACATTCTCATACAAAATGTGGTTTTAAATCTTTTAACCAACACGAGCAGCCCACACAACCAAATTACTATACCATGCATAATAGGTATTTCAACATTTGATCAAGTATTTAAACAAATACTATAACATTTTAAGGGCTCAGGAAATTTAAATGTCTCATAATTTCCAACACACATGCACTGCTTTCATGTAATTTCATAATTAAAAGGAATAGTAATGCTCGATTCAATATTCCAAACTCATGACATTTTTTTAAAAAAACTTTAAGCTATTCATGCAAAGAATCAACTTTGATTTATTACCATATCAACATTTAATCTCATAAGCATGAATATCACATAATTAAATTATTTCCCTAATTACGCCATACATGCTCAACTCATTTTCCCACATAATTAAAGGAATAATATAACCAAATCCATTTACTATCAAATTCGATAGCCTTAGTGTACTGGACATATATGTGCAAATATTATTCATATAACTCTCTTTGTAACAAAGTCATGTTCACGTCCAGATTCACGCAAATGGTTATCAAATATAATCCAAACAATATACACACATATGCCATGATTCACTTTAATTAACATGTATACTTACCATAGTTTGCAAAACCGTGGTTACAACTCTTGACTCTTTCATGTTGTCAAGCAAATCATGTTGTACATGCCAAGTTTTTCTTCCACAAGAGATATCGCCGCATATACTCGGATTCACCAATGTGTACATACAAAAAATATTCATCGTTAAATATATGTACACATCAAATATTGTAGTATAATATTTTAAACAATTATACATAACAAATTGCTCAATATGATTTTGTTCTAATCCTCCCTGAAAAGTAAGAAAATCCGCATATTTTGACCAATTCAAGGTAAAAAAATGGAGTTGCCCCTCCGGCAAAACTCGGATAAAGTTGAGCCAAAAGATCCCGATTCAATATGATTTTGTTGTAAATAACCAAAACCATTAGCATGCATATTTAGTCATTCCGACGAGCATATCAATATTTACGCAGACATGCACCTCAATTTCCAGCATGCAATCTCATATTTGGAATATATGTTTGGGAAATTCAACATGCAAGCAAATCAATTTCGTGGAAAAATTACGTTACAATTACCATAACAATTTCAAACAAATTATGCATACTAGCAAATTTCGTTTGCAACATACAGTAACAATCATGCATCGCATATAGTTTCCGCATCAATATAAATCAACAGATATCATTCGTTTCAAGACTGTTGGACATATATTGATTTTATCATGCGAAAATTAAATGTCAAAATTGAACGAGCAATTAATATGTGCAAGAATAATAAATTTTATTAATTATTCAAGCATACAATCGAAAACTTAAATTACAAATAATCAAAACATAAATCATGTTTCAAGTAATCACAAAGTGATGGAGTCACGAGTAACACTCGCTGCCCTTGAAACGAATGAGTCCCGTCGTGCACATCGTTCCCTAGGATAAAACCATCGAAGGTAATTTTAACAAGTAAAAATTACCTCGGAGTCACACAAAGCCCGAAGGACTATCACCGACAAAGATAGAGAAAGAAGATTAAGACTCAAGTTTAGAAGTAGGAAGGAACTTGAGAATGGTGCAAGGTTTCTGTCTGACATAGAGGCTCTATTTATAGATGTCTAAGAAACCCTATGGGAAGATACGTGGAAGATCTGATTCCCGTAATCAGAGAAAATATTCTCTAACCACCAAATATTTTACAAATATTTGAATAGATTCTGGAAAGATAAGAATATCATATTCCTTATCATGATTAACCGCGTATCAAATCTCAGATATTCCACGCGTGATTCTTAGAATATTTGTTACGCGGTTTGGACTTTCTAGAGACTTCCACACGATCCAAACGCATTTTAGACAGTCAAAAAATTACAGAATACTTAGTACGTGCGAATG
Organism: Rubia yunnanensis; assembly: GCA_037428765.1. Taxonomy (NCBI): domain Eukaryota; kingdom Viridiplantae; phylum Streptophyta; class Magnoliopsida; order Gentianales; family Rubiaceae; genus Rubia; species Rubia yunnanensis. The sequence continues at coordinate 36,368,912 of CM075063.1, read as the reverse complement.
AATTTCCGCCTAAGTTTCCATTCTTAGAGTGACTCTTTGAGCATCCATATCTCATTCACCCTTTATTCGTTTTGAGAGTTTAAACAGTCGATTTTATAGTACTCGCAGAGGAGAATCCAAAAACGACATCCGCTGACTCTAATTCAGTTCGAGCCCAACTCAAAACTAAGCCCAAAAGTTGACGAAATTCAACTTATTTTACAATCATTTTCCAACACCCATTCTCTTCATGCTTCTGAAGACTTTCATCATTTTCCACCCCTTTTCCTTTTCTACTCTACAAATTACTTTTATCCCTAGTTTCTATCATCTGCAAGACATTCATGTTCTTCTTTTCCTGTTGAAAAGGCATATAAACCTGAATTTCAGCTGCTCCTTCACTTTTTCATCTTTTTACATGCATTCTTCTTCCCGATGCCCAAACATTCTTCAATTACTGCACTTCACTGGATAACATACATAATTGATCTTTTGTTGTACTATTGTCTTTTTCTCATTCACAAAATTCACCACTTCTGGGACTGAATAAGAGATTCTCATATCTAGCTTTACCCTTCATAAGCTAGTATATTTTTTTTCCATAGTTTCCTTATCCAGACAGATAGCCTTATCTAATAGGAGATTCTCATATCTAGATTTGTCTCCATTCTCTCCCCCGGACAAATGTTTGCCTGTTAAACCTTCATTTGCATCCTCCCAAATTTTCATTAGTTTTCTCGTTACTGGTGTTTTCTGGCCTGAGATTCCCCCCAAACCAGATGGATCTATTTCATTTACCACCATTACTAATACCTTTTCTTCAATCCCCACCTTAAGTACTCCTTTTAGACCAACCTCATCTTCAAGGGATCCTATCTTTACCTCCATTTTCCCTTTCCCATTTGTCAAAGCTACTTCATGTGCCAGCTTTAGGGTTGTCCTCTTCATGCCTCTATTTTTTCCTGATTTTCCCATCAGAGGCGCTGCTCAAGAGCTCATCAGTCACACAAAAAGGATCAGATTGGGAATCGCACATAGTGAAGGTGTATCACACGTACCAGAAGACCTGATTTAACACAATACAAAAGTTTTAGTACATCTCTAATATCTTTGCTAAGCGAAAAAGTGCAAATTATTGGTAAATGCGACAACGATGAGTAAGAAAAAAGTATAATACTAAAAATTCACTTCTCATTCACTCAATAGCTAGTGATTCGCCAACTAGCACAATTTCAAACATAATTACACTTACCATATTATGATAATATTTTTTTATAACTCTATTAATTCCATTATAATCATTCATTTATATTCATCTTTTTTATCCATAAGAAAGATTTATCTTGGGTGTTATTTGACAAATTTATATGAAATTAGAAAAGTACTAAATTGAATGAATAAATTACCCAAGTAATTTTTAAAATATAAAAACTTTGAAATCTTTATGTCATTTCATGAAACCTACATTACCACAAATTTGAGCTATCGTAATAATTTCATTGCAATACTTATTAAAAATATTACAATAGCTTATAAAGCATTACTTAAACTTTTGAAAAGTATTAGATAAATATTGAAAAGTGTTACCTAATGATGTGCCCATTTTATATGGTTATATTAGGACTTTTAGGATTCACTTTTGTACACTTTTGTGCTCTAGATGTGACATTTTGCTTTGAAATTCTCTAAGGAGAGTTAAAAATGACTTTTACACTTTTATTACTTTTCTATTGGATTTTGTGTGACAAGGAAATTTTTTTTAAGATTTTGAAGACTTTGAAGAATACCTTTGAAGATTTGATGATTTGAAGACTTGCATTTGAACTTTTGAAGACTTGAAGAATTGAAGATAAGTGAAGTAAAGGGGAGGACTTGAAACAAAAAGAAGAAAGAAATCAAGATGTTGAAATTTGGCTTGGTCGCGACTCGCGACAGACGGGTGGCTAGAAACTTTCTTACTTTTTAGTATTATAAATACTCACCTTATCATCTTCTTTTAAACCCATTATTCTTCCTGCGATTTTATGGCTTCAAAGCCCTAGTTTTCCTTTCTTTCTTTTCTTAGTTTTTGTAGGTTAATCACTTCTTTTCATTATCTAGGTTAGTTTAATCTTGGGAGCAATTGATTGAGACTTCCTTGCTTATGTCTTGAGAATCATATCCATCTATTTATTGCATTTTCTATTATGCATTTATTGAGCTTTGAATGTGAATTGTTATAGGCATTAATGTTGTTGGAAGTTTGAGTATATGAATTGCTTGTGTGATTACTTGTTAGGGTTGGGAGAAAGTAGCTAATTTTCTTCTATGTTAATATGGAATCCAAGAGAATTAGTTAGAGCTTCTTAATGATGTTGATGTGTTGATAATTGCTAGATGAATGTGATAATGTCAAACTCTTTGTCATGTTTATTTACTGTAGCAAACAGGAGAGGTCTATGAGCGTTGAACGTTCTTGACTAATCTTATGTAAATGCATGAATTGGTTAAATGCTTAGACATGGTGTAGTGTTTATAAGTGTTACCAAACTTGTTGATTCTTTATGCTCAATGCCATCAAAGAGATACTTTTAGTCGTGTTTTGACTAAGGAAGTCATTGGTAAGGTTTGACAAGAGATGTCTTCACAACAAGTAGTGAATAGATTGTTTCATTCGTTATTGAAGCCTTTGATATTTTGTATTCATGTGTTCTTAATGCTATGTTTTACTTCATTTATGCCATGAGTTGTTTGAGAATAGGAAGTGTTAGGGTGTTATGGTGTTAGGAAAGCGACAAATTCCTTGGTTATTTGGCATGAAAATCCAAGAACATGAACTTAGAATTTCTCGTGCATAATGTGTTGTGATTCTTGCCAGATAAATATGTTAATGTGGATTGTTCTCATATTTATCCTATAGATGCAATGAAAGGTTCAACCTTGAATGTAATTTATTCTAGGTTTAGCCTAATGAATGCCATGTTTGGTTAAATAGATATATCTTTGGTAGAAGGCGTGTTGTTATCAAATCTATGGTCCTTCGTGGGAAATGACATTGATATTTTACCTTATGGTGTGGTTTTCCTAGAGTGATTGTCAACGAGGTTTGCAAATGGTTGTTTGTCTTTGCAAATTACTATTAAGAAGGAATGAATATTGATCTTCGAATGAGAAGCGAGAACATTCCCCATAGGTAACAAATGTGATAGAAAGAGTGAATGGTTCAATGATATACATTTGGTTTGGAATTGGATATCAATTGCCCCCAAGGCTTTGTCTTTTGTAGTTTTTACCATTTTTTCTTAGTTTGTTTGATGATTACCTTAGTTACTTAGGAACACCCCCCCCCCATTTACTTGCTTTTATATATCCAACATATATTTACTTCTAGCATAATATCAACCTTGTATGTTTAAACGCTTCAGAAATTTTCTTTTCATCATGGACGACCCCGATTTGTCAATATCTACATAGTTGTAATTAGTAAGCATTTAGGGCTTATGTAACACTTTTCAGAAGTTTAAGTAACACTTTATATGCTATGTAAAATTTTTAATTAGTGAGCAACGAAAGTGTTACATTAGCCTTAGTTTGTAGTAGTGATGCTTACGCATACAGTGTGCACAAACTACAACATGAAACAATATAAAAGAGAATTATTTATTGAAAAGAAAAAAAATATTAATTACCTCACTTGAATTTTCAATGTAGAGTGAATGATCAATATGAATAAGTAATTCATTAAAAAAATTTGAACGATAGGAGGAATTGTGATTGGATTTTTATATTTATGCCGAGAAGAGGAGCATGCCAAATGAAAATTCTAGTAGCTTGTAGAAAAACTAATACAAGATATCCGTATATAGTTTCAAAAAAATAATAAGAACTAAATTTAAAAAGTTCTTTGCAAACAATACATATTTGTTGTTTCGACACAGATGGGGATATTGTTGTCTTTGTGTTCAGAGGGTATGGGACTTATGAGTGTGAAGGGTTTATAAATAATTTTTTCTCTATCTTTGCTAAAGGAAAAAGTGCAAATTATTGGTAAATGCAACGGTGATTTTTTAAAAAAAAGAAAAACTCAATGAGAGAGGGCTATTAGGGGTCCCAATCCTTGAAATAGAAGGCTTGTGTTACAGTATTGGTTCAAGTGTGAACTTGAACCTCAAAAATATCCTTATGCTAGTTTTGCATAAATAGAAATTGCACAAATGCAACAATGATGAGTTAGAGAACATTATCTTACCACAAATTCATTTTGCATTCACTTGATGACTCGTTATTCACCAAGTAACACAATTTTTGAACAAAAATACAGTTATGATAATATGGTAATATTTTTTTATAACTCTATTGATTTCATTATAATTATTCGATTATATTAATCTTTTTTGCATTTAAGAAAGATATAGCTTGGGCGTGTTTTTGACAAATTTATATGAAAGTACTAAATTACTAAATTGAATGAATAGATGACATGAGCAATTTCGAAAATAGAAAACTGTGAGATCTTATGTCTTGTCATGAAACAAGTATACACGCACATCATGCAAAAACTACGACTTGAAAAAAAAAGGAGAACTATTAATTGAAATGAAAAAAATATATTAATTACCTTACTTGAATTGTGAATGTGGAGTGAGTGAGCAATATAATTTAGTAACTCATTAAAAATTGAAAAATGGGAGAAATTTTGATTGGATTTTTTTATATTTATGTACAGAAGAGGAGCACACCAAATAAAATTTTTATAACTGAGTGTAGCATCCCGAACAAGTAATACCCATGCTAAAAGATATTACTTGTACCAAAAATTATTATGAATTAAATTAACAAGTTCTCATGAAGTTTGCGAACAATACATATTTGTTATTTCGTTACGGATGGGCAGGATTGGCCCAAAGACAGTGTGGGTTGTGTACCCACACTGGGCCCTTGATTTAAAGGGGCCCGGAAATTATTTTATAGTCATGCATATGTCCAGCCTTATGATGCGAAGAGGCCCAAAAATATGAAGGAGTACTACTGCAAGTCTTTTTCTTGTTTTTTACTTCCTCTAAAATTTGGACCGGGCCCATTTCTAAGACATGCCATATCTTCTTTCCATTCTTTTAGTTTTCATTTATTTTGTACATTTTCTTTAGTTGACTTTCTTCTCTTAGCTAAACTTCTCATCACCTCGATTTTCTTAATTTATTTGATTGCATCATTTTTTTGTTACCTTTGTTTTGTTTGCTATTTTCTGTTCCTTCTGTACATTTTTAAACTGTCATTTTAAGTTTTTAATTTAAAAGCACATAAATTTGATTTTTAATATTTTAAACATATAAAACAGAAAATTCAATATCCAATATTCAGAGAATACTCGATAAGGTAAATTTAACAAGATATATTATGATAATATATTAGTTGATGAAGTTTTAATATTAATTTAGAATAGTTAAAGTGGAAAGTTTAAAAGGATATTGAACTAGTACCTTTTATGATAATACACTTTTTTTTATTTTAAATTTTAAAGTAAGTGTAAAATCTTAAGGTTTGGAGTAAAATAAATCAGAATTGGTACTCGATCTTGTTTGATTAGAGGATGGTTCAAATGATATACTTATTGTATTTTAAAGTATTTTCCTATATTCTCATTACCTTGTATTATTTTTAGTACGTTAAAAAAAGCTAAACAAACATAAAGTAAGCCTTCTTGCATTGCACTGGACCACATTCCAAACCTCAATAAACATGATAGATTTTTTTTTCTACATATCTTAAATCATGAAAAGAAAATTTGTATAGGGGCCAAAAATAATTTCTCGCCTAGGGCCTTGAAATACATTGGACCGGCCCTGCGGATGGGGACATTGTTATGTGTGTGTTCAAATATGTTTGGTTTATGGGTGTGGAGGATTTATAAATACTTTTCTCTCTATCTTTGCTAAAGGTAAAAGTAAAATATTGTTGGTGAATGCAACAACGATGAGTAAGAAAATAATATAAAATTCACTTCTCATTCACTCGATGGTTCGTGATTCACCAACTAGCACAATTCGAACATAATTAAAGTTATGATATTATGGTAATATTTTTATAAGTCTATTGATTCCATTATAATTATTCAATCATATTCATCTTTTTTATCTTTAAGAAAGATTTATCTTTGGTGTTATGTGAAAATTTTATATGAAATTAGAAAGGTATTAAATTGAATGAATAAATGATACAAGCAAATTTTAAAATAGGAAAACTTTGAGTCTTTATGTCATGCTATGAAACCAGTATACGCACACAGTGTGCACAAACTACAACTTGAAACAACATAAAGGAGAATTATTTTTTGAAAAGAAAAAAATCTACCTCACTTGAATTTTGAATGTAGCATGAATGATCAATATGAATTAGTAACACATTACAAAAATGATCATTGGGAGAAATTGTGATTGGATTTTTTATATTCATGCTGAGAAAATGAGTACGCTAAATGAAAATTTAAGAGCTTAGTGAAGCTTGTAGAACAAGTAATATCCATTCTAAAGGATATTAATTGTTCAAGGTTTCTAAAGCATATTATTCGATGCTACCTTCGGTTATCAGATAACTCAAGGGCTTGTGATACTCTTCAATGCTGTCTTCCTGACACACTCACTGATCCAACGACAAAAAGATGGCTGCAACAGTTGTTTCACAACGTGCAAGGACCTCGCCTTGGGCCACATGGGAATGGATTTGAGCACATGCTAGTTAATGGAGTCAATGCTTCTGGTTTCTGAAGGATATGTCTCTTGTACTTGCTAGTGTTTTAGGTCAATCTTTGGTGCTTAAAATCCCATGACTTTGGCCATGTCTGTATGCAAACTTCACTTAGTGCTGTCAATGTGTCTCTTTACCTGTGGATTGCCCCAAAAAAATGACATGAACAATTTTAGAAATAGGAAAACTTTGAAATCTTTAGATCATGTCATGAAACCATTATATGCACACATCATGCACAAACTACAACTTGAAAAAATATAAAGGAGAATTAATTATCAAACAGAAAAATATTAATTAGTTACTCATTAAAAAATTGAACAATGGGAAAAATTGTGATTGAATTTTTATATTTATGTTCCGAAGAGGAGCATGCAAAATGAATATTTTATAGCTTAGTGTGGCTTGTAGCTAGAACAAGTAATACTCATGCTAAAATATATCAATTGTTCTAAAAATTAATAAGAACTTAATTTTACAAGTTCTCATGAAGTTTGCAAACAATACATATTAGTTATTTTTCCATAGATGGGGACATTGTTGTGTGTGTGTTCAAATGGGTGTGGGGTTTATGGGTGTGGATGGTTCATAACTACTTTCCTTCTATATTTGCTAAAGGAAAAGGTACAAATTGTTGGTAAATGCAACATATGAGTAAGAAAAGAGTATAATACCATAAATTCACTTCTCATTCACTCAATGACTCGTAATTCACCAACTAGCACAATTTTGAACAGTTATGATACTACGGTAATATTTTTTAACTCTGTTGATTCCGATATGTTTATTCGATTGTATTCATCTTTTTATCCTCAAGAAAGATTTATGTTGGGTGTTATTTGACAAATTTATATGAAATTACAAAATTGAACGAATAAATGACATGAGCAATTTTGAATATAGGAAAATTTTGAAATCCTTATGGCATGTCATGAAACCAGTATATGCACACATGATGCACAAACTATGACTTGAAAAAATACAAAGGAGAATAATTTATTGAAATAAAAAAATATTAATTACCTTGAATCTTAATGTAGAGTGAATTAGCAATATGAACGAAATCATTAAAAAATTGAACAATGGATGAAATCGTGATTCAATTTTTTTTATATTTATGATGAGAAAAGGAGCACACCAAATTAAAATTTCATAATTGGGCATTTCTTGTAGAACAAGTAACACCCATGCTAAAAGATATCAATTGTTCAAAAAATTAATAAGAACTAAATTGAACAGTTGAGTACTGTAGCGAGTAGACCGTTAAGAAGCATACTTGGTTATGGAAGGTACAACATCAATGGCTTTACATTCGCTACAAAACCAATTGATGGTAAAGTGTCTCTCAAAACAATGGAATGCCACTCGTATTCGAAGTTTTGGATATTGTTAGTGGGAGTGAAAACAACCCCATGTATGCCCAACTGTGTTACTTTAGAACTATTTCTCATATTTGGGAGCTTGACTATTTGACTAAGCAAGTCCCCATTTATAAATGTCAATGGGTCGATATTAACAATATGAAGCGAACTGAGAACTTAGGATTCACCCTCATTGATAGAAGTTAGGTTGGTTGAAGGGAAGATCATTTCAAATTGGCGTCATAAGAGCATCAGGTATTTTACGTCAGAGATGCTGTCGACCATCGGTGGGAGATTGTGGTTGAAGGAAAAAGAGCTATTTTTCAAGAATATGAAATGGAGGAAATTATCAGTTTCGATCAAGGCAATCCAATCGGTGAAATGTATGATGCTATTTTGCTTAAAGAGGAATGTTGGAGTTTGCATTGTTTTGTCTGCCGAAACACCGCGATGAAGATATTTGGGTGGATGTTTGAGGTAAGGTCAACCATAAAAGACAAAAGGGCAAGAAGATGTAAAACGGAAAAAAGATAATGTGCTTGGATAGGGTAGGATAATGTGCTTGGAACATTTAGCTTCCTGAAGACACGAAAGACTTCTGAGTTTGGAAGTCGTTCACGTAATGTGGTTTAGTATTCAAAATTAACTTTCATGGAAACTATTGTTCTTGTATTCAACAAAATTTGACAACAACATAGTCCCAACAGAAATATATTTTTATGGGATGCATTCAATTTTTCCTAAAAATTCAAAGCAATCTAAACAAAGTTAGTCACTATCCCAAATTGAAAAATTACAAATATTTCAAATTCTTAACATAATTCAAGAATAGACACTATTGTAAATCATTTTGGAGATCACCCATTGAAGTGGAGCAATGAAAGTGCAGTCGGGATGTCGACTCGAGATGCTTCTCGTAGGCTTGTTATCTTTTTCCAACTTCCAGATCTTGTCCTTCATGTCCGAAAGCTCTTTCTTCACCCAACGGTAGCAGTCATTAAACATTGTTAAGGAAATATAAATACAAGTCCTTTCCCTTATGGGAAAGGTTATAGATGATAGTTTCCTTGTAGGTTAGGTTATATATGGTAATCCTCATTATTGATAAGATGTGTCATTGATGTGATATCAATGCATCATAATAAAGTCTTATATATTTTATCATGGTATTAGAAAAAAAGATGTTGAAAACCTAAAATCCTACTACCCTAACTCCGACCAGAGTCGACGTCCTTCTCGCCGTTACCCGTCACTATCTGTTACCGTAGCTCTCAATGGATTTACGTCATCGCCAACTTTTATTGTTGTTTTATTGTTGATGTCGTCTGCTGCTCGCCGTTATCTACTTCTGCAGCCCACCAATTTTTAGTTCTATTTTGTTGTTGATGTCGTCCGCTGCTCGCCGCTATCTGCTATCGCAACCCACTGCTTTTATTGCTTTTTCATTGTTGCTGTCGTCCGCTGCTCACCGCTATCTGCTGTTGCAGCCTACTGATCAACTCCTATACTATTATTATTATCCAGGCCCTGCTCATGATGAATACTACTCTTACAACCATTCTATTGATGCCATTGTATCCTTCCTGCCACCGTTGCTCTAAGCTGCTGCCATTGCCACAAGGATCTCTGCCGCTTGACGTTGTTGCTCACCGATCGATCATGTTCATGATCTTCTACAAATACTTCTCTTACTGAAGTTGAATACTGCTCCACTGCTACTACTATCACTAATAAATGCTGAATATTTCTCTTCCAGCTACTACTGTTACTGTTGTTGCTGCTACTTTTGCTCATACTGAGATTTGCTTTTCAAAATATGATTAGCAATTTCCTAACCTTATTTGTAAGTTGGGAATTCTTGTTCATCATACTCCAACTTGAGGGAGGGTGTTAAGGAAATAGAAGTCCCTTCCCTTGTGGGAAAGGCTATAGATGGTAGTTTCCTTAAAGAATTGGTTTCCTTGTTAGTTAGGTTATATATGGTAATTTCCTTATGGACTTAGAATCCTATTTTTGTTAGAATTTGGTTTTTTGTAGCCTTATATATTTTAATCCTCATTATTGATGAGATATGCCACTAATGTGATATCAATGCACCATAATAAAGTCTTTCATATTTTATCAAACCCTTTGAAGTAGTCCTTCTCCGAATATATAAACATTTAGGTTACACAAACTAAAGTCAACAAAAATATTATATAACTATAAAATATATCAATAAAGATAATATATCTAATGTTGTCAATTATCGGCCTCATGCTTGTCTCCACATTGAGTATTGGCTTATGGCACCATTTATTCTCAAACAACACCCACTTCTTCTTTTGGAAGTAAGTCTTGTCAAAGTATTTGAGGGGCTTTTCCTCCATATTGAATGTAATCCCATCTACTTTCTTCAAGATACAGGTAATAAAACTCCGTTACGGGAAACTCTTTACCACCTTCTAAAATGTAGCACCTTACAATATGTGCTTAAAAATTGCTGCTCCGGGGTTGATCTTTCTACCCCTGATCATATAACAGAACAACAATAGGGTGGTAAAGGTAGGCTCATGATATGTCTGACGGTGGGAACTAAACTCCTAGCAATAATTTAATAGACAATGCATTGGTTTACAGTCAATGAGTGAGACAAAATGTCTCCGCTTGCCTAAATCCACCGCATTATGTTGAAACTATCTCACACTACATTCGAAGGGGTCAACAAAATAGAGGCCATTTCTCCCTATGGTATATATCATCCAATTGAACTTCGGCATCCTTCGAATATACATGTTCTGAGTTCCTATGTGGGCATCCTATAAATAAAATTTTTACTTGATTGTACCTAGGATTGTGCCTAGTGGATTGAGATCTAGGAACTTTTGTCGAACAACCTCTAGCCATGATTTTCCTGGGCTTTTATTGATGCTTACATGATCGGACACGATCGAAGTTGCAGGACCATTCGAGAGTTAAGGTTTTCTTCAATTTGGGGGAGAAAACTATGAATCCGCAATTGGGGTTTTTTATGCCTTGACATATTCCGAGTTTGTACGAATTTCATGTCTATTGTATTGAAGTGCCAATGTGTTAGTTACAAACTCGAAATTGTCATTTTCGGTGCTTTGTAATAGGAACTGAGTTATTTTTTAGTTCAAAAGCTTAATAATTCCAAAAAAGGCACCCAAACTTTTACTCGAGAGGGGCCAAAAATGGGAGTCGAGCTCAGAACCAACATTTTGTAACTCATAACCTAAATCAGACGGTGGGTGTCATCGGAACCGAATCACTTACGATCTCAGGTGATTCGGGTCCATTTTTTAGTAGCAGAATCACTTCCAAATTCGGAAATTAATCGGGTCCTTTGGCTTTTTATCTCTAAAAACAAAGCTTGAATGGATTTTTTCTTCAACCAACTCAACTAGAAATTTCAAAGTTCTTTGATAACTTTACCAACCAAATCAACGACATCAATTTCATAACAGTTTTTCATAACTTTAAATCCACCAATTGTCTTTTCCTTCACTTCAGAGTTCATTTAAACTACAATTCAAATAGCATTAAACCTAGTTTTGAAGAAAATGTCAACAACCCACAGTTCAAAGTTTCACTTCCCCTAACTATGTAGATAATGACAGGTTGGGGTTGTCCACGAAGAAGAGGAATTTTCTTAAGGGTTTAAACATATAAGGTTGATATTATGCTAGAAGTAAATATATATATAGATATATAAAAGTAAGTAAATAGGCAGGGGAGTTGGTTGGTTTTCCTAAGTTATGAAATTAAAAGAAAAGCAACTAGCAAAGTCAAGTGACTATGCTAATCATCAAACAAACTAAGAAAAAGGGTAAAAACGAAAAAACATAAAGCCTTGGGGGAAATTTATACCCACTTCCAAACCAAATGTAGATCATTGAACCATTCACTCATACCATAACATTAATTACCTATGGGGAATGCTATCACTTCCATTTAGAGAGATAGATAATCTTTTCTTCTTAAGAGTAATTCACAAAGACGTTCAACGACCATTTGCAAACCTCATTGATAATCACTTTAGATGTTCAATGACCATAAACATATTTCATTAATGGCATTATACACGAAAGACCATAGATTTGATAACAAAAAGCCTTTTACCAAAGACATAGCCATGTAACCAAACAAATCATTCATGAGGTCAAGCCTAGAATAATCAACATTCGAGATTCATTGTTTAGATAAAACCTAGAACAATCAACATTCAAGATCCAACCTTTCATTTCTTCTATAGGATAAATATGAGAACAATCCACATTAACATACTCATATAGCAAGAATCACAACACATTATGCACAAGAAGTTCTAATTCCATTTTCTCGGATTCTCATGTCAAAGAGCTAAGAAATTTGCAACTCTCCTAACACCCTAACACTTGAATCACATGAACACTTCATATACTCAAACAACTCATAGCATAAATGAAGTAAAACATAGCATTAAAACACATGAATGCTAAATAATAAATGCTTCAAGATAGAGTGAAATAGGGGTTCTTACTACATATATTTGGAAGTTTCAATAATTTTATCTCAAGAACAAACTAACCTAAATAATGAAAATGCATGATTAATCTACAAAAAACTAAGATAAGAAAGAAGAAAACTAGGGTTTGAAACCCAGAAAATCGCAGGAAGAAGCAGTAGTGAAGAGAAAGAGGATAAGATGAGTATTTATAGTACAAAAAAGTAAGAAAGGTTCTGGCCACCCGTCCATCGCGACTCGTGACCAATCCATCGCGAGTTGCGACCAAGCCAAGTTTCAACATCTTGATTTCTTTCTTCTTTTTGTTTGAAGTACTCCTCTTCAAGTCTTCAAAAGCTCAAATGCAAGTCTTAAAATCTTCAAAGGTATTCTTCAAAGTCTTCAAACTAATTTCATTGTCACACAAAATCCTCTAGAAAAGTAATAAAAGCGTAAAACCCAATTTTAACTCTCTTAGAGAATGTCAAGGCAAAATGCCACATCTAGAGCACAAAAGTGTATAAAAGTGAATCCTGAAAGTCCCAAAAAAACCATATGAATTGAAATGGGCACATCAAACCTCCTCGCACTTAAACCTTACTCGCTCCGAGTAAGAAAAGATTCAAGCACACAAAGGAATTCATATGTCCACATCCTAAACTAATATTCCCTGAATCGAAACTTCACAAAAACTCTCAATATCATAAATCCCAAAATCAAAGCTCAAATGAGAATTTCGCACACACATAACCTGAATTCCTAAATCTAGCGAAACCTACCACTTATCAATTCACTACCGATAAAAATGTTTCAAAGTCCCAAATTGATAATCCCAAAGTCCAATGGCACAAAATGTTAAAACCATGTTAAAGGTTTAAGCACATAATTTACTCCATAACAATATATCAACCAAAATCCAATGGCACAAAATGAAGTCAAAACCATATAGGAGTTTCAAGCACATACTTCACTCTATACCAATATATCAACCCGAAAACGAAGCATACCAAGAATCAAGAATTTCATAACCCTACTTCATTTTCAACCTGCTAAGCTACCCAATCCCAAGAAGTCATATGATCTTAGGCAACCCGATTCATCCATATGTTAATCGCAACCTTATGACTCCAATGCCAACAAATAAGTAGATTAGTAGAAAATTTCTCTTTTTTCTTTAATTTTCTTTCTTTCTCTCATTTTGCCTAGGAGCCCTTTTGGGTTTTCATCCTAGCCACACATCATATTTATTTGGATCACATCTCGCCCATATTTAGCCTCTCATTTTTTCCTAGGCCGATCTTTTGGGTTTTTGACCTATCCTGGCCCCCAATGTTGCCTAAGTTACCCTCCCGGGTTTTAAACTTAGCGGGTTTTATTTTAATTTTTTTCATTTTCTTTTTTTTCTTCAAAAATTTCAATTTTTTATTACCTTTTCTCATATTTTTCCAATCAAAAGTAGCAAAAGAATTCCAAATCAAGCTTGCTTGCATGTGAGTCCTCTAACCAGTCCCCGCACTTAAAACATTACATTGCCCTCAATATAAACACATAAGGCAAGAACAATAAAAACTCAAGGTAAGAGGTAGAGTGACTCCCATTTTTCAGCATAGTCACCGGTGATACGGCGCAATCCCATGTATTTGTATAGAATCGTTCCCAAAATTAGTTTTGGATTCGGAGGGGGAGCAATAGTGCCATAGAAGAACTCACCCCTGGAGTAACACGTCGTCTCTTTGGTGTCGTTTGATCAATACAAACACCACAAAGAACAACATTTAACTCACAAGAACATAAGGATTTGTAATACTAGGTTTAGCATCGAAAGTTAATAACCATAGTATTCTCAAAGAACAACCAATCCATCGTGCAATCACCACTTTAATATTTTCCAATAAAAAATATTCAACATATATCGACACATATCCAAGCATCATTATAGAATATATCATTTAAAATCATAATGATGTAGTCAGCACACTACAATCAACAGAGGTACTATAAAGATTCAAGAATGTTCATGTTTATGTATGCAAGATGGTGGAGGAATGAGTGGAAGTGTGGTGGTTTTTGGGAGTATTTGGTAGAGAAGAAGGAAGGATTATGTAGTATTTAAGCTCAGTTGAAAAGCCAGTCCCTCCTTCGTGATTCGTGATGGTACCTTTTGCGACTCGCGATGCGTTGTCATGAATCATGACAAAGCCATCGCGACTAGCGACATCTTGGACCTGCGAGCTCACTCCTTTCAAAAATTTTTCTGAATCCATCGTGACTCACAATGCCTGTCTCGACTCACGACAAGATGGTGCTACGAGATCATTTCCGCTCCCCTGTTCATCGCGACTCGTGAAATATCTTTCGCGACTCACGATGAACAGGGTTTCCCAGCACTTATAAAATTTTTCTTACCGACTTTCAAAGGTTTCTTCCATTTTTCATGGATCTCATCCCTTCATCTCCTTCAATTCAATGCACTTCACTTTACTAAAAAATCATAGAAAAACATACCGTGAAAAGAACACGAAAAAATAACAAAAACTAAACAACAAAAACCAAAAAATGCTAAATTTATTTACGTCATCGGCACAACATAGCTATTTATATTTAAGCTTGTCGACACGACCCTAATGTTATCCATATGGTGAAGGCTTGAACCACTTCACCATTAGCATCCAAACGTAGAGAGGTTGGGGTACAAACATTTCAAGAGGAAAGTCTTGTGGAAGTGCAGATGGTTTAAAGGGAGTTGGGTGGTTATGAGGCTTGGGATAGTCTTTTGCCTCCTGTTTTGTCTCCCTCAAAATTTCCAAAAATGGTGGAGTTGGTTCACTAGGTGGGGGTAGGGGTGACGATGCTAATGAATGTTGCAAAATCACCTCTTCCTCCATTTTTTCATCCTCAACAACCAACTCCTTATCCCTTTCAAACTCAAACTAATTTCTCATGGTGATCTCACTCACCAAATCTTGAAGTTTGACTTGGGATAGTGTATTTTTGAAATCACAAGCTTCCATTCGGGCCATTGCCTCCAATATACTTCTCACATTCCCCTCAATAGCCTCAACACTAGAAGAGATTTGAGTGTCTGGTTCCTCACTAGTCATTGCCAAGTTGTTCAAGTTTGCTATTGCATTCATGACTTCCTCACGTGTTAAACATGAACTTTCTTATTGGGCTTGGTTTTGAGGTATGGTATAAGACGGTGAAGGCCAACTATTTTGTTCGTGTTGTTAGTTTTCATGCTAATTCTCATACCACCAATCCGGATTACCACTCCACTCCAGATTGTAAGAATTGTGGTATGGATACCATTCTTGGGCTTGCCCTCGAAAACTAACATTTCCTACCTCTTGGTAGCACTCTTCATAATAACATTGGTTTTGGAAACCAAGGGTTCTTTCCCCTTCACTGTGCTCCTCTCTCAACAAATAGCAAGACACAATAGGATGGTCGGAATGATACATCTTACAAAACCTTGCTTTTTGAGCCTCTCTTCTCATCACGAGTTTCCTCAAGGTGAGACGTTCCATTTTTTCCTTTTTCAAAAGTCTGTAATTATATTGCAAGGATTCTCGATAAAAATTCACCAAGAACTCAAGAAATACCTATTGCGAACAAAACAATCACCAAGGAGTGGACAATAAAAACAACTAGCTAATATGTAACCAAATATTCCCAAACACTTTAAAATAAATGCCCCTTCCCCGAAAGTGGTGCCAAAATTTGGGAGGTTGTTGTCGTACCTATCAAAAATACAATTTATAATCCCTAATGCTTCCTGTCTGCAACTAAGTAGATAATGGCAAGTTGGGGTCGTCCACGAAGAAGAGGAATTTTCTTAAGGGTTTAAACATTTAAACATATAAGGTAGATATTATGCTAGAAGTAAATATATATAGATATATAAAAGCAAGTAAATGGGGGGGGGTTGGTTGGTTTTCCTAAGTTATGAAATTAAAAGACAAGCAACTGGCAAAGTCGAGTAACTATGCTAATCATTAAAGAAACTAAGAAAAGGGGTAAAAACTACAAAAGGCAAAGCCTTGGGGCAATTGATATCCACTTCCAAACCTAATGTAGATCATTGAACCATTCACTCATTCAATCACATTCATTACCTATACGGAATGCTGTCACTTCCATTTAAATGGATAGAAATTCTTTTCTTCTTAAGAGAAATTCACAAAGACGTTCAACGACCATTTGCAAACTCATTAATAATCACTTTAGATGTTCAACGACCATAAAGATATTTCATCAATGGAATTATACACGAAAACCATAGATTTGATAACAATAAGCCTTTACAAAAAACATAGCCATTTAACCAAACAAAGCATTCATGAGGTCAAGCCTAGAATAATCAACATTCGAGATTCTTTGTTTAGATAAAACCTAGAACAATCAACATTCAAGATTCAACCTTTCATTGCTTCTATAGGATAAATATGAGAACAATCCACATTAACATACTCATCTACCAAGAATCACAACACATTATGCACAAGTAGTTCTAATTCCATGTTCTTGTATTCTCACGTCAAAGAGCTAAGAAATTTGCAACTTTCCTAACACCCTAACACTTCAATCATACAAACACTTCATATACTCAAACAACCCATAGCATAAATGAAGTAAAACATAACATTAAAACACATGAATGCTAAATAATAAATGCTTCAAGATAGAGTGAAATAGGGTTCTTACTACATAGATATGAAAGCTTCAATCAATTTCTCCCAAGAAAAACTAACCTAGATACTGAAAATGCATGATTAATCTGCAAAAAAACTAAGAAATGAAAGAAGAAAAACTAGGGTTTGAAACCCGGAAAATTGCAGGAAGAAGCAGTGGCGAAGAGAGAGAGAGAGGATAAGGTGAGTATTTATAGTAAAAAAAAGTAAGAAAGGTCCTGGCCACCAATCCATCGCAAGTCGCAACCAATCCATTGCGGGTCGCGATCGGGCCATGTTTCAGCATCTAGATTTCTTTCTTCTTTTTGTTTCAAGTCCTCCCCTCCACTTCCCTTATCTTCAATTCTTCAAGTCTTCAAAAGCTTAAATGCATGTCTTCAAATATTCAAATCTTCAAAGGTATTCCTCAAAGTCTTCGAAGTCTTCAAACAAATTTCATTGTCACAGAAAATCCTTTATAAAATTAATAAAATCGTAAAATTCACTTTTAACTCTCCTTCGAGAATTTCAAGGCAAAATACCATATCTAGAGCACAAAAGTGAATCCTAAAAGTCCCAAAGTAACCATATAAAATGACACATCACCTGACCATCTCCCCTTGCCTCTTCATCCTCATAATTTGTGAAAACTGGCTCGAAATCGGGAGACTCTTTATCTTCTCTAAGTTCTATCTATAATCCCTAGTTTTCTATAAATTGAGAAGGGTAAGCTACCGCAGTGCATTGAAGCCACATCATCATCTATGCAATTGAAGTACCTATTTAAGGTACTTTTCTAACTGCTTCAGGATCATGTAAAAAAATATATTTATATGTAATTACATTTTATTAGTTATATAAATGCAATTAGATTCTTAATTAAAAGGGTGGAGCTCAATATTCATGGGAACTTGATGCCTCAACTCTATCCGGTGCCGCTTCTCATGATCTCTCTACTCCATGTCCAAGAGTATGGTGGTACTCCCACTTGTTGTCAAAACCCAACCTCAATTGCTTATGGTGGAACCAACTATGATCCTAAAACTCCAATCATAGAGGTCCATTCATAAGATGTACCCCAACTTCCTTGATCAAAGCAGTGATCAAGCCACCGTACGTGAGATCTCTCTTCTTGGTCATCGTATTCTTGAGTATGCTGCAAATTATGTTGTAGTCCAGATTTGTCTTCACCCCTCCATTACGTAATATAAGAGCATTAGGTTCCCTATGGTCGTCTCACAAGCGTTCCCACACAAACGCAACACATTCAAAGAAATCTACTCATAAATTAATCGTTATTCAACAGTCTACACACCAACATCATAACGTTGTGCTTGGCTAACTGTATCTCTTTGACCCGACGTATCTCCTTTCTTATGGAAGTACTTCATAGCCATTTCTATGTGACATAATGGGGTGGCTTTAGTCACGCCCAGCCAATTTGGTTGGTTATAAATATCTAGCGACCATGGGGATCGTTGGGCCTCCAATTATCCAAATAAACATAGGGACAACCTAGGACTTTATTAATGGTGTTTTTGTCACAGCTATCGTTGAACCATTCACCTTTGTGACATACACTATTTTAAATTTATTGTGTATCTAGATTACATGTCTTTAGTTGTGACATGTCTACAAATAAAGTCCTATCATAGGAAATGATGGAAAAAAACAACGCATTGCCTCAAAGAATGTAATTCCTCACTATTGAGTCGTGGGGGATATGGATTGGCGGCACTCGAGTTAGTGAAGGAACGTTTCAGAAAGAATGTTTAAAATGAAATTGAAGGGGGATGATTGAGGATGAGGCAATGTTGTCTGTAATACCAACCAAAGTGCATGAATTTGAGAGGTGTGATCTATTCCAAAAAAGGGTGACAAAAAAGGAGGGTGCGTTTAAAAATCCAAACAAAATTGAAATTGCGGAACGTGTGGTAGCTCCTTAGTCATTCTTTCCTCTATAATACATTTTCCCATTTAGATACACTAACATTTTTTCAATTGTTCACATAGGCTAAGATGAAGATTGACCAATAAGAAAGTTTAATCATAGTGATGGGTTAGCACGACATCCTTTGTGGCAACGGGGAAATCTAACCACCTGGGTCGTGTAAGAGGAGTGGGTGTGCTCTTGTCCCAAAGAGAGATGTTTTGAATCATTCGATCCTTTGATTGGGAAAACTGCCGAGAATCCACACATCAGAAAATGAAGCACTTTTGTGAGACAAACAAATAGAGCAACATGACATTATAATTTGTAAGTTAATCTAACACACTTGACTTTCTCTACCGGATAATTTAAAGGATTTGACACCCGATTGGACTTCGGCTTTAAAAGGATCACGCCATTCTCCCAGAGATATTAAGGTTAACTATGACCCCACTATTTGAAACCAAAAAAAAGGACAACAATCTCGACAAAGCCATCTTAGCCAACCCAAAAGAGGTTCGAAATTGAATTATCTTTCATTACTTACCGTTTCATTAATATCATCCTAAACACAACCTTTCTATATGATGTAGATATAAAGTTTGTGTTAGCTATACATTAATCAAGGCAAAAACGGTAGACCACTCCACGTTGCTGATGGAATTTTACATGAGTTGATGCGACATTATCACTCGTTCCAATTGTACGTAGTTGGTATTTCTTTAGTTTTGTTAGAGACCCTGGTGGTGCTCAACACACTTTTTCCAATTCCAGATGGCCACTATAAGCGAGCGGGACCTGCTCGAGGAATATATCTGATATGGCCTCATCGTCTAATACGCAGATCCTAAAGGATCGATATTTGAAAATTTCCTTCCTTACGACATCTAAACCACTAGAAAGTACACCAAAGATGGTTAGACCTTTGGTTCCAAGGGCACAAGTCATTATGGATTTTCCCCATTTCGTACGGGTGTTTTATGATTTAGTTGCACATTATGAGCGCAACTCAACCTACACATTTTTGGGAAACGAATGCATATTTGGTCGAAAGCGGGAAGTATTCGCGTTATGGAGTGATATTGAAGATCTATGGAGATGTGAGTAAGTTAACCAATCGCGAATGTCTCTCTACCCACTGTGAGTATTATATTCATTGTAATTTGGAAGATTTTATTTAAAATAAGTCAACCAAATGCTAATGTCTCTCTACCAAGTTATTTTGAAGGTACACGTATTACTTGTCCAATCAAAAGGACAAGGATTAGACTGGGTAGTTATGCCTGATGATGACTCGAGATATTGAATGTTCTGAGCAAGAGATAATGGACTACATATGCAAGTCCCTGGGGTGAACGAATAAGAAATTATTCATTGCGCTATACATTGAGAGGTGATGGTTACGATGTTCATTTTATCAGTTAATATAAATTTAATAATATTTTAAGGTGAATATTTTCATGTCCAGGGACCATTGGAGATCAATTATTCTTGTCCTGCAAAAAAACAAGTCTACTAAATGGATCCTCTTCAAATCCAACAATCTGAAGTATTTGTAAATTTTTTGGAATCGGTTATGAATGACCCTAGCGGCAAAAGTGATATGAGTTTAGACATGATCGAAATCAAGGTCAAGTTTCTCCAAGTTTTATTTTACCTACTATAGTTTTCTCCAATTGGCATTATCACAATTTCCGTTGCTATATATATGTACAAGAAGCAAGCAAAAACATGGGAGTGCGGGTATTATATAATGTTATACACGGCGGAGTGTGTTCAACAAGTACGATTGGATTACCGAGAAATTGACAAAGTAAGTATAAAGTGTTTTCTAGTGACCATTTTTGTCTAACACATTTGGTATCTTATTGATCAAGAAAATTTGTTACTAGTTTTCTATTCATAGATTTTTTTCCCCGAAGGTAATTAAGTTATATTCACAAGATAATATCAACACTGCAGGAAATTGCTTGGTCAGGCATTTAATTCATGCCCACTCTACGACTTTAGGGAATCCTAACATGGTAGAGTAACACACATTATGTAAATATTGATGATATGGATTGTGCAGAATAGATTTCTAGTGATTTCTATTCATATCTGTAGATTATTGCTTACTCAGGTTTATCTATAGATTTTTATGAGAGTGCATGATCATGTATTGTATTTTATTACATTATGAATATGTAAATGAAGGCTATTTAAAGTAAGGATCATGAATGAAATAAATGTTTTACCACAGGACCCGACCAAAGTTTCAAGTTCAGAAGTCTATCCCTTCCTTATGTGTCATTCAGACCATATGACCGAAATTATGTTCCAAGTTTGGAAATGGCCGACCCAAAATACTTCCGAACTTGGAATATGAAATGATTGAATTAATTTTTAAGAGTCTTTTGACCCAAGGGTAGCCGGAAAGTAGACCCAAGGCAGGAACCCATTGTGAAGCCCCAACCTAAAGTAGGCATGTTTCCATGTTCGGAAGCTAGCTTTGAGTTCGGAAATGTTGAAAGGGCCAAGCCACACACTACTAAGGTTAAAATTTGGAAGGAAGGCCCGGACCATCCTACACATGTTCCAATTTTGGAATCTATTAAAGGCGTTTATACCAATCTTTTAAAGGCGGTTCGTAACCACCTTTGATGGTATTTTTTAAAGGCAGTTCTTGGAACCACCTTTGTTTGTGAATGATCAAAGGTGGGACCAGAGAAGGCACTTTGAAAGTTGCTTCTGGGGTTCGATAAAACTGCCTTATTTCCCCTTCTCACACTAGTCCTCATTCCTATAACTTTTAAAATCATGTTATAATTATTTATTGTTTCAAATATATTTTAAAATGTTTTAAAAATTATGGAAACTTTATTGGAAAATATGAAAACAAACATCAAATCACCCCCAATAACTATGTTAATAATAAAACGATTTCGTCTAACGGTTAGGCAGTGTAGTAATATGAATGGTATTCATATTAATAATAATTATGATATTAATAACTAAGTTACAATATTAACATCATTAAATAAAAGTTAAAATTTAAAATTTAATTATTAATTACTTTAATTAACAATTTAATTATTAGTTACTTTAATTAACAATTTAATTATTTTTTAAAAAAGTAATAAAATTGTTTCTGTGCGAGATATCATGAAATATTCGAACAAATTTATGTTAAATTCTTTCAGTCATCGTTATGGAAAATAAATTGACAAACATTTTAGGCATAATGAAATGAAAATTTAAGTTGATCGATGTAGAATTTATGAATAATTAATGGCTCAGAATTATATGCTTTTATCAATCTGAGGCCATTAAATTGTTTTTTTTAGGTTAAAACACCCTAAGGTGAGGGATATTTATATAAGGGTTCCCAATCCTTTCAGTCGAGAACGATATATTACATAAGTTTAATATTAGTAGCATATCAGCCGAGGCAACATTATTGCCTCCAAAACTAGTAGAAAATTAGCTAGCATCTAAACTAGAGTTTAAGTCTCTAATATTACATATGTAAGATCTGTATCAGCAGATGCGTTTCCAAAATTAGAAATCTCCACCCCACGTATTAATTTCTAGCTTTGGTCGGGCCTCTACTGAGTATCTAGATGAGTCTTGGGTATTGGATTCTCCAGAAAATGAGTGTTCATCATGTGAGTGATGTCAGATGGATTCATCAGTGTAGTTAAAATGGTTGAGCAGGACTGAGTGCAAACCCTTGGCAGTGGAGCTTGGAGAACCAGATGATATAATGAGTGTAAAACCTTATATGTTTCCAAAGTTTATCCTGCCGTTTGAGGTGCAGCCTCTGATGAGTACTTGAGTTAGCAAATAGAGAGATACATCAGCAGTATCAATCATCATCAAAAGCATGCCTATGTATTCTAATATAAGGAGTTTAAGTCCTATATAGGTTGATAATTCCTCTAATGTTAGCAGGGAGATCAGCTAGACACCAGTTAGTTTCTGAAAAAGGATAGGATTTCAATTTTGCAAGAGCATCAGCAGCAAAATTGCATTCTATGAAAACATGTTTCAGAATAGCATCCTTTAGTAGAGAGTGAATTTTGAAAGGAAGGGTATATAGAGACCATCTTGCTCTACTGGGAGTGTAATCATAGTAACAGCTAATAGTGAATCAGATTCAATTATAATTCTGCAAGCAGAAGTAGGAAAAGAGATACAGGCAAAGAGAATGGATTTCATTTCAGCTTCAAGGGGGGAGTTGGCAGTGATGTTTGAAGTCTTGAATAAGATGGGGATGCCATTACTATCTCTAGCTATGAGGCCAAGTGTTGAGTTAGTAACAGACCAGGTAGCATCCACATTGACCTTAATGCTATTTAGTTTAGGTCTTTCCCAATGCATAATGGTAAGTGAAGGCTTTGGGGGAGGTCTAAAAGGTGGGATTGAGGAAGTGATAGTTCGTCTAAGAAGTAAGGTTTTGCCAGAAGGGATAAGAATACTAAATCTCTTACTTCCCTGCAAATTTGAGCTGTGGAAAAATTTTTGTTTTAAAAAAGATAAGCATTTCTGGCTTTCCACAGGGACCAGCAGACCAAAGGAGGTAGTACGTTACAAATAAGTCTATGAATTTTTGGGAGGACTTTATTGTTCCAGTAGGCAAAAATTCTTTCAATTAAATTATTCAGAGTATGATTACAATGACCTAAAATGTCATCGGTATCATTCCATACAGCTTGTGCAATCTGACATGAGTTGAAAAAATGATCTAGGGAATCTGATTGGTTGCAGGCAGGGCATTTAGAGGCAAGGCTAAAACCACATTTAATTAAGACATCATCAGAAGACAAAAAGGAGTTAAGCATATTCCAGGTGAAGATTGGGATTTTTTTCTGCAATCTAAAGTTCCAAATCTTTTTTGTAGCTAGGAAATTACCTGATATGTGAGTGAGAGCCTTGTAAGCTGATATGAAGGTAAAAGATCCATTCTCTTCTGGTTTCCATATCAGTCTGTCCTATCTATCTTCATTTATTATAGCTTACTACAAAAAAATCAAAGTATCATTGTCCAGATAGGGACTAATCTGAGACAGGAAAGAGCATTTATTATTGATGAATTGTACTACTTTACAAGAGGAGGGGATAGAGGAAGAATGAGGATGAACATGGTTAATCGGTGGGCCACTTGGGCACCAATTGGAGGTCCAGAAGTTACAGAGACCTTGGCCATGAATTACTACAGAGTTATTTTCAGCAAACATGTTGATAGAGCAAATTCTCTTCCAAGTTCGTGATTTCCTATAAGACTGTGGTAATGCCCAGATTAGTTTAGACCACATGGTGATGCCATGTTGGCATTTCCACCACAGTTTTAGGGAGCATGCATCAACTTACCCTCTCTTTCACCCCAAAAGAATCTAGACATTTTCTTTTCTAGGGATTTAATTATCTGTTTTAGAGGCCTTAGGACAGTCCTTATATGTTGTGGAAAAGAATATATACATGTTTGAATAAGAACCATTTTCCCCCTGTACTCAACCATTTATTCTTCCAGTTCATCAACTTTTTATCAATGAGTTCAAGCAAAGGTTGGAAATGTATGTTCAGTGTTCTTATTGTAAAAATTGGGCAACCTAAGTATTTAAAAGGAAAAAGTCCTTTTTTCATTCCTAAAATTGTCCTAATCTGATTAATCTTTCCAATTGTTGCCCTTTTACTTATGTAAAAATGAGATTTCTCATAATTAATTTTTTGGCCTGAGGTAAGTTCAAAGGTTTCTAAAAAGGATTTGATCCTAATTAGGTTAGTCTTTGATTCCTGCATAAATATTATAGTATCATCCGCATAACTCAAGTGTGAGGCAGGTGTAATGCCTCGTGGAAGCTGGTAATACTTCAGTTTGTTATTCATGAAGATAAAAGAGAGGCTTCTAGAGAAAGCTTCAGAAAATATGTTAAAAAGAAAGGGAGATAGGGGGTCACCTTGTTTAATGCCTCGGGTAGCTCTGAAAAAGCCAACCGGATTACCATTCACGAGCACTGAGAAATGAGTCTGGGAGAGATTTTTCATAACATTCACAAAATTATTATTGAAACCAAATTTATAGAGTATGCTTTATAAGAAATTCCAGTTAATCCTATCAGAGGCTTTCCTAAGGTCTAGCTTAAGGATACGATTTGGTACTCTGTGTTTTTTATCAAGAAATCTAACCATTTCATGGAGATAAAGGATATTATCAGAAATATCTCTATTCTTCATGAAAGCAGTTTGATTAGGTGAAATCAATTTTTCATGTAAGGTTTGAGCCTTTCCATGAGTACCTTAGAGCATATTTTATTAGCTACATTTGATAGACTAATTGGTCTGTAATCATCAAAAGAAGCTGGAGTTGGTTTTTTTTGGTATTAAAGCAATCCAAGTACTAGTAATACCTCTTAGCATGTCAGTGCCTAAGAAAAAATCATTGACTGCAGATATCAAATCTTCCTTAATGAAATCCCAGCATTTGGTGTAGAATTTGCATGATTAGCCATCAGGACTAGGGCTACTATTTTTATTGAGACGCATGACTTCTAATCTAAGTTCTTCCTTTGAAACTGGTTTAGATAGTTGAGAGTTATCATGGTCAGAGATGATGTTAGGAATTTGACTGAGAAAATATGGGTAGTATGTGTTATTAGCTGGGAGATTGGGTTCAGATAGGAGTTCTGAGTAGTAAGCAACAGCCTCATCCTGGATTTCCTGGTGATTGTTAAGCCATTGACCTAGACTATTTTTAATTTTGGATATATGTAGCCTGCTATTTTTTTCTGCTACAGTTTTATGGAAAAACGGTGTATTGTCATCTCCAAGTTTAATCCAGTTGGTTCTTAATTTTTTCTTCCAAAAATTTCCTTTTTCTTTAAGTGCTCTAATTAGTGAGGCTCTGTTTTCATTAAGTTTAATTAGATCTGTTTCAGAGTGAGTGGAGTCATATTTAATTTCCTGTAGTCTTAGATTCTCTTCAGCTATGAGTACATTAGAGTCAATGTTACCAAAAGATTCTTTATTCCAGATCTTGATTATTTTTTTAGTCTGATTAATTTTAGGTACAATCCCAGCATTCCTGACTGAGGAAGTGGAATAGTCCAGTTAGTTCTTATTATGTTTATGAACTTTGGTGTATTAAACCAGGTGTTTATAAACCTAAAAGGCTTAGGATGAGAAGATGATAAGGTTGAAATTTGTAGGTATAAGGGGCAGTGGTAAGAGTATTGTTTATTGATAATTTTGATCGAGGAAGCTGGGAATTTTTCACTCCATTGTATATTACAAAGTCCACTATCTAATCTCTTGGTGGTGGGATTTCTTAGCCTTGAGTTTGTCCAAGTGAATAGATTACCTACAATATTAATTTCCTAAAGTCCTTTAGTGCTAATCCACTCATTAAAATCATTGATACTGCCTAATTTTGGGGAACTGGGCCCTCTATATTCTGAGATAGAGGTGATTGTGTTAAAATCTCCTATGAAAATGGTGTCAGAGTTTGGTAAAAGACAAAGATCCTTCCATAAGAATTTTATACCTTCTCTAGTTCTAAGTCCATAAACAAAAACATCATCCATATCCATATTTGAGATTGGGTGAAGAACTTTAACATACAAAAACTGATTGTTGTGGGAAATCAGAGAAATAACTAGAGAGTCATTCCACATAAGCCATATTTTTCCATTATGTAAAGGAAGACTATGGGAGAAATTCAGCTTTACCATGTAAGATTGGCACTGGCTATAATCATGCATCGGTTCAATGATACATAAGAGCTGTATTTTTTCAGTTTGATTAAATTTTTCAGTCTAAGCATTGAAGATTCCATGTCTCTCAGATTCCAAACCAAAAAATTGATTTTACCGTTGTGTATCATTGTTCACATGATTTGTGGCTTTTAGTGGATGATCTTAACATCATCTTATTCAGCTGACTAAGGTAATTATTCTTTTTGTGTTTAAGCTTACCTTGATTACCTGTTGATTGTGGTAAAGCATGTGAGAGTGATAGTTGAGCTTGAGAGTTGTTTGTGTGTGGCATGGCTGAGATATCTTCCCCCTCCTGTTCTGTATGGAATTCTTGGTCTAAGAGGTCTTCTGCTTGAGAGAGAGACTCCATATCCTGCAGTAAAGAGAATCTATTTTCCATTTTTCCCTTTTGAGAAAGTGGAGGGTTAGTAGATAAGGTTTGATGGATGATCAATTTGTGTGAGCCAATCTGAATATCATCCTTAGCATAGCTTTTGTGAGAAAGGTTTGGAACAGTAAAAACTGTGGCATTTATCAGTTTTGTAAGTGGTGATTCAGGGCCTTCAAGGTGAATGGTGGCTAGGCTTAGAGTTAGAGATCTTGGGACTGGTTGGGTTGTATTATTTTCAGTCTCTGCTGATATAGGCTGTGGTGTGTAGGAGGATGGGTTTAGAGTGGGATTTGTTGTGGCTAGCTGATGTTTTAGTTGGCCATTGTGTTCAGGGTTACTAGGAGATTGGTTTGCTATTATCATATTTGAAGCCTGATTAAACTTGTTACCAGTAGCTTGCCACTATGGTAGGTTATGATTTTGGGGAATAGCTCTACATTGAGTGTGGGAGTGACATAGCTTAGCACAATGGGTACAATATAGAAGAATGTCTTCATGTTCAATAGGGTATTTTCTGTTATTTGAAAGAGATCCTAATCTGATGAAATTATTAAGTGGCTTCTGTAAATCGATTTCAACATAGAGCTTAATAGAAGATGGCCTAGTTAACATTTCAGTAGCCAAATCCTTCTTAATGAAATTTCCTATATTATTACCTATAGCCTCAATGGAAGAAGTATTGTAATAATAGAGAGGAACTTCCCTGATTGTGCACCAGATAGGAACGATTGATGATTCTCTGTGTGTGGAGAAATCAGGGATCCATTTGAGCACCTTCACTTGGATTCCGTTGAAAGTCCATAATCCCTTAATCCAACACCGTTGATAATCGTTGACTTGGTCGAATCTGATAAGAACGTGCTTGTAATCGAGTGAGCCCAGTTGGTATTTCCCAGCAAAGCCTACTGTCTTGAAAGCCACCTCGAGTTGTTCCATTGTAAGCCGACCTTTGGTGAATTTTCCGACTAGGACATTAGCGTAGTGTTTGGATTTTGGGATTTTGGAAATTTCTTCATCGGAGTAGAGACACGCTGGTTCAATTAGTGTTCGGATTTTGGGATTATTTCTGGGTTATTTGGGAGGGATGTGGTAAGGGGTGGGGATTTCAATTGGAGCGCAGCTAGGAAAGATTTTGTGTTCCCTGATGAGGTGTGATCCGCCATGGGGATGGAGCCATTGCCGGCGATGGAGAGTCATTACCGGAAGAAAAAATTGTTCAGTAGAGAAGAAGAGGGAAATAGGAGAGAGAGAAGAAATTGCTAAAATTTTTAGAGGCCATTAAATTGAGGTAGGATTATATAACTGTAAACCCATCTCCCTTTTCAGCTACCTATAATGGAGCTTTATCTACATCCAAAAATTCCTTTAGGGACAAATTTGGTGTAGTGAAGTTCCTTAAGAAAAATAGCTTTTTCCGATCCGACCGACCCAGTCCGTTTTGACTCGACCCATTTTGGTTGGGTTGGGTCAATCACTACTGAAAAATAGGTACATAGGCACCGGTACCTAGACTAGGGGGAACAAAAATTGGTGTTGAGATTAACATAGGCACTGGTATAACTGTCCAAGTACTACAGAATAGGTACTATACAATTGTATCAGCACCGGAAAATTGGAAACAGTCCCCCTAACCACTGCCATACCTAATAACTAGCACCGGTAACAGTAAAACGGTGGAATGTACCGATACTGATCAATGTTCCCATAAGTGAATAGTGATTTTTGAGCCAAAAAAGTGAAGGGAAAGATATAGCATAGGTGAACAACTCTCAATCGGCGCCTTAGAGATTACGTAGCACTGGATTTTAGTAAACTGGTGTCAGAAATATGAGACCCATATGAACAGTGGAAGTTATTGTTGACAAAACTAGCACCGGTATATTAAATAATCTCCCAACCGGTGCTTGTAATGATCAAATGGACACTTTGGCAGGTAAATTTTGGAGGGAATTTTACTAGCATCGGTATGAAGCCATGAAATCAGTGCTAGAAGAGCATTTAATGCTCACCTACCACTATTCGGGTAAAAAGTGATTTTTTTGGGAGAGAAAGACATTTATGGTGTTTTTGGGAGGGTTTTGACATTTAATGCTCCAATGAAGACCCATAAGCTATGTTTAAAATTATTTGACATGTTATTGATGATCTAATATTTTAAATATGGTTTGTATGCATATATTGTGTGTGTTTGATCATGATTATGTATGTTTGATCATGTTCATGATCCTTCTATTCATGGAAGAAATTTGATTGTTTTTGTATATTTGTTGATGTGATTGATACCTTGCTTAGGAATGTGATAATGTTTGTGTAGTTTGGAATGTTGTGATCCGAGTTATACGTAATCTTTGCCAATTTTGAATTTCCATGTTTAGAATCTTGTGTAGCCATGGTAATTTTGTGGAACTATAATAGTCCTATTTTTGTGAATTTGTAGAGATGGAATGGTCAATGGAGATGTGTAAGCATTTGTATTGCAATGTTAGTTGGTTGAGCAAAGAATATGTTTATTTTGTGGAGGATTTTTTAGAGCACGCTTTTGGTCGTGAGAAGAGAGCGTTATGTCCTTGCCGTGATTGCAAGAATTGTAACCGTAGTGGTGATAGAGACATGATGAAACTTCACTTGGTAAGGAGTGGGTTCGAAAAAGATTATTCGGTTTGGACCTTCATTGAGAGAAGGCACCACTAGAGGTGGTTGTAGGTATTGGAAGAGAGTGTTTTGGAGACTTAAATTTGGATGATATGTGTGAGGAGGTTGTCGATGAATTTATGGGGAGTGATGTGTCCATTTTGTATGGTTATTTTAGGATTTTTTTGGTTCATTTTTGTACAATTTTGTGCTATAGATGTGGCATTTTGCCTTGAAATTATCTAAGGAGAGTTAAGAGTGACTTTTACGCTTATATTACTTTTCTAGAGGATTTTTTGTGATAAGGTAATTTGTTTGAAGACTTTGAAGACTACCTTTGAAGATTTGAAGACTTGCATTTGAGTTTTTGAAGACTTTAAGAATTGAAGATAAGTGAAGTGAAGAGGAGGACTTGAGAAAAAAAGAAAAAGAAATCAAGATGCTGGATTTGGCATTCGTCACGAGTCATGATGAACTTGTCGCGACTCGCGATGAATGGGTAGCCATAACTCTTTCTTGCTTTTTTTTACTATAAATACCCACCTTATCCTCTCTCACTTCCTCTCTTTTTCTTCTTCCTGATTTTGGGACATAAAACCCTACTTTTTCCTTCTTTCTTTTCGTAGTTTTTGTAGGTTAATCATGTGTTTTCATAATCTAGGTTAGTTTGTACTTGCGAGCAATTGATTGAAGCTTCCAAATCTATGTAGTAAGAACCTCAATTTCAATCTTTTTTGAACCTTTTGTTATTTAGCATTCATATGTTTTTAATGTAATTTTTTACCTCATTTATGTCATGGGTTGTTTTAGAACAAAAACTTTTTGTATGATTGAAGTGTTATGGTGTTAGGAAAGTTGCAAATTTCTTAGCTCATTTGATATGAAAATCCAAGAACATGGAATTAAAACTTCTCGTGGATAATCTGTGGTGATTCTTGCTAGATAAGTATGTTAATGTGGATTGTTCTCATATTTATCCTATAGAATCAATGAAAGGTTGAATCTTGAACGTGGATTTTTTAGGTTTAATCTAATGAATGCTTTGTTTGGTTAAATGACTATGTGTTTGGTCAAATGCTTGTTGTTATCAAATATATGGTCCTTCGTGTATAATGCCATTGATGAAATATCTTTATGGCCGTTGAATGTTTAAAGTGATTATCAATGAGGTTTGCAAATGGTCCTTGAACATCTTTGTGAATTACTCTTAAGAAGAAATGAATATTGATCTTCAAAATGGGAGTAATAGCATTCCCAATAGGTAATGAATGTGATAGAACGAGTGAATGGTTCAATGATTTGCATGAGGTTTGGAAGTGGATATCAATTGCCCCCAAGACTTTGCCTTCCATAGTTTTTATCTCCTTTTCTTAGTTGTTGGATGATTAGCATAGTTACTTGACTTTGCTAGTTAGATTGTCTTTCAATTCAAAGCCTATGACAAAACCAACCCACCCCTCCACATTTACTTGCTTATATATATATACTTCCAGCCTAATATTAACCTTATATGTTTAAACCCTTATAAAGATTCCTCTTCTTCGTGGACGACCCCTACTTGCCATTATCTACTTAGTTGTAGATAGGAAGCATTTAGGGCTTATAAATATGAACTTTGAGAGGTACGACAATGACCTCCCAGGAAGGCCCGAGGTTTTGTCAAATTTCTTAGGTGAGAAGGATATGCAGTTGTATCTCGGTTGCAACAAGAGTGATACAGTGAAGTCATTTCTAATGGAAAATTTTAATTTGAAAGGCCTTGGTTCATGGAGCGACACTAGCATGAACAAGTTGCTGAAGTTCCTGAGTGAGAAGTTTCCCGCCGATAACGGGATACCGGACAACCTGTACGAAGCAAAAAGGATACTATGTCCGATAGGATTGGAGAATGAAAAAATTACACGCTTGTCCCAATGGGTGTCTTTTGTTCAGGGGTGACTTATTCAAGGAGGTGGCAAGCCATGTATGTCACGTGTAATACTACAAGAAAAGGAGAAATGCAATTGTCGATGGAGATGTTGTCATGAAGCTAAGGAAACTTATTCCTCCGAAATACATATGGTATCTTCCAACTATTCCGAGGTTGAAAAGATTTTTTAAAAATGCCAATGATGTAAAGAACATGTCATGGTACATGGGCAGGGGTTCTGTTGAGGACAGTGTCATTCGTCATCCAGCTGATGTCGATCAATGGAAGAGAGTTGATAAGAGGTATCCGGATTTTTGCAAGTGAGCCAAGTAACTTGTGGATGGTTTTGTGTACCAATCGAATGAATCCATTCGGCAACATGTCCTCTAGGCACAAACCTTCCACCGTATTTGTGTATGAAGAGGAAATATGTGTTGATGCCTTTGTTAATTTCTGGGCCAAAATAGCCCAGAAATGATATTGATATGTATCTGGTACTTTTGGTACAAGATTTTAAGATTTTATGGTTCAACGACTTTGATGTGTTTGATTGTTTTAGGGTAGTGGAGTTCAATTTGAAGGCAATGCTTTTATGTACCGTAAATGATTTTCCCGCATATGGAAATCTTTTGGGTTATATGGTGAAAGGGCACAAGGCATGTCCGGTGTGTGAAGAGTACATGGATTACCAACAACAGAAGAATGGTTGCAAGAATGTCTATTTGGGTTATCGAAAATTCCTCCCGATGAAGCACAAGTTGCGTGATGATGCATTACATTTTGTTGGTGAGAGAGAGGTGAGTAAGGCACCAAGACTATTCAAGTGGGTTGTTATAAACAACAAGGTGAATAAATTGAATGTTGGTCTTGGGAAGAAGAAGAAAAAGGTTGGTACAACGCCCGATGGACCTTGGAAGAAGAGGTCGGTTTTCTTCAATCTACCTTAATAGGAGTATTGGAGTTAAGACATTGTCTAGATGTGATGCACATTGAGAAAAATGTGTTCGAGAGTTTGATTGGTACCTTGCTTAATATTTTTGAAAAGACAAAAGATAGCTTGAATACGCAAAATTATCTTGTGGAGCTTGGAGCTTGGAACTTGGTTGGATCCAGCACAAAGAGTGAGAGGGAAGCAAACATACCTCCCTCTTGTTCCATACAATTTGTCAGCGGATGATAGGAGATTAGGTTGTAAGTGAATCTAAGGGATCAAGGTACCATCCGGATACTCTTCAAATGTTAGTCAATTTGTGAATGATGATTTGCGTACGAATGGCTTGAAATCGCATGATTGTCACATTCTCATGCAAAAATTATTGTACGTTGCCATCCACAATGTCATGGAGGAGGATGTACAATTTGGCGTTATACAACTGTGTTTCTTCTTTAACTCCATTTGTCGGAAGAATATCAGTAGGCGTCAGTGTTGTGTCAGTTGGAAAAGTACTTTCCCCCATCTTTCTTTGACATCATGGTTTATGTAGTCATTCATTTGGTTCGAGAAATCTGGCTATGCAGTCCAGTGGGTATGCACTGGATGTACCCTTTCGAGCGGCACATGGGTGTTTTCAAAGGTTACGTTCACAATCATAGCTGATTGGATGTGAGCATCGTGCAAAGGTATGTAACCGAGGAGATCATTGAATACTGTAACTCAAACTTAGTTGGGAAGAAGTCGTTTGGCTTACCAGATCAAGCATATATTGGAAGGAATTACTCTATCCGGTCTGACCTTCAAATAAAATACAGCTAGAGCATTCTTCCACATACAGTAATTGGTTTTATAATCGGTGCAATGTGGAAGGCATGCCTAGTAACTTCGTGCCTTTGCTAGAAAGCAAAACTGCATGGTTAGGAGGTTCCTAGGGTATGACATTAATGACTTTACTTTTGCAATGGCTGATAAGGACACTGATGTGGCAATCTAGCAAGAAAGATAAAAACCCTATCATTGTATTGATGGGTTTTTACGGAGTGGTTGAGGAAATTTTGGTGTTAGACTATGTTGAATTCAAAGTTGTGGTTTTCAAGTGCCGGTGGGTTGATAATGGAAATGGGGTTCGTACGGAGAAACCCATGGGTTTTCCTTAGTGGACCTTAGCCAAGTTGGGTTCGAGGATGATAAGTTCATCTTAGCTGCCAAGGCACGATAATTTTTTTATGTCCTGGATCCTAGCAACGAGAAGTGGCATGTTGTCCAACATGGGAAGAAGTTCTACTTCAATGAGGAGATAGATTGTCCCGTTTGAGCAGATATTCCAGAATTCCCATATGTATTTCCTAGTTTAGTTGATGTGGGTAGAGCTTTAGCAAGAAGACGATCACATGGCGATGGATTGTGGGTTGATGAAAACGATCAAATTGTGGGAGGTGACGTTGTGTTGAAAAGGAAAAGGTAGGTGCATCTAAAGACCGTAAATGTAATTATCACTATACTTTTGTGTAATCGCCGTTGTTCTATGTAACCGGGCACAATGATATTGTTGTAGGAATTTGGGTTTGACTTGTACGCAGTGTATTATTGCTCGTTCCTGGTTTTCACTTTGCTAGAAAGGTCCGTTTGTAGTATTGTGAAACAAATAAGCACCGATTTTATTCAATAAACTGGTGCTGGAAAACAGAACATATGCTTTTTTTTGTATCAACACTGGAATATTTATCAGTAGCACATGTTCTAAGACCAGTGCTACGGAGTTAGTAACTATTTTCCCATCTTAGCTGTTGGGTGGGAAAAATGTTATTAAAAAATAGGGCAGCCTTAGGTAGCTGCTTGACTATAAATAGGCACTGGTTTATGCATTTCTGAGCACCGGTTCCCAAACTGGTGCTGTGTGGCTCGTAACCTTTTTTGCGTCATAGCTCTTGGGTTGGAAAAGTGATGCAAATAAAAATACATGGCAGCCTCAGTTTGGACTTCCTAACTTCTAAATTATCTAGAGTAGGATACTCTAAGACATGTACTAGCGCTTTACCAAATTCCATGGTAACAAGAATTTCTATAGAAAACTTTAAATTAACCCAAGAATACATAATTTGAAATAAGTAGGATACCAGAAAGACGATGTAACTTAGTTTTCGAAAATAATGTTATTATAACAATGTTATGGTGTAAGCATTTATGAGTGTCCATCGGGGAAAATTTCAAAACATGGGATCTATTGCATAGTTAGTTGAATATTTCTCAATCGTATTGCATTTAAAATATGAAGGACAAAACTTTCCTACTAATAAGGTACTTATATAAGTTTAGGGAAATACTGACCAAATTATACAACGCTGGTTTTGAATTTATTAGAATCGGTGCTGTGTTTTTCAAATAGCTAAAATTTTTAAAATGTCAATATGCTATTGGCGGGAAATTTAAAAAATTTCAAAATTTTGGGCCAAAAAGGTTTCAGCCCAGAAGTGAATAACTGGGCACCAGTTCGTGAAAATAAGGCACCGATAAAATGAAAGGGTTATTATAATGGAATGATCGTCGGGATTGAGCTGTCGTACGTAGCTGCTTAAGCTGATTCCTAGCACCGGTTTTTGTTTCAAATCACCATTGTCCCTACCTGTGCTCTATACTTAGAAATTTTTATTCTTGTCTTGCTCTTGGGTTTGGAAATAAAAATTACAAGGCAGCCTTACGCAACTGCATTTTGAAATGTTGGCACCATTTTTGGACATGAACAACACCAGTTTGTAGACCGGTGCTGCGTACTTAGAAACTTTTATCTTGCCCATCCTCTGGGGTTCAAGAAATTAAATACCCACGCAACCTTAGGCAGCTGTGCATGGTGACATTGCCACCGGTATATCCAATACGGTAAAGTGCTAAAAAAGGTTAGCATAAAAGGGGACCAATCATCTTCCATGCATAACGGTCCCCTTTGTCTTCCCTCCACCTTCTCCGACTGTTTCTCCCACGATTTCCACCATTTTCCAAGATCTCCCAACTTATTCCTCCGACATCCTCCAACATCCACCAACATCCACCATTTCCCATCCTTATTCCTCTCAATACAAGCATTTAAAAAAACCCTCCCAAACCCCAGTTAGCGGTCGCACACATGGGATTCACCATTTTCCCAATCAACAATGCCAAAGAATTAGTGACTAGATTTCAGGCCACAATTTGAAGAGGTAAGCCATGATTCCATCTTATTCTGTTTGGGCAAAACTATAACTTTGATAACTTTAGTAATCATTAGTATCTGATCAGACGTCAAATGCATGTATTTTCCAAAGCATTTAACACTCTTTTATCATTTTTTTGTTGTAAGATTGCTAGATTTAGGTAGGTTTACATGATAAGGCGTTTAGATGACCATTTTCGGTTTTCATATCTAAATCCTTCATTTTGTAACCTATGTTTAGTCTAATGGATTTTTGTTCCTTACGAGCATCTAGATTCCTTTTTGTAAGCTTAATTTGTAGATTGCTTGTGAGCACTTAGGAGTGGTTTAATTAAGGCCATTCTAAAGGATGGTAGAAGATGGAAGGCCACTCACAAAGTGGTAGAAGATAAAGTGAAGAAAGGAGAGCAAAGAAAGGGGTGAAGAATGATCTATGTTTGAAGCAGATTTCTGAGAATTTTCCGATATGAATCACCCTCCAAGAGTAGTACCATTGGATTCCTCTTCTTAAGTACTATAAAATTGACTACAAGAACTCCCAATACTGATCAACGGTTCACCCGGAGGAAGCAAAACAAAACAGGACTTTTTTCCGTCGTGACTCGCGACGAGTGTGTCGCGACTCGCGAAATGTTGACCTGAGAGCTCCCAATTTCCCGATCTGGTCGCGACTCGCAACTCACGATAATTTCCCTGCAACTTGCTTTTTACTGTCT
The DNA here is from genome assembly GCA_037428765.1 of Rubia yunnanensis. Taxonomy (NCBI): domain Eukaryota; kingdom Viridiplantae; phylum Streptophyta; class Magnoliopsida; order Gentianales; family Rubiaceae; genus Rubia; species Rubia yunnanensis. The sequence goes on along the minus strand of CM075063.1, from coordinate 36,332,262 downwards.
TTTTTCTTGTACTATAAATAGCTTTTCACCCCCTTGTTCCCCAACTCTCAAAGCCAGACTTGGGGGCTCCAACACCCTAGTTTTTCACCATTTTCTTCCATTTCTTCTTCTTTCTTTGTAGATCTTTGTTTTATGTTATGGGTTTTGATTATCTAGCTTAGTTTTTACTTGGGAACAAGTGATTGAAGCTTCCACACCTATGTACTAAGAACCTCTTTTTCACTCTTTCTTGAAGCATTTGTTATTTAGGATTCATGTGTTGAAATGTGATGTTTTAATTTATTTATGCTATGGGTTGTTTGAGTATATGAAGTGTTTGTATGATTGAAGTGTTAGGGTGTTAGGAAAGTTGCAAATTTCTTAGCTCTTTGACATGAGAATCCAAGAACATGGAATTAGAATTTCTTGTGCATAATGTGTTGTGTTTCCTGCTAGATAAATATGTTAATGTGCATTGTTCTCATCTTTGTCATGTAGATGCAATGCAAGGTTGAATATTGAATGTGGTTTGTTCTAGGTTTAGCCTAATGAATGCTATGTTTGGCTAAATGAGTATGTCTTTGGTAGAAGACTTGTTGTTATCAAATCTATGGTCCTTCGTGTACAATGTCATTGATGAAATACCTTTATGGTGTGGTTTTCCTAGAGTTATTATCAATGAGGTTTGCAAATAGTCGTTGTTTGTCTTTGCAAATTACTATTAAGAAGGAATGAATGTTGATCTTCGAATGGGAAGTTCTAGCATTCCCCATAGGTAACAAATGTGATAGAATGAGTGAATGGTTCAATGATCTACATTAGGTTTGGAAGTGGATATTAATTTCTCCCAAGGCTTTATCTTTTGTAGTTTTTACCCCTTTTTCTTAGTTTGTTTGATGATTAGTATAGTTACTTAACTCTACTAGTTAGTTTGTCTTTTAATTTCATAACTTAGGACCACAACCAACCAAAACCCCCTTTTTACTTGCTTTTACATATCTATATATATCTACTTCTAGCATAATATCAACCTTTTATGTTGAAACACTTAAGAAAATCCTTCTTCTTCGTGGACGACCCCAATTTGCCACTATCTACTTAATTGTATTTAGTAAGCATAAAGGGCTTATAAATTATAACTTTGAGAGGTATGGCGATGACCTCCCAGTATCTAATTGTATGTGCTCGATGAAATTTTTCAATGAAGGGTTTTTAATTTCTAATGGCGTTGGGTTTTTTATTGTGCAATGCAAAGGAATGATGTTGTTGTCCATGTGATGTTCAAGTGTTTTTCTTACAGGGATGTTGGTATGTTAGTGCTTTGTAATGTTGTATGTATTGTTGTAATGTTGATGTTGTAGTGGTTCATATTTATTCTATACTATTGTCATTTGTAGATGCCACCAAAAGAAAAAAAATGGCTGAAAAGAGGAAGAGGGGTGATAGCCCTCCACCCAAAAAATAAAAGGCTGATGACAAACAAATTGATGTTGAAGGAGAGAAAGAGGAGTTTTTGCCCATTTCCCCCTCAAAATCCAGTTTGAGGAAGATGGAGCAGATCCAACGGGTGCTCCCGATGAAGAAAATCAAGTTAGTTTGGGACTTTTAGGATTCACTTTTGTACACTTTTGTGCTCTAGATGTGGCCTTTTACCTTGAAATTCTCTAAGGAGAGTTAAAAGCAAATTTTATGCTTTTATTACTTTTCTAGAGGACTTTTTTGGGATGGAAATTTGTTCAAAGACTTTAAAAACTTTGAAGACTTTGAAGATTACCTTTGAAAATTTGAAGATTTGAAGTCTTGCATTTGAACTTTTGAAGGCTTGAAGAATTGAAGACCAGTAAAGTGAAGAAGAAGACTTGAGACAAAAAGAAAAAAGAAATCAAAGTGCTGGATTATGCACCCATTGCAAGTCACGATGAAGCTGTCGTGACTCACGACAAACTTGTGCCTAGACTTCTTTCTTTCTTTTTTGTACTATAAATACTCACCTTATCCTCTCTCTCTCCTCCTCCTCTTCTTCCAGCGATTTTTTGGGTTTTAAAACCCTATTTTTCTTCTTTCTTTTCTTAGTTTTTGTAGGCTAATCACGTGTTTTCATTATCTAGGTTAGTTTTGTACTTTGAAGCAATTGATTGAGGCTTTCAAACTAATGTCTTGAGAATTATTTCTATGTATTTGTTGCTTTTGCTATTGAGCATTTATTGAGCTTTGAATGTGGATTGTTAATGTCATTAATGTTCTTGAAAGCTTGATTATATGAAGTATGTTTATGATTACTTGTTAGGATTTGGAAAAACGTAGCTAAGTTTCCCCCTTCTTGATGTGAAATCTAAGAGTATGAATTAGAGCTTTTGATTGTGTTGATGGGTTCATAAGTGCTAGATGAATGTGATGATGTTGAACTCGTTGTCATGTTTTTTTATTGTAGGAAATAGGAGACGACTATGAGCGTTGACCGTTCTTGACTAATCTTGTGTAAATGCATTAATTGGTTCAATGCTTAGACACAGTGTAGTGTTTATAAGTATTACCAAGCTAGTTGATTCATCGTGCTCAATGCCATGAATGGGATACTTTTAGTCGTGTCTCGACGAAGGGATTCATTGGTGAGGTTTGACAAGAGATGTCGAATTCACTCTTGCAAACTACTATTTAAGAAGGATAGAAGATTTATCTTCACAACAAGTAGTTAAAGTAATGAATAGGTTGTTTCACTCATTCTTGAAGCTTTTGTTATTTAGCATTCATGTGTCCTTAATGCTATGTTTTACTTTATTTAAATCATGGGTTGTTTGAGAATAGGAAGTGTTTGTATGATTGAAGTGTTAGGGTGCTAGGAAATTTGCAAATTTCTTAACTCATTTGGCATGAAAATCCAAGAACATTGACTTAGAACGTCTAGTATATAACATGTTGTAATTCTTGCTTAATGTTGATTGTTCTCATATTTATCCTATAGAAGCAATGAAAGGTTGAACCTTGAATGTGGTTTTTTCTAGGTTTAGCCTAATGAATGCTATGTTTGGTTAAATGACTATGTCTTTGGTAGAAGGCTTGTTGTTATCTAATCTATAGTTCTTCGTGTATAATGTTATTGATGAAATACCTTTATGGTGTGGTTTGCCTGAATTGATCATCAATGAGGTTTGCAAAATTGATCATCAATGAGGTTTGCAAAATTACTATTAATAAGGAATGAATGTTGATCTTCACTTGGGAAGTGATAGCATTCCCTATATGTTATGAATGTGATAGAATGAATGAATAGTTCAATGATCTCCATGAATTTTGGAAGTGGATATCAATTGCCCCCAAGGCTTTATGGTGGGCGTTGCCGTGCCTCTCGAAGATAGTATTTATATGCCAAAATATGACTAATTAATGGTAAGACGGGGTCATCCACGAGGAAAAAGGGGGTTTTATCAAGTGTTAAAATGTAGTTAAAAGCACACAAAGATTTCACTCTAAATGTGTGGTAACAAAGTTTGGGAGATTTTGAGTTGGAAAAACACTACGACTTTAACAATTAAATTTACCAACAATTAGAACATATAATACAACTATTTTTTTGCATTAACCACATATTGTGGACATCTTATCAACACCTTTCGAGTGTTGATATTTCTTGCCTCTCCTCGGTTATAGTTAGAGTGAGCAATCAGCGCTACACAATAACCCTTACCGTCGAGTCACCCTAGACAATCAGCGTTATAGACTTCCCCAAGGATATCAATACACTTGGAGATCCAACATAACTACCACAATATCCTACAAGTGAGAAACATATCAATAGCAAAAGTATATCTACTAGTAACGACTACGAGGATCGGCCTTCATGCTAATAGTTATTAGTGAGTCACATTGATAATTAATCAAACCCATTCAAATTCATCTTTAATATAAGACATTTCATCAACTAACAATCATAATTAGTTGTCACTCCTAATTACAACCTAGGATTGACCAACAATAATCACATTGACTAAAAGTCAAAGTCTTCCGGGTTTGTCAAAAAATCTTGCACATAACTAACCTACAATCTTAAACAAGTTGATCACCCTAGTCTAAAGCATGCATTAATCACACAAGAAAACACAAAATATACTTGATAATTAAAGCACAAAATTGGATAAATTGAATCTCACAAATTCATACTAAAAATGCTATTTAGCCTAGATTAGCTAAACCCATAACAAAATAATAATAATCCATGGTAAACATAGAAGAAAAGATGGAAAATAAATGGAAACTAGGGGTTTGGGAAAATATTTTTGCAATTGGAGAAAAAATGAATTGAAGAGAGAGGAAGATGAAAGCTGGTTTCAACTTTTAAAGTTGCCCAAAAATGCTTGCTGCGGGTGGCAAGGAATTGGCTGCAGGCTGCAGCATCTATGTTGGCCCATTCCTGCCCTGTTGACTTCTACAGCGAGCCCGAAAGAAGTGGCTGCAGCCCACAATGGAGGCACGGGATTTCAGCTTCTACCAAATGAATTTTGGTCTTCTTTCAATCTTTTACCAAAGACAATTTAGCCTTATTCCAATCTTCTTCTTCATTTTTTTTCTTCAATACTTGAGCTCTTTCAAACCCGAACGCTCTAACCATATCTAGAACACTTCACAAATTAAAGAATTAGGATATAAAACATATAAATTCATTCTAATCCCTTAATTGGTAAAATGTTAGTTTCTTTCAAAATAAGTCCCTAATCTATTGCAAAATTAGATTTTGAATGCGCTAAGAATGGGATAAAAATTGAGCACATCACTTTACTTTTGTAGTTCTTTTACCCCTTTTTCTTAGTTTGTTTGATGATCAGCATAGTTACTTGGCTTTGCTAGTTGTTGTCTTTAATTTCATAACTTAGGACCAAAACAAACCAAAACCTTCTCAATTTACTTGCTTTTATATATCTAAATATATAAACCTTATATGTTTAAACCCCTAGAAACATTCCTCTTCTTCGTGGATAACCCGGACTTGCCATTATCTACTTAGTTGTAGATAAGAAGCATTTAGGGCTTATAAATTCAACTTTGAGAGGTACAATGACAACCTCGCAATGTTCCCAAGGAGGAAGTTAAAGAACAAGCAATGGATGACATCTAGTACAAGCTCCTTCGAGATCCAAAGAATGATGACCTTACAAAAGCAGGCGGGTAGAATGGGAAGGATTTTGACAAATTTGAGTTACACAAATATTGTGGGAAACGTGGGATGGTTACATGCCAATTGGTAATTTTAGCAAAGGAGAAGAACCTCATCCTATCGCATTCGAGGAGGTTGACGGTCTGTTGATTTGTAACAAGAATTGGAGCGCCTGGACCACACACACCAATTATACTTTTAGAAGGCGCATCAGATTTGTTACATGGATACACTGGCCCAACGTGCGAAAGGATGTTAAATAGGAAGCGAGGAATGACATTAAGGTAATGATAAAATTTACAATACACAGTTCATTAATGCATACTTGTAATAATTCATACATTTTGCTCATGTGCCTGATATTTAATTCTACTTAATCTTCCATTGTAGATGAGTTTTAAGTTCAAAACAGAGTTTCCTGAAAAACAAATGTCGAGATTGAGGAGGAATATGCATATTAAGGCTGGCGATGCACACTGCAATTGGAAAAGAAAGGTAGAAAATAAGTACATCTGGCTGCTCCCGGACGGCAAAGTTCCTAAATACAAGACCTGGGAAAAATAAAAATGGATAGACAAGGAGGAGTGGAAGAAATTTGAGGAATACCAAAAAACTGAGGAAATGCTAGTAAGTACAATAAAGACATTCTATTTCAGAAAAATATATCAATATCCTATTTCCATACTTACTGCGATGTTAATTATATTTTTTAATATATATAATTTGTAGAAATAAAGGAAAGAATAGCAAGAACCCAAAGGAAAATAAGTATGTCCACCACATCGGACCACATGGGAACAGGGCGACGAAAGAAAAGTTGGTGGATCAGATGAAGGAGAAAGAGAGGAAGAGCCTTAGTGACCTTGGATTTACGGAGGAGGGGGTTGAGGAGGAAATAAAGATAAAGGAATTCAAAATTGACATATCCCTGGTGTACTTGGAGTTGAACTGGGGTAAAGGTAATGACTACACAACCCTAGAAGTGAAAGCCATAGTGGACAACATTATAAGTATACGATTGCATCATTTTTCTATTTTTCTATTTCAGGTCAACTGTAATTTTCATTACTAACACGATGAAATGAAACATAGTTGAAGTTAAAGGAGGAAAAATAGAAGGGAACTCTAATCTTGGGTCCGGGGGAGGACATCTTGATAAGAGCGATGGGGAAGAAGGATCACCAGGGATGGTGTAGAGGTACCCAATTCTGACTTCCAATAGCTGTTGCTATCCCTGGATTATCACAAAGCAAATGCGGTAGTAGCTCCTTGTCCCAGAAAAGGTCTGCCAAGAAACCTTACATTGATCAGCCAGTTGTGAAGGCAATGGTCTCGTCCCTCGAGTAGTTCGTAAAGAGTATAATTGTAGCTGGGTGGGGGGTAGATATTCCTGAGGGCCTAGCAAACCCGAAGAGCTTCATTGAGAATTCAATGTTTGGTGGTATATTCACTGATCTCAGTGGCTTTGGCCAAGACCCCCCAAGCGATGGAGAAGAATATGAGGAGGTAAAAGTTTTTAGACCATAGCTAACTATTACAAAAGCTAACTATCTCAAAGGCTAGGAAACTATTTCAAATTCAATTTCAAGCTAACTATTTCAGAGGCTAAAAAAATTGTCTTGTCCTTTATAACACGATAGTGAGTTGGTCACTCTATGCATCAAGGGCACTAAGGGGAGGATAAAGGTTACACAAGCTTGGTTGCAAAAATCTAGGCGTCCAGAGCAAGTACATGGACCATTAGCTTGCGTTCGGGTGTCCGAGCCAGTCTACCATCCAAAAGCTGGATTGTCATCTGTCAACCGCCAATTCAATGACGTGGGAGATGCTCTGGGGAGTGTGATCGACTTGCAAATGACTTTGGTCACGTTCGAGGTAGACGCTGACACGGAGAATAATGAGAAGGGTAAACCATGGGCGGATGAGTTTTACATTATGAATATGAGCGTGATAAGATGTAGAAATGTAGCAACATCTTTTACATTAACTAATGTTTTTGGGCTAATCATTGAAATTGTTTACATTTCCAGCATAGGAATCCACCCCTAAAAATTCTGGATCAACAAACTCATTTCGTCCCTCGAACAACAATTTTTACATTAGAGACCTCTGAAGCAAGTATTTCTCACTAAAAAAAACCACCTGTACTTAATATCTTTCATTATGAAGTTTCTTAATTTTGTTGCAATTACCTAATCTTATATTGTGAACAAGAGCCAATTCAAGGCATATCCATCCATGGGGAAGTGCATCACATACTGCAACGAGCTTCTTACAACCTTGCAACTGTCGGGGCTGGTGGATTTATTTCCAGAGTTTTGACCAAGCTTAATTGCTAGACCCCACAAATAAATATTATTCATGAAATGCTTGGTGGACTTCGGGACCAAGCTTGGCAACCTATGAGGAATGGCATGTCTATCAAACTCAATGATAGATGTGTGGATGGGGTGAGATTTACTTGTCCACAATTTCTTAATGAATTTGACACTTATATGTTTCAAATATTAACTATTTGTATTTGTCAAGTTACCTCTGGATCAAGTCTTCGAAACAAACAATAACCACATCAAATTTGTACCATAGTGTATGGGAGGATACTCCTCGGAAATGAAGGAGGCAGAGGTTGAAGGTCGTACTGAAGCCATTCTCTCAACCATGCTTGCTGTTGAAGCCCTTTTTTATGTGGTGCCCTATATCAAAATGTAAGTTGCACTTTATGATATTTCACAATCTTCATAGGACTAAAATTTTTTTCCTGACATACATTCTTTTGAAAATAGCGATCATTGTTATGTAATACTCATCCATCCTAGTACGGAGGAAGTTTTTACCCTTGACTTGATGACTGGAGGGATAAAGCCAAAGAACATTAATGAAAACAAAATGTTTGCTAGGTACATACATTCATTTCAGTGGTGTTAATTTGAAGGACTTAAAATATGAGTTCACTAACATTTATAAGTCCAACATTACCAGGATTACATGAGAATATCGAAGGCAGAAGTTGAAGGTGGAACCCCCTTCAAACTACATATGGTGAATCACAAACATCGATGTAAGCCGTAAAACCTAAGAGTCCCTTCCTATCTACCATTATTCAGTTGTAAGTCGTACAATTACGTTTAAAATGATATTTTTTGCAGTACCGAAGGAAATTCTATTACGTCCTCCTCTTCATGGAATAATTTGTGCACAAGCACACCTCTATATATATTGTACAGGTTTGTCGACAAATTTCAAACGAACCATTTTTTCTTCTTACTAGCTGAATACTTTCATGTTTTAACTCATTTGCTTGTTTTTGACGCAACAACTGTTTTCCAAAAACCAGGGTGCATACAGTGAGAAGGAGATATTATTTGTAGTCGAGATATGGTGTCATATTTGGGTGGACACGTATTCCAAAGATTGCAAGACTGATGGAAATTGATGACTTTCTTCAAGTGTAAAAATTCAAATTCTTGTACTGTTTTTCCTTGGATTTGTTAGTTGATTGATTATGTTCCTTAACACCCATATTTATTTTTCATTCGTTCTTTAGACCATTCAAATTTTTATTCTTGTTCATTGGTTGCTGCTGGCTGTTGTCTAATACTTCAATCATCATTGCCCGGGTTTCGATCTGGTTAGAAAGGGAAACAAATAAAATACAGTATTGTAAAATAAAAATAAAACTAGCCCCGGTCAACATCACCCACACTGGCGCTCGATATTGGTAATCAAAATCAAAATAATAGCACCACTTTCTGACAGTACATGTTGGTGCTGGAAATTCAAAAACTTTTTGACTCCAACACCATTTTTATATTGAACTGGTGTTGAAAATATTGGCCAACATTTCTTAAAAAAAGGCATCGGTGTTGTCAAAGCAGTGATATAACATAATATACAATAGCAGTTTGACACTATCGATGCTTGTTATGAGGTCCAAGCACCTCTAAGTGAATCCTATCACTGATATTGATAACCGATGCTTAAAGAAATGTAACTGATGATGGTTTCTATATTTTTTAGCACCGATTTTAACTATCGGTGCCATACTAACTACATTTCAGCACCATTCTACTTAGGCACCGGTCGTCTGGGCACCGAGATACCGGTTACATAGGGTCAAACGACTCGTGCTACATGGTATGCCTGCAATAGTGAATTTATCATTTGGCACTACTGGAAAACAAGTACATAGGCACTGGTACTTTGCCTGGGTGTAGTAAAAACCCATGATGGCATAGTGAAAGGCAATGGTTTTTTCACCGAATTCCACAAAATCAGTGTTGTAGGAGTGTATCAGCGCCGAACTAGTGAAACTAGTGCCCTAAGTTGGTGCCATTTATGGGAACTAACATCAGTTACTATAAACGTGCAAGGGATCGATGTTGGCAAGGTTTCCATGTGTAAAATAGTGTCTTTGGAGCATAAACAATGGAGGGAAAATAGTAGCACCAGCATGAAGCCAGTTTATTGGTGTCTCTGAGAAATTTTAGCATCGGAATTCATATTAGCGGAGCCTGTAATATAGGGCCCATATGTGAAGTGGGAGATATTTCTTATAATATTGTAGAAATGACCTATTAAAGATGGTTCTATCTGCAATTTAAAGTCACTTTTTAGGTGTCTTCTCTAGCCCTGCAAATAACCAATCTGAAAATAAGGCGGTTCAGAGAACCGCCTTTAAAAAGTGCCATCAAAGGAACTTAAAAACCGCCTTTCAATTAACCAGGGAACCATCTTTAATTTATTTCCTAACACAAACTGGAGGCTTTCTCTCGTGTCTAGCTTTAATTTGTGAACTCGAAAAGTGTCTATATATTCCGAACTCAGAAACTTGCAATAGCCGTGTGTCCGCTCATTGTAAAACGATGATTAGTTTTCAGATTCGTGTTCCTCTCTGGAAATTTGTTGAAGAGCTTTTTTTTTCTTTGGACAAGTTTCAATCTTGGAAATTGTATCAGGTCAAAGGTTTCCGAGTTGGAAAATGTTTTCTTCCCTATGGAACTTGAACATGATAGAGACGACCAGGTTTTCAAATTTTGAAATGTTTTCTGGTCTTTTGGTAAAATTTTGTTTCTTCAATAATACCGGTATAAAAACAGCCTCGATACAAGGCCACAATTTTAAAAGAATGCATGATAGTATCTTGCACCTAAACAAATGTAGCTAACTCTCACCAAGCAATAATAAATAGATAGGAATAGAAATCGCTACAAATCTATTCCAACATTTCTAAGGTTAATTTTTTATCTAACTTCAGTGTCCCTACCAATATTGGGTTTTCCCTGTGTGTGTGATCGATTGAGAATTAGATGTCTAACCAATGAATTCCGCGCATTGTTGATATCTTCTTGCGAGTACGATTTCCAATCATTTTTTTAAAATATGAAAATAACATTATAGTATTAATTATTTGGTGAAGGTTATTTAGAAAAAAAATTCCACTAAGCATTTGTACAATTACCTTGTCTAGTTCAAGTACATATTCCTTAACTTTTTCTATGCCCTCGGACGCGTATAACATGACATTATATCCACATTTCCAAGTTTGAGACTGTTTCTTTAACTATATGTAAGGAACATAAATTATTAAGAGTATTGCACAAAATAATTGAGGATAGTATTTTGTAAATGAACATATTGGTAGACCTACCTTGATTTCAACCACGTGAAATGAAAATTTTATATGATTATTGTTTTCGTTCATTGCAGATTCCAAAATGTCAACGAATGCATCGAACGGTTAGAAGTGGAGGGGATCCATCCAATACACTCGCTTTTCTGCGGGTGTTATCAATATTAGTCTCCAATGGTCCCAGGGAAAAAAGATTCATTATTTGAAATTTATGGAAATAATGTTGGTCAAGTAATTGATTGTAGTAAATAACCTGTTGATGTATGGCGCAACAAAAAAGCATCTCATCCTCCCGGCTTAGGCATTTGCGAATGTAGTCGATCCTATCCTTTCTTTGTACCTGGACAATTTCATCAGGCACGTGTATAAAATCCATCCTTTCTTTGTACCTGGACAATTTCATAGTAGGGATTAATTGTAATAATGGTTGGTGAAATTTAAATCAAACTTTGAAATAAAATGAATAAAATCACTCACAAGGTGTAGATCGACATCATCGCTTGATTAAGTTGCTCAAATCTCCATAAGTCTTCATAATCAATCCATAATGCCATGATTTCACGTTTGCATCCGAATTCATATTCATTTCCCGAGAATGTGAATGTTGAGTTTTGATCATGGGGTTGATGCAATTTATAAAGGACACATACGAACCCAGGTAAGTCTCGAGGGATGTTGGATCTTGCCAATGGAGGTCTAACCCTAGTTAGTGCTGTTGGAACCGTTTTGGGTGTCGATTCGACCATTTTTGGTGTTCTCATCACCAGTTTTGGTGATGAAGGAATTGTTTCCTTCAAATTTCCTTCCTTGATTGGATCGGCGTATATAAGTCTACGGGGCCAAGTAAGGAACATTCCCCAGAAAGGACCAACTTTCTTGTATTCTCCATCCAGGATTGACAAAGGGGCGCCCATCACCGAAGGATTGTCCAAGGAAACCCTCTAAAGACCTTCAAGAATTGGTATATAGTGATGCTTTTTCGTTGACTAATGAAAAACTCTATCGTCTACATGTAGCAGCTTACCGTTTACCCCTTCGTCAATGTATAGTTCACACAGGCATGATTTGTAAATCATAAGGAAAATATGTATTAAATATAAAACTTAAATCAAAGTGACATAATTTGCAAAATGATCCTTCGTGCCTTTTTTTTCCAATTGCGAGGGTGTCATTGTAGAGGTTGTCGGGTTTGAAAAATTGTTTATCGATTCTTCAATTTTGAACTATATCCCCGCCATTTACCTCAACATCCCCAAGAAAATACTGTGAACCCTTAGATGGGGGTGTCCAATCTGGCATTACGGCCTCCAAATTGTCCGGAAGAACTAGCCCGGTGTGTTGGACTAACTTCCGAATTACAATTTCTTGTTCCTCTATTTGTTTGTCTTGGAGTTGGGCTTTTTTTTTGCAACGAATGGACTCTTGAGGGTTCTGCTCCATTGTAGGACCGTACAATCCTGAATGCTTTCCGGTGGGTCATGAAACTACCCATTCCCCTAACCCAACCCAGATGGTCCAGTTTTTCCATGGCTTCACAAAGGATGTCGTGTTTATCCCTTGGTATGAATTCCCCTTGTAATTGATCATTCTTCAAATTTTCCTAAGTGAAAACATAAATAGATATACCTTTTTTATTTCTATATAACATGTATACAGTTCAATTTCATAAAGTATTTACCACAAATATTTGTACCACTCTTTTAGCAAATAGTTTCTCTTCGGGCTTCACATGTAGACCCTTCTTGTTTTATCGGCCTTTGAGAAATAGATTGCACATCTCAATGTCATTCACAGAAATCGGTTTCAGAGATTCCCTTGCCTCATATTCCATCATCTCGAACACTATTGACGCTTGCACATCTTCTTCTAGGCGTTCCTTTACCAGCTCAATTGCTGCTAAGCAATAACCCCCACGACTCATTCAGTGAGAAATTTTATTCTCCTTGGAAGCAAGTTTCTTTACTCCCCTTGTACTCTAGGTTGGATGTTAGGTTAATGTAAATACTATAGGCATTTTAATGTAATTAATCATAATAATAATTTTCTTATTGTTTTAATAACTTTTACACTATTGTCCGAGACCCTTTTCTTTTACCCAGCTTTTGGGTTGAATGTGTGTATTAGTTACCCATGGGTGATCACCTTTCTTATTGCCAAATATGTCATCTCTGGAAAAAAAAATGTATTTATGTTCACGTCAACTCTTTCACATCATGAACATAACCCTCTTTCGGAAAACTCCCACATCTTGTGCTTCTATTTGAAAAGGCCTCTACATGGACTATGAAAAAAAGTGATATGAGGATGGAGAGTATATATGAATACAAATTGTAGAAGAAAAAATTAGGAAAAATGATTCACTAGAGGTACCTTACATTCCCTCCACAACATGTCTTCGTATTCATTTGGGACATCATGCCAAATATCGTACTTGATATCTACCCTTGTCCTACCAACCTTCACCGCCCAACTAGACTATTTGGCACGTTGCTCCAACACACAATTGCCCAACTTGTCAAAAACCAATGATGTTAACTCTTTCCTAGCCATTCTACGTTCTGATTTTCTACAATGAGTTTGATTTTTTCCTAAATCCCCCGTATTGTCATCCCAATCCCATGTCGTGTCCGTTGTTGGGGGATTGACAGTACTGGACTGTGACACATCGTTACGAGTCCTTTTCCTCGTTGACATTTTGAATGCTACATTTACAAATTTATTAAATAATAACTTAACCTCGGAAATATATAAGTTACCAACATTTATATGAAAAGTTGCACTAAACTTTAGGAAATGGAACAAACTAAATAGATGACAAATTTACCTTTCTACCTTTAGCAAAAAAAAGTTATCAACATAAACCTAGAAATTAACCTATCATTTAAGCCCAATATTACATCAGTCAATTAATAAATCTAGTAATACACCATTTACTATCAAATGCCTTGCATCATTTTACCACCCCGGCCCCACCACTAAGGCAACACAACCATAATATTATACACAACTTATCATCTATTGACAAACCCCACCTAAATTAGAATTCATAATAATCACAAAATCAAAACCCTAGGTAGCAAGAACAAAAAACAATTTGTGCTTGCTCATTTATGTTGGAAAACAATAAACCCTATCTATATATTGAAGAGTACATTTACCTTTTTGATCAATCAAAGGGTATAAAATACTCCTTTATATGTTATACCTGCATAACATAGAAAACCCTTGTTGAAATTTGAAAATTTATGTCTGAAATTGGATATGAAGTGATGTAGACCTACCTTAAACCATATAAACTTGAAATGGAAGATTTAAAGATGAAATGGATTGATGATATGGGTTTGGAAGGGGTTTTGGAGGGGAGAAAGAGAGGAGTAACAGGATTTTCAAATGGGAGTAAATTCCCATTTGAAAACCCTCTATGTGTTTTTTTATTCCTGTAAGAAAGAGTTTCCGAGTTCGGAAATATGTTTCCAAACTCGTACCCCCCCTTCTATGTTAAAGAGTGGAGACATTTCCGAGCTCGGAAACTCTTTCAAAATGGGTAGATTGAAAACCCCCCTAATTTCAAAATTAAAACATTCATTCTCCCAAAATCATACCTTTGCAAATTTCTCAATCAAAAAATGCCCAACCCCCAAAATTCCATTACCAATGAGTCGTAAGAGCGTTGCTACTAAGTCAAAGGCAAGTGATTATAGCCATCGTCCTTTCACGCAAATTGGAGCTTCCACAAAGAATTTCAATGACACGGCCGAGAAAAGTTATCAATTCAAAGGCTATATTAGTGTCGGATGTTGAGACCTTAGGACTAGGCTATTTTCTTGCACATTTCAAAATCCAACATCTAGACAAATTTCTATGTATGGATAAGCCGGTTTATGTTGATGAAGTGATTTAATTTTATGCAAACTTAGGTCAAAATAGTAACAAGAGGGATATGACTAGGGTGAATGGGGAAGATGTATTTGTTACTACATACATAATTAACGCAACCCTGGAAATTGAGGCTACTGAGAAATTAAGGCCCGATGACCCCTATGGCCCCCTTGATATTTATCACACATATGTTTGGCTGGGCGTGAGCATTGCTACTCCTCTTTGTCCCATTACTAGTCTAGGAAATAGTTTAAGAGGTTGGGAACCAATGCCAATAAGGCAGAGAGTTTTGATATTGACGTTTTAACCATAGAAGATTGTCTTGTGTATGAGTGGATATGCCTTAATGTTTTCCCCACAAGTGGCCATACTTGTGAGCCTACTATAGCTAACCTCATGATTTTTTACTACTTCATGGAGGGTAGTAATGGGATCCCGGGCTTCGCCGTCATCTCATACACGTTGAAGGCCGCACAGATGAAGAAGAAAGATCTTCCCTACGATGGTTTGATAACCTGTTTGCTAAAGAACACGAGGATCATTCCTAAAAATAAGCCTCTTCTTCAAGAGTACTATGACAAGAGTTGGTTCTAACACAAAGACCTACATCTTAACCTTGACAAAAAATGGTCATTCTGTCTAGTACCCAATGAGAAAGCTAAAATTTCCAAGAGGGCTCACGAAGAGAAAAAAGAGAGAGAAAGGGCATCGAGCTCCTATAAGTGATACATAGTTTAATCAAGTACAATTTTAAATAAATAATTTTAATTTCCATATCATTTTGATCAATTTTAATAACTATACTATTATATAGGTATCACCACTAGCTGGAAAGCTAGATTGAGCAAGTACTTCAATTGGGCTCAGGATTTTCCATTACACTTTTGTGTACCACTGTGTTACACCAATAGAATTCTGCCACGTGTCCCTCCTAAAAATTTTATCCAAGATAAAAATTATTTACCTAATTTTAGCTAATTTAGAAGGAACACATGGCTGAATTCTATTAGTGTAACACATAGTGGTACATAAAAGTGTAACATAAGATCCCGAGCCCTTCGATTGTATGCGTGCAGACTTGACCGAGACACATGATATGTTGACCCGCACTCATTCCCAGCATCTCACCTTCATGGAAGCTCAGGGCCTCCAATTGGAATTGAGCGAGGATGACGAGCCCCCTAACTTTGAGCCGGTCTTCTTGGGGAGTAAAAACGAGAATGGTAACAATAGTGACCATGGTGATAACGGCAAGGGGGGGATGGGGAAAACTTGAAGAGATTACTATATATGTATGGCTTGGATATGTATGGATTCTGGATCATTTTAGTCCTTATACTTTGGTAGTTGCATTTTAGTTTTGAAGAGATTATCTTGTTTCTATCTATGATTTTTAATGCCCACTATTAATTTCGTACAATTTCTCATTATTTAATGCATTAATTTTGCGCTATATTGTTTTAGTTGCATGTTGTTGAATCATATCGAAAATTATATAGTGCACTAAAGTCTGAGTGTTACAAGTGAATTTGTTTTCAATTTTGAAATTGACCAAATGAACGGACGTATATCCGAGCTCAAAAACGTGTCTTCTCTGTGCATTTACAGTCTGGAAGCATTTCCGAGCTCGGAAAAAATCCCACCATTTAAGTCCAAAACACATGAAGTACTTTCTGGGGCCATAAATTTTGTTTACGAGTTCGAAAAGTGTGAATCTACAATTTTAATATAGGGATGAATAAGTTTCTAAGCTGGTGGGTCATTTCCGGGCCTATTCTAGACAAAACAAAGCGCACAATTTTTATTGGCATAATTATTTTCGAACTCAGAAACTCTTCGTCCCAAAGCATTGAAGACACGAAATACACTTTCTGAACTTAGAAAGTATTAACTATGTAAAAAAAGGACATCGACCACATTTCATACAAAATCCCCAAATCAACAAACCCTACTCCATTTACAAACTCACAATCGCCCATTCATCTTCCTATTCTAGCAAATCCCACCAAAAAATCCCATCAACATCTTGTGCCATGGCTAGACGACGTTCAACACGTGGCGATTCTAGGCCTTGTTCGACCGGAAACAAGCCTGGATATGATGCTAGAAGGTTTGTTTCCCAATTTTCTTAAAATTGGTATGATGCTATATGTGAGAAGGGGAAGTTATTAGATACATATCTTGTTGACTTCAATTTGTACTTAGCATTAGGGTATGATGCTCCCCTTAAACCCTTTAGTGATCAATATGTACAAAATTCACTATCATGTAATGAAAAGCATATTTCATTTGATTTGCCAATTTTACGCTAATTTGCGAGAAGTGGGGAATGGGGATTATGCTACTAGGGTTAGGGTATTAAAATCCCACTTAGCAAATGGATTTTTAATAAGGTAATAGATTTCCCATACTTGCACCAATAATTTTTTTATCTGAAGGATAACGATGTCTATTGGATAATTGCTACCATCGTGAGAAATGGCCTCTAGAAGTTGACCCTCCAAACATTGACCCCATGGAGTTCAATGTCACGTACTTTAACCACAATAGGTTGGATTTAGGAAAAACTGATTCCTTCAATCTAAAACTTTTGCCCATTGATCAACGTATTAAATATAAGATCATTAATAAGAGTTTGGTCCCCCTCGAGCGGACACTTGACCGAGCCTAATTAGGCAACCTTTATGCTATTCTATTTAATTATAGAGGGTAGAAAAATCAACCCCGGGGCATTCATATTTAGGCATATGTTGCATTTTTCAATGTTGACTAAGGTGTTGAATTGTCTTCCTTTTAGGAGTTTAATTACTCACATTTCGAAATACGTTTGACTATAAAAGAGGAGGAATGAGGCCCGGAGTATTATGACAAGACTTACTTTGAGAACAAGGGTTGGGTGTTGCACGATGGGAAGTGGTATCATAAGCCAGTGGGGGAAGTGGAGCCCATCAAGAGGAAACATATTTAGGAAGGTTAGTCACAAATATGTTCAGAATGATTTGTTTAATATGTTGTTCATCTTTATCTCATTGTTTACATAGTTAATATCTTGGTCGCTATACTTTATAGGTACTGAAAATTATACTTGAAAGGCTTCAAGGATTGCTACAAATGGATGTGCAAGGAATTTTGCACTAAGAAGGTTAAAATTTGGTTCATGGAAAAGTCTCAGCGTGCTTATGAGTGAAACCTTGCATCAAGCTCTCGACAGCGACTCGACTGATCAACTTCAACTGCCGACATTGAAGATGTCGAAGAATGAGATTGAAGACTTGATTATGTTGATATTATTTGACTTTATTGTAGCATTTTAAAGATTTGGGAATTTGAATTCGTCGAATGATTTCTACTCTTGAAGTACTAAGTTATTATGTTTTCTAAATTTTTATCATTCAAATATTTGTTCATGTTATTTCTATTCTTGATTGCAATGGATGATTCAACCATTTTAAAAGGATTTGTCAATAAATAACTTACTACTTATGCTTCTTGTTCTTGATCACCACCATCTTTGACTTACACTTCCTACATGCCATCTTCCCCTTACCGCCGATCCACATCCCTTCATCATGGTCACTATGGCCTAGGAAACTGTGAAGACTCCTATCATCCTCCTCTAGCAATATGACTTCTTCAGACCTACAACTTGCTGTATGAAATCCAAATCCAATTACTTCATTTAAGTCATTTTCTTCAACAATAACCCGTTTCCCTTCATAAAAAATCTCCCACCTAGTATCAACATGATCCCTCACATAGAAAACCTGGTGCTCTTGAGACGCCAATATGAAAGGATTGTTCTTCCATCCAAACCGACTTGTATCGACAAGGGTGAAGCCCAAATCCTTGATGTGCTTCCCGTTGTTAATGTCAATCCACCCACATTTAAAAACCGGGACACACATACTAACATAGTCAAGTTCCCAAATTTCAGAGTTCGTGCCAAAGTAGCACTTTAGAGCATACATAGGATTTTCATCACCACCACTTCTAATGTGCAATGCTTCAGAGACAGTAGACACTTCACTGTTTTGAGTGACACTCTTATCATCCATTTATTTTGTTGCAAAAGTAAAACCATTGATGGCATAGCCTTCGTAGGAAAGAACGGTGCCAAATGGTTTGCGAGCCAACCATTTAATTATCGCTGGATGTTTGCCAACATGTACGTGATCCCGTAACCATGATGCAATTTTCAAAGTGTGAAATTGAAGTACCCAAGCCTTATTGAAACTAGGGTACCTCACTCATATGGCAATCATATGAATCTCGGTGTAGGAACTACATCTTAGTGGTTGCAGAGAACATAAAGACGGTTGGCACTTAAATCTTCAACAGTATAGCTAAATAATTTGCCCTCTTTAACCCCTAAACCTTCTGACCTCCCTTCATATCTACTGATTGGAACCCCAACAGATTCAACTTGCTTCATATAATTAGTGCAAAACTCGATAGCCTCTTTTGTCACGTATCGTTGCACAATACTAGCATATGGCCTATACCGATTTTTCACGAAGTGCTTGAATATTTTCATGTACCTCTCAAATGAATACATCCAACATAGAAAAACTGAACCACAAAGATTTATATCACACACCAAATGGACGATCAAGTGGACTATAATGTCAAAAAAGAGGGAGGGAAATACATTTCCATACGGCACAGAACTTCAACAATCATAACTTGCAACAAATCCAACTTCGATACTCTAATACTTTTGCAACAAATTGATTTGAAAAAAAAAAATAGAGCTTCGGAATGCACAATCTTACATGAGAAGGCAGTGTAGAACGAATGTCAATGACATTCGATTCGTGCATTATATTGTGACAATCGTGGGACTTCAACCCACCCAACCTAAACTCATCGACGGAAACAAAACAACTTATGTTAGACGAGTATGCACCAGGAACTTTCACACTACTAAGGGTCTCAATAAAATATTTCTTCTTTCGATAGCAACATTGAATAGCAAGCGGAGGGCAAATAATAATCATCACCCGTACTCAGTGGTGCAAGATTCTTCCGAATACCCAGCTCTACCAAATCTGGCCTAGCCTTCAACCCATCATTTGTTATCCTAGGGGTATTTAACAATGTCCCAACGAAAGAATCACAAACATTCTTCCCGATATGCATGAAGCCAAGAAAATGTCTAACTTTCAAAAGCTCCAATATGTTAGGTTGAAGAATATTTCGCATTTTTTCCAACTTCCTTCAACGACAACTTTTTTTTTCTTCTTCCCGAAGTCATTTGGAAAATTCTTAATGCTATCATAAATTTGTGTACCTGAGCTTGGCACTAGTGCAACTCCTTCATCTACTTTCCTATTGAAATATTTTTGCGCTAATTGTCTTGGGTGCCCCTCGAGTAGAAACTGCATGTGCCCCTGGAAAACTGCATTACAACCATGTTTTAATTGACAAAAATTTGTGTCCTTCTCACACACTGGACAAGCAAAGTGGCCTTTCACAGAATGTCCATAAAAATTACCATATGCAGGAAAATCATTAATCGTGCTTAAACAACAACGCTTTAAGAGTTATGAAATCTTCAACCAACTCATCATACACTCGAACGCTGTCATTAAAAAAAGTCAAAAAATCTTCCACTAGAGGAGCAAGATACACAAATTTATCATTACCAGGTTCCTTTGGACATGATATCATCAAAGAGAGAAGCACATACTTACATTTCATGGTCAACTAAGACGAAAGGTTGTATATGTAAAGCATAACAGGCCAAAAGGATTCATACCATATGTACACAATCCTAACCTCAAATACTGAGAATCTTAGCCAAACTCATGATAAATAGCATCGACTTTACTCCATTGCTCCCCGTCTGAAGTGTGTCTTATCACTTCATCTGCTGGTCAATCTCTATCTGCGTGCCAATACAACAACTTTGCATCTTCCCTACAATCATATTACTTCTTCAAATGGAGAATGATCAGGAGGTACCATAACACTTTTGTGGGTGTCATTTTCCTTAATTTCAATAGAACTTTTGCACCCACCGCAATCGCACCTCGTTTCAACTTGTGCCAAGATTTTCCACATACCCAACAACTTTCTCAATTTTTATCTACTTCCTCCCTATACAACCCTACAATCGTTCGGCGAGTATGGAGTTTTTGCAATATCAGTCCCATCGGGTATAGTAATTCTTTTGTAGCATATAACCTATCAAGCATTAAATTACCCTCCTGAACCAAATCCCTAAACAACTCGAGAGCCTCGGTCATTAACTTTACCGTCCATCCAAATTTGGCTTCAAGTTCATTATCCGCAGAGTCGCATTCAAAATGGAGTTTTTCGAACCATTGTACAAATGTATCCCTTTGTCGTCAATGAAAGCTCGTAACGACTCCAGTTTACCCTTGAACTCCCATGCAACATCTTCCACCATTTCATCAAACTTGGCGTTACCATCTAATTCATCACCCCCCATTGTGTCCTCCAATTCATTTGAAGGAGAGGCTTCCACAACTTCCCCATGCCATACCCAATGAGTGTAGCTAGTTTGGAATCCTCTCATTATGAGTTGTTCCCGCAACTTCTTCCTCCCTAAATATGCATCATTTCTACAATCCTTACAAGGGCATCTTGCATTCGAAGAACCATTTTTAAAAGCATGTTCAAACACAAACAAAACAAATGATTCAACCAATGGAATGTACTCGAGTGATTTTCTAAGATCACTACCAAGTAGTTTCTCTCAATCCATTCTCCTAAATTCAATAAAAAATGCAACACATGAGGATCCATTCAACAATAATCATAAACCTAGCTCATGACAAACCATAATTGTAAGTATGGATATATAGGAAGAATTGAATACACCTTAAATATTTTCAAGAAAATGGTAAACATGATAATTTGGATTAAAATAACCTTCTCCTATTTAAAATAATGAATTCTAAACAATAAAGATGGGTAATAAATAATGGGTAATGAATGAATAAGCTTCTTCTTCAAAGTTTTGGGGTTTTGTGGCATTAATTGAAATGAGCACGTTTTTAAAAAAAATACACAAGGGAGATTTCCGAAATTGGAAACCCTCCAAATTTTTAAAGACCAGAACAACAACCGACCTGCCCGACCCGGGGTCATTAACACAATTGCAACAAGCATAATTTAATTAGCCCAAGCCGAGGCACTGGTCCTGTTGGATGGTAAAAGATAAGATTTATATTGTGCACCCATTTCATGCTTCTAGGCTACCAAAGGGTAGTAAGCAGCAAACCTTGGGTTTGTCCATAGAGATGCTAGAGCACAAGTAAAAGTCAAAACACAGCCTCGTGCAGGTCATCAATCTGCACGAGTGAAAGGAATGACTAGTAATGTAAACATGCAAGTTGAGGGGGGGGGGGGTGGTTGGTATTTTTAACTAACAACTACTAAGCATGAAATCAACAAACAAGTAAACTATTATACTGGGAACTTAGGACTAATTTAGCAACATGGTAGTTCTAATGCTTCAATCCTCGATTCATTCACATATAGACATGCAAAATACCTATCATTGTGTTCCCAAAATGTGGTGTGGTCGATGGCATACACTTTCCCATCCCTGACATGGTGGGTGAGCTCGCAACACTCCATGGAAACCATCATCGTAATTAGGAGAGCACGACAAGGTCCGACCATTGTGGTTCTGTTTCTCCCTCATGCTATTACGTCCGGGGCTTCCACCACGAATGCACTAATTTCCTATGGTCCTCTATACGTAAGGCCTTAGGTTCATAGGCACCTTATTTGAGGACGATGTGATCCATTATCCAGTTGATACCGATCACTGGAAGAGATTTGACAAGAGGTATTAGAACATTTCAAGTGAGCCAAGTAACTTAAGGATGGCTTTGTGTACCGATGGAATAGACCCATCCGGGAACATGTCCTCTAGGCACAGTTCATAGTAAGTAATGGTGACCATATACAACCTTCCATTGTATTTGTGTATAAAGAGGAAATATGTGTTGATGCCTTAATTGATTTCTAGGGCAAAACAACCAAGAAATGATATCGATTTGAAGGTTCTATGGTCCTACGGTGTTGATGTGTTTGATGGTTTTAGGGGATTGGAGTTCAATTTGAAGACAATGTTTTTTCCAATCCATAAATGATTCTCTCGCATACGGAAATCTTTTGAGTTATATGTTGAAGGGGCATAAGACATATCCCATGTGTGAAGAGTCCACAGATTACCAACAGCTGATAAATGGTAGCAAGACTTTATATTTGGGTCACCAAAAATTCCAGCCGATGAAGCACAAGTTGCATAAGGATGCATTTTAGTTTGTTGGTGGGAAGGAGGTGATGAAGGTTCCAAGAAAATTGAAGGGGGTTGTCAAACACAAAAAGGTGAAGAAAATGAATGTTGTTATTGGGAAAAAAAAAGATGAAGGTTGGTACAACGCCTGATGGACCTTAGAAGAAGAGGACCATTTTCTTTGATCCACCTTACGGAGAGCATTTGGAAGTTCATCACTATCTACATGTGATGCACAATGAGAAGAATGTGTGCAATAGTTTTATTAGTACTTTACTTCACATTCCGGGGAAGACGAAGGACAACTTAAATGCACGAAAGGATTTTTTAGAGCTTGGGATTCGGTCGGACCTAGCCTCCCGGGTGAGAGGGAGGAGAACTTACCTCCCTCCTTCCCCGTACAATATGTCAATAGATGTGAAGAGATTAGTTTGTGATTGTTTCCAAGGGATCAAGGTACCATCCAGATACCCTTATAATGTTAGTCGATTTGTGAATGATGATTTGCGTATGAATGCATTGGAATTGAATGATTGTCACAGTTGTTAACTGGTGCGATTTGTGGTGTTATGGAGAGGGATGTACGATTTAGCGTTATGAAAATTTGTTTCTTCTTCAATTCCATTTTTTGAAAGAATATAAGCAGACACGCGCTTGATGTGTGGTGGGTTTTATTGTTATGTCAGTTGGAGAAGTATGTTTCTCCGTCCTTAGTTGACATCATGGTTCATCTATTCATTCATTTGATTAGGTAAATTTTACTATGCAGTCTGCTGGCTATGCATTGGATGTACCCTTTTGAGTGGCACATGGGTATTTTCAAAAGTTACGCTCAAAATCATAGCCGACCGGATGCGAGCATCGTGCATAGGTACGTCATCGAGGAGTTCATTGAATGCAGTACCTCAAACTTAGTTGGGAAGAAATCGGTTGGATTACTAGCACAAGCGCACTTTGGTAGGAAGAATGGGGTTACACGTTCTAAAGGTACACTTCACACACTCTTCTATGCTGAGTTGATGACAGTTCACCTTTATGCTTTAAGAAATAGTAGCGAGACTGCAATATATGATCAAGAGCACATGTTATATTTACAAGCACTACACTCGGACTGGCCTTCCAACAAAATATAGCTAGAGCATTTTTCCATACTCGTGAATTAGTTTTGTAATCGTTGCAATATGGACGACATGCCTAGTAACTTTGTACCTTGGCAAGAAGGCCAAATTGTACTGTTAGAAGGTACTGAGGGTATGATATTAATGGTTTAATTTGTGCAATAGTTGAAAAGGATAGGAAGAGCACGACATAGAATATTGGTGTTTACATTGAATCTAAATCAATGTCGAAGTCTAGGAAGAAGGACAAAAACCCTTTCATTGCAGTGGTGGCCATTTACGAGGTGATTGAGGAAATTTGAAGTTGGAATATGTTGAGCTCAAAGTTATGGTTTTCAAGTGCCAGTGGGTTGATAATGGAGTTGGGGTTTGTACGGAGAAACCTATAGGTTTAACATTGGTGGACCTTAACCAAGTTGGGTTAGAGGATGACAAGTTCATCTTACCTTCCCAGGCATGAAATGTTTTTTATGTCTGGGATCCTAGCAACGAGAAGTGGCATGTCGCCCTACGTGGGATGAAGTTCAACTTCAAAGAGGGGACTGATTGGCCCGTCCGAGAAGAAGGTCCTGAGTTCCCATATGTATTTCCAAGTTTGGAGGATGTGGGTGGAGCTTTAGTAGGTAAGCGACCACATGAAAATGTGTTTTGGGTTGATGAGAGCGGTCAAATTGTATGGGGGGGTGTTGTCTAGAAAAGGAAATGATAGGTGCATCTTGTGACCATAAATGTAATCACCATTATACTTTTGTGTCCTCGCCAGTGTTATATCTATTCGGAACAATCATATTAATATATTAATTTTGGTTTACCTTGTCTGTAGCGTATTGTTGATTTTTTCTTTGTTTAACTTCGTTTTAAATTTGTCTTGGTACAATTGAAATAAAAGCAAGCAGCGGTTATTTATTCAAAAATAGATGCTGTAAAATAGAATATGTGCTCTATTTAATGTAAGGCACATGGTTTTTCTATAGTCATTAGACCGGTGCTATGTTTTTAGAAAAATAAATTTCCCTTTGCTCTTGGGTTGGAAATAAGATTTGAAAAAATCATTCAAGGCAGCCTTAAGCACCTGCCTTTTCCCATCTCAGTACTAGTATATAACATATCAGTACCGGTTTTAGTACCGATTGCTTTTGCTCTCGAGTTCGAGAAAAGATCTGAAAAAAGTTCTAGGCAGCCCTAAGCAGTTGTTTCATCAATTGTGTGGCACCGATATTATCCAACCCAGCACCGTCGGTGCTGTGGAGTTGGATTATATTTTGGTAAATTGTTCTCTGGTTTGAAATGAACCATAGAAATTCGGAATTAAGCAGACCAAAGCAGCTGCTTTATGATATCTTGGCACCAGTTTAGTCATTGGAAGCACCAATTTTACTACCGGTGCTATGTACATAGAATGTTTTTATAATAGTCGACAATTTAATACAAGGCAGCCTCGGGCGGCTGCTTTTCCCATCGCAGTACCAATTTTTTCCTTTCATATCGGTGCTAACTCTTTCAAGTTGCAAATATATACACAGATTGACAGAGGCAACATTTACCAATTCTAAAACATGGAGAGGATTATCATGCTTTTATATTAAATTCCTGGTGGTAAAGAAATATGATCTTCCGTTAGTATTTACATGGCAATATTACACAATTTAGTCAACAACATGTACTTGTGCTTTTAAATTTATACTATAAAAAATGTATGACATAAAATTCATTCATTTAGGCTATAATAACAAGATTCAAGTGTTTTAAATCAATGGTGAAGGTGATACTTTATTTTGTGCAACACTGTAATTTTTTAAAATGTTGCACTAGTTTTCTATGTTCAGTTTTGACGATGATCCACTCACCCAATCATGTCCTAATCGCATAGTTATGATCATACAATACTCAATTTCACTATTGAATAACCAATTTTGAGTTTCACCAATTCTAAGATTCTTAGAGGGACGTAAGTGGAAAAGGCAAAAACATCACTCGACGGTCCAAATTTTAATCCACTTGGATGCAATCCTACATTATGAGACTCTTATGTTAATTCCAAGAACGAATCAAAAAATGAATGATATTTGGTGGGAAAATTCACCAATAAACCTTCCCGTTTTGACTTTCTAACTTCTAAGTTATCAAGACTAAGTTTCTTTAAGACATGTACTAGCGCTTTACCATATTCCATGAAAACATGAAATTCTATTAAAAATCTTACATTAGCCCAAGATTACATAATATGAAGTAATTTGGCTACGAAAAAAATGGTGTAACTCAATTTTGGGAAACAATGATGTTTTAACAAAGTTCTAAAAGGAGTGTTTTCGGGAATCCATTGGACAAAATTTTGAACCACATGATTTATTTAATGGCTAATTGAATATTAATTAGTCAAATTTCATTTACAAAACAATGGAGAAAACTATCCTCCTAGTGAGGTACTTAATTTAAATATTGCAAAATAGTAGGAACGAAATCACCACTAGTACTGGTCGTAAAAAAACCGGTGCTTGGTTTTGAAAGGGGTCCGAATTTTAAAAAATTTGGCCTATAACAAGGCAGGAACTTCAAAATTTTGTGTTTTTCGATTTGGCACCGGTTTATACACCGGTGCTGAAAAAACCACTTTCCCACCCAATAATGATTGACCCAAAAATGTTTTAGCCCATAAGTTACTATATGGGCACCGGTATCAACAAATAAGGCACTGGTAACCCAAACCTGTGCTGAAAACGGAATCCACGTTGGGATTAAGCAGCCTCACACAACTGATTAATTTGGTTACGGGCACTGGTTTTTCATATACCAGCACCAGTTTAAGTGTTGGTGCTTTGTACTTAGACAAATTTGTATAACTTTGCTCTCAGGTCAGAAAAAAAACAAAGCAAGCTCACGCAGCTTCTTTGGTACTTCTTTGTACCAAAGAAGCACGGGTACAATACACCTTACCAATGTGCTACACACTCCACACATTGTTAAAAACCTTATCTCTTTTCATTTGCTTACTAAAGACAATAATGTGACAGTCGAGTTTGACCCATTTGGTTTCTCTGTAAATGGATTCTCAGAATGAGGAGAGACTATTTTGAGGATCAATAGTGCAGGCGAGCTATATCACGTGTCTTCAAATCAGTCGTCTATTTCAGCTAACACGCTTACTCAATCTTTCGTCCCTTTTCCCCGGACATCTGGCACTCACGCCTTGGCCACCCTGGTGCCCATGTCCTTCATCATCTCTAGTATTAGTCACATATTTCTTTCAATAAAGATCCAAGCTCCATTTTATGTAATTCTTGTCAGATCAGTAAACGTAAATGACTTCAATTTTTTGACTCCACTTCCACAACTGTTGCTCCATTTGATATTATTCATAGTGATATGTGGATTTCACCCGTTTTGAGTCAAACTAATTACAAATATTACTTGGTCTTCATTGATAATTTTACTCAATATGTGTGGGTTTATCCTCTAAAATTCAAGTCTAAGGTGTTTTCAAAATTTGTGCAATTCCATGTTTATGTTCAAACTCAATTTTAGTCCAAAATTAAACCATTTCAATGCGATGTTGGTTGCGAATTTAATAACTCCTCTTTCCATGACTTTTCCGCAAAAAATGACCTAGTCTTTCGTTATTCAGCCCCACAAACTTACTCTCAAAATGGTAAAGTTGAGTGCATGATACACCGTCTAAATGAAATAATCCTAGCCCCACTATATCTTGTGTCACTTCCACTAACCTTTTGGGTGGAAGCTCTACACACATCCAGCCACCTCCACAACATCCTACCCACCAATGTTCTTGCCTTCCGCTCTCCCACTTCCACACTATTTCTAAGAGAACCTACATATGACCATTTACGTGCTTTTGGTTGTGACTGTTAGCCCAATCTCTCTGCCAAAATGCCCCACAAACTAGCACCTCGCTTTTCTCGTTGTGTCTTCCTCGGTTATCCAAACCTGTTTAGAGGATATCGTTGTCACGATGTGTCCACTGGAAAGGTCACAGTATCCAATCATGTCACATTTGATGAAATAGTTTTCCTTGCTCCGAGTCAACTAGTGTCTCTACCTCCGCTTACCATTTTCTTGATCCATACTTTGATCCAGAATCTCTCTTCGTCCTCGCCCATGTCCTATCATTACCCCCACAGTCCCTCACCTCTTCTCTGCAGTCCGTCCCCACCCATCTACCGATGCCATCCACAACCGAGCCACCTACTCCTAAGCCAACTTCTTCCAAGCCGCTCCCATCACCTCCCTCGGCCTACTGTCCCATTACACCGCCCACTACACCACCTCACATGTCGGCCCTATCCACTCCACTAGCTCCTCACATTCCTGCACCACCGCCCCTGCCAACCCACAACATGACAACCCGAGCAATGAGCTGCATATTCAATCTGCGAACTTTCTTATCTGTCACATCCTGCGAACACTCCAGGATAGAAACTGGAATACTGCTATGTAGGATGAATTTTGCACGTTCAAAGACAATCATACGTGGGATTTGGTATCTCGCCCCGCTGATGCTCATGTTATACGTTACATGTGGTTATATTGTCGTAAATTTCATTTTGATGGCTCTCAGCAACAGTATAAAGCCAGGCTTATGGTTAATGTGAAAATGCAACATGTTGGAATTGACTGCGATGAGACATTTAGTCTTGTGGTTAAGCCTACAACCATTCGCACTGTACTAAGCTTAATGGTCTCTTGTTCTTGGCCAATACATCAGCTTGATGTAAAGAACTCTTTTATCCATGGAGAATTGCGTGAAACAGTTTATATGCATCACCCATCTTGTTTTGTAAATCCCGCAGCGCCCTAGCATGTGTGTCATCTTCCAAAGTCTTTATATGACCTCAAGCAGGCACCTCGGACTTGGTTTAAGAGATTATCTACCTTTGTTATTTATTGCAGTTTAACAAGCAATGTTTGCGAGTATTTATTATTCATCATGAGTTTTGGTGGCCACACGACTTATTTGATTTTATATGTCGATGATATTTTCCTCACAGCTTCCACTACTACACTTCTCCGCATCACCATCTCCGAACTATCTCGGGAATTTGCTATGACCAAACTTGGTGTTCTTCATCATAATTTGGGTATTCATGTTGCTCGCTTCTCCACTGGTTTATTCTTATCACAACAGAAGTATGTTAGGGACATTCTCAGTCAAGTATCTATGTCATCTTGAAACCTGTCGGTGACACCCATTGATACTGGTGCCAAACTTGGCACCATCACCGGTTTGTTGCTTAATGATCCCGGTCTATACAGAAGTCTAGCTGGAGCTCTTTAATACCTCACCATCACTCGTCCAGACATTTCCTATGCTATATAGTAAGTTTTCTTATTTATGCATGCACCTCGGGAACCTCATATACAACTCATGAAGCGCATTTTGAGGTATATTCAGGGTACTATTGATTCTGGACTTCATTTGGTCAAGTCTCATCACTACACGATCACTGCCTATTCTCATGCGGATTGGGTTGGCTATCCGGATTCTAGACGTTCAAATTTTGGCTATTGTGTATTTCTTGGCGACAACCTAGTATCTTTGTCTTCCAAGCGCCACGTGACTATCTCTCGATCTAGTGTAGAAGTCGAATACAGGGGTGTTGCGAATGAAGTCGCAGAAACGAGTTGGCTACGCAACCATCTTCTTAACATGCGTGTTCCCATCAGGAGTGCCACACGTGTCTATTGCGACAATATCTCTACTATATGCCTGTCCAGCAATCCAGTGCAATATCAACGGACTAAGCATGTTGAGGTGATATTTACTTTGTCTGTGAGAAGGTCCAAGTTAGTTTTGTTCGTGTGCTTCATGTTCCTGCTGAGTACCAGTATACTGATATTTTCACTAATGGACTACCACGACATCGTTTTCTTTGGTTTCGATCCACCCCGTGCATACGTCCACCTCCCACTCCGACTGAGGGTTTGTATTAGACAGTAAATATGTAAATATTCATTTATCTAAATTAACACAGTTTGTAGATATAATATAACTCTATTGTACAGTATATTTATGTGAATCATAATCAATGACCCATTACGGGATTAGACAATATTACGATTCATCACCGAATGAAATTCACCTCATATCTATATCTTTTTGTTCATTGTTTCTATGCACGAGAAATGAGTGGGGAGAACCTGCATAGATATAGTGACATTTTCGTTCGTGTTTCCATTGAACTAAGTTTGATCGCACCTCTTATCAGAGAAAGACAAAAATTTGATCGAACCATTTGATGTATATCGATCTATCGACTTCATGCTGTTTGATCGCACCATTTGATCACATAAAAACAGTTGGACAATAATAAAAAAAGTGGTTCTTCTACCAGGCCGCAAGCTCTTTTTATTATGCTTATTACGTGCTGTCTGTCAGGAGATCCGCTCTTATTATTATGGACAGATTATTTATTTTTTTATCTTATATACTGCATATGTTAAATTACATACTAAATTTAGAAAAAAAAATTAAAAGAATTTCACAATCAAATACATATTATTACTTGTTTCTTTAAAAATACAATATTTAAATTTTATAAAAAAATTACAATATTTAAGCAAAAAATCACTGTGGACTATCCATAAGTTTAAGGAACGACCGCCTTAACTGAGACTTTCTATAGTAAAAACACATCAAAATAAAGAATTTTAAACAAAAAATAATAACACTAAAATGCATATCAAATTACAATACATAAACATCAAATAATTAAACTAAAATAAACAATCAAACTAGAATAGTTAAACAAAAAATAAACACACAGAAATACACACCAAAATAAAATAGCTAAATATCAAATAAAAATAACAGAATATATGTACATCAAATTTAAATACAAAAAATGTATAATAAAAATACTTATTCTTATTTCTTTTATATAAAAAACCATCCTAAGGATGATTCGTATTTTGGCTCCCTCCGTCTTGGTTGTGTTACTTATTGATTCCTAAGATTTAGAAAAACTTACATTGATGTATATATATAAAATGAGGACTAGTTACAACTTTAAACAATTTTTTAAATTATATGTGTAGGTGTAGAAAAAGTGAATGATTTTGTTTATGAGCCATTACTCTCTTGGGTTTTCTACTTATAAAACATCACAAAAACCAACATACTCTCTGCCTCCCTAGAGTCAAATTCAGCCACCAAAAGAAACACGCATTGCCCCAAAATATATCAGTGCGTTATATACATGACTGCAAGACAGGGGTAATAGCATCGATGTTTGGGGGCAATAGCAATAATTATTGGCCATTCAAAATACCGATATATGTGTATATCAATTTAAAAATACAAAATTTTTTATACCGCTAAAATTAGCCGGTGTAGAATTAAGTTTTACATCGATATTTACAATCAGTGTAAAAAAATTGAAAAGTTAGGGGGGCACATAATAATTGCGCCAGTACGGTGAGGTACGCCGGTGTAAAACTAAAATTTTTACACCAATAAGAATTACAACACCAGTATCTTTTTGTAATAGCAATAATTTTTTGCACCGGGAATCTTATTGCACTGGTATTAATTTTGCACCGGTAATTTTTACACTGGTAATATTTTAATAATTTAAAATAAAATATTTAAATTGCACTTGATTTTTACACCGGTACTTATACTCTATACCGGTGTATACGATGAGAAAAATTGGCAATGCCCAATTTGTTTTCCGCTGGTCCCTCCCGGATCATTTCTGGGGCAACGACAGCCAGAAAAACTTGAATCGGAACTATTATAAATTATAAACCTTTGAAATTGTAAGAAACTTTAAACACCTAATGGCGAAACTTTAGAAAATATTGATCGTAAAACACGGGAACATTACTGTAACACGATGAATAGACGCAATATCTTCAACATGAATGGAAAAAAAATCTTAAAAACCACACAAATATAGTATAACTGAACACCAACAGTAGAATCTAATATCATCAACCACAGAAAATCAACCATCAACCTATTATGTCGTTCTTATCATCCAAAAGTTTCAATGTAGTGTTCGCCTGATACTGGAACTCATCGATTCAAGCCCCACACCATCTCTCAGCAATACCTTGAATTTTGTACACATTGTATGGCCATTTGCCCTCTAGGAAGATCTGTCAATTTCAAAGTTACAATGTTAATGAAGAATGTTGCATGTAATAGAAATTTATAAGAACGTATTTTGAGATGTAAGTTTTACCTCCAAGATATTGCTTATCTCCAGATGATTAATAAATTCTTTCATGAAAAGCATGATGGAGTACTTGCATTGCCACGAACGATTCTGGGTTCGGTACTGCACAGGAAAGGTAAATGGCATTACTAACCTTTTAACATAATGAATGGTGGGCGGAAAAGACAGAATGACTCACCTTAATGTTCTTGATTTTCAGAGTGTAGTCGGGTTTTGGCTCTATCTTTCTCTTCTCCCTTTGGTATGTGCATGCAAGCCTGTAAAGAAAGTAAATGAAAATAGTTACTTCTCATCGTGTATAACAAAACTTGGACTTAATATTTGATTGATTGAAATACCCGGAAATGACCCGGAGTTCGCATAAGTTTATAACTTTGATACCCCCCATCAAGGTGTATTCTGTGAAAACCTCCTACGTTATGGGATGGATAATAATGAGGTACCAATAATCGCTGTCGAAAAATTAGGGTGGTGATTTGCTGAAATTGAACAAGGTTGATATGTAAATGTTAAATCCGGGAACAAATACTTACATTCTAATGTAAGGGACAATGTAGAACTCAACATCCGTTGCCTTCATTGTATCTCATATGAGGTTGAAACGAAGTTTGACCTCCTGCTCAAAGTCGGACAAGTTCTCACAGTTGCAAGGGCAGAATTGGATGCGTCCTGCATTATTTTCCCATATTTGCTCCCAGAGATGCCTGTAACGTTAATGATACTTAAAATGAAATACTAATTGATTTAAAATTTCACATAACGCCATGAGGTCTGAAACTCACTCCATCCACACATCGATTTGTGCATTATCGATCCAGGTCATCGACACAAATTCCCGAGTCCCTTCCCGTACTAGACCATAACATCTATTCCAATACCACATGTGTAATTGCATGCAAACTTCGATGGTCTGAAGATTGAGAAGAACATGCATTCATTGTTCTTTATCATTTCCAGGATAGCGGCATTTGCTTCCCTTTAAACCGCACCATGATGGGCCAATCTGCCAGGTCCCGTTTGTGGATTTAAAATTATACGAATTAATCATTTGAGTACGTAGAATTGAACTTTTGTAGTCAATGAATAATAAAGGTACACGTTTAAGTGAAGGACTTGTTTTGGTAGCCTTTTAAAATTTGGTCTTGCTGATGGCTTGAAATTAGAGCTCGGTTGATATTTTTTCTCGGCATCACCCTGTTACTTAGATTAATTA
This sequence comes from Rubia yunnanensis, assembly GCA_037428765.1. Lineage (NCBI taxonomy): Eukaryota > Viridiplantae > Streptophyta > Magnoliopsida > Gentianales > Rubiaceae > Rubia > Rubia yunnanensis. Next base: position 36,298,825 of record CM075063.1, on the reverse strand, counting down.
ATATAGTCATATAAATTTAATTGCATGAATTTAAAAATAATGTGTTGCAAGAATTTACCTCATCGTCGGTAGTGAGAATCATAACCTCCTCCTTGTCTTCGTCCATATCCACACTAACAATATCGTCATCGATCTCACTTGCTTGCTCGTCTTGCTTCCCTATCAAAGACAACATTAATCCACAATGCTATTTAAGTCCTCTCCAACATTATCGAAGTGGTGGCCGCCGAGGGAAAACCCATCCTAGGACGATAGACTGGCTCGCATACACTCATGCGAACAACACTTCCTTGTTGGGCATCCCGGCGACGAGATACCCGTCGCAACCCATGGGCGACCATTTTCTTCTTCTCGAAAATATCTTTAATGTATAGAGTCATGCGTTCTACATCCTTTTGGGAGGTCATCGCTATACCTCTCAAAGTTATATTTTCAAGCCTTAATGCTTCCTATCTACAATTAAGTAGATAATGGCAAGTCAGGGTCGTCTACGAGAAGAGGGATCTTTTCAAGTGTTTAAACACATATTGGATAAAAAATAATTGGCTAACACATATATAGATACACATAAAAGCATGTAAAATGTGTGTGGGGGAGTTGGTTGGTTTCTGGTCCTAAATTATCAAATTAAAAGACAAAAAATAGAAAAGCTAGAGAACTATGCTAATCATGCAACAACAACTAAATAGATGATTAAAAAATTAATTAATGGAGCCTTGAGGGCCATCGACTACCACTTCCAAACTTCATATAGCTCATTGATTCATTCACCCATTTAATTACATCTATTGTCTATGGGAAATGCTATCACTTCTCATTCGAAGATCAACATTCATTCCTTCTTAATAATAGTTTGGAAAGACAAGCAGCGACCATTTGCACACCTCATTATTGATCACCCTAGGCTAACAATACCATAGAGGTATTTCATCAATGGGATTTCACCCAAAGGACCATAGGTTTTTTTTTAAAAAGCTTTCTACCAAAGACATAGTCATTTAACCAAACAAAACAATTATTAAGTTAAACCTAGAACAAACCTCGTTCAAAGTTCAACCTTTGTTTACATCCTTTCTCGCAGCAACAGCAGCAGCACTCTCTACAGCCTTCACTAGAGACCGAGCCTATGCAGGAAGACTATGTGCCACCTCACTACTCCCAGCCTCCACCTAATTTCTATGAGCGTATGATGCAGACCGTGCAAGATAGATTCCTCAACCAGGACATCATGATACTGGAGCACAGTGTGTTTGTCTCCCAGAGCTTAATCAACATGGTTGTTGCCTGCCTGGGACTACACCTCATGGATGTGAGGTGATATGTGGTCATTCTCCTCATCCATGTTGATTAAGCTCTGGGAGACAAACACACTGTGCTCTAGTATCATGATGTCCTGGTGGCAAAATCTATCCTGCACGGTCTGCATTATACGCTCATAGAAATCAGGTGGAGGCTGGGAGTAGTGAGGTGGCACATAGTCTTCCTGCATAGGCTCGGTCTCTGGTGAAGGCTGTAGAGAGTGCTGCTGTTGTTGCTCCGAGACAGGTAGGCTGCTATCATCGTGCTAGACAGGGACTGGACCAAGGTAATGGAGGTCACACTGGAAATCCTCTTTTCACGAGGAGTTTGATGAAATTGCCAAGTTCTCTAGGGGTGTACCAAACTCCAACTTTGTCTTGTTGGGCTGAGGAAGTGCCATGAATGTGACCTTCCTGGCGCCATATAACCAATGAAACACCCTTGTGGTCTATATGGCGCTAAGATTCTTGAATCGCACCAACCTTTCTGCAGTGATGAGGTAGGAAGTGCGCCTCCCTAAGCGTGGAAAATCAACCGATGGGACCAATCTTTGGTACTCCACCAAGAGGCCGATCATGCCTCCAACCATAATCTTCCCCTTTGGCTTCCCTGCCACCTCTATAATTATCTTCATCCATAGCTTGACCCATAACCTGTATCCCAATCCCTCACTCGTCAAGTGATATAAGAAGTAAATGTCGTTGTCCGACACATTCATCGGCTTCGCTAAGCAAAGTATTGTTCCAGCCAAAAGTAGGTGCATATAATGAAGTGCAGGATGGATGATTGCACTGCTCTTGTCATGGGGCTTCTTTTCCCTTATGTTGATGACACTCCAGAATTGCATGTCGTCCTTAATTGATCGGTCCTAGGCTTATGGGTCCAGCCTCGCCCGTATCTCAGCAGTGTGTCATCCAAAGGCTTCCTCAACCCGCGAGGCGGTCATCTCTTGAAGTAAATCATCTATGTGGAAAGTGATGTACCCCTTGCATGGTAGATCATGCCTCATTCTTCATATCATAAGTGTGGACATGAACTTTAGTGTGTATCACCGGTTGGATGGGGCACTCTTGCCCATGAAACCCTCCGAACCCCCCTTGGGCGAGGAGACATCAGACTGGCTGAGTGAGCCCAAGAGCGTTAAATGTGGGCATGTCAATGAAACTCATCTCCTTGAGCTGGTGGTTGGCCAAGGCTTCCAACCTCTCCGTATAGGGCCCGGTGATCCGTGTCAAACCCATTTACCTATCAGGAGGAGGAGGTACAGGGCTCGACTGTGGAGTCGGCGGTGGAGGTGGATGTGGAGGGGTGGTGCGCCCATCTCGTGGAGGAGCCCCATGTCTCTTGGTAGGGGTCATATCTAACAACCACAACAAATAAGTCAAACGCAAAGGAATATACATATATGCAATATCACAAAATCATACTCAGCCTTAATCTAGTTTTGCCCACATCACAAACCAAATTAAATCCCAGCCAACTAGCTAAAGGCCTATCCACAATTGTATATACAATTCATGTTATATCCAACATGGCCATACCCTCAATTCTATTTGGTTCTCACATAGTCAAACATCGAATATGCTATATCCTATAATTACAATCATACCTAACTATTTTTGCAACCATTAGTACGCTCATAACGTTAACATTCCAGTGCCATGGCTAAATTATCCTAAGCATAATAACATTGCATCCAAATATCAACTATGTCTAAACAAGGGCCAACATGCCTAATATCCAATATAAGCCACAACCAATTATCAACCAAAGAAATACTATAAATACAATGCAAGAACAATAACAACATGAGCAATCAACACAATCAATGTGAGCATAATTCTATCCCACACCCAACCAAACCATAGGCACAATGTTTTCACACAATCCCCATCAAACCAAATCACAAGCACAATATATTCAAAAGAATCTACAATGTTCCAACAATCAAAATTCCTAAGGTATCACACAAAATTCACACAATTGAAGCTCAAGAAAGTAAATAATTGTACCACTTAGATGCTTAGGATGAAATAGGAACTAAGCCCACAAGCAATTTGAATCCAAATTGACAAAAAACACAAAACCCCTAAATTCTAGGGTTTTGTTTTCTTCAACAAATTAGGGTTATTTATGGGTAGAGATTAAGAAGATGGATTGGGGAGTTGTTCAATGGTGTCCATAGGGAGTATTAGGGGTGGGCGCTGGTGAGCGGTGGTCGGAAGGTGGTGGAGTGGTGGAGGAGATGAAGGGAGCAACAGAGAGGATAAGGAGAGAATAGAGATGGGGAATATTTTTTGTTTCTGCCCATTTTTAAAATTACTATGTACGCTCGTCGTGACTCGCGATGTGTTCATCGCAACTCACAATAGGGTATATCAACAAGTACTTCCGATTAACGCCCTAGTTGCGACTCACGATCACTTCATCGCGACTTGCGATGGCACTCTCGCGAGTCACGAAAGGTGGAGCCTGAGGGTTCATTTTTGAACAAAATTTTCTGATTTGGTCGCGATCGCGACCAAACTTTCGTGACTCGCAATGGTCCATCACAACTCATGATAAGACCATTGTGGCTTGTAAAAAGTGGGTTCAAAACTTCCCAAAACTTTCTGAGCACGTCGTGACTCGCGACGGGCAACCCACCTGGTACTTAGAAATTGTTTTGATTTCATCCCTTGCCCAAGATTTTCCTTCTTAACTCCAAGAATTTCTCCCTTCATCTATCCAATGCCTTGAGTTCAAATTGCTACAAAATCAAGGAAAAATAAACCATGAAAATCACAAAGCAAAACAATGAAATTAACGCCAAAACCCAAACATCAAAGATTTCACAATATAGCATAGCTTTTTGGTGCATCTCATTTCTAGATGAGATATTTCCTACTCCCTGGCACTTGCCACAAGACTTTCAAAATATGTATGCATGCTATTCAAAGTAGGCCAATAAAAACCACTTTCTAAGACTTTCCTAGTTGTCCTTTTAGCACCAAAATGACCGCCGGATGTATTTTGGGGAGAACCTACATAGATATAGTGACATTTTCGTTCGTGTTTCCATTGAACTAAGTTTGATCGCACCTCTTATCAGAAAAAGACAAAAATTTGATCGAACCATTTGATGTATATCGATCTATTGAATTCATGCTGTTTGATCGCACCATTTGATCACATAAAAACATTTGGACAATAATAAAAAAAAGTGGTTCTTCTACCAGGCCGCAAGCTCTTTTTATTATGCATATGCACGTGCTGCCTGTCATGAGAGGCCGCAAGACTTTCCTAGTTGTCCTTTTAGCACCAAAATGACCGCCGGATGCATAAGAATGACAAAATGTGACAATCGAATGCACTTCATTATCGGGGATGCATCTCCTAACAACTTGGTCCACACAATGTTTCCACAAAAAAGGATTATCCCACACATAATATTTAACATCGCTTTTTAGCTTATCTTTCTAGGCCTTAGAAAAATGAGGACAAAATTTACCAGAGACAAGAAAGTTCACAATGTTGGTGTACCACGGTTGGAGGTCCCTGACTATGAACAATTATTCATTGGGGAACTCCTCCCATAGTTACTCCATCATTGATAAATTTACGTCACTATTTTGGCATGGTGGAAACCAGCTCAGATGATCAGCCACGAGGTTCTCTATGCCCTTCTTGTCTTTCACCTCCAACTCAAATGCACTCAGAAGAAGGATCCACCTAATAAATCTTAGCTTGGCCTCTTTCTTTGTCATTGAGTGATGAAGCGTTGCATGGTTAGTGTACACAATAACTTTTGTACCATGCAAGTAAGATAAAAAATTTTCCAAAGAAAATACCACTGCTAGCAACTCATTTTCTGTGGAGTAGTAGTTTCTTTGGTCCTCATTCAGAGACATGGATGCGTAGTAGATGGCGTGAGATGCTCTCCCGAACCTTTAACCAAGTACCGCTCCAACGGTGTAATCTCTAGCATCACACATGATTTCAAAAGGCAAAGACCAATCTAGGGGTTGTATGATAAGGGCCGAGACTAACCTTCATTTCAATGTATCGAAGGCCCCTTTACAACCCTCATCCATCACAAATTCCACCTCTTTTTGCATCAACTTGCATAAAGGGGATGCTATCTTTGAGAAGTCCTTGATGAACCGGCGGTAAAATCTTGCATGGCCAAGAAAAGAGAGCACTTAGAACACATTAGTAAGATAAGGCAACGTTTGAATTGTGTCTATTTCTGTCTTGTCAACCTCAATACCCTTACAGGAGACAACATGGCCTAGGATAGTGCCTTACTCTACCATAAAATGATACTTCTCAAAATTTAACACAAGATTAGTATCAATGCAACGTTTAAGAACCTGTGCCAAATTTGCTAAACAGTTGTCAAAAGAATTACTATGTATGGTGAAATCATTAATGAATACCTCAACAAATGTTTCAACAAATTCCAATAAAATTCTTATCATACACCTTTAGAAAGTTGCAGGGGCATTAGATAAGCCGAAAGGCATTATCAAGTTGGCAAACGTACCAAAGGGGCATGTAAAAGTGGACTTTTCTTGGTCTTGTGGGGAAATAGCTACTTAAAAATACCCCGAGTACTCATCCAAAAATCAATATAAAGGGTGGCTTGCTAGCCTCTCGAGCATTTGATCAATGAATGGCAACGGGAAGTGATCTTTCCTGGTCTCCGCAATTAGCCTCCGATAGCCAATGCAAACGCGTCACCTCGAGTGGGCACCATTTCACCCTTCTCATTCTCAACCACCATCACCCAACTATTCTTGGGTACTACTTGAGTTGGACTCACCCACTTTCTATCCGAGATTGGATAGATTATGGCCGCTTGGAGCAACTTAAGGATTTCCGCCTTTACCACCCCCATCATAGGCAGGTTTAAATGGCATTGGGGTTGTCGCACGGGTCTCGCATCTTCCTCCAAAAAAAGTCTATGCATGCAAGTGGATGGACTTATGCCTTTGATGTTGGCAATAGTCCATCCAATGGCTTCCTTATTCTCCCGTAACACCACCATCAACTTTTCTTCTTTTTCTTTGGTGAGTTTACTTGAAATGATAATTGGAAGCATCTACCCTTCCCCACGAAATGCATACTTGAGGTCACTTGGAAAATTTGTAAGTTCAATCACCGGAGCTTTCACAAGTGACAGAAGGAATTTCGGTTCTTTGGGTTCCTCTAAGACTAGAGGGGTAGGACTTGGCACCACTTCCTCAAGAATGCTTAATTCCTCATTGCTTTCCTTTATGTTAGTACTCATGGAATATACAAGACATGCATTTTCAACATCATTTTCCAAAAAAAAACTAAAAATAAATCATCACCACTCAATTCAAAAACATCTTGCACAACATTGTTAACAATATCAATAGTGCGGCAAGAATATTCTTCAAGAGGATACTTTATAGAGTCATTTATGTTAAACTCTACTTTAATCCCATCAAATTCCATGGTGAGGGTACCATTATGCACATCAATGATGGTCCTAGAAGTTTTCGAAAATGGCCTTCCCAACAAGATTGGGGCGGAATGTTTATCATGCTCCATGTCATGGACATAAAAATCCACAAGGAATATTAAGGAATCCACCCTAACCAACACATCCTCAATGATACCCTTAGGGTATGAATTAGAATGATCGGCTAGTTGGATCACCACCCTGGTTTTATGCAAAGTACAAAGATTGAGGTTTTCAAACAAAGAGTAGTGAATCACATTTATTGATGCACTAAGTCAAGCATTACTTTTTTCAAAATGTGTATTCCCTATAATCCAATGGATTGTAAACATGCTGGGATCGCTACATTTAGGGGTTAAATCCCTTTGGCACAAAGCGGAGACGTGTTCATTTTTCCCATTCTTAAGTTTGTTCTTTGTTCTTTGTTTCTTATTTACCACACATAATTCCTTCAAAATTTTAGCATAGCTAAGAATTTGTTCGAAAGCATTCAAAAGAGGGATATTTACCTCACACCTACGAAAGACTTCGTAGATGTCTTTGTTGGACTCCTTCCTCGATTTTTCCTTTAGAGCTTCTAGGAATGGTGGTTCCGGCACATATGGGGTAATTTCCACCACCCTTGCCTTCTTGTGAGGAGAGGATGAAGGTTAGGGAATGGAAGTTGATTTCTCAATGCTGATCTCCTCTTCCTTCTCCTTTCCCTTCCTTGCTTGCTCCTTGGCCACATTCTCATTCTCTTCTACAACTTCTTTCCCAAACATTTCAAGCCTTATAGGTTTGCCTTCAACAACTTCACTAACCGAGGGGGAGCTAACCTCTTTACCACTTCTCAAAGTGATAGCACTAGCATTTTGGCGAGGATTGATCTCCGATTGGGAGGGAAGTTTTCCTTTTTCCCGGGCCTCCATCTGATTCACCACTTAAGCTATATGGTTAACTTGAGTTTCCAAGTTCTTGATACTTTCCTTGGCTTCATCTTAGAATTTTTCACCCTTTTCTGCGCACATGCTCAATCAGTGAATGGCTTGCATCACCTCATCTTTTATTAACCCCGAGCTCTTGCCTTGGTCTCGGGGCTTGTCTTGGAGCCTTTGAAATTGTTGTTGAGGTGGCCTATATTGTTGTTGAGAAGGCCGATACGATTGAGGGTTCTGACCTCCTTGAGGGTTTCCATGCCGAAGGTTCGGGTTATCATGCTTACCCAAATAGTAAGGCTGGTTTTGGTAGCCTTGGCCACCTTGGTACCCTTCATTCCTTTGATATCCTTGCCCACCTTGGTAGTTTTGGTTGCCTTGATATCCCACAGAACTTACATCCTCGACATAGTCCTCTTGCAAAGTAGGGCAAGTGTCCGTAGGATGCGCCCAGTAAAAGATTTTGCACGATTTGACATGCGGCGCATTTTTGGGCTTCGTCATTAACCACTTCACCATAGAGGCAAGGGCCGAGACTTGTTCCTCAAAATTTCCACTATTCGAAGGGTCACTTACGGGCATTGGATTTATACTTTTCAAATTGGCCCTTGAGCTAAAGTTTCTTGACTCCTCTGCTAGCTCCTCATATAATTGCATTGTCTCCAATAAAGTCTTGTTCCCAAGGGTACCACCACGAGAACTCTGCACTAATCTTTGGTCCTCATCAAGAAGACCATTGTAGAAGTAATAGACCAAATCCTTCTCGAAATAACTGTGGTATGGAAAACTTGCGAGAAGCTTCTTGAACCTCTCCCAATAGTCAAAGAGAGATTCTTCGTGTCATTGGATAATATTACTTATGTCCTTCTTCAAAGAGGTGGATTTCGAGGCCGGGAAGTATTTGGCTAGAAACTTCGTCTTCATGTCAAGCCAACTTTGATGCTCTTGGGTGGTAGGTAGTGGAGCCAATCTCTTGCACCATCTCTTAATGTGAAGGGGAATTCCTTCAACTTATAAAAAATATTCATCTACTTCATGGGGACCGTACCACTAAAACAAAGTGAAACTCGGTGAGGTGCTTGTTGGCATTCTCCACTTGCCTACCAAGGAAGATAGGTAGCATTTTAATGAACACGATCTTTAGCTCGAAGTGCCCATTCGGTCCAACCAAGGGATACTCAATGCACATTGGTTGTTGATCGATGTTGGGGGAAATAATATCTCTCAATAAGGCATGCCCCATCGGAATTTCCCTTCCGTGGAGTGGAGGAGCACTCCCTTGAAGAGAAAGATGTTGATGCCCTCCTCCCGGATGCTCATCTTCATGCTCATGTTGATGCTCCATAGAATTAGAAGTATCCACAAAATGGTCACTATGAGGGGTGTTATTCACAGTTTTCAAAGAAATCCTCCTAGCCCATCTCAAATTCAAATCTAACTCAGGGTCGTAGTGTAGGGATTCTCGTGAAGAGGATCGTGTACGAACCATACACCAAGAACTCAAAAAATACGTCTCGAGGCCAAGAAAAAATGGCAAGTCAACTAAGAAATCAAGATAAAAGTAAACTGGCAAATATTTACAACTAGCACATAATCACACATAATATGCCTAAACATTAAAAATAAATGCCTCTTTCCCGGTAGCGGCTCCAACATTTGGGAGGTCATCGCCGTACCTCTCAAATTTATATTTTTAAGCCTTAATGCTTACTATCTACAATTAAATAGATAATGTCAAATCTGGGTCGTCCACAAGAAGAGGGATCTTTTCAAGTGCTTAAACATATATAGGAGAAAACATACTAGGCATACACATATACAGATACATATAAAAGCATCTATAGTGGGGGGGGTTGGTTTTTGGTCCTAAATTATCAAATTAAAATACAACAATTAGCAAAGCTAGAGAACTATGCTAATCATGCAACAAAAACTAACGGAGCCTTCGGGGCAATCGACTTCCACTTCCAAACATCCTATAGCTCATTTATTCTTTAACTCATTCAGTTACATTAATTGTCTATGGGAAATGCTATCACTTCTCATTCGAAGATCAACATTCATTCCTTCTTAATAATAGTTTTTAAAGACAATCAATGACCATTTGCAAACCTCATTGATGATCACCCTAGGAAAACAACACCATAGAGGTATTTCATCAAAGGCATTTTACCAAAAGGACGATAGTTTTAATAACAACAAGCATTCTACCAAAAGACATAGTCATTTAACCAAACAAAACAATTATTAGGTTAAACCTAGAACAAACCACATTCAAAGTTCAACATTTCTTTGCATCTATGGGATAAATATCAGAACAATCCGCATTAACATACTCATTTTACAAGAATCACCACACATTATACACAAGAAGTTCTAAATCCATGCTTCAGGATTTCATGTCTAATGGGCTAAGAAATTTGAAACTTTCCTAACACCCTAACACTTCAATCATACAAAAATTTCATATACTCAAACAACCAATGATATAATTGAGGAAACACACAACCTTAATCGCATGATAAATTCTCTCCAATAAATGTTCATAAATGAGCAAATATAGGATCTTACTACATAAGTTTGGAAGCTTCAATCAATTGCTCCCAAGAAATAGATGTAGCTACTAGAGTTCATACTAATTAATGCTAACAAACCAAACATAATACAAGAGAAATCAAAGATGAAAATGGTGGAAAACTAGGGTTACAATAGTACCAAAATCACAGGAAGAAGAACTTATGAATGAGAGGAAAGAGAATGATGTTTATAGTACAAAAAGGATAAGGTTAGTATCTGGCCACCCATTCGTCGTGACTCGCGACGGGTTTGTTTCAACTCACGATGCACGCCAAAATTAACCTTGTCTTCTTTTATTCTTCTTGTGGCAATCACTCATCTTCACAATAATTTCTCTCATTTTTCAAGTCTTCAAATATTTGAAGCAAGTCTTCAAAGTCTTCAAAATATTATCTTCAATGGCCTTCAGTCTTCAAGTCTTCAAATCTTTGATGCAAGTATTCAAATTCAAAAGGTGATCGTCAATGGCCTCCGGTCTTCAAGCCTCCATGTTTTTCCTTTGTCATGAAAAATTCACTTAAAAAAGGTAAAAGAGTGTAGAGTCTCTCTTACCCCTCCTAAGAGAATTTCAACGTAAAACACAAGCTTTTGATAATAAAAGAGTACAAAAGTGATCCCAAAAAGTACTAAATTATGCAAATAAAATGGACACGTCACCTGTTTGTAAAGAAGTTTAGTAAATTGATAATTTGGTTATCGTTATTTTAAGATGTGTAATTCAATGTAAACAAAAAACATATATTCATGAAGGTGTACCTCCACATCTCCTTCTCCGTCATTGGGCTCTTCACCAGACTTTTTAGTAGCTGCGGGAATGTCATCCATTGCCTTCTCGATAAAATTTTTGGGATCGTCAAGGCCTGGCGGAATCTGAACACCGCTTATAGATGCAAGGCCCTTCACAAACTTCTTGAGGTAAGATATCATAGCTTTCACGACCGGTTGATCACTAGATGGTCTCTTCTGGGCAATCTGCTTGCTTGAGGAACTGCTACCACACTTGTTGTGGGAAAGATAAGGAACAACCACCGATGTTGGTAGACCCGTCTAAGTTCCCCTGTACCTGCCCGGTGATCCTTCTTCTTGGTGGCTCTTATGAGGATGTCTTCACCTGGCTGTAGTACCAATGTTCCTTTTATCCTTCAGCTCATTCAATTTCAACTAAAAAACACATAGATAAGAAAATGTCCTTAAGAATATTGTGATAGTCGATATAAAAATGAATTTAAGTTATCAATGTTGGCGTAACTTACAATGTCCGGTGCCATTTTCTGAGCCTCTTTCTATGTGTATAACCCTGTCTTATCCTTGTTTTCCTCTAGGTAGAAAAGAGATATATTCGGTGTGAACTCCTTTTGGTTGAGTTGTTGCTCAGTCTCCTCCTCAGTTAATCCCTTAGCAGTCATTCTCTCTTTTTCCTTCAGCTCCTTAGCCAATTTGTCATGGATGTATTGATTACCCTTTCTGCCAGTGTGGTGGGTGTAATTCTTTCCCTCGCCGCTCTTAATATTTGTCTCCCTAAGCTTCTGATATCGCATTAAAAAAATGTTTAATAGAATTTATAGGCAACAGAGTTCATCATAAGTATTGTATTTTTTATTATACATAAAATCTGGATGCCGCCACCTCATCTCAAACAAGTGTCATTTGTCTTCATCCATCCACTCATACTTCTCCCATGCTAGCACTCCTGTTTTGTTGATACCTTTGTCCAAATTATGGATGAACCTGTTTGCTACCTTTGTCTTCCAGTTCCTATGTTGGTCTCTTGCCCTATATCTGTACAATCCTTCTTGAGTATTTGAAGTTGCGTGTTCATCTTCAAGGTTTCATTTGTGAAGCTCTCCTGAAACAAAACATATGAACATGCATGTCATTAATCATTTCTTCACTATGACAATAATAAAAAAATATTTTTAAACTTCAATCGTAGAGATTCTTAACAGAACATCCTTCCATGACTCATCCTTCACATCTTTAGAGACATTGCATAAGTGTTCCCAATGGCCAAATTTGATGCAGTGCCGAAAAGCGTAATTGCCATAAGCGTGCCACACTAACCAATTCTTAATGCATACTACTTGATCTCCACGGAACTCAAATGCAACTGGGGTTGGTTTGTTGTGCTTTGAAATCATCATAGACTGTCACGTGCTAGTTCCTCCTCTTCTCATTTAACTTTTGATTCCCATCACTCTCCATTTTTGCCTCTAGCAATTGACAAGTCGTTGTGTACTTCATTAAAGGTTAGCCTTGATTTAACAGTGCTCTTTCCCTTCCCCTTGCCAACTGGTTGTTTAGCCACCATTTCACCCGCATCTTCTCCCTCATCCCCTACAATCCCATCACCATGTGGCACATGTTCTTCCTTCTCTTCACTAGTTTAATCATGTTGTTACGTTGCACCTTCCTTAAACTATATCTTCAACGGTGTCCTTTTTGGAGGAGGTTCTTGTTCTGCCAAATCAACCTCATCATTGACCAAGTTGACCTCCTCCTTCGTCTTTCCTACAGTTCGCTTCCTCTTGTTGATTAATTTCCCCCTTTTTGGCGGCATGTACAACAACAAAATAGAAAATTGAACAGAACGTAAATAAAACTACATTTCATATGGCATTGAAGTTCATATAACATGATATAGAACTTGAACAAACAAGGCATGGAACTTCATACAACTATTATTGGATTCCAAAAATCCCAATAGAAGTTGATAGAATTTGATAACAATATGATTGGTTTCCAAAAATCCGCCTACAACCGAGCATGTATCACTCTTGCCTAATGTGACTATCAACATTATCACCAACCGATAAACTCAAATACTACAATATATTTCCACCAAAAACTCAAAACTTTATATTCCCACATTTTTATAATCATCCCATTCAAGGGCATCATTTCAAGTTTTACAAAATGAAAGGTTTTTGTTCACAGAGGCATTTTGTCGAACATGTGTTGTGCATAAGGGTTTGAATGGTTGTTTGAAGAGGAAATCATATTGAAACACATGCTTAACTAAACTTGTATCACTTACCTTCACCATTGAAATGATTGTGTTTCTTGTCCCTTCGCTTGAAGTCTACCCAAAAAGAATTGGATGGACCTTTAGAAGTTTTTTTCTCATCGGTGTTGTACAACCTTTTATAGGAAAAATAAGGGGATGTGTTGGGGAGTTATAAAGATTGATGAGGAGTATGGTGGTTGAATGTACTGGAAATTGAATGGTGGAAGTGGTGGATGGCGGTTTTGGAAGTAGAATTGTAGGTGTTTTGATGAGGAGAGGTGGAGTTATGGTGATTATGGGGGGAAGAAGCTGGTGTTTTAAATTCAAACCCGTCTTTTTTACACCAGTAATACGATAAATACTGGTGTAGATTTGACTGACCCGAGACCAACCAGTTGAAAAAATTTCTAACTGTTGTACACCGGTATGGAGACCGGTGTACAAAGTAGTGCTACCGGTGTAAAAGTGAATAAAAGTAGCTGCGCGGGACTACTTTAAATAATATTTTGCCTAACCCGAGAGCATGTTGTTGAAATTTTTTATAACTATTGTACACCGGTATTGATACCGGTGTACCCAGTAGGCCTACTGGTGTAAGTATAGAAAAAAAGCAGGTGTGCAGGACAGCTTTAAATAATATTTTGCCAGACCCAAGAGCAACTTGTTGAAAATATTTCTAACTCTTGTACACCACCGGTATGTAGATTCTCTTTACTGGTGTAAAACATTTCCAGTCTTCAGAAATAACAAAAAATTGAAATAATTTCATTGCGCGGTGCAAAAAATTCAAATTTATACACTGGTTATGTGTAAACTTACCAGTGTACAAGTTTATTTCTTGTCATGAATTCAATATTTCTATTTATTCATTTTCAACCCCCCCTCCCCAATATTTTCCTTCGCAACTCCAATTATTTAAATTGACGCTTAATTTATGTAACTAGACATTGTACTAGTTGTTTCATGCTAAAATTGACTACGCATGGCCCTCGTACGTTGACTATACTAAGCATTGTTTTATTTTATGATATTTTCATTCTGATCCAAAACATTTGTTTCACCCCGCCGACCACTATGACATGGGCCAAAAAATTATTTTATGATACACCATAGTTAATGAGTAATTTTTCCATGGTTCCTCGGGAAGTACGGTCCCAATAATTTGATTTTCTACATTTCTTGCAATTAGGTCCCTGCAAATGTAACATGCGATTACGATATGTTGGGACACTATGTAAATTATCAAATTTAATATTTTAGGCTTTAATCATAATTGCAACATAATTGTGTCTGGGTGGTGATTTGATCGAAAGCGCTAGTATGTGTTATAGATTAAACGACAAAGGTTTACTTCATAGTTTCAATGTGTGATCTGAATATCTTCAAGACTAACTACATGGTCCGACCCCGCTCATGTCCCCATATGTGAAACTTGGAAATACAAGATGGATGTTTGGGGTACCATTTGGTTCGATCAGATTTTCAATTTTGATAAATGAGTAAACTTTTTACTTTTTGCACTTTAGTCCCTCCAAGAATTTTGGAAGCGCCGAAAAGAAAAATTGGTTGCATATATATGCATTTCAATACATTACAATCATGTTCATATGTTTGTAGTCACATCGGGGTTACGGAAGGACCTGTGAAACTAACACTGAATTTTTGCACTATACTTCCCAAAACTGCACTATTGCCCACAAATTTATATGGGGGACCTCCATAGCTCCCAATCCTACATTTTTTTTCTTAACTCCCAATTCATGTAATATAATAAACCACATAGACGTGGCTGGTTAAGCATGAAGGCCCACTGCAATCGGTCTACAATTTATACCAGTCGAGAGTAATACGGTGCGAAAAATTACAACAAAGAGTTAAAATTTTGAAGTCAACCCATCATTGGCCAAGTTATTATTGAAATGGAAAGTGTCAGACAGTCTAATTGCAACAAAGTGAATGTTTGGTACAGAATCTTCCCTTCTTAGGTACTAGCTACTACAAGTTTCCTACAAGTAATAACGAGAAAATGGTTCGACATCGTTATCTTCTCTTGTTGCATCACCATAACTAGTACTTGTACCAATATCCATGTTCTCCACATCGCCTATGTGGAAGGTAAGGAAATTTCCGACTGTTTCCACGACGTTAGGAAATTGATATGACATAACCTTATCCATATGGTCGAACCAGGATCTTTGAAATTCTTCAAGAAAGTTTGATACACCGACCTCCAAGGCACCGACTCTGGATTCAATAGTAAGGACAGGTATGTCAGATGTTGTCTGTAGAAGGAGTCTACACAGATCTTACCCATTGGTTGCCTAAATACGTCATGTGGACGCAACTTAACTCCCTCTCTTGAACAAAGGGCCGAGATGATACTGCAATAGGAAAAAGATCTTGTTTGATTCCATTCCCTCTACAACATTGGACAAATTCGATGACCAAGATTACATCCAATCTTGTTCTTTATTGCATACAAGAAGATGAGGTGATGTTTGTGGACTTCTGTGTTCACAGTGACTGGGTGGATTCTAGACGCCACGAAGTGATACCACCCATTCATTTCTGGAGTTAGAGTCTTCTTAGGTATTTTACTCCAACCTGGTTTGACCAGCTCCGAAAATTTACTCCAACCTAAGAATCTATCTCTGGAAGGTTGAGAAGGAGATCGTTGGGGCAATAACTAGGCCAGATAGAGTTTTCTATGTCGGTACCTGGCCTAGTTACTGCCCCAACGATCTCCTTCTCAATTGGTTGTTGTAGAACATAGCCGTCATCACCTAGAAAATGGAGTACTAGAAACTCGTCCTCACCGTTTGGAACACTGGGAAACCCCAACAAGCCATTTATAGCTTATGGTGTGAGAGGGACATTTTTACCTTTACAATAGACATGACTGTTGTTCGGGCTGCATTTCAAGTTTGCATAAAACTCAATTACAATGCTTAAGTTGAATGGATGTGGTGTCTCACCAAATTTTTCCCACACAAGCATGCGAATGGTGTGTTCAAATGGGGGAGATGCTTTAATAACTCTCTCAATGTGATGACAGCGTCCTTTGTATGATTCATGGACCAACCTAGCCTCCTCGAAGAACAAGGTATCATCCAGGTAAGTGTGTGATGACACTTTTGGCATGGAAGGAGACGATGAATGGTGTATCCTTTTCAAATTGGATTTGGGAGGAATTTCGTAAAAAACACATTGAAGCATTTTATCAAACACCTTACAAGCAAGTCAAGGTATTCGCCATGTCACATTCTCAATGAATGCAGTTAAAATCCCAATGTTAATTAATCATGTGGAAAAGGTATTGAAGTGATTACCTAAATCTATCAGTACCCTTGTTGGATTTCAAAAAATATGGCCACTGAAGGAGATTGTATGGAGTGATAGATGTTAAACTCCTATTCTGGAAATGGGGATCTAAAAGGGATTTAAAAGAATCCCATTTTTTACACTAGTAAACTAGATATACTGGTGTAAGATTTGGCCTAAAGCAGCTACTCTAGGCTACTTCAAATGCATTAAAAATTCACCTGAGAGAAAATTGAAAGAATTTGAAGTATCAAGCACCGGTATTTTTACTAGTGAAAATTCATCAAAAAAGCAGTTGCACTAGGCTGCTTTAAATGTTAAAATAATTATCATGTTCAGACCAGAGAGGAACACGATCAAAATTTTTCTAACTGTCTAGCACCAGCATGTATACCGGTGTAAATTCATCAAAAAAGCAGCTGCGTGATGCTGCTTTAAATGGAGAAAAAAACTTACCATGTTTAGACCTGAGAGTAAAAAATATAATATTTTTCTAAGTATCTAGCACCAGTATGAGTACCGGTGCATGTGTACAAAATAGAGTACCTCATCTGTTTTTCTACACCGCTATCGGGATACTCTACCGATGTAGAAACACTGCCTCTTTAAAAATATGCAATATATATTGTAGCACATTTTCACCGATTCAATTCAAAAACATATACCAAATGAAAACATTGATCATACCAAGAAATTATAAAATAGTGAGGGGCCCAAATACATTACACTTTAATTCGTTTCATAATCAGATAATTTTTACACAAAACATTGGTAGAAAAACTGAAATTGGCGTTGAACTATCTATCGCTTCCGCTTCAGCAAATTATCGCCACCTCTTGTTTCACTCTCTAATCAACCCACAGCCCATCACCATGAGAACGCCGACCTACCACAGGTCCCCCAACATCCTCCGAACTAGGAAATCCTGATGGAAACTCAAGACTATCAATTATGACTAGTTGATAAATTTCCTCTTCAAAGTAAAACTTCTTCCCATGCAGTACCACATGATACTTCTCATTTGAAGGGTCATTCATATAAAAAACCTGTCGTGTCTGGGCAGCTAAGATGAATTTGTTAGCTTCATATCCTACAAGATTCAAATAGACCAACGTGAAGCCCATGGGCTACTCAACTACGACACCGGAACCATGTTTCACCCAACGACACTTGAATAAAACAACCTTGAACTCTACATAATCCAACTCCCAAATTTCCTCAATCACCCCATAGAAAGGCATCACAGCAACAACTGGATGTTTATCTCTCTTGCTTGCCTGCCACATGGATTCAGATTCAACATATACACCACTGTTTTGCATCGTGCTCTTCTCATCCTTCTCCAAAGTTGAGAAACTGAAACCATTAATGCCATAACCAAGGTATCGTCTGAAGGCGCAGTTTGACTTCCTTGCAAACACCCGTAGCTTACTGGGCATCCCTTTGACATTGCAACGATTATAAAACCAGTTAACAAACCTTGAAAAATGCTCTACTTGTATTCTATTCGAGGGCTAGTCTGGATCAATCTTTTCCAACGGGGAAACATGCTCTTCAATATATTTTATGGTCCCACTACTGTTATGTAATACATACAGGTGAACTTTCATCAACTCAGCGTGAAAGGGTATATGAAGCATACCCTTAGACCGTGCAATTCCATTCCCCCTTCTGTAGTGACGTACCTCTGAACGATGGAGGCATCAGGCCGACTACGATTATGAACATAACCCTTGAAAACAGTCATATGATGCTTAAAAGGGTACATCCAATGCATTCCGATAGACCCACGTATACGTATCTCTCTAGCTAAGTGTACCACTAGGTGCACCATGATGTCAATGAATGGCGGGGAAAACTACTTCTCCAAAAGGCATAAAACAACAACACCCTCTCGCTCCAGTTCATCTAGTTGTTGCCCAATAATATTTTTCCTGCATATTGAGTTGAAGAAGAAACACAAGCGCATAATTGAAAATCTAACTTCCATATCCAAACACCCTCGGATCGCAATAGTAAAAATTTGTTGAATAAGGACATGACAATCGTGTGATTTCACAGCACTAAGAGGCAATTCATCATTCACAAACCGGCTAACATTAGAGAAGTAACTGGACAGTACCTTCCTTGGATGCTCTTTCACGTCGATCTCCTCTCAGCAGCTGACAGATTGCAAGGAGTGGGAGACATGTACGTTCTCTTCCCTCTTACCTCTGGTGCCAGATCTAACCGAATACCAAGGTCTACTAAATCTTTTCTCACATTCAAGCTATAGTCTTCGCGGGAATGTTCAGAAGCATGCCAATAAGACTCTCACAAACGTTCTTTTCAATATGCATCACATCCAAACAATGACAAACCTCCAAACTCTCCCAGTAAAGCAAATCAAAGAAAATAGACCTTTTCTTCCACAGCCTTTCTACGATCCCACCACCCTTGGATGACCTCTAACCAAGAATAACAGTCAATTTCTTCACCTTTTTGTGAATGGCTACACTAATCAATGATTTGGGCCTTTCTCCACTCCTTCCCACCAATGAATACAATTGTTTTATCCCGCAACTTGTGCTTCAATGGCAGGAATTTACGGTAACACAAATAAATAGTTTTACGCCCATTTATGAAATGATTGTAATCTATCTCATCCTCACAAACTGGGCAAGCTTTGTGACCCTTGACTACATACCTGGAAAGGTTACCATATTCCAGGAAATCATTTATGGTGCAAAAAAACATCGCCTTCACTTTAAAATCTTCACCACTAAAACCATCAAACATTAAGGCGCCAACTGACCATAGTACCTTCAATTTTTCTATCAGAGGAGAAAGATAAGTGTCTATCTCATTTTTAGGTTGTTTCAGGCCTGAAATTTTGATCGGAATAAGCACATATTCTCTTCATGAACAAGTGTGATGGGGAGATTGTAAATGGAAAGTATAAACGACCATGAACTGTGTTTCGAGGAAATATTATAAAATGGGTTCATACCATCAATACACAAAGAAAATCTCAAATTCCTTGGTTCAGATGCAAACTTTGGATACATCATAGCAAATTTCTTCCACTGGTCCGCATCATCCGGTTGTCGAATCATATCATCTTTACAACCTCCCTTATCTCGTACCATGTCAAGTTCTTTGCATCCTTATCATTCTTAAACAACCTTCTCAGCCTTAGAATAATAGAAAGGTACCACATACATTTCGCAGACACCCGTCTCCTCACCGACACAACATGCTCTCCACCAATACCCACATTTCTCTCCATCTTATAACGCGACACATTACATATCAGACAAACAATCTTATCCTTTAGGTCACCTCTATATAAAACACAATCGTTCAGACAAGTATGTATCTTTTCATACTCCAATCCCATCGAACACAAAATTCTCTTAGCTTCATAAAGGTTATCTGGAACCCCATTTCTGGATGGAAGCTTCTGATTCAAAAACTTAAGCAATTTATTCATGCTAGTATCACTCCATGAGCCAATACCTTTCAAATTAAACAACTCCATCAAACACGACATGACCATGTCTTCCGTCTTGCGACCAGGATACAATGGCCTATCCTTCTCGCATAGAAAGATAGCCAAAACCCCAAGCCTCCTTCTAAGTTCATTAAAAACCTCCTCACACATGTCATCTAACATAGTATCCCCAAAACACTCTCTCTCACTACTAACACTCACTTCCGGTGCTGATTTTTCCCCATGAAAGGTACACATAACATAATCTTTTGCAAACCCCCAGATATACAAATGGAGTTTCAGCATGTCCTTTTTATCAGTACGAGTTCAATTTCTTCAATCACAACAGGGACGTAATATTCGCTTCACACGATTAAATGCATGCTCCAATAACTCATCCACGAACATAATATATTCATTGCTCACCCTACTAACGTTAACATACACATGCTTATGCCTCTCGATGGCACGATACAGCTCTACATATCAATAAATGTCCAACAATCAAACTTCAACATATTTAATACAATAGAATTTCATGACAACATCCTAATCATGCAACATCAGAAATGCACAACATAGACCAATATTTCGCATTACAATTACAACATTCTTAACATGTCCAACATAATAAAAATCAATAGTCATAGCATTATAACTACATCAACCTTGAGAAAAAATCACAAACTAATATCGACAATTCTACCTCAATCACCATCAAATGATCAAGCACAAAACAAATATATCTCTACCAACCAAAAGCATATATGAAATCATTAATATCCATAAATTTAATTCAAAAATGGTACCTTCTAGGATCTTCATCAACCAAATGAACACCATTAATGAACTCCCTCTCCCAAAAATCCCATTTATAACCCGCCAAAAAAATGTGGTAGGTAAGCATTTAATGAGAGTTTGTGCTCCGGTATTAATATTACACCGGTGCGTATGTAATTCCTACACCGGTACACAAAGTGACGGCTTTAGATATTTAGCCTTTTGGCGGGTTTTTGGGTCATATGCACCACCGGTAAGTTCATATTACTAGTGTAAAAATTTTAGTATTACCGCCAAAATACAAAAAAAAAAATACAATAGGTATAAACCAGTAATCCAGAACCGGTGAATTAGTCAGCAACTGCACTGGTCATAATAGCCTACACATATACTACCGGTGCAAAAAAAGGGTTAATCAACACCGGTCATATATATCTACACCGGTACACAATGTGACCGGTGTACATATTTAGCCTTTTGGCGGG